>CM076118.1:0-12500 GCA_038048805.1 Hipparchia sbordonii | reverse complement strand
TTGGGTTAGGTTTGGGTTAGGTTTGGGTTAGGTTTGGGTTAGGTTTGGGTTAGGTTAGGTTAGGTTAGGTTAGGTTAGGTTAGGTTAGGTTTTTTTTTTTTTTTTTTTTTTTTTTTTTTTTTTTTTTTTTTTTTTTTTTTTTTTTTTTTTTATACCTCCGACATGGGGGAAGGAGACTATGTTCACAATTTTAATTATTACTCTTTCATTCCATTTCTATCACTCATGCCTCTCGTACTTTTATTCCTCATACTTTGTCTTTCTTTCATCCATCCTCATTCACACACTGGGTAGATTCCCATCTAAACTGGCTATCCTATATATGGCAGCTTTGTTTTTATTTTCTTAAATTCAATCAAATCGGGGACATGGGAAGGGTGTTGGGGTAGAAAAGTTTTATTTATTAACAATTTTTCTTTGACTAACATTTTAGCTTATATTACAATTTTATTATACAGTTTCTGAAGACTTTGTTTGCTTACACTATTTTATCATCTAAGTTTTATACATAAAATACTTTATGTATAAAATTTAATACTTAAAAGAATTTCTTACAGCTAGGTACAAACTATTTTCCTATAACTACTTACAATTGCTTATAATATGTTACTACTAATATACTTATTATATCTAGTTAACATATTGATTTTATATCTTGTTTCTGTTATTTACAATTATAGACAATTTTTTACAGTATTCTAGGAAACAGTCTCTGCTATTTACGTTTTTAATTATTTCTGAAACTGTATCTCTATTTAATTTGGTTTCAGTTATACACTCCAATTTATACCTTGCATAACCATGGGCCGGGCAGTCCAGAAGAACGTGGAGGACAGACTCCGAACACTCGGGATCGCAGACGCACGACGGACTCTCCTTGCACTTAAAACGGTGCAAGTACTCGGAGAATCCGCCGTGCCCCGTCAAAACCTGTGTGACAAATCTGTCCACCTTTATTTTGCCTATGATACGGTACGCGGCTATCGCGTCGGGGAAAAAGACTTTCGTGACACCAGCTGTTTCACCGGCCTGGTATCGCTGGTTCCATTCATCAAGCGATTGCATGCGAATGCTTCGCTTGATGAATGAAACCGGGCAACTGTCGTAGTCGAAAGCGCGTTTGGTCTTCAATGCAGCTTCCTTAGCCAGATAGTCGGCACGCTCATTTCCCTCTAGCCCCGCGTGGGCTTTGATCCAGAACAAATTTACACATTTGTCCCGGAGCAAAGCCCTGCGCAGATGGTCCCGCGCTTCGACGGCCAGGGGATGAAGGGCCTTTGGATTTGTTACCGTCTGCAGTGCCGATAAGGAGTCAGAGTATACTCCGACTGAGCTGGCCAAGTTATCTGCGGCCATCCGCGCCGCCCTGCATATCGCCAGGAGTTCTGCCTGATAGACCGTACAAAAGGACGGCAAAGCAAGCTTGAGGGTTTTGGTTTCGACGGTGCCACTCCATACGGATAACGCCGCACCCACCTTGCCCTCAATCTTGCTGCCGTCCGTAAAGATGTTAAGACTGTGGTCACTGTTGGCCATGAGCTGTTCCTGGTCCTTCAGACTCTTGAACCCAAGGTCGATATACTGAGCGGGATGCGGGGACCGCAGAGCCGATGACTTCCGCTCCACCTCCCGATCCCCTATCACGCGCTGGGGCACCCCCCTCTTCGCGCCATACAACACCGCGGCTTCGCGGATGCGCAGGTCGAGGGGAAGTATCCCAGCGAGCAACAGTGTTGAGTTCAGTGAAGCAGTGCGGTATGCTTTACACAGCTTCTGCGCGAAGCCCCGCTGGACCACGTTCAGCTGCTTGCGAACACCAATTTTGTCCACGGCCGGCGCCCAAACGGCAGCCGCATACAGTATCACGGGCTCAACCACCGCTCTGTAGATAGCGCGAATAACTTCGGGGTGGAGGCCCCAGCTTGCTTTCGCGGCTCTCGATAGTTGGGAATAAAAAGCTATTGACTTCTTGCAGACATTCGCGACGTGCGTGTTGAAGGTTAGGCGCTCGTCTAAGACGACTCCCAGTAGCCTGAGTTCTTTGACCATGCCAATGTCGACCCCTCCCATGCGAAGGCGTGGGGTGTCATGCTTCAGTTTGCGCGTGATGACCATCGCACTGGTCTTGTGCGGCGCAAATCTCAGCTTATTGAGAACTCCCCACTTCCTCACATGTTCGAGGGCGGCATTTGCACAGTTTTCGATCTCGTGAGCCGTCTCGCCCTCAAAGACCAGCACCACATCGTCTGCAAATGCCTGCACATAGTGGTTTCTGGCCTCCAACTCCCGAAGCAATGGGTCCAGTAACAAATTCCATAGAATCGGCCCACCAATAGAGCCCTGTACGCAACCCTTTCCGGTTTCCCTCACGTGCTCCTCCCCACAGTATCGTGTTCTCACGTGTCTGCCGCTCAGGTAGCTGCCAAGAAGCCTTCTGATATTAACCGGAACTTGTTCCTCTGCCAGTCTGACTTTGATTTGTGGCCACCACGCGTTATCGAAGGCGCCCTCTATATCTAGGGACACCAGTGTCAGCAATTTTCTATTGGCTAAGCCTTGCCGTATGTGTTCAACCAGTGTATAGAGGGCGTCCTCGGTGCTTCGCTGGGGCATAAAGCCAAACTGGCGGGTGCTGAGCCTTGGCATTATATAGTATTTGAGCCTGGCGACAAGCATCTTCTCCAGCATCTTCCCAAGTACCGGGAGGAGACCTATCGGTCGATACGACCGCGGGGTCGTATAAGTATCTTTTCCCGGCTTCCGTAGGAAGACCACCGTTGCCTCCTTCCAGGGCGTGGGAAAATGCCGGAGTTCGAGGCATCTGTTGAAAAGAGCCAGTGAGAGATCGGGGACATGCTCTATTACGCGCAAACATATATCGGCGGTGAAGCCGTCCGAGCCTGGAGCCTTTTTCGGATTGAAGGACCGACTAGCCAACTTTAACTCCATAGGAGTAAAGGGCGGGTCCCACACATCCGAAGAAGTTTCAGCGCCAAAGTGCTCGGCTCGTACCCTCACCCTTCGGTGCTCCTCGGAGTCATGCTCTTCGGAGTCCTCCGGGTAAAAGGTTTCGGCCATGAGCCTTACCGAGCCCTTGGCGTCTAGCTCCTTGTTGTCTACCACCAGCGGTGGATCCTCGTGTCTCCTGGCCGTCCTGCCGAGGACCCTGTAGATACCCCCCCACACACTTTCCCCGTCCTGCCTTTCGCAAAATGCGACCCAGCTGCGCGTTTGCGCATGTCTTGCCTCAGTCAAATACATTTCCTTTGCCTCAAGGTATTCCCCCACTACTTTCTGACGCCTAACCGGCGCCGCACACCTGATCCTACTTTTCTTGGTGGCCACCTCTCGCTTGAGCGCTGCCAACCTCTCGGACCACCACGGCATCGACAACACATCCTTATGCCTAATTGTTGGTATCGACGTAGCACATGCTTCAGCTATTATTGTGTTAAATTTTTGTACTGTTTCGTCTATATCCATGCCTGTCGTTAAATTTTGAATTTGGTCTATTGTAAAATGTTCCCTACTGATAATTTGGCCCAGTTTCTCACGAAACTGCGCCCAATTCGCCTTTTTAGTGAAATATGTCCTGGTTGTTTGCCTAATGTTGTTATGATTGATGTGCTTTGTCTTGATTGTGAAGGATATGCCGTTGTGATCCGAGCTGGTAAGGTCTTCATGTACGCGCCAGCCGTCCACCAAGTCGAGAAGGTCGAGCGATACCGCAGTTATGTCGACATAACTGCTGTACCTTACGCCGCCCCGGATAGTGTCAAACGTAGGGATTTCCCCCCGGTTCAGGATTTCAAGTCCAAGATCCTCCAGGGTCCCGTGCAATTCCTCGCCTCGGCGATCTGTCACGGGGCTCCCCCACCAGACGCTCTTGGCATTGGAGTCACCCCCAATGATAATACTCCGAGCTCCCGTCTCGCGCTGCACCCGGCGCAGATGTGCTAGGTACGAGTCCATTGGCAGGTCGGGCTCAAAGTAGAATGAGACCAGGGTAATCTCCCTGTTGCGGGTCCGGATCCCCACCACCGCGATGTTGTTCGTGGTGAGTTTCGGGTACTGTTTGATCTGTAGGTCCGCGTCAAAAACAATAATTGCGGCCTTTATAGTTCCAGTCCCATGGTCCGCACATTGAAAGACCCTGATCCCACTCTGGCTCTTAACACGCCCTTCCCCACCAACGTATGGCTCCTGTACCAAAGCCACCCGCGCTCCCAGGTTAGAGGCTTCAATCAGCAGCTCGGAGTATGCCAATTTACTGCGCTGGAGGTTAGCCTGAAGGATTTTTTGAGCTGCTGTGTCGGTCGGCACAACCTCAGCAATAAGCTACGGTGGAGCGGGCGAGGTCATCCCACCTTCTCCTAACAGGGCAGTCCTCGCTGAAGACGTTATGCTCGACATCATCAAGTTTCGCCTTACAGCAATTTTTACAGGAGGGTGGGGACCCCGCCAGCCACTCCGCACACTCGGGCCTAAGGTGTGGCCCGCCGCAGTGGCTGCATAGGTCAACTGAGTCCTTGCAAAATTTTCGCCCGTGGCCATAGCCCAGGCATCTAGTGCACTGTACTAATGGTGATTGGTCCTCGGCTCTCACCCTCTGGAGATCGATATGTACCGATCCCAGACCAGTTATCCGGCCCCAGAGGGTGGGCGAGGTGCTAAGAACCACATGGGCAATGTGCGGATTTCTTGCCTTTTTGCGGTATTTGATTTGGATCCGGTCATCCTCGCGATCAAGCCCGCCAAACAACTCCCGGTTCTGATTCCTTAGGGCCTTCACAATGTCTTCGTCGGTATTGACCGACAGAACGCCCCTCAGGATGAGGAGCGGGTCCCTATTTTTTACATCCTCAACTGCGAGGCCAGTTCCTTCGTCAGTCAATCTGTTTTTGGCCTTCGTTCGCTCCTCCACAGTCCCGAAGCCAATGATTACCTTTCGGTCCTTTGCTTTTCGGACCCGTTCTACTTTCACCCAACCCTCTTTCGCATTTATGGTCTTGCGCACCCTTCCAAGGACTTCGTCCCCTGTCTCTTTGTCATCCTTGGAGGTGACGACCACCGAGTGAAGTGCCGCGGGCTTTACCGGTTGCTGCAACCTCGCAGCGGCCGCGCTGGCGTACGATCGCTGTTGCATCTCAGCTGCCTCGCTTGTTCTCGTCAGCTGCTCCTGGAGAGTTTGCATTCGCTTATTGCTCTCCAGGAGAAGCCGAGAGTGCTCCTCGAGTTTGAGTCTCCAATCAGAGTCCGGTGCCACCGTGAACGTGGTGTCAGCATTTGTAGTCGCCGCCACCACTCCCCCGGGGGCTCCTTTCCCCGCCGGACCCCCCCCGACCTCCGAGGCAGCTTCCGCATCGACCACGATCTTTTTGAGCCTGTCCAGAACGTTGAAGATCGTCTCCTTATACTCCGTCTTGAAATTCTTGGACAGGCTCAACGTCGCTTTAGCCTTCGCTACCAACGTGGCCGCCTCCCGCACTCTGGTCTTTCTCAGGCCCAGCATGGATGAGCAGACCTGCGCTTTCCCCTCTTCATTAGGGCTTTCACTACCCTTTTGCACTGTCTTAGATTTTTGCTTGGAGGTGGTAGGGGCGCCCTGCGCCTTTGTGGAAGCGGGGTCAATAGCCGCCCCCTCCCACTTCTCCAGACTATGTCTCGCTAATTTTTTAATCTCTTTGGGGGGACTTACAGAGGGTGGGTTCGTTCCTTCCTGCTCTTTGGTGGGTGTACGAATCATGTTGGAGGTATGCGTCAAAATTTAAAAGTATAATATATGTCAAATAGTATAAAAATAAAATAAAATTGTAAAATTTGTATATATAGCAAAGACTGCTCCCGTCAGTTGCAAAAATGTTGTAACTAATGTTACAAGTCTCAAAATAAGACTATCCGTCTCCGTCAAAGACCCTGATTAGGTCTGAAACAAGCCGTAGCTACTTAAAACTAATTAAATCTACTTAAAACTAATTCCGCGACTCGGTAGAGCTCAACTCTACCGCGTCTCTACCTCGGCTCCAGATAGAGTCACCCGTATATGTCAGCTAGATAGCCCTTGCCGGGGGCTGTTCAACGAAGAAAACCGCACCGCGCTACGACCAGTGGTTGCCGAGATATCCCGATTTAAATATTTTCAAGATGGCGGACCCAGATATCACCTAGGTCTAGACCAAATTTGAAAAATCGATATCTCGGGAACCACTGGGAGCAGGAACAAGTGCGACGGCTCTCCGCATTCGTCTCGGCGGGGGCTATACGTTCCCAGGCTTAGTTCGAGTGGGGGGGGGTAAACTCTATCCCGAGCCAAACTTAGCGCACGTGGTAGAGTCCGCCTTTATGAGGGGTACAGAGAAAACCGCAGCTTCAGGCGATGTCTCTGGGCGGAGTTATGCCCTTTGAAACTATTTCAAAATGGCCGCCAATATGGCCGCAACTTAAGAATAAACTTCTAATTTCGCCAATATTATGCCTAATTAGCCCGTGTTTGGGCTTGTCGGAAAGGTCTCTTAACGAGCTGTTCAAATTTTTGAGTAAGGTAATTTTAAAAGCAACCCCCGATTTATGGGGGTTGAAAAACCTCAGATTTTTAACAAAAACTACTATAAAAATTACCTATATTAAAATAAAATTTTTATTTAAATTTCTGGGGCATACCCCGCCTTAAAACTATTTTTTGACGTATGTTGCAGAGTTGCTGCACCCTTATATTAAGTACCACGTGGCACGTGGTACATAACCCCCAAATTTCAAAAAATTATATTTCAAAAACTACTGGGCCGAAAAATCTGAAATTTGGAATAGTAATTAATCTAGTTAAGATGTATAAAATGCACAAAAAATAATGGGGGGTCACCGCTTTAGATTTAATAAAAAAGAATTTTGAAATTTTGAAAATTTTTCGGAATGCAATAACTCTGCAAATACCTGTCCGAGTGCTGCAAACAAGATGTCTCCGTTCAGCTCGCGTCGAGGCCCGTCGATTGCAGCTGGAAGAAGCGCCCTCTGCAGCCGGGAACACGAAGCACGTGGCCACGTGGTTTTCGGTTTTTCCGGAATTTCTCCGTGCGTACGCACGGGAAAAATCCGAAAGAGGTGTCGCCTTGTAGATACCAGTGAGGCGCGTCGAATGCTGTATAGAAAACAGTACGTTCTCGATCTTGTTTAGGCAGCGTTCGGCTCCAAAGGTTTAAATTTTAAAACTTTTCCAGTTTTTTGCTTGCCACTGGTCCACTTTTTCACTTTTGATTTAACACTTTCCGGAACCTTATAGAGCTTTTAATTGCGCAACTTTTGATATATAACACTGCACTGTTTGATGTAAAAAACCCACTTTTATGATTTTTTAAAGTTATTTGGGGCACGGAACTACAGCGGAAAAACCGTGTGCGCGCGCGCTTTCGACAGCGGGGGGCCGCGGAATGGTTAGGTTAGGTTAGGTTAGGTTAGGTTAGGTTAGGTTAGGTTAGGTTAGGTTAGGTTAGGTTAGGTTAGGTTAGGTTAGGTTAGGTTAGGTTAGGTTAGGTTAGGTTAGGTTAGGTTAGGTTAGGTTAGGTTAGGTTAGGTTAGGTTAGGTTAGGTTAGGTTAGGTTAGGTTAGGTTAGGTTAGGTTAGGTTAGGTTAGGTTAGGTTAGGTTAGGTTAGGTTAGGTTAGGTTAGGTTAGGTTAGGTTAGGTTAGGTTAGGTTAGGTTAGGTTAGGTTAGGTTAGGTTAGGTTAGGTTAGGTTAGGTTAGGTTAGGTTAGGTTAGGTTAGGTTAGGTTAGGTTAGGTTAGGTTAGGTTAGGTTAGGTTAGGTTAGGTTAGGTTAGGTTAGGTTAGGTTAGGTTAGGTTAGGTTAGGTTAGGTTAGGTTAGGTTAGGTTAGGTTAGGTTAGGTTAGGTTAGGTTAGGTTAGGTTAGGTTAGGTTAGGTTAGGTTAGGTTAGGTTAGGTTAGGTTAGGTTAGGTTAGGTTAGGTTAGGTTAGGTTAGGTTAGGTTAGGTTAGGTTAGGTTAGGTTAGGTTAGGTTAGGTTAGGTTAGGTTAGGTTAGGTTAGGTTAGGTTAGGTTAGGTTAGGTTAGGTTAGGTTAGGTTAGGTTAGGTTAGGTTAGGTTAGGTTAGGTTAGGTTAGGTTAGGTTAGGTTAGGTTAGGTTAGGTTAGGTTAGGTTAGGTTAGGTTAGGTTAGGTTAGGTTAGGTTAGGTTAGGTTAGGTTAGGTTAGGTTAGGTTAGGTTAGGTTAGGTTAGGTTAGGTTAGGTTAGGTTAGGTTAGGTTAGGTTAGGTTAGGTTAGGTTTTTTTTTTTTTTTTTTTTTTTTTTTTAAAAATTTACATAAGAATCCTCCGATTTTGTGGTCGGAGACCGGATTTGCTTTTTAAAATATTAAACAGCATTATATTTTTAGTCCATTTATAAAAGGTTGTTTCTATCCACGTTATTGCTGGTATTCTACATAATACTAGGTAACTATGGATCTTTAAGAGTATTATTTCCTATCTATTTGTTTCTGCTGTTTACTTTTTTAACTATGCTTGTACAATAATCTAAAAATATTTGTCTTGAATTTGGATTTTGTATTATCTGACTCAAATTATTTAATTTTGCTTCTATATCTATTTTCACCTCCATTTCAAATCTTTCCCTGCCATATACCGGACATTCCAATAAGACGTGCAATATTGATTCACTGACTCCAGGTTCACATATGCACGATGGATCCTCTTTACATCTGAAGCGATTCAGATATTCAGAGAACCCACCGTGACCAGTAAGCACTTGGGTCTTTGCAGCACTTATTTCCATCTTCCGTACCACTTTGTAAGCGAGTACCACATTCGGGAAGAAGACTTTCGTGATACCTGCAGTCAGTTCCTCATCATAGCGTTCCTGCCACCGCTGTTGTGTTTCAGCTCTTATCAGTCTTTTTATGGTGGCAATTGGATAGGCGCTGTAGGCTGGGGCTGTCTTGCTCTTCAGCGCTGCTTGCTTGGCAAGACTATCGGCCCGCTCGTTGCCCACATTGCCCACGTGCGCTTTGACCCAATAAAGCTGGATGGTTCGCCCTTCGTCCTGCATTGCCCTTATGTTCCTCCGTATGCTGTATGCCAATGGATGAGAGACGTTGGCACTTTTAAGTAAGTCCAAAGCGGATCTCGAATCACTCAGTATCCAACAATCCCTTGCTCCTTTTTTCTGGGCCCATTGAATGGCTCTATCCATGGCATACAGCTCCGCCTGAAACACCGTGCAACAAGCATCCAATTTCAGTTTTACGGAGTCAATTTCCACACCATTCTTCCACACGGAAACAGCAGCCCCCACCTTGCCCTCTATTTTACTCCCATCCGTATACAGAAGGGTTAGGTTAGGTTAGGTTAGGTTAGGTTAGGTTAGGTTAGGTTAGGTTAGGTTAGGTTAGGTTAGGTTAGGTTAGGTTAGGTTAGGTTAGGTTAGGTTAGGTTAGGTTAGGTTAGGTTAGGTTAGGTTAGGTTAGGTTAGGTTAGGTTAGGTTAGGTTAGGTTAGGTTAGGTTAGGTTAGGTTAGGTTAGGTTAGGTTAGGTTAGGTTAGGTTAGGTTAGGTTAGGTTAGGTTAGGTTAGGTTAGGTTAGGTTAGGTTAGGTTAGGTTAGGTTAGGTTAGGTTAGGTTAGGTTAGGTTAGGTTAGGTTAGGTTAGGTTAGGTTAGGTTAGGTTAGGTTAGGTTAGGTTAGGTTAGGTTAGGTTAGGTTAGGTTAGGTTAGGTTAGGTTAGGTTAGGTTAGGTTAGGTTAGGTTAGGTTAGGTTAGGTTAGGTTAGGTTAGGTTAGGTTAGGTTAGGTTAGGTTAGGTTAGGTTAGGTTAGGTTAGGTTAGGTTAGGTTAGGTTAGGTTAGGTTAGGTTAGGTTAGGTTAGGTTAGGTTAGGTTAGGTTAGGTTAGGTTAGGTTAGGTTAGGTTAGGTTAGGTTAGGTTAGGTTAGGTTAGGTTAGGTTAGGTTAGGTTAGGTTAGGTTAGGTTAGGTTAGGTTAGGTTAGGTTAGGTTAGGTTAGGTTAGGTTAGGTTAGGTTAGGTTAGGTTAGGTTAGGTTAGGTTAGGTTAGGTTAGGTTAGGTTAGGTTAGGTTAGGTTAGGTTAGGTTAGGTTAGGTTAGGTTAGGTTAGGTTAGGTTAGGTTAGGTTAGGTTAGGTTAGGTTAGGTTAGGTTAGGTTAGGTTAGGTTAGGTTAGGTTAGGTTAGGTTAGGTTAGGTTAGGTTAGGTTAGGTTAGGTTAGGTTAGGTTAGGTTAGGTTAGGTTAGGTTAGGTTAGGTTAGGTTAGGTTAGGTTAGGTTAGGTTAGGTTAGGTTAGGTTAGGTTAGGTTAGGTTAGGTTAGGTTAGGTTAGGTTAGGTTAGGTTAGGTTAGGTTAGGTTAGGTTAGGTTAGGTTAGGTTAGGTTAGGTTAGGTTAGGTTAGGTTAGGTTAGGTTAGGTTAGGTTAGGTTAGGTTAGGTTAGGTTAGGTTAGGTTAGGTTAGGTTAGGTTAGGTTAGGTTAGGTTAGGTTAGGTTAGGTTAGGTTAGGTTAGGTTAGGTTAGGTTAGGTTAGGTTAGGTTAGGTTAGGTTAGGTTAGGTTAGGTTAGGTTAGGTTAGGTTAGGTTAGGTTAGGTTAGGTTAGGTTAGGTTAGGTTAGGTTAGGTTAGGTTAGGTTAGGTTAGGTTAGGTTAGGTTAGGTTAGGTTAGGTTAGGTTAGGTTAGGTTAGGTTAGGTTAGGTTAGGTTAGGTTAGGTTAGGTTAGGTTAGGTTAGGTTAGGTTAGGTTAGGTTAGGTTAGGTTAGGTTAGGTTAGGTTAGGTTAGGTTAGGTTAGGTTAGGTTAGGTTAGGTTAGGTTAGGTTAGGTTAGGTTAGGTTAGGTTAGGTTAGGTTAGGTTAGGTTAGGTTAGGTTAGGTTAGGTTAGGTTAGGTTAGGTTAGGTTAGGTTAGGTTAGGTTAGGTTAGGTTAGGTTAGGTTAGGTTAGGTTAGGTTAGGTTAGGTTAGGTTAGGTTAGGTTAGGTTAGGTTAGGTTAGGTTAGGTTAGGTTAGGTTAGGTTAGGTTAGGTTAGGTTAGGTTAGGTTAGGTTAGGTTAGGTTAGGTTAGGTTAGGTTAGGTTAGGTTAGGTTAGGTTAGGTTAGGTTAGGTTAGGTTAGGTTAGGTTAGGTTAGGTTAGGTTAGGTTAGGTTAGGTTAGGTTAGGTTAGGTTAGGTTAGGTTAGGTTAGGTTAGGTTAGGTTAGGTTAGGTTAGGTTAGGTTAGGTTAGGTTAGGTTAGGTTAGGTTAGGTTAGGTTAGGTTAGGTTAGGTTAGGTTAGGTTAGGTTAGGTTAGGTTAGGTTAGGTTAGGTTAGGTTAGGTTAGGTTAGGTTAGGTTAGGTTAGGTTAGGTTAGGTTAGGTTAGGTTAGGTTAGGTTAGGTTAGGTTAGGTTAGGTTAGGTTAGGTTAGGTTAGGTTAGGTTAGGTTAGGTTAGGTTAGGTTAGGTTAGGTTAGGTTAGGTTAGGTTAGGTTAGGTTAGGTTAGGTTAGGTTAGGTTAGGTTAGGTTAGGTTAGGTTAGGTTAGGTTAGGTTAGGTTAGGTTAGGTTAGGTTAGGTTAGGTTAGGTTAGGTTAGGTTAGGTTAGGTTAGGTTAGGTTAGGTTAGGTTAGGTTAGGTTAGGTTAGGTTAGGTTAGGTTAGGTTAGGTTAGGTTAGGTTAGGTTAGGTTAGGTTAGGTTAGGTTAGGTTAGGTTAGGTTAGGTTAGGTTAGGTTAGGTTAGGTTAGGTTAGGTTAGGTTAGGTTAGGTTAGGTTAGGTTAGGTTAGGTTAGGTTAGGTTAGGTTAGGTTAGGTTAGGTTAGGTTAGGTTAGGTTAGGTTAGGTTAGGTTAGGTTAGGTTAGGTTAGGTTAGGTTAGGTTAGGTTAGGTTAGGTTAGGTTAGGTTAGGTTAGGTTAGGTTAGGTTAGGTTAGGTTAGGTTAGGTTAGGTTAGGTTAGGTTAGGTTAGGTTAGGTTAGGTTAGGTTAGGTTAGGTTAGGTTAGGTTAGGTTAGGTTAGGTTAGGTTAGGTTAGGTTAGGTTAGGTTAGGTTAGGTTAGGTTAGGTTAGGTTAGGTTAGGTTAGGTTAGGTTAGGTTAGGTTAGGTTAGGTTAGGTTAGGTTAGGTTAGGTTAGGTTAGGTTAGGTTAGGTTAGGTTAGGTTAGGTTAGGTTAGGTTAGGTTAGGTTAGGTTAGGTTAGGTTAGGTTAGGTTAGGTTAGGTTAGGTTAGGTTAGGTTAGGTTAGGTTAGGTTAGGTTAGGTTAGGTTAGGTTAGGTTAGGTTAGGTTAGGTTAGGTTAGGTTAGGTTAGGTTAGGTTAGGTTAGGTTAGGTTAGGTTAGGTTAGGTTAGGTTAGGTTAGGTTAGGTTAGGTTAGGTTAGGTTAGGTTAGGTTAGGTTAGGTTAGGTTAGGTTAGGTTAGGTTAGGTTAGGTTAGGTTAGGTTAGGTTAGGTTAGGTTAGGTTAGGTTAGGTTAGGTTAGGTTAGGTTAGGTTAGGTTAGGTTAGGTTAGGTTAGGTTAGGTTAGGTTAGGT
>JBBIWI010000026.1:1800000-2391328 GCA_038048805.1 Hipparchia sbordonii | reverse complement strand
ACAAAAACGAAATTTGGGGTAACAGGAACATATAGGCAAGGTCAGAGGTGCTAAACTTTTTCTGGTATTAAATGAACGTATTAAAAACTAGCTTCCTGCCCGCGACTTCGTCCGCGTTTTGGTTATATCGCGCTTGGCACAATTTTTCAAAACATGAACCCCCTTTAGTGTCCCGTGATCGGTTAAAATGAAGCCTATGCCCTAAGCCTAAGCTCGAGGCATTTTGCTTTTTCTGTAACAAATAAACAGTTAAACAAATCATGGCTATTTACGGAACGTGTTATACCGGCTGACTTTTTAAGTCCTGGCCAAAATTTGTAGGATAAACCTTAACCTTTTGTATGGGACCAACTTTCGTACTCGAAAAAAAAAATCTACTAAGTATTTCATACATTTTGGTCACAGCTGATCGATACTTTTGTATGGAACAGCTGACTTTTTATTTCGAGTACGAAAGTTGGTCCCATAGAAAAAGTTGTTCATATTCATAGGTAGGTTTATCCTACAAATCTTGGCCAGTACTTAAAAAGTCAGCCGGTATTTTAGTGGATTTTAAAAATGTTTGTTACCCCCTGAAACCGGGAAAGAGGAACATATGTTTCTCTTAACCTAGTATAGCCGTTCCTCTTTCCCAGCTTGCCATTTTGAAAGTTATGTTTTTATTGACATCGAAAAAGCACTAAAAACACACACTACAAACAATACTAATACGTAGAAAATAAAGATTAAACGTAATAATTACACTTACCATAGCAATCAACCGCAAAACTGATGTTTTTAATATTTTAATAACACAAACAAGGAACGCCGCTAGGTCTTGGTTTTTTTAGTTTGACAACTGATTTTTTTTTCTCTCTTTTACTCGCTTATCTGCCGTGTTGTAGCGCCAACTATCCAAGAATATATGAACTACGCCTAATACTGTTATATCTACGTAGTGACCATAGAGCTCGCCGTTATAGTTTTCTTTTTACTAGTTACAGTTTCTCTTCCCCCCGCGTCCCTCTTACCCCACCTGACCTTAATTACAAGTTTTCACAGATCGAATTTAATTTATTTATGTTTGTTCTAGAAGAAAAACAACAGGCGTGTTCAAACACAGAAGTAAAGACAGAAGTAAAAACAGAAGTTGACAGTGCGAAAGTGACTCCAGAAGTACAGAAGGACACAGTGGACGGCAAAGAAGAACACAATATAGAAGAGAGTAAAACAGAAGGTATGCATCAAATCATTTACCTTCTAGGAATAATAAATAATGTCCTTCCGAGGAGATGAGGCATCTGCACGGGAGATATTACAGTGCACAAGTGTTTGCGCAAATACAGGTGCACTCTCTATTCCCTCACTCTCGTAGTCCGATGGGATGGAAAATCCGACACGAACGGAGAGAGATCAGGCGCAGGACCGACGGCTTTACGTGCTCCCTAGGGCACGGGGGTGACTCGCCGCCAACTTCCTAACTCCGGGCTAGTAATGCCAGTAATTCCCAAATTGCCCCCGCCGGGAATCGAACCTGAGACCTCCCAGTTTTAAGACCACACTTTCCACTGTCCCAGGGAGGTCTTCTGTTATTGCCGCTATAACAACAAATATAGTAATTATTATCAGTAGAAGTATTAGTAATAAATAATAGGTACTACTAGTAACATGCTTTATTTTCTTGCATTCCTATCTATCTGAACCATTTTACGACGTAGTACCAAGCTATATAGAAATATGGCACTGTCCTAAATTCATTTGCTTAATCTATTTTTATTAGACTTGCAACGAATAGTATATTCGGCAGTATACCGAATACCGAATATTCGGCGAGGCCCCTGACCGAATAGCCGAATATTAGGCAAAAGTATTCGGCTGGATTTTAGCGCCAAAAACTTGTACAGACGTGATTGTTTCGCGTTCCTTTGTTTTGTTCTAATGTACTGCACGCCCGCTGTTGCTCTTGTAATAGTGTGAAATTTAACAAATAAACAATTAAATAATTACGAACGTACCTTAATAATAAAAAAATCGATTATGGCCTTTAAAAAAAATCACCTATATGGGCATACTTCGAGGATGATGTAAATGATAATTTATAATAATAATCAATCGATTTTAATTTTTCATTTTACCAATTATTTCTCTATGACAAAATGTATTATTTAAGAGTGCGTTTCCGCATATCGGGTGACTTTCGGTACATATTGTGACTAAGTTAAACCAAATAAGATGGAAATAAAAATTGCTACACATAGATTGGTCCTTAATCTCCAAATCTTGGGAGTTGATTTTGTTCAAAATCTCAATTTTTAGTACTATAAAAATTATTTCCCGTCACCTCTTCACACAAAATTCACGATTTTGGGGCGACTTTAGGTACATTTCTTGTATATAATATACCGGTTTTATGTAATTAAAAATACTATCTGTTAGCCGATATGTTCAACTCAAAATCTTGGAGAGAAAAATATCAAAAATAGTACAAATAGTATTAAAAAAAAAATATAGCATCGCGTGTAATTTTTTCACATATTTTGGTTTAAACCGAATCTTAAAATAATGTGCAATAAGGCTTATTTTGATTTTACTCGGTCTCTGGTTTGATTTCATTTCAAAATTCAAATATCAATCAGTCGGCGTTTGACCGCCTTTCTGAGTGGAAGCTGCGCTGGTTGCAAGCAGATGCTGGTATCGAAAAACATCGCTGTACGAACACGAAATAGTTCATAGCAAACCAAATTGATACTTTATATATTTTGAAAAGAAAGGTAAGAAACTAAGTACTAGGTACCTATGGTACCTTCAATATAATAGCATTATTTTATTATTTGATAGAATTTCGAAATTTCTTGTAAAGTTATATTCCCCGAATGTAGTACTGACCTGCATGTATACCTCGAAAACTTCTATTGGAACTCCTAGATCTTTAGAGTTAGTTGTATCGAGTTTGGGCTCGTTTTGTAAGTTATGATGAGATCTTACAACTGAGCTTGTTGGAGTGACCTGATGGTATACTTCGAAGACTACTACTGGATCTTCTAGACGGCTACAGCTAGTTATAGCGAGATTGGGCTCGTTTTGTAAGTAATGATGAGATCTTACCACTGGACTTGTTGGAGTGACCTGATGGTATACCTCGAAGACTTCTATTGGAACTCCTAGATCTTTACAGCTAGTTATATCGAGTTTGGGCTCGTTTTGTAAGTAATGATGATATCTTACCACTGGACTTGTTGGAGTGACTTGGTGGTATACCTCGAAGACTTCTATTGGAACTCCTAGATCTTTAGAGTTAGTTATATCGAGTTTGGGCTCGTTTTGTAAGTTATGATGAGATCTTACAACTGAGCTTGTTGGAGTGACCTGATGGTATACTTCGAAGACTACTACTGGATCTTCTAGACGGCTACAGCTAGTTATATCGAGTTTGGGCTCGTTTTGTAAGTAATGATGAGATCTTACCACTGGACTTGTTGGAGTGACTTGGTGGTATACCTCGAAGACTTCTATTGGAACTCCTAGATCTTTACAGCTAGCTATATCGAGTTTGGGCTCGTTTTGTAAGTTATGATGAGATCTTACCACTGGACTTGTTGGAGTGACCTGATGGTATACCTCGAAGAGTTCTATTGGAACTCCTAGATCTTTAGAGTTATTTGTATTGAGTTTGGGCTCGTTTTGTAAGTTATGATGATTAGATCTAGGAGTTCCAATAGAAGTCTTCGAGGTATACCATCAGGTCACTCCAACAAGTCCAGTGGTAAGATCTCATCATTACTTACAAAACGAGCCCAAACTCGATATCACTAGCTGTAGCTGTCTAGAAGATCCAGTAGTAGTCTTCGAAGTATACCATCAGGTCACTCCAACAAGTCCAGTGGTAAGATCTCATCATTACTTACAAAACGAGCCCAAACTCGATATAACTAGCTGTAAAGATCTAGGAGTTCCAATAGAAGTCTTCGAGGTATACCACCAAGTCACTCCAACAAGTCCAGTGGTAAGATCTCATCATTACTTACAAAACGAGCCCAAACTCGATATAACTAGCTGTAGCTGTCTGGAAGATCCAGTAGTAGTCTTCGAAGTATACCATCAGGTCACTCCAATAAGGCCAGTGGTAAGATCTCATCATAACTTACAAAACGAGCCCAAACTCAATACAACTTACTCTAAAGATCTAGGAGTTCCAATAGAAGTTTTCGAGGTATACATGCAGGTCAGTACTACATTCGGGGAATGTAACTTTGCAAGAAATTTCGAAATTCTATCAAATAATAAAATAATGCTATTATATTGAAGGTACCATAGGTACCTAGTACTTAGTTTCTTCTTTTCAAAATATATTATCAATTTGGTTTGCTCAACTTAGACTTAGATTTAGAATTAAACTTAGACTTAGACTAAGTCTGAGTTCAAATCTAAGCCTAAGTCTAACACTAAGACTAAGTCTAAGTCTTAGTCTTAGTCTTAGTGTTAGACTTAGGCTTAGACTTAAAGAGACTTAGTCTTAGTCTAATGCATTTCCCAGTGGCTTAAAAAAGTCTAAATCGAAGTCTAAGACTAAGACTAAATCTAAGTCTAACTTAGTGTACAGCAAGTCCGGACGAAAATAAAAAATAAAAAAATAAAACATAAACAATTTATATCCAAGTATCAAAACAAGTTAATTCACTCATTTTTAACGCAGCTTGCCCGCGCCTGTGTGTGCGTGTGAACGGTGCATGTGTAGAAGTGCGTTTTTATACCTACTCTTTGCGAAATCCCGTCCTTAAGTATTCGGTATTCGGCCGAATAATATGTAGATATTCGGTATTCGGCCGAATAATATGTAGATATTCGGTATTCGGCCGAATATAAAAAAAGCAGCCGAATAGGCCGAATACCGAATAGTAACCGAATATTCGTTGCAAGTCTAATTATTATTACTAGCTTTTGCCTGCAGTTTCACTCACATTAAATTCGTTATACAAACATTTTTTTTTTTTTTTCACATTTCGACCTATGTTTCTTGGGGAAAGTTGTTCAGTTTCATGAGCACATTTTGTAGCTCACAGGAACGACAGGGTTTTTGTTACATATTGTATACATAGATATTCCCTCACTTTCAGAAACAATACCAACGCCCACCGAACCTCCAGAAGTAAGCGCAGCGGACGTCCTGCCAATAGACGCGGAAAAAGACAAAAGATCACCAAAAGACGTGAAAAGAGATACAAAAATCAAACCAGACATCAAAAAGACTCCAAAAGTGGACGTCAAAGCGAAGGCTAAGCCGATCGTGGTGAAGTCGGAGACCAAAGTGCAGGCGAAGAAGAAGGAGCCAAGTGTGCGGGTGGTGAAGAGTGAGGGGCGTGTCGAGGAGAGGGAGGAGGCGCCGGTCGCTGAAGTTGTCAAAGTGAGCACTTTTAAACCAAATTAAAAAAAAATTTTTTTTTTTTTTTCTAAAAAGAATATCAGTCAAGTTCACGGCTGTCCCATTTCAAAACCCAGTAATTAGAATAGAATAGAAATATTTTTTATTTAAATAAACTTTTACAAGCACTTTTGAATCGTCAATGAATCTACCACTGGTTCGGAATGCCCTTCCTGCCGAGAAGAGCCAGCAAGAAACTCGGCGGTTGCTCTTTTCAAAAAAAAATAAAAATTTTACAATAGTTAATGAAAGCTATGCTATGTATACAGTGCTTCCACAATAAAGCTTCAAAAATGCAAAAATGCATACGTAGGTACACCAATCCAACGCATGTCAAGACGGGCAGCCAAAGCAGACCCATTCCCGTTGGCGGCACCCGTTCACGAGCATGACGCATGATCCAGCCGTTGCTTCGCTCAACCATATTTGAAATTGTAATAGGGATGTTAACAATTTTTCGGAATTACTTTTATTTAGAAGATTGACTCTTGTTTACCATAAAAAAATGTATATTATTTACAAATATTCGTATTTTCGATGAGAAAATATACAAAAATAGAGTAATTTTGAATTTTCCCGCTAAAACACTCTACAACTGTCACTTGACTGACATGACGTCATCGGTCCGTCCGCGCCACGAAAGAAGTCTCATAGAGGCGGCGCTAGTAGTCGTATGTCTAGGCAATTATTGTATGTAAAATCTATTAGTTCCACCTGATGGCCGCGGGACTTCTTTCGTGGCGCGTACTATACCTATAATCACTCCGTTTGTATCGCGGTTCGTCTAGTGACGTCACATTCTCTTCTTGGCGTTTGCAGTCACGTGACATCAGATTATAAATGAGGAGCTGGCGAACAAAAGGGCGTAATTACGTAATTTTCTCAAACAACTTTTTTCATGAAATCGTGTTCTTATCATACCTCTCCATCTATTACGTGCAAAAAAGTCTGTGAAAACGGCCTAAAAGTTGCATCAAAATGGGCTCAAAGTTGACGATTCCGTTCAAAACGTGGTAATTGTAAAATAAAAATCCCGTCTCCCAAATATATTTTTGAATACCAATCAAAAGGGGGTAAATTTCATATTATTCAAGATTACGGAACATGGATTTCAATCAAAACGAAGTAATTAGCATAATTTTGTGGGGAAATTCTTTTATATTACTCTGGCATCCCCGATTTAAATATGGCAATATTTTAGTTTGTTATTTTGTGTATCTTTGAAGCCAGTTCCGCGCCAAAAAAAGTTTTAAAATGTCATCTGGAAGTCCTAGCACTGTTTCTGGGCTGAATTCGGGGACTAATACTACTGAGTAAGCAGTTTGATGAAAACTGGCTTGAAAACCCTGACTTAGTATGGTACGGCGAGGTTTTGGGTGACGTAGAAAACAGGGCTAAAAGTGACGCTAATGAGGACATTGAAGATTGTTGAAAAAGATTCGCATCTTTCTCCACAATCTTCAATGTTGAAGTAGATGTAGAACTAAACGTGTACTATTTTAATAATAATTATCAGTTTCTATAATTTTTTCATAAAACTAATTTTTTTTAAATTACTAATGTAACAATAAAAAATTCTTAAGTTGATTAAATTTTTTATTCTAGAACAGACTATTTTTAATTTTTACTCAATCGATGATCAAAATGTGGTAATTGCACATCAGTTTCAATCAAAACGGAATAAGTGAACCGATGGCTAACAAAATGGGTTAATTGAAAATTTGTCTAGTCTGTATTTCGTTAAATATTGAGTTCTGAAAATTAGCCAAAACGTATATAGACTTGAAATTTGAGAGTCATATGAATCCAAAAATCACAACTTTATAGGTGGTCTAGAACCTAGTGTTTTAGTATTTTGCCTCTACTGTAAAATTTAATATCTTGCAATTACCCCTTTTTGTTCGCCAGCTCCTCAAATATAGCATTTAAAATCATTTTTAATAAATTTATTAAGTTATATCAAAATGTGATTTTCGATATTCTAATCCTGCAAACTATCATAAAATTAACACTTAACATTAATTTGTGATTAGTGTTAACATCCCCATTGTCAAAATTTTACAGGAGACCAAAAACATATTTTATGGTAGATGACTTGGCGAAGTAATAAATATATCAAATAAAAGATTTCAAAGTAGTTTATTTACGAAACATTAATTCGTCAGACTGAAGTTTCCACTTCAGTTTCGCGACTCGCAGAGCTATGTCGGTGACTTTGGTTCTCCTGCGGATCTCCTCATGTCTGATTTGATCTCGCAGGGATACTCCGAGCATAGCTCTCTCCATCGCCCGCTGAGTGATCCTGAGCCTTCTTATGATAAAAATAACAAATTCAAATTCAAAATTCATTTATTTCATGTAGGCTACCTTGTAGCACTTATGACACGTCATAAATCTACCACCGGTTCGGAAAGCAGATTCTGCTGAGAAGAGCCGGCAAGAAACTCAGCAGTTGCTCTTTTCAAAAAATGAAATAAACTAATTTTACAATAAGTAACAAAACTAAGCTAAGTATACAGTGCTTCCACAGTGAAGCTTCAAAAATACAATACATATAATCTAACACATGTCAACATGGGAAGACAAAGCAGACCCATTCCCGTTGGTGGCACCCGTTCCCGAGCACGACGCATGATCCAGCCGTTGCTTCGCAACATATTTTGAAAAGTATGTATGCTGAGATACTAACGCTGTATTTTTCCTTTCCCAGCAATCAACCCCTCCGGTGGCAGAAGAATCGACGCAACCGGGACTCAAACCCATCAACTATGCCGCGGCGGCGAAGGCGAACAAGCCCAAAAAACCCACCACACCACCAGTGACAGAAAAAGTGGTCCCACAACCCGCGAGAACCGAAAAAATCCAAAAACAGCCAATAGTAAAGGACAGTAGAGTGAAAAACGAAAAAAACACCCCCAAAATTGAAAAAACCAGTGTACAAAGAAAGAACTCTATGAAATAAATGTAATATCTTTTTTTTGGAGACAAAATTTAATGTACAAAAAAAGTCTAAATATTATTAATTGATATAATATTTACCCTGTTTTTAAGAGCTACCGATTTTCGGGGTAATGTGGCAACACTGCTACGAAAAACTACCAGTTGAACCTATTTTTTTTATCATGACAATTCTAAGGGACGTAAAAATTATCGTTTACCTTGTTTGTCTTGATAAAAAAATAGGTTTTAAAAGAATTACAAAGTAACCTAAATTGTTCCGACAGTTTAAAGGTTGTAGCAAAGGCGAAAAAGCTACCAAAATGTTGTCTTGACATTTATGTGGCAACACTGGCGAAGAAAGCCACTAAAAAAAAACGAGAAGCAATGTCATTTTCACGCTGTACCCCCTAGAAGCAAACTGAATACTACATAATTACTACAATTGTTATTTGCTGAATTTACTACCACACGCTTTAGAAAAGAAACGAAATTCCGCCGGAAATCCTTTAGTTCAAAAAAATTGCCCCTTTTTCTGTAAAATTGTACCAGAAGGGGGTACTTTAATAGTCCAAGAGGCTGACTTTTTCGATATCAGCCCCTTCCCCAATTAAACGTAAACAAGCTGTCTTTTTTTCACAATTTAGCTACTGGCAATAGTTTGTATATCTCATAGACGGCCGTCATTTTTTTTTAAATATAGAGATTAGATAAGCCATGTATGGATTAAGGGTAGTTGGAATTTTTCAATTTTGGGGCAACATGAGATTATTTTTGTGATTTGTGTCGCATAATTTCGGTTCAATACAAATGGACGGAAGGAAATTCAGTTGCTATTCGGCTTTTGTACTCTGTTTTTTATGTCGTACAGTCCATTAAAAATAGTGTGCAAGAATACATATTTTGTCGAACATTTTTGGTTTTGCGACCACGATTTTGAAAGCTCTTGACTTAAAGTTATTTCAGTACATATAACATTATTGGTTTCAATTCAATTAAATTCATTTAATTGCAAAGATTGAGTAATTAATAAGGTCTTATACGAGAATAATTTTCTCATAGTTTGCTTCTAGGGTAGGACAAGCGACGGTTGTATGTATGTATAGGCAATATTTTTTTCAGATTTTTGCGTAATTTTAGTGTGTATAGGCGTTAATTGTGATATCTCCCCGATTTTTTCTTTTGCGAGGAAAATTATGATAAAAAAACTAAAAAAAAAATTGTAAAAATCCTAATTATAAAATTATTATTAATTATATTATAACTATATAAGATTTATTATAGACAAAAACTAATTAGTTTATTATACTATCGTTCGTTGGTGGTGTTTAGTGCGAAGATTAGTAATTTAAAAAATGAGGGTATTTTCAAAAAAGAAATCAAACGAAAGATTTCAAAACTTGTCCAAAGTGACACCTTCGGTATTCCAAAAACAGTAGTTATTTTAGTAGTTTTGAGGCTTTTGAGCTTTTTGAGCATTCAAAAATATTGGCGAGAATTGTACCAGTGACCCCCTCTTCACCCCTTAGGGGTTTAGGATCCCCTTTCCAAAGGACCTTGTATAAATCATACTGTATATTACTAAAATTCGCACTAAATATTATATTATTATTAATAAAATTAGCCTACAGATATAAGGCTGTCCATATTATTAATCAAATAGTTAACGAAATTCGAAAAAAAAAATCTATGTACATTTTTGTGAAAGTTGCGAGTGTAAATGTATAAATAATGAAAATAATGCACACACTTTTATTTCTTTTGAGGGTATTTCAACAAATAATTGTTTTAGCATGTTACGTAATAATAAATATAGATTTTAGAGTACATAATTATATATTCGGGATTTTAATATTTTTAATCTTTTTTTTCGGTTAGGCTGTGTGGTACAAAATATATTAGTTGTTCGTTTTTTCTTCCCAAAATAAACAATAGCCAAATTATTGTATTTTTTTTTAGCTTGCCTTGAAAACTTCCAAGATAAAATTAAGGTTAAGGAAATGGCCTAAATTAAATTGTCAAATTTTTTTGTACTAGAAATTAATCAATTTGGAAAAATTTTCGTTAAGTTTTATTGGGCGTTTGAAAAATTAGCCCTTTTTAAATCACACAGTCTAGGTCGAATAAAATCGAAGTTGCTAGAAGTAAAAATAAATACCGTTTTGGTAGAAAATTCGTACCACACTTGGTAGGTTTTTGTTGAGTTGATAGTTTAGTAGATTTTTATTATTAGTAATTATTATCATTAATACTGCATACTGGTAAAGTTAATATTTTTTAGTTTAGGGAATATATAATATTTGAAATACAGTCGTGTCAAATATGAAAAGATTGGGCGGTTTCTTTTTGATGTTTTTTTTTTCTTTTTTTAAAGCTCTGACTGTTAGCTTTTTTTATCAAGGCTACCAACATTGAAGTTTTTGACAGTTCCCACGGCATCGAAATGAAAGATAAAATATTCAATAATCTATAAATTATGATAAAATTGGTCTCGTAATTTTTGATAATGTTTTTAATTAATTACACTGTTAAATTGGAATTTTTATGAAGACATACTGTTCAATGGTCGCATTTCATATTTGACTATTTTAAAATAGATGCGGTTTTTAGATAACCAGCTAGATCGTCACGACTTAATATTTTTCTTAATTAAGTAACTCAATTCAAGATAAAATAAAAATTATGCGATGTTTTTTTTTTTTATTTCACTGTTTTTCTCTGTAAAAATATTCGATAAGCGAAATAATAATAACCGGTTATCTAAAAGCTGTGGTTTCTTATTATTAAACCTATAATACCTTTTAATGAATACGGTATGTTGTTTGATATATTATAATATTTTGACATCGCGTGGAATTTATTTTTCATGTTTTTATCAAGATTTACAAAAAAATTGCGGATTTGGGCGCTAATAAGCAAAAAAAATAAAATAGTTGAATGCACTTTAACTGTAAATAAATTATTGATTCAGTGTAATTTTTTTTTTTTTTTTTTCAAATAGATATTCTCTCAAAATTTGAATTAAAATACTTATAAAAATATGCGTGCACGACACTTTGTTTTAAAACATCTTTTAACTTGAACCACCGGATCTCGCCATGCGATGTTTCTATGCTCATAATAAAATTGATATCTCCCACGTAAGTTGTTGTATCCTACAAAATTGGCATTTTAGTATTGTTGCACTTATTTGAATTTATCTATTTTGTGTTGGTTTAAAAAAATTAAAAACAGCATTCTTTAAGGTCCAAGAGACGGGTCTGCCCGCGAAATTCAAATTTAATTTGGTTTTTCGCAATTTGTAAACTAATACGACAAAGTAGGCTTATGGTATTCAAATTGCGCCAATGGCAGTATCATCTTCACAGGTTTATATACTAATCTTTACGTAAAAGTATCCAGTTTAAGAAATTAATCAAAATAATGACTAATTTGTGAGTAGCTCACGTCAAACTCATTATTTTGACTAATTTCTTAAACTGGATACTTTTACGTAAAGATTAGTATATAAACCTGTGAAGATGATACTGCCATTGGCGCAATTTGAATACCATAAGCCTGCTTTGTCGTATTCAATTATAAATGGCGAAAAACCAAATTAAATTTGAATTTCGCGGGCAGCTCCGTGTCTTGGGCCTTAACATACTTTCAAGATGTATAAAGTTGTATCGTTATTAAAATGACGGCCTAAGCCATTGTATTGACATTCACAACAAGTAACGCGTCACCTTTTGGGGATACAACAATTTACCTGGGGGGTATCGAAATAGAATTATTATTTAAGTTGTATTTTTCCTTATAATTTTCATGATAAAAAGCAAATTCTATGTAAAATACTGTCACAATATAGCGTTGTTTAATAGACGAATTCTGTCAATATATGTACAATAATATAAACAACAATCTGTATTTTTACTATTCCTTCCCTCAAACTCCTCTAGCACCAACACTATGCCCCAAGGTACTTTACAGGTCTAGGGTGAAATCTAAAATGCTAGGATTTTCCAAAAAAAAAAAAAAAACGTGTGGCACTCGGGGACTCGCGCGGTAAAGCTATTGCATAGCATTTTTTATCAACGCCATCTAGCGGCTCACCGTAGAGGAGTCCCGTGTCATTTTCGTTACGGAATTTCTGCTTAAAAAATAATAGGGTTACGAAAATAAAATGCAACAATCAACAATCAATATTTTATTGTTTCCATCTACACATTGAACATACAATAACGAATGAAGCGGCTGTACAGACGGACACTTTTAATAACAGTTTTTGTGTAGGTAAAGTTTTCATGTATGTATGTGAGTTTCTGTATTCCGCCATAACTACTAAATGCCTGAACAGATTTGGATATATGGTGGCTATAAATGTTTTTGAAAAATTTCAATATGGCGGTTGTGTGTTGCCATATCGTCGGTCAAATTCATTAGTGGAACATTTCCAAAACCAGGTGTTTTGAGTTAAGTATGTAAAATGGTTGGAAATTGAATAATCTTTCCGAAGCACTAACGGCCCAAATTAAATTTTGGTTCTAATTGACAGCTGGTAGAAAAATATTGATTTTAGCTGTCAACTCAAATCTTTAACTCTCCACTACTCGAAACTGTATATTTTGAATTGTACCATTAATGAATTTGATCGACGATATATTCAAATGGGGGGTTTTTTTTTAAATTTTGATATATTTTTAACGCGGTTGGATTTTATTTTTATTTAATAGATATAATTTGCTTGTCGTTATCTAAGATAAACAAAAAAGGCCCTAACTTCGTAATCGTTTCAAAGATTATTTATTTATTCCTTCTGCTAGGAATAATGTTGCAACTTATAAAAGTGATAAAATACTACCCATTTTAGTGTCCACCTGTACAAAAATACTAAAAACTATAAAATCGTATTGTAACATCAAAATACATTTAATAAAGCACTATCATAATTCATAATATAAACTTCTCATCATAAAAACCGAAACAGTACGTTTCTTCATAGAAAATGATGCAATATAAGTAATAGATAAGTACCTATATATATAATATGTGCGATAATGGAGAATGACATAGACTAATTTTTATTCTGGAGAAAGTTGAGAATCTGATTCCCCGCGGATAAAATCCCGGGCAAAAGCTAGTTTTTTTTTTTCATTAAACAAGAATATTACCTAAGTTAAAGTTGACTAATATCCTCCTATCCCCTCCAAATAAGCGGAAAACTTGTGATAGGAGAGGGTACGAGAGTAGTGCAACGGGTGGGATTCGAACCTGCGACCTTTCAGTTTTGAGTTCGCACCTTTAACCGTTGGGCTATTGAGAATAATAAATTCAGATATTATATACATGTTATATACCTATATATGATACAATTTGATATTAGAACAAATCTCAGCAAACTTTTACGTCTTTTATTTAAAAGTCTATTTAAAATCAATGTTTGCATAATTTTCTATGAAAAGAAGAATAAGTTTCGAGTTTTTGTACCGGCTATGCATTGATTTTATATATTTATTATTACAGTAACTTTAATAATTAATCTATAGAAGCCAAAAGCTTTGATTGCATTAGCAATAGAGTAAGAAAAAGGAGTATATAAAGAGGTAATTCCGCACTAATTTGGTTCAAGAAAGTCCGAAAGTAGTTTGTGGGAATGGGCGTGACGTTCTTTCATAAAAATTCCACAGTCGATCTTAAACTTGCTTTTACAAAATTTTAAAAAATCTATTAATATAATATGTTATACCACTGAATAATAAACGTTATTCTATTCTATATAAAAAAAAACGTGTGGCACTCGGGGACTGCCGCGGTAAAGCTATTGCATAGCATTTTTTATCAACGCCATCTAGCGGTGAGAGGAGTCCCGTGTCAGGTTATTTTCGTTACGGAATTTCTGGATTCGGTCTCCACGCTGGCCCGCTATAGAAGCTACGCAATAGCTTAAAAATTGTCAATTACGTAATTAGTGCCAAATTACCCGGGTAATATAACGAGTATTAAAGATTTAATTTATATTACCTTAACGGCTGATACACATTCTGTTATATTGTGTTTAGTGTTCGTTAAGAGTTATAAAGAACCTGGTTTCTAGCAAAAGTGTGAGAGGGATAGATTTATTTGTTGTCGTGTAGCGAGAAAGAGATGCCACTAATGCAAGATGGCTGCAAAGACAGCAACAATTCAAATTACAAATTGATTTAGAATAAGAAAAATTTACTATAATTTATAAACATCGATATTAATTGAATTTATAAATAATTATTGATATAATTTCATTAATATGACGATCTATAATATACACTGAATTAAGAAAGCTTTGACACCCCTTTTTTAGGTTAACGGCTAAAAAACCATGTCAATTGTAATTACCTATACCAATATCTAGTTAAGTCTAAGTATTTAATATTAAAATTCTTGATTTGCATGTTACAGAATGTGTACCAGCCTTAACATTAAAAAAACTTAATATGTATAAAAAATAAATTTTATGCTAAAAAAATAAAATTTCATAAGTGCACATTTCATAAGATATAGATTATAGAGTGGGGTAGAAATGCAATCTGGGGAGTAGTATAATTTTACTTTAAACAACGTTTACAGTGGAGGCGGGTAACATTGGTATAAAAAAAAACAGCGAGATTTTAAGTCAGTGGTTATTTTGTATAGTAATGAACTTATTTTGTACAAATGGACAAAATTGTAACTAAAAAAACTGTCAATCTGTGAATTATCAAAATACATAAGCATCCACGCACTAATTAAAAAAACCCCATGTGATTTAGATCACAATTTGGTGGCACACAGATTAATAATTTTTTCATAGATTAATTATAGAGCTCAGTGTATTTGGTGCAATCAGAGAGGCTACTCTCTAAATCATTGTCTATGAAAAAAAAAATGGAAACTTTCTAATTAAGAACTGTAGAACCCATATTTCTCTTCTGCTTTATTATTATTAGTATAAATACTGTCTAATAGGCTGTTTTATGAATTTTCAGACTGTTAGATAATAAAATAATATGACCATTGGTAAAATAATATCTATCTATTGCCATATTTGACACTTTTCAAAGTTACCCACATCCATTGCAATAACTTTATCTTAATTTCAATAAACTTTGTAATTCTAAAATTGACTTATTTTACCACCCAAGCTTGACTTTTTTTACAATTAAGGCCACATGTATCACAAAACAAATTTCTTTTAATTCAAAATGTAAATTTTTGGAAAATTGATTTCAGCGAAAGTAATAAAATTATATTAAGTATTATTATTATTATTTTTTTGAACAATTTTGCTTTGTTTTTTTTTTCTTATTTTTAACTTCAAAAGAACACTTAAATCGGGATAACTTTGCTTTTGCAATGAAACTAAAAATTGAGCCTTAAAAAACGCGTGTTCCTTTATTGAAATCGTTTAAAAAGCATTTTTAAACAAAGTTACCCCGAACGCTTTTTTAAATTATCTTATAACTATATAGCTTTTAAAATTCTAAATATAAACAAATATTGCTTAAAAAATAAAAAAAATATTGACCAATAACAAAATCGAAGACTGGTAAGTATCTGACGGCGTTTGTTTAACTATACCTATGGCACCTATGTATAATCTACATGGTTAAAAATTACATTTATTTCACAAAAAAAAATCAATAAAATATTTATTCAATTAAGAAATATTCTAAACTTATTTTAAACTTCAAATCAAGATGATTACGTCAAAGTTTAAAAAAAAAGATTTGATTGATTTTGTTAAAACAATAAGATTTATAATAATATATATATTTTTTTGTCTATGGCACTAATTTATATGATGTAAAATATATATTTATAAAATAACGTGCGAATACGCTTATAATAATATAATTGACTCGAAACACAAACAAACTTAGACTACTGGTAATTTTCGTCATATTTTCTCCTGAAAATTAAAAATAAAATGAAAATCATGTCATCAAATAAAAAAAAATCATATAAGATAAGGTCACCTTTTTGTAGTGATAAGGTATTACACTGTTTATTTACTTATGTATTTTGTTCTTGTTTTTCATGCAATAAAGTTGTATAAATAAATTAAAAAAAAAGCAAAGGCCCCAAAAAGTTCTAGCTTATTTGCACTGCGATATATTTTATATATTTTTTTTGCTGGTTCTTCTCGGTTGGAACGGCATTCCGAACCAGTGGTAGATTCATTTGGCGATTCGAAAGCACTTTGTAAAAGTTTATTTGAATAAAAAATTATTCTATTCTATTATATTCTTAACTTTTGCCTGCGACTTCGTCCGCGTGACTTAGGTTACCGTTTTTCCGGGGTAAAAGGTCACTTTTCCTGCCATCGAAACAAAAAAATTTTTTTTCATTTTTTTCGACAATTTTCCAATGAAAATCAGTCCAGCCGTTCTAAAGTTATAAATGTTCGAACAAACCCAACTTTGTTTTGTTTATTGAGATAAAATAATTACCTTACTTCATTGCAACGTTGCCGCCAAAATAGTCGAAGTCCTCAAATCCGTCCGGTTCAAACGCCCGTATCTGCTCAAACAGGTCGCTATCCATGAAACTGCTTTCGGTTTGCGCTGGCGTAGACGCGCTGAAGTAACTGTTTTTTTGTTTATAACATTGTTTTTTTTTTTTTTTTTTAGTAAGTCCCATTTTAAGTGAAGCGGAAAAAAGTATTATAGTGCATTGTTTTTTTTTTTTAATTTTTAATCATTGATGGTATCAGATTTTTTTTAACCATTTTTCGTTTTTAAATAAAGCACATTATGTTTTTATAGTGCATTTTTTTAAATCAATTACAGGGTATCAGATTTTTTTGAGTAAAACATTTTTTTTTTGTACGCCAATTTAAGATTATTTTTTTTAAGGTTTCGTCGTCAGCAATCGCCACCGGGAAAGGAAAGAGAAAATGCAACACGTTAATTATTTGTTCAAGACGGTCGTTGGTCACAGGACAAAAATAATGAAAAAAAAAAACTAAACCTGTCGCATCAATGTCAGCACAGACTATATAAAAAGGCAAACATTATAGGATAGTTACAAAAAATCTATAATTTACATTCAAAATTGAAAAAAAAATTAAAATAACAAAACGTAATTGTAACATTTACAAAAATAAAAAAACGACCGTCTGTGTTGCATTTTCGCGAAGGTAGAATTAAAAATGTCTTTGGTTCTTTTTCCTCACCTCTGAAATAGAATTTTATATACAGGTATGATTCAATACCCAAAAGTGATGAAAGAAAACTGGGAAAAATAAGAAATCTAAAAAAATATTCAACTCGTCTCTAATAACGGAATTTCATTTTATGTCACTGAATTGTAATGTAAACCACGAATCGTGAGTTACCTTCAATGGCTGTGAAGTTTTATTAAAAAAAAAAAACCAAAGACAATTTTAACTAGAAAAAAACAACATTGAATTGCTCACGTATAATTGTATTTATAAATACATCAAAACATACCATCGTCAAACATTCAAAATTGTCATGTATAGTTGTATAATCCAAAATTGCCGGTTAAATCTATGTTAACAGTATATTAATTTATACATAGTATAGTTCTTTCAACTCACGAGGGCGCATGACTTATGGTTGTACGTGTGTCGTGTCTGTGTAAGTGTGAGCGAGAGCTTGCTCGCGCCTGCCCGCTCCCACCTAGGCTCATGACAGGCACGCACACTTACGCAATGTGCATGTACACGACGTAACCACAAGTAAAGCGCCCGTAACTTCGTGAGATAAATGTACTATAGCGATGAAAACGACGCAAGTCTTAAAAGACTTAAAGCTATGACCAAACCGGCGCGTCCCGCGATCGCGTTCGCGGTGGCGATCAGCTGAAGCGAATGAACTTGTACTGACTCATGTATACCGCCGCGTCCCGTGAGTGATCGCGGCGTCCCGGTACTGCGTCTGCACGCCGCGCCGGCCGCGTCCGCGTTCAGATCGAGCTTGCTGGGTCTGCACGCTGCATGCAGCGTATTATTTTAGTTTTTTTCAGCATAATTTCACATTATTATTGCGATTTAATTATTTATTTAAGATGTCAGATACAGAAAGAATAATTAACGAAGTTTACAAGTACCGTTTAATTTATGATACTTCACATACCATACAGAATATAAAAATATTAAAAAATTGGTTATTTTCTTCCTCTTCTGCAATAGCCATAAGAAGTAAGACTTCTTCTTCAGATACGTCTTCAAATACTTTTCCGCTTCACGACACACGCACGACTAGGGTTGCCAGATTTTTTTTCAGCCTAAAAGGGACAAATGGTTAAATGGGTAAAAAATACGGAATTTCAGTTTTTTACCCGGGCCAAATAAAAAATAAAATTATTTAGTGTCATTTTTTTTTTGATATTTTTCGGAGGATCGAGTCAGTTTAAACATATTATTGTTCGTTTTAACATATCTGCAAAAATCAATATAGTTATAATCGTAATTATAAACAGTCATCAACTCGCTTTTTTACGAATATTGCGTGTGTGAATACTTGGATCGATTTCATAATGAAAAAACGAAGTACAGTTCAAATACGGGACATAGCTTGTCCTAAAATACGGGATGTCCCGGGAAATACGGGACGTCTGGCAACGCAACGCAAGACTGACGTCCGACGCGGACGCTATCGTTGATCGCTAGTTTGGTGTGAACGGCTTTTTGGACGCGAAGTTATCGCCACCGCGAACGCAATCGCGGACGCAGGCTGGACGCGCCGGTTTGGTCATAGCTTAAGTCAGACTTAAGTCAGTTTCATCAAATCATCAATAATAGAGTTATGGTGGTCTGCGATACGACATAGTGGCATAACTCAAAATTTTTATCACAGAAAATCAAAAATTTCGCACAGAACTCAGTTTTAAGCAAATTCTAATAATAATTCTTTTAGATAAAATAGATTTAAAAGCACTTTGTAAAAGTTTATTTGAATAAAAAATTGTTCTATTCTATTCTTAAATCCCTAGATCTTAAGGCCTATTTCTATCTACAAAGAAAAAATTGATGAATATATATTTTTTCTTTTTCTTAATTAACTTGTCAATATTGGAACATACTTCAAAGCTTAGCAATTTTTTATTTGCATGCTAAAACTGATATTTAAGTCATCTAAACAAATCCAAATAATCAAGATTACATAAGTAATTATTTTTTTTTATTTTTTTTTTATTTTTTTAATAATGAATATCAGCCAAGCTGAACTTGACTGATATTCAATATTCATTACTGACGTTCTTCTCTCCCCTCCAAATATGTGAATTTGTGTTATAATTGGTGATTTTATTTTTTTAATTACTTAAGCGGATATTTTCCAAAACAATTAAGTATGTAACAATAATATTCGATATACCTTTGTATTTTATTTTTCAAATTATAATTAATCATATAGACCTAAATTTTATAAATATTTTTAAGTTACCTATGCCACTATGTCGTTCTAATCACTATTTCGCTTCTTTGAGCATAGATAATAATTTCTTTTTTTTTTAATTTTTTTTTACTTATCGATTAATATCTTACTAAAGTTATTATTATAATTAAATCGTTTAATAGTCACATCCAGTTTTTTTAAGTCGTTGTTCTTATATAACATTGATAAAAGAAGATATAACATTTTATTATATAAAATACATAATACATATATTTATAACACACATAAGTTTTAAATCTATGAACGTTTATATTGTTGGTCCAAGGATGGGACTATATTAAGTCTGACACACATCCAAAATCAAATTAAAATCAAAAATTTTTTATTTCATATAGACCTGTGGTTCTTGAAATAAATAAAGTTTTGAATTTGTATTTAATCAGTACAGTTATCATGTCGCGCAATGTATATAAGCTTTAAGTTAATATTGAAGAATTTTATTTTTATTTTTAATTTCTGCGATCTACATCTGCTTATATGTACCGTAGAAAAAATACTTGTTATATAATATGTATGTAAAATTCACGATCCAAACATAAGATAAAAACAACCGCCTCTTGTAAACCGTATTTTATTTGTAGCTTCTGTAAAAAAAAGCCGTGTAAAATTGATATATAAAACAATAATTATATAATAAATCTGACAATTTTTAATACTTAACTCGTAAAACTTCATTTGTGCTGAGTAAGCTTAAAAATTCTTAAAACTAAACATTAAACTCTATCTTGTCGATATGATTTTAAAGATATTGTAATTCGTAAATTTCCATACAACACTGCCTTAATATTTAAAAAAAAATGCAAAAACCAAAGAGGATAAACTGGCAACATTTATATATAGACAATAGACAATGAAAAATCGGATTTTTTTTTTTTAATTCTATCCAACAGTTTGACATTAATTGACAGATTTGTAAATTCCTACCATTTTGGATAGAATCAGGCGTTACTTTGCGGAAGTTCATGATTAGCAAGAAAGGTTATATGCATTATTTTGCTATAATCCGCCAACAGAAAAATTCTGTATGGTCAAACATGCAGTTACAAGCTAAGCACCGCTTACCTTCCCAACCAAGCAAGAGAGCCAAGTTTCCAAGCAAGCAACGCCACCACCACACAAGACTTGTATATCACTCTCGACGCACGTTTCGCCCCGACACCGGAGCATCCTCAGGAGATGTAAACTTAACAATGCTGTGTTGTCTAGTGACTACTAGTACTAGACAATACAGTCTGAGTGATAGTGGCATTGCTTGCTTGGGAACTTGGCTCTCTTGCTTGGTTGGGGAGGTAAGCGATGCTTAGCTTGTAACTGCATGTTCGACCATACAGAATTTTTCTGTTGGCGGATTATAGCAAAATAACTCTAACCTGCATAGTGCAAATTAGTGTTGAGTAGGACATACAAGAGGCGGTACATTTGTCCCGTACATGACGTCAAAATGTGAGAGCGGCTCAACATTTCAAAATGTCCTACTTCACATTTCTTGTCGCGGTAGTCGCGTCACTCATATTTTTGAGGCTGAGGCGATTCAGTATCAATGTCTTCAATCCGACTGTAGTGACATCAAATGTCATATTTGTACTCATTACTTCAAATGTAATACCAAGCTTCAGTACGCCTCGCCTCATTTGAAGTGAGACAATGTACTGGCTCAGTACAAAAAAGAGGCTACTCTTACAAACTCTTTTTCAAGTCATGTCCTACCCAACACTAGCGAAAATTGGCAGGATTCACACACCTTTTTCTATACTTATGTATGTAAAATTCAGTGAACAACAAGATTGTGACAACACACGTATTACATATATTACTTATATACTATATATAACAAACATCACAACATGTAACACGCAATATATTTATATTTATCTAGCAATCAAAGCAGATCAATCAAGTAATTGGGCGCTGGTAAACGTCGTTAAATATCTGTCATCCGATTGCAAAAAAGGCCGAAAATTGAAAAAAAAAAAGACGTGTGGCACTCGGGGACTGCCGCGGTAAAGCTATTGCATAGCATTTTTTATCAACGCCATCTAGCGGTGAGAGGAGTCCCGTGTCAGGTTATTTTCGTTACGGAATTTCTGGATTCGGTCTCCACGCTCAAGGCCCGCGATAGAAGCTATGCAATAGCTTAAAAAAACCTAATTTAGAGTTCAGACCAAACAAGTGTAAGTAAGTGTAAATTTAGAACACCCCGGACATGTGAAATTAATGAAATATGTGTAATTCGCCATCTTGTGGTGGCGGCCATCTTAGATTTAAAATTTATCATAGAGTATAGTATTCTACTAGTCAAGCCCTTTCATTTGATACCCATATTGAATTGTGAAAAAATATGTAATTCGCCATTTTGTGGTGGCGGCAATCTTGGATTTGAAATTTATCATAGTTTATAGTATTCTGCTAGTCAAGCCCTTTCATTTGATACCCATATTGAGGGAGTTGTGAAAAAATATACGCAATCCGCCATTTTGTGGCGGCGGCCATCTTGGATTTGAAATTTATCATAGCGTATAGTATTTTACTAGTCAAGCCCTTTCATTTAATAGCCATATTGCGGGAGTTGTGAAAAAAAATTATAATCCGCCATTTTGTGGCGGCGGCCATCTTGGCCCGATTTTCATCAAATATAGCCAAGAACACTCCCAATTAATTCACCATCAAATAAAAAAACAAAATCAAAATCGGTTTATCCTTTCGGCTGCTACGATGCCACAGACAGACAGACAGACACACATGCACGCACGCACGCACGCTCACACATCTCAAACTTAGTATGTATGACTCTTTGACCAATAATTGTCAGCTCTTTAACCAACCGGATGACAGCTTTGGATGACGTCACATATTGTATAAATAATTTCCTTCTCTTATATAAAAATAAAAAATGCTATCGCATGGACCCATGGATAATTTTTTTTTGTCAAAGTTAAGAAATAAATGACAGAGCTGAAATAATTCATAAAATAACTATTTTAAAATTGATTAGCTTAGTTTAGTTTTTATCAATTAAAAATTACTTCTTCATCTTATTTTAGCCAAAGGTTTTAGTTAAAAATAGCAATAAAATGTTTAGTCAAATGCATTATTTATCAGTCAACTTCTTAGAAATTATGTCGAAAATTGTAAAAGATTAGTTGAAAAGGCTAGCTTTAGTTAGCACTTATTCAAAAAAAACTATTTTGCTATCTCAATTCTACTCGTGATCTTAGAAAATATAATTTATATGTAGACGTAAATGGAATATCCTTCATAAATTTAATAATTTCAATAATAATTATTCATTAGTAATAATTTAATTCATATTATTTATCACTAATATTAATATAAGTACGTTTTTCAACATCCAATTTGAGTTCCTATCTAATTTAATTAAAATAACTCAATACATTTGTCGAAACATAGCACTTCATTCATTTGAATTGGTCAATCGCTTCGAAAGTTCCAATAAAGTAAAGTTTTAGGCAAATTTAAAAATAGTCAATTGCCAATTTTAGTGTAAATATATATATTATATCGTCGGCTTAATTATCAAACTTCGTAGTTCCAAAATTTTCGATTTTTTTTATTTTGACGCCATTTAGTGTAAAATTCGGTAACGAACACGATGGAATCACTCGTATCTCCCACTTGTTTTTATTTTTATTGCTATTTACAAAAAATAAAAAATACCACGGCATAAGCCGACGCCATTTTGACCTAATACCTAAGTCCATTTATTGAATCATGATAACAGATAATAAATCATAATTACAACAAACATAAGCACATTAATATTCAAATGTAAATAAAGCTGTTTGTCTATGTTTTTATTGTTAGTTAGGTATATAGTAAAAAAGTTTTTTCTTTCTCCTGTAAAGTTTGACCAAATGGAGATACGAAGTTTGATAATTAGGTCGACGAATATTTAAAATGTCACTTTATGGGAGTGTATTATACAAAGTATTTTTGTAGTAACAAATTTAAATAATAATTAGAGAACAATAATATTATTACAATCTATCAATAATTCAGAATAAGCATTCCAAATACTAATTCATCATCTATATGTACTAAAATCTTCGTAATTTCATGGCGATAATTCTGTTGTACACAACCTTTAAACAATATGTATTTATTCAACATTCTCTAGACTAAACTAAATTGACAGGTCAAATTGGGTCATAATGTTTAAGATTTTCATTTTAGTTTAGAAATTGTGTTAAACAGAATTAGTTTTTTGAGAGTTTAATTGTGCATTTTTTAAACTAAAATGCACCTTTTTAAAACTTGTGCCATATCATAATAATCGTATACCCTTTTGATGAATTATTTAAATTCGTCGCAAACCCTGAAATATCGGTATTTGTCTTAAACTATGATATACCTTACGATATGTAGAGAACGTATGAATTGACCGTTAGTGTGGCTAATTCTTTTCTACACAATCTTTTAACTAAACTAAATTGAGCCTTCAAAATCTAGTGCTATCCTTTTCTACATCGAGCATTATGAAAGGGATAGCACAAGATAATTAAGCGGTCATTTAGTACTATCCTTTTCTCCAGATACGATTATGAAAGGGATAGCAGTAGATTTAGAGCTGTCAAAATGTAGTGCTATCCTTTTCTGCAGTTAGCGATATAAAAAAGATAGCATTAGATTTAGAGCTGTCAATGTAGTTTAGTTTAGAGATAGTGTAGAACAATATTAGCCACATAATGGCTGAATATTTGTGACTATATTATGTAGGCTCTCATGATAGCTTATTACTCGACTAAAGCGAAAGAGAGGGTAATGTGTTGAAAAGCCTGTGTGTATGTTAGTAACATAACATTGCCCATAATTGGTGGATTTTAACAAATGGGGGTACTCAACGTTCCGCTATATTATGGATGTAGCATACAGAGGGTAGTCTGTGAATATTGGAGGAAACATGTTACAAATACAGGCGCCATTACAGTCATGAGTCAGTCGTGCTAGGACCACGGGTCGGACAGCACGTCGGTTGTGTAACACACATTATGTGTGCCTGAAGTGTGCATTGGTATATACGTACTATATACTTGACTACTATACTATATACGTGAGTATTTGAGTATACTACAATGACGTCATGACATTTTTGAGGATTTTTAATTCGAGATCAAGATAACAGTATCGATGGTAGCGGTTTAACTTGGAAAGGGTAAGGCAATGGTCGATTTTTTCCGATTTTTCAGCTTTTCTTTTGGGCGTTCGTGATTACGAATAAAAGAAAAAAGAATTATTCAAATCGGTCATGTCCTTTAGCCAAACTAATGGACAGCAGTTAATTTTTTTTTATATAGAAGATATCATACCAGCCCCCATATTATGTCAAGAATTCAGCCATTTTTAGTTTAAAATAGTTTTTTTTTGTTTGGTATATTTATCATAATACTGATGATAGTTAAAGTCATTTTCATAATGTAATCACATCTAGCATCACGCATTATGGAACAAGCCTCAAGCGTGCTTTGACTTGGCCCAGACTTGAGATAAACTTAAAACGCAAAAAAAAGTCGTGTGGCACTCGGGGACTGCCGCGGTAAAGCTATTGCATAGCATTTTTTATCAACGCCATCTAGCGGCTCACCGTAGAGGAGTCCCGTGTTAGGTTATCTTCGTTACGGAATTTCTGGATTCGGTCTCCACGCTCAAGGCCCGCGATAGAAGCTAAGCAATAGCTTAAAAAGGATAGTTGTACACGGTTAAATGTTATTGGTTGCCTTCCCGTGGCAGAACGATTTGCCCTCAATAGTATTATCGAAACAGAGTTAAAATAAAAAAAACTAAATTTTTTTGTTTTGCAAAAAAAAAAAAAATCATCAACTTGAAAGTGTAAGGAACAATAGTAATGGACATAACATAATGTACCTATCTGCTAGTATTAGTAGTTACGTCTACTCAAATCGAGCTGCCTAAGTGAAAATGTTTAGAGCAAAATAAGCTCTCGCGCGTAGTGATACGGCACAAAATAACATGTACGCATGCGGCCAGCGTTGCTAAAATAGGCCGATAAAGTAACCTACTACTATTGGTTCGAGAGACTTTTTCGAGATTTGTGTTTCTCGATTGTAAGCCATTTTTGATTGTAATCATTTTTTAAATTTAAAAATCGATTGTAATACCATGACCAAATGATTTCACTTCGGGAAAACAACCATTAAACTTTCAGCGTGTATGTTTAGAGCTACCATGTGTCAATTTAGTTTAGATACTGTGTACAAAAAAGCTACACTGGATCAGTGTAAAAGGTTTGTACGTTTTCAATTAATTTCGATACACTATAATTATTAATTTTTAATAGATTTATGAATACATATCAAAAATTCCGAGGCCAGCGGGATTCGAACCCACATCCCTGAGTGTGTTAACCATTACACAACGGCCAAATTGAACCACACGTCAGCCACGAAATTAGTGATATGTATCTACTTTTTCAATCAGTTTTAAAAAATATTATAATTTTTTTTTTCGAAATTCTTAACACATAAGCCTCAATGACATCGAATCGAATTTTCTAAATAAATTTCTCTATAGTACCTATTTGTAGACGAAATCGGCGCCATTTTCTTTTTTTACAGTTGTAGAATAGTCGTTCCACAGCTACAACAAGAATAGTAATACTTTTTTTTAGTCCTTTTCAATTTTATAAGCCTCAATAGCCCAACGTTTAAGGTGCGGACTGAAAAACTGAAAGGTCGCAGGTTCGATGCCTACCCGTTTCACTATTGTCGTACCCACTCTATAAACAAAATTTTCCGCTTATTTAGAGGGATTAGTCAAGTTTAGCGAGGCGAATTTTATTCTTTGAAGAAATATTACAAAAAATACGTCAATTCAAAAAAATCGGTTCTTCGGTAAATCTACATTATTAATCATAAAAGCCTTTTTTTATAGAAGCAGTTTTGTTCAAAAAATCTCTACGTACATAAATCCAACTTATACAAAAATACTATCAAAAAACTAAACCACTATAAAAAATACTATCAAAAAACTAAACCACTATAAAATATACTATCAAAAAACTAAAAACTAATATTGCTAAGTAATAACCAATTATCTTAATGATAAATTTAGTGGACGTTTTTCTAAATAAAATTTGTTTTTTTTTTTTTCCATAAAGACAAATTCTGAACTAAAGCACCCGATTTAAATCATAAGGAACGAAAAAATCTCATTTTTCTATAATTCGCCAAACTAGAAAATCAGAACTTTTTTATTTAAGACACTTTTACGGTTAATATTAGTAATACTTTACGAAAATTAATTAAAAAATATAACTAAAACTAAATTGAGATTTTTTAAAATTAAATAGACATTCGAAACGAAAAGAAACTTCTAAGTAGCACTTCTAAGTAACTTATAGTAGCACCTCTTACTAAAAAAAGCAAAGTATACGGATGTGACTATTAAAATAAAACTAAATTAAGAAAAAAAAATACAACTAATTCGCAAAAAAAAAAAAATTAAAACTCTCGAAATCTCTGTCGCGTTCGTTTTTAAAACTCTATCATGTACCTATGAAAGAAAAAAAAATGGAATAAATCAAATTATAATAAAATAAACAATATTAAATCATGGGTTACTTGTGCTGAAACTTTTTTAAAAGGTATCTCACAGCCTTGTTTAAAAATACAGCTCCTTTTTAAAAAATGCTTTTAAAAAAGTTTGTACGAGCTTAGTTAGTAATAATAAAAAGATTAATACTTTATTTTTCCCTTTTTAGTTGCTTCTATCGTCGTCGTCGGTTCAATATTTTGTAAAAAGTAATTTTTCTCAAACATGCTGGGAAATTTGAGCATTATTTTGACTTCTTCGAGATAAATCTATAATTTAGCCAGATAAATTACATAGTAAACTCATATCTGTCGTGTAATTTAAAAATGGAACGATTTTTTACTCCGAAACATGGCAACCAAGGAGGCGGTAACTTATCAAAGGTTTTATTTAAATTTCGAACTGGCTTGCAAATAGAAAGCCGTTTATTGAAAAAAAAAAAAAAAAAAATGAACACTTCAATGCGAGGATATTGTTGTTCATTGTTCGCCATTGATTTTTAAAAGTAAATTGTATTTGACAAAATGTGTTCAAGTGAAGGCAATGAGTGTGTGAGTGAATGAAATTCAAGAGGCGGCAAGAGCCGTAATAGAAAACTTGTTACCGCCAAAATCGAAAGAAAAATATTTGAAAACCTATGAAAACTTTGTTTTCAATTCTGCCTAGGCACTGCTGAGTTTTAATTTCCGCGCATTATTTGAGAAAAATTCTATACAAGCCTTGGCCACAACTAGGAATTGATGGATTGACTTACGTATGTGTGGCACGGCTTCGCATCGGTCCACATTTGGTCGTTACACACTTTTTTTTTTTTTTTATTCTATGACAAGATAGCCCTTGACTGCGATCTCACCTGATGGTAAGTGACGATGCAGTCTAAGATGGTAGCGGGCTAACTTGGAAGGGGTATAGCAGTGTAAATTCAACCCATACCCCTAATCGGTTTCTACTCGCCATCGTGCCGGAACGCTAAATCGCTTAGCGGCACGTCTTTGACGGTAGGGTGGTAACTACCCACGGCCAAAGCCTTCCACCAGACTAGACCAGAGACAATTTAGAAATTATAAATTCCTAAACTGCCCCCGCCGGGAATCGAACCCGAGACCTCCCAGTTATAAGACCACAGCGCTCACCACTGCGCCAGGGAGGTCGTCAAAAACACGTTCGTCCATCAATGCCTATTTTGCTGGCCGCGGCAGTAAAGTACTATACAAGCCTTGGCCACAACTAGGAATTGATGGATTGACTTACGTATGTGGCTTCGCGTCGGCCCATACTTACACGTTCGTCCATCAATGCCTATTTTGTTGGCCGCGGCAGTAATGCACCATTAACGTGTCACTGACCTGCTGTGCACGCTGGGCGTGTTCCGGTGCGAGTCAGGCGAGTGCGCGTACGCGGGCGAGCCCGACATGTACGGCGGCAGCGTCGTCACCAGCACCGGCTTCACGTACCCGTTCTTCAGCATCTCGTTCTCTGCGGACGAGGCGAGCGAATGAATAAACGATTGAGTGAATGAATGTATAAACTTTTATAAGATCATTTATTCATTCAATCACTCACTGAGTCATTCATACTCTAACTTATTCGCTCAATTGTTGAATGAATGAATGTGTGAGAGAATGAATAAACTTTTATAAGATCATTCATTCACTAACTGAATCATTCGTACTCTAATTCATTCACTCAATTATTGAATGAATGAATGTGTGTGAATAAATTTTTATCATTCGTTCGTTCATTCACTCACTCATTCTCTAATTCATTCCCTCACTGATGGTGATGATGATGACATTATTGTTTCATTCACTCACTCATAGAAATAGAAATACAAAGTCTTTATTTGCATAATGTGTGTTACAAAAAATGACAATAGCCCGTAGTGGCGTACAAATATAATGGTAGGGTAAGTACACAATTTACAATTAATAAGTCATTGTTTTACAGCTATACGCGCTGCATAAAAAATTACATGCATTAACAACTAATTATTATTACATTTGGAATCCTCTAATGAATCAAGAGTCTAAACAAATCATTTTAATTAATTAACCAATATTATAGTAAATTCACTCACTCATTCACTCGATCAATCATTCATTCACTAATTCATACCTTCAATAAATCGTCCATACCTGGTTTCGTGTAGTATTTGGAGAACACGTCGTCCTTAGCCACGTTGGGGTACAGGAACTGTAGCTGGGTCAGGTCCAGGATCCTGTCGGCCAGCGAGCGCAGCATCAGGTCCCTGGAGGTGAAGGGCTGGAGACTGAACACCTCGTTGCCCTCTGCAAGTCATAGATTATTTTTTTAATCGACTTGACTGCGATATCACCGAAGGTAAGTCGTCGTTTACCGTACCCCTTGACGGTGAGCGGGGAAGGAGACGGAGAAAGAGACGGAGAGAGAGGGAGAAAGAGACGGAGAGAGAGGGAGAAAGAGACGGAGAGAGAGGGAGAAAGAGACGCAGAGAGAGGGATGGAGAGGGGGAGACAGAGTGTCAGGAGTGCTGAGACTATGCGGCGCGTCAGTCTGAGATGGTATCGGGCTAACTTGGAAGGGGTATGGCAGTGTACATTCAACCCATACCCCTAATCGGTTTCTACACGACATCGTTCCTAAACGATAAATCACTTGACGGCACGTCTTTGACGGTAGGGTGGTAACTAGCCACGGCCAAAGCCTCCAAATTGCTCCCGTGGCGGCGGCCATCTTGGACCGATTTTCACCAAACATAGCTAGGAACACTCCCGACTCATTCACCTTTCAAACAAAAACAGACATACTCTCATGCACGCACGTACGCACGCACGCACGCACGTACGTCCGCACGCACGCACATCAAACTTATAACACCACCACATCGTTTTTGCATCAGCCCTGGTAGCATGGGCGGGAGAAATTGTATCCCCGGGAAAAGGATAAAACGTTTATCCCCTCGCTTAGCTTTATCCACCCGTCGAGCATGGGCACAGCGGTGGAAATAACACTCAGTGGATATACTTATAGAAATATACATCGCCCTCTCCTCTGTCGCCATGCTTTAGCATAGGGAAAAGATAATTTTATCCCCTGTCAGTGGATGAAATCGGGGGATAAAACTTTTATCTCCTGCCCATGCACCAGTGCAGGGGTTAAAAAAGAAAAAAAAACAATAGTCCTATGTAAAAATGGTACATACCACCCGTCCAAGCGATGGTGATGCCCCCGAGCTCAGAGTCAGAGAACCGAAGCAGGAACGTCCCAGGGGGACACTTGGCCAGCATTTCCTCCGCCTGCTTCTTTTGGATGAACCCCATGATGAGGCTGAGGACAATACACGTTCTTCTACATTTTCATCCAAATAACAGATTCTTTGAAAAAAACTTTAAAATTAAATAAATTTTTACAAAATGCTTTCGAATCGTCAAATGAATCTACCACTGGTTCGGAATGCCGTTCCAACCGAGAAGAATCAGCAAGAAACTCAAAAGTTGCTCTTTAAAAATATATAATTATGTTATGTACAGTTCAAGTTATGAAGCGAAGCGAGACCGATCTGGTGCAAGTCATTTCTACGAAACAAAGATGGGAGAGAGAGTGAGAGGGTGAGAGAGGGAAAAAGGGGAGAGAGAGTGAGAGAAAGGGAAAGTTATGAAGCGAAGCGAGACCGAGCTGAAGCAAATCATTTCTACGAAAGAAAGATGGAAGAAAGAGAGAAATGGAGAGAGTAAGAGAAAGAGGGAGAGAGAGATAAAGAGGGAGAGGGTGAGAGAGGGAGAAAGAGGGAGAGAGGCAGAGAGGGAGAGGGAGAAAGAGGTGACAGGCGCGTAGAGTGCGGCGCGTCACTCACCGGTCGCACCACAGCGTCCTCAGGTAGTCCCTGGTGACCTTCACCACCATGTAGAACCACTCCCAGAAGGTGAAGTTGCGCTCGGGCAGCGCGTCCTTGCAGAACTGCGTCCAGCTCACCGTCATGCCGTTCAGCTCCATCGTGTTGAGGGAGAGAGGGAGAGGAAGAGAGAGGTGTCAGGCGCGTAGAGTGCGGCGCGTCACTCACCGGTCGCACCACAGCGTCCTCAGGTAGTCCCTGGTGACCTTCACCACCATGTAGAACCACTCCCAGAAGGTGAAGTTGCGCTCGGGCAGCGCGTCCTTGCAGAACTGCGTCCAGCTCACCGTCATGCCGTTCAGCTCCATCGTGTTGAGGGAGAGAGGGAGAGGAAGAGAGAGGTGTCAGGCGCGTAGAGTGCGGCGCGTCACTCACCGGTCGCACCACAGCGTCCTCAGGTAGTCCCTGGTGACCTTCACCACCATGTAGAACCACTCCCAGAAGGTGAAGTTGCGCTCGGGCAGCGCGTCCTTGCAGAACTGCGTCCAGCTCACCGTCATGCCGTTCAGCTCCATCGTGTTGAGGGAGAGAGGGAGAGGAAGAGAGAGGTGTCAGGCGCGTAGAGTGCGGCGCGTCACTCACCGGTCGCACCACAGCGTCCTCAGGTAGTCCCTGGTGACCTTCACCACCATGTAGAACCACTCCCAGAAGGTGAAGTTGCGCTCGGGCAGCGCGTCCTTGCAGAACTGCGTCCAGCTCACCGTCATGCCGTTCAGCTCCATCGTGTTGAGGGAGAGAGGGAGAGGAAGAGAGAGGTGTCAGGCGCGTAGAGTGCGGCGCGTCACTCACCGGTCGCACCACAGCGTCCTCAGGTAGTCCCTGGTGACCTTCACCACCATGTAGAACCACTCCCAGAAGGTGAAGTTGCGCTCGGGCAGCGCGTCCTTGCAGAACTGCGTCCAGCTCACCGTCATGCCGTTCAGCTCCATCGTGTTGAGGGAGAGAGGGAGAGGAAGAGAGAGGTGTCAGGCGCGTAGAGTGCGGCGCGTCACTCACCGGTCGCACCACAGCGTCCTCAGGTAGTCCCTGGTGACCTTCACCACCATGTAGAACCACTCCCAGAAGGTGAAGTTGCGCTCGGGCAGCGCGTCCTTGCAGAACTGCGTCCAGCTCACCGTCATGCCGTTCAGCTCCATCGTGTTGAGGGAGAGAGGGAGAGGAAGAGAGAGGTGTCAGGCGCGTAGAGTGCGGCGCGTCACTCACCGGTCGCACCACAGCGTCCTCAGGTAGTCCCTGGTGACCTTCACCACCATGTAGAACCACTCCCAGAAGGTGAAGTTGCGCTCGGGCAGCGCGTCCTTGCAGAACTGCGTCCAGCTCACCGTCATGCCGTTCAGCTCCATCGTGTTGAGGGAGAGAGGGAGAGGAAGAGAGAGGTGTCAGGCGCGTAGAGTGCGGCGCGTCACTCACCGGTCGCACCACAGCGTCCTCAGGTAGTCCCTGGTGACCTTCACCACCATGTAGAACCACTCCCAGAAGGTGAAGTTGCGCTCGGGCAGCGCGTCCTTGCAGAACTGCGTCCAGCTCACCGTCATGCCGTTCAGCTCCATCGTGTTGAGGGAGAGAGGGAGAGGAAGAGAGAGGTGTCAGGCGCGTAGAGTGCGGCGCGTCACTCACCGGTCGCACCACAGCGTCCTCAGGTAGTCCCTGGTGACCTTCACCACCATGTAGAACCACTCCCAGAAGGTGAAGTTGCGCTCGGGCAGCGCGTCCTTGCAGAACTGCGTCCAGCTCACCGTCATGCCGTTCAGCTCCATCGTGTTGAGGGAGAGAGGGAGAGGAAGAGAGAGGTGTCAGGCGCGTAGAGTGCGGCGCGTCACTCACCGGTCGCACCACAGCGTCCTCAGGTAGTCCCTGGTGACCTTCACCACCATGTAGAACCACTCCCAGAAGGTGAAGTTGCGCTCGGGCAGCGCGTCCTTGCAGAACTGCGTCCAGCTCACCGTCATGCCGTTCAGCTCCATCGTGTTGAGGGAGAGAGGGAGAGGAAGAGAGAGGTGTCAGGCGCGTAGAGTGCGGCGCGTCACTCACCGGTCGCACCACAGCGTCCTCAGGTAGTCCCTGGTGACCTTCACCACCATGTAGAACCACTCCCAGAAGGTGAAGTTGCGCTCGGGCAGCGCGTCCTTGCAGAACTGCGTCCAGCTCACCGTCATGCCGTTCAGCTCCATCGTGTTGAGGGAGAGAGGGAGAGGAAGAGAGAGGTGTCAGGCGCGTAGAGTGCGGCGCGTCACTCACCGGTCGCACCACAGCGTCCTCAGGTAGTCCCTGGTGACCTTCACCACCATGTAGAACCACTCCCAGAAGGTGAAGTTGCGCTCGGGCAGCGCGTCCTTGCAGAACTGCGTCCAGCTCACCGTCATGCCGTTCAGCTCCATCGTGTTGAGGGAGAGAGGGAGAGGAAGAGAGAGGTGTCAGGCGCGTAGAGTGCGGCGCGTCACTCACCGGTCGCACCACAGCGTCCTCAGGTAGTCCCTGGTGACCTTCACCACCATGTAGAACCACTCCCAGAAGGTGAAGTTGCGCTCGGGCAGCGCGTCCTTGCAGAACTGCGTCCAGCTCACCGTCATGCCGTTCAGCTCCATCGTGTTGAGGGAGAGAGGGAGAGGAAGAGAGAGGTGTCAGGCGCGTAGAGTGCGGCGCGTCACTCACCGGTCGCACCACAGCGTCCTCAGGTAGTCCCTGGTGACCTTCACCACCATGTAGAACCACTCCCAGAAGGTGAAGTTGCGCTCGGGCAGCGCGTCCTTGCAGAACTGCGTCCAGCTCACCGTCATGCCGTTCAGCTCCATCGTGTTGAGGGAGAGAGGGAGAGGAAGAGAGAGGTGTCAGGCGCGTAGAGTGCGGCGCGTCACTCACCGGTCGCACCACAGCGTCCTCAGGTAGTCCCTGGTGACCTTCACCACCATGTAGAACCACTCCCAGAAGGTGAAGTTGCGCTCGGGCAGCGCGTCCTTGCAGAACTGCGTCCAGCTCACCGTCATGCCGTTCAGCTCCATCGTGTTGAGGGAGAGAGGGAGAGGAAGAGAGAGGTGTCAGGCGCGTAGAGTGCGGCGCGTCACTCACCGGTCGCACCACAGCGTCCTCAGGTAGTCCCTGGTGACCTTCACCACCATGTAGAACCACTCCCAGAAGGTGAAGTTGCGCTCGGGCAGCGCGTCCTTGCAGAACTGCGTCCAGCTCACCGTCATGCCGTTCAGCTCCATCGTGTTGAGGGAGAGAGGGAGAGGAAGAGAGAGGTGTCAGGCGCGTAGAGTGCGGCGCGTCACTCACCGGTCGCACCACAGCGTCCTCAGGTAGTCCCTGGTGACCTTCACCACCATGTAGAACCACTCCCAGAAGGTGAAGTTGCGCTCGGGCAGCGCGTCCTTGCAGAACTGCGTCCAGCTCACCGTCATGCCGTTCAGCTCCATCGTGTTGAGGGAGAGAGGGAGAGGAAGAGAGAGGTGTCAGGCGCGTAGAGTGCGGCGCGTCACTCACCGGTCGCACCACAGCGTCCTCAGGTAGTCCCTGGTGACCTTCACCACCATGTAGAACCACTCCCAGAAGGTGAAGTTGCGCTCGGGCAGCGCGTCCTTGCAGAACTGCGTCCAGCTCACCGTCATGCCGTTCAGCTCCATCGTGTTGAGGGAGAGAGGGAGAGGAAGAGAGAGGTGTCAGGCGCGTAGAGTGCGGCGCGTCACTCACCGGTCGCACCACAGCGTCCTCAGGTAGTCCCTGGTGACCTTCACCACCATGTAGAACCACTCCCAGAAGGTGAAGTTGCGCTCGGGCAGCGCGTCCTTGCAGAACTGCGTCCAGCTCACCGTCATGCCGTTCAGCTCCATCGTGTTGAGGGAGAGAGGGAGAGGAAGAGAGAGGTGTCAGGCGCGTAGAGTGCGGCGCGTCACTCACCGGTCGCACCACAGCGTCCTCAGGTAGTCCCTGGTGACCTTCACCACCATGTAGAACCACTCCCAGAAGGTGAAGTTGCGCTCGGGCAGCGCGTCCTTGCAGAACTGCGTCCAGCTCACCGTCATGCCGTTCAGCTCCATCGTGTTGATGGGCAGGTTGGTCCTTGAGCACAGACTTTATTTCATTATTGCCTACTTCTGTATCAAACGACATATGTTTAACTAGCTGTTGCCCGCGACTTCGTCCGCGTCAATTTCTGTTATTATGGTCGCGATTAAGAAGTTTTTAAAAGAATATATTATTTAAAATATGGATAATTTTCCCCGTTTTTGCAACACTTTTCACTGATGCTTCGCTCCTTTTGGCCGCAGCGTGATGTTATATAGTATAAAGCCTCCCTCGATAAATGGGCTATCCAACACAAAAAGAATTTTTCAATTCGAACCAGTAGTTCCTGAGATTAGCGCGTTCAAACAAACAAACTCTTCGGCTTTATAATTTTAAGTATAGATGACATCGCATACCTATAATGCGTTTCAAATGACAATAGGAATGAGAAGCCGCCATTTTCTGTTTCTATTTCACTCAGTGCCTCATATGAGCAGGACAGAAATATAAAATGGCTGTTTGACAGTCCTATCCTCATTTGAAACGCACTTATACCTATTTTGATTTCTCAATTTTTTATTATTATTATTTTGGTATTTGACGTAGTACCAAATTTTTAAGAAATTAAATTAATTCATTTTTATTTTTGTGTGATCATAATTCCTTTTTTATTTAATCCTCACTAACACTCCAGTTCTTGGCACAGTCTTTTCCTTCATTTTGGGGCGAAAGTTTTGCGAACCTCTGCTAGTAATAAATACTTACCTAAAAATCTTTTCGGCCAAGAATCGCAGATTATCTTCGGACAGGTCTCCTCCGGTGGCCGAACAGAATTTAATCCTCAAAGTCTCCGCCAACTGGCCCCAGGTCACCTGGAAGTTTCAACAAGTCAATTAATTTGATTGTACCACCACCAGGTAGTGGGGAGAGCGCTCAGCGCAGCGGCAGCGCTCGCCATTTTGATTATTTGCGTTTTGTTATCAGTAGTGACTAGTGATGATGAATGATGAATAGCCCAACGCCTAAAGATACGGACCTTTAACCGTTGGACTATTGAGGCTTCAAAAATTAATTTATTAATTAATTAAGGTTTATCAAACTACCTTGTTTGTGCATGTTGTGTTTACTTTAAAACGATTTTGCACACACTGTGCATGTATATAATGTATTAGATTATAAGCCTTTGTAAAAATCACTAGTAAACCTAATAAATAAAATAAAATACCTTATCTGGCACGGCGAATGGAACTCTCCCCGGTGGGCTGAAGGCGTTGTCCCACGTCACCGTTGCCCACCCGTGGGGCTCCTGGTTACCGTGGACTATCACCACCACTGGAAGGGATAGGGTCCACACCTGGGAAAAGAAAACAGAGTAATGGCTGAAACACAACATTTTTTTTATCATAAACATACCTAGGTTTTGATAGAGAAAAATGGCGTCAAAAAATCGTTCAGCGTTCCGGCGTACCGGAATGTTATCCCTTGGCGGTACGTCTTGACGGTAGAGTGGTAACTTTTTTTTATTCTATAACAAGATAGCCCTTGACTGCGATCTCACCTGATGGTAAGTGACGATGCAGTCTAAGATGGTAGCGGGCTAACTTGGAAGGGGTATAGCAGTGTAAATTCAACCCATACCCCTAATCGGTTTCTACACGCCATCGTGCCGGAACGTTAAATCGCTTGGCGGCACGTTTTTGACGGTAGGGTGGTAACTAGCCACGGCCAAAGCCTCCCACCAGACCAGACCAGAGACCATTCAGAAATTATAAATCCCAAATTGCCTCGGGAATCGAACCCGAGACCTCCCAGTTATGAGACCACAGCGCTCACCACTGCGCCAGGGAGGTCGTCAAACCGTACGTACCTGGAACACCAATTCCCCACCACCAACGTTGAACTCTGATTGGAATAAGAGAGTGAGCTTCTCGTCCATGACACTCTCTGTCCCTTTCTTTTCCGCGCGCTTGATTTTCCGCAGCTGCATGTTCCTGTGGACAATTGATTTCTATTAATCTTTTTTTTTTTTTTTTTATTAAAGTGTTAACCTACACTTAAAGGAAATAACTTAATAGTTTTTTTTTTATAAATACATATCAAAAATTCCGAGGCCGGCGGGATTCGAACCTACATCTCTCTGGGAATCGCGCCCGAGTGTGTTAACCGCTACATCACGGCCGAACCACACGTCGACCACGAAATTAGTGATATGTATCTACTTTTTCAATCAGTTTTATAGCAACTGCTAAAAAAACTATTAAGTCTATTAATCTTCTTTTTTATCAACTTATAGATGTCCACTGCTGGACGTAGGTCTCTTGCATGCACCTCCACAAGCCTCGGTCTTGCCTGAATCCAGCGGCTCCTTGCGATGTCGTCGGTCCAGCTAGTGGGGGGTCTGGCAACACTGCGCTTCCCGGTGCGGGGTCGCCACTCCAGCACCTTGGGACCCCAACGACCATCAGCTCTTCGAACTATGTGCCCCGCCCATTTCCACTTCAGTTTCGTGACTCGCAGAGCTATGTCGGTGACTTTGGTTCTCCTACGGATCTCCTCATGTCTGATTTGATCTCGCAGGGATACTCCGAGCATAGTTCTCTCCATCACCCGCTGTCTATTAATCTATCCTATCCTATTATCTTATTAATATATCGACTGTTCCGTAGAACAAAGTCTCAATTGCTATATTCATAACTTGAGATTTGAGCCTTGCAGATGAAAGAAGAAAGAAAGAAAGAAAAAGCATTTATTTGAGACACACAGCACAGTTAACAGAAAGAGAGATACAAAACAAAAAAAAAAAAAAAATATGTGTGGTCCCAAAATGGACTCCACTCAGCATATGCTATCCCTGTGGGAAAAGTACAGGCATAGCGCTGGTCTTCCGTGGATCCAAAGGTTTCGGATGACTGTTAGTCACGATAAATAGTACTATGTAGCAAATAATTAACATAATAAATAATAAGATGTGACTTTTAAGGCTCAAATTTCAAGTTGTGAATTTAGCAGATGAGACTTTGTTCTATGGAACGGTCTATAATATAGACTCTATATGGATGGATGAATGGATGTTTCTTACTCCTTACCCCTTCTCACCATAAGCTGACGCTAAGCTGTTGATGGGAATGTCTTCACAATTCTACACTTCTGAGAACTTCTTCATACATTATGCTATCTCTTTTCTTTCCACCCCGACCCCTTCTTACCTAAAGCTGACGCAGACCAGAAGTTGAGAACATCTCCACACTCTTTTGCCCTTTTATCTTCACCTCTCGACCTTCCCCCTCCTCACCTGAAGCTGACGCTGAGGTGCCTGTTGGTGGGCTGGTACTAAATGCACCCGTTGTTGTTGAAGATGTCCCCACTCTTATCGGATACTCTTCTTACTTTATGCTATCCCTTTTCTTCCCACCTCTGCCCCTCCTCACCTGAAGCTGACGCTGAGCTGCCTGTTGGTGGGCTGGTACTCCATGTACCTGCTGTTGTTTAGGATGTCCCCACTCTCTTCGGATACTCTTCTAACCCTTTTCTTCTCATCCTTACCCCTTCTCACCATAACCTGATGCTGAACTGTTGTTCAGAATCTCTCCATACTTCTTTCCCCTTTTTCTTCACCTCTCCCCTTCACCCCTCACCTGAAGCTGACGCTGAGCTGCCTGTTGGTGGGCTGGTACTCCATGCACCCGCTGTTGTCGAGGATGTCTCCACACTCTTCTTCATGCTATCCCTTTTCTTCCCACCCCCGCCCCTCCTCACCTGAAGCTGACGCTGAGCTGCCTGTTGGTGGGCTGGTACTCCATGCACCCGCTGTTGTCGAGGATGTCTCCACACTCTTCTTCGTGCTATCCCTTTTCTTCCCACCCCCGCCCCACCTCACCTGAAGCTGACGCTGAGCTGCCTGTTGGTGGGCTGGTACTCCATGCACCCGCTGTTGTCGAGGATGTCTCCACACTCTTCTTCATGCTATCCCTTTTCTTCCCACCCCCGCCCCACCTCACCTGAAGCTGACGCTGAGCTGCCTGTTGGTGGGCTGGTACTCCATGCACCCGCTGTTGTTGAGGATGTCTCCACACTCTTCTTCGTGCTATCCCTTTTCTTCCCACCCCCGCCCCACCACACCTGAAGCTGACGCTGAGCTGCCTGTTGGTGGGCTGGTACTCCATGCACCCGCTGTTGTCGAGGATGTCTCCACACTCTTCTTCATGCTATCCCTTTTCTTCCCACCCCCGCCCCACCTCACCTGAAGCTGACGCTGAGCTGCCTGTTGGTGGGCTGGTACTCCATGCACCCGCTGTTGTTGAGGATGTCCCCGCACTCGACCGGCTGCTTGCCGCGCCCGCTCTGCGTGTCGCTCTTGAGCAGCAACTGCGCTCTCCTCCTCACCTGAAGCTGACGCTGAGCTGCCTGTTGGTGGGCTGGTACTCCATGCGCCCGCTTTTGTCGAGGATGTATCCACACTCTTCTTACTTCATGCTATCCCTTTTCTTCCCACCCCCGCCCCACCTCACCTGAAGCTGACGCTGAGCTGCCTGTTGGTGGGCTGGTACTCCATGCACCCGCTGTTGTCGAGGATGTCTCCACACTCTTCTTCATGCTATCCCTTTTCTTCCCACCCCCGCCCCACCTCACCTGAAGCTGACGCTGAGCTGCCTGTTGGTGGGCTGGTACTCCATGCACCCGCTGTTGTCGAGGATGTCTCCACACTCTTCTTCATGCTATCCCTTTTCTTCCCACCCCCGCCCCACCTCACCTGAAGCTGACGCTGAGCTGCCTGTTGGTGGGCTGGTACTCCATGCACCCGCTGTTGTCGAGGATGTCTCCACACTCTTCTTCATGCTATCCCTTTTCTTCCCACCCCCGCCCCACCTCACCTGAAGCTGACGCTGAGCTGCCTGTTGGTGGGCTGGTACTCCATGCACCCGCTGTTGTCGAGGATGTCTCCACACTCTTCTTCATGCTATCCCTTTTCTTCCCACCCCCGCCCCACCTCACCTGAAGCTGACGCTGAGCTGCCTGTTGGTGGGCTGGTACTCCATGCACCCGCTGTTGTCGAGGATGTCTCCACACTCTTCTTCATGCTATCCCTTTTCTTCCCACCCCCGCCCCACCTCACCTGAAGCTGACGCTGAGCTGCCTGTTGGTGGGCTGGTACTCCATGCACCCGCTGTTGTCGAGGATGTCTCCACACTCTTCTTCATGCTATCCCTTTTCTTCCCACCCCCGCCCCACCTCACCTGAAGCTGACGCTGAGCTGCCTGTTGGTGGGCTGGTACTCCATGCACCCGCTGTTGTCGAGGATGTCTCCACACTCTTCTTCATGCTATCCCTTTTCTTCCCACCCCCGCCCCACCTCACCTGAAGCTGACGCTGAGCTGCCTGTTGGTGGGCTGGTACTCCATGCACCCGCTGTTGTTGAGGATGTCCCCGCACTCGACCGGCTGCTTGCCGCGCCCGCTTTGCGTGTCGCTCTTGAGCAGCAACTGCGCTTGCTGCTCCGATATTATTACCACCTGGTTAAAAATTTATTCGTTTATTGAACCACAGATATTTAATCTATGTTTAATACAGGACTTGTTGCTGATTTCTATTTTGGACGTAGTTGGTAGACGCCATTTTAGATTTGATTGACGCCATTTTGGATTAAATTGACGCCATATTGGATTTGATTGACGCCATTTTGGATTTGATTGACGCCATTTTGGATTTGTTGTTGCCACTTTGGATTTGATTGACGCCATTTTGGCGTTTGTCACTGGATTTAGTGACCCTAGTTACATTTGGCGGAGCTTTCGAAGCTGGTGGTGAATGTTGAAATCATTTGGTGTACAGATTTATTAAAAGTTACAAAAATGGTGACTTATGTGGTGGTAATTATGAATCAATTTTAAGCGCCACATTTGCCTAATATTGCAAATGGAATGGCGCACCGACATCTAATATTAATCTATTATTAATAATGATAAATGAATAGAACGAGAAGATTAGACAGATTTCCTCACCGTTACTCTAGGTGGAGTCATGTGCACGTTGAGTTGACCACCCACCAGCAAGCGGACTGTGGCCGTGAAACTGAAAAACATCACTTACCATCAGGTGAGATCGCACTCAAGGGCTATCTTGTAATAGAATTAAAACAAAAATAATATACATTACACCTAGTCTAACTTTGTACGGCAGAAAGTTCTTGGAAATTGCGCCTAATTTGTGAGTAGCTCACGTCAAACTCATTATTTTCATTAATTTCTTTGACTGGATACTTTCACGTAAAGATTAGTATATAAACCTGTGAAGATGATACTGCCATTGGCGCAATTTGAATACCATAAGCCTACTTTGTCGTATTAGTTTACAAATTGCGAAAAACCAAATTAAATTTGAATTTCGCGGGCAGCTCCGTGTCTTGGGCCTTAATAACAAATCGAAATTGCTTTTATTTATATTGATCACTGATCTCTTTATTTAACCTATGATTAATACTGGATTGGCTGACCACGAATGACAGCTTTTTTTTTATTTAAAAGAATATTAATTAAGCTGAAGTTGACTAATATCCTCCTATCCCCTCCAAATAAGCGGAAAGCTTGCGCTAAGAGTGGGTGCGACAATAGTGCAACGGGTGGGATTCGAACCTAATTTACCTACTTAATTATGGATCAATTATTTAAAGCGCCACTTTTGACATACGAGTGTCTCTGGAACTAATTATTATATTACAAATGGCGCACCGACCTCTATAATTAATCTATGGTTTCATATGAAATCATAGATTAAATAAACAGATCGTCCGCTTTGTAAATGTTATTTACAATATATTTTGTTAGAATATACCGTGTGTTGGTCTTCATGACCTGAGGTGGTTGTTTTTCAATCACGAATGTCGACGTCACCAGCGTTGACAGGAGGCTGGTCACCTGAAAACAAATCGTTTTTTTTTTAATATTGTCCATGCTGAACTTAAATAATTCCCCTCTCCCTTCCTTCTCAGTCAGCAGTGTGTGTGTGTGTATAATAATAACTTTATTTATATAAAATTACACACTAACAAAAACAGAGAAAAAGTAACAATAATAACATAAAACAATAGTTTAGTAACATTTTGCTAAAGCTCTGTACTTCCAAACTAGGATAACCCGACCTGTGTGTGTATGTGTGTGAGTGCGTGCATGTCTGTGAGCGTGCGCACGTCTACGTGTCATTGCGCGTGCGCGCGTGCGTCAAAGTGTGCATACGCGTGCATGCGTGTGCGTACGTCACGTATTTCCGTACGCACGTCTAAGTGCGTGCGTACGTGATGGTTCCGTGTGCAAGCGTCCGTGCGTGCGTGTGCGTGTATACGCCTAATTGTTTCCGTACACACGTCTAAGTGTGTGCGTGTGCTCGTGTATATATATGTACGTGTGCGTGCGTGCGTGGTTCCGTGTACGTGCGTGCGCGTGCGTACGCCTAATTGTTTCCGTACGCACGTCGAAGTGCGTGCGTGTGTTCGTGTGTATATCTGTATGTATGTATGTGTGCGTGCGTGGTTCCGTGTGCGAGCGTACGTGCGTGCGTGCGCGTGCGTACGTCTACGTGTTTACGCACGTGTAACTGCGTCCGTGTGCTCGTGTGTGTATGTGTATGTGTGCGTGTTCTTGCGTCACCTGCTTGCTCATGTCGTCCAGCATCTCGACGAGGTGGGGCTGGCGCAGCTCGACGATGGTCTTGCTGTTGATGCGCGCGACGTTGTTGACCTGCTGCCGCGTGCTCCAGATCAGGTCGGCGAGCAGCTCGCACCACTCCTGGATGGTGTTCGCGCCTCACCTGCTTGCTCATGTCGTCCAGCATCTCGACGAGGTGGGGCTGGCGCAGCTCGACGATGGTCTTGCTGTTGATGCGCGCAACGTTGTTGACCTGCTGCCGCGTGCTCCAGATCAGGTCGGCGAGCAGCTCGCACCACTCCTGGATGGTGTTCGCGCCTCACCTGCTTGCTCATGTCGTCCAGCATCTCGACGAGGTGGGGCTGGCGCAGCTCGACGATGGTCTTGCTGTTGATGCGCGCGACGTTGTTGACCTGCTGCCGCGTGCTCCAGATCAGGTCGGCGAGCAGCTCGCACCACTCCTGGATGGTGTTCGCGCCTCACCTGCTTGCTCATGTCGTCCAGCATCTCGACGAGGTGGGGCTGGCGCAGCTCGACGATGGTCTTGCTGTTGATGCGCGCGACGTTGTTGACCTGCTGCCGCGTGCTCCAGATCAGGTCGGCGAGCAGCTCGCACCACTCCTGGATGGTGTTCGCGCCTCACCTGCTTGCTCATGTCGTCCAGCATCTCGACGAGGTGGGGCTGGCGCAGCTCGACGATGGTCTTGCTGTTGATGCGCGCGACGTTGTTGACCTGCTGCCGCGTGCTCCAGATCAGGTCGGCGAGCAGCTCGCACCACTCCTGGATGGTGTTCGCGCCTCACCTGCTTGCTCATGTCGTCCAGCATCTCGACGAGGTGGGGCTGGCGCAGCTCGACGATGGTCTTGCTGTTGATGCGCGCGACGTTGTTGACCTGCTGCCGCGTGCTCCAGATCAGGTCGGCGAGCAGCTCGCACCACTCCTGGATGGTGTTCGCGCCTCACCTGCTTGCTCATGTCGTCCAGCATCTCGACGAGGTGGGGCTGGCGCAGCTCGACGATGGTCTTGCTGTTGATGCGCGCGACGTTGTTGACCTGCTGCCGCGTGCTCCAGATCAGGTCGGCGAGCAGCTCGCACCACTCCTGGATGGTGTTCGCGCCTCACCTGCTTGCTCATGTCGTCCAGCATCTCGACGAGGTGGGGCTGGCGCAGCTCGACGATGGTCTTGCTGTTGATGCGCGCGACGTTGTTGACCTGCTGCCGCGTGCTCCAGATCAGGTCGGCGAGCAGCTCGCACCACTCCTGGATGGTGTTCGCGCCTCACCTGCTTGCTCATGTCGTCCAGCATCTCGACGAGGTGGGGCTGGCGCAGCTCGACGATGGTCTTGCTGTTGATGCGCGCGACGTTGTTGACCTGCTGCCGCGTGCTCCAGATCAGGTCGGCGAGCAGCTCGCACCACTCCTGGATGGTGTTCGCGCCTCACCTGCTTGCTCATGTCGTCCAGCATCTCGACGAGGTGGGGCTGGCGCAGCTCGACGATGGTCTTGCTGTTGATGCGCGCGACGTTGTTGACCTGCTGCCGCGTGCTCCAGATCAGGTCGGCGAGCAGCTCGCACCACTCCTGGATGGTGTTCGCGCCTCACCTGCTTGCTCATGTCGTCCAGCATCTCGACGAGGTGGGGCTGGCGCAGCTCGACGATGGTCTTGCTGTTGATGCGCGCGACGTTGTTGACCTGCTGCCGCGTGCTCCAGATCAGGTCGGCGAGCAGCTCGCACCACTCCTGGATGGTGTTCGCGCCTCACCTGCTTGCTCATGTCGTCCAGCATCTCGACGAGGTGGGGCTGGCGCAGCTCGACGATGGTCTTGCTGTTGATGCGCGCGACGTTGTTGACCTGCTGCCGCGTGCTCCAGATCAGGTCGGCGAGCAGCTCGCACCACTCCTGGATGGTGTTCAGGTTGGACTGCATCGGAACCCCGTTGCCGGATAACTGCTGTTCGCGTTTCCATCTGTTCGCAGAAATCCGTATACAGCCGTTCTAGAGTTATAAGTGTTCGAACAAACCCGACGTTGTTTTTAACCGACTTCCAAAAAGGAGGATATCAATTCGGCCGGTACCTTTTAACATATATATATGCTACTCGTGCTGATTCACTGACTGACTCATTGATCACCTCTCCTGTAAAATTTTGTATGACAAAATTTTTTTTCACTCATGATTTCATACAGAGGACAAAAATTCATTCGGAGCAAAAATATGGAGAGAGCTGATGATTGAGGATTTGGGAGACTGGTGAGGAGCACGGCCAGGATATAGAAGATATGTGCGGGGTGGTCAAACAAGTCACTCGAAACCTCATCCAATTGCCAGAGTCGAAAAAACCACCAAAATGGCGGATTCAAGATGGCGGCCATAAAAATTTCGTCGGTGTCTATCTCGGAGACTATAAAAGATGGAAGAGTGGTTTTTTGAAAAAAGATGACCAAGACCCGATGATCTACTTGGTGAACAGAAAACAAGAGGTTCGCTTTAGCGAGCCGCGCACCCAAGCGCCCTACTAGTTTTTTATATATTAAAAGAAGATTATGTCCTATGAATCCTATACACCGTGTATTTTTAATGGTTGTATTCCCGAAGCGAAATGATTTGATCATGGTATTTCGAATTCTACCGTGTATAAAGGGAGATAGAGAGAGAAGTGTAAAGGGAAAATGAAAGAGAGAGAGAGAGAGAAGAAGAGAACTCACTTGATGAGCTCCTCGTCCAGCACCTGGCTCTGCAGCTGCCGCAGAGTAGTGATGTTCTCTTTCATGTGGTCAACCAGCTCCATTTGCGACTGGTTGATTTGGGCCACCTGGGGCAATAGGCAGTAATATTTAAAAGCACACACTTAATGCTACTTACACACATATAAGCCTCAATAGTCCAACGGTTAAAGGTGCGGACTGAAAATTGATAGGTCTCAGGTTCGTGCCCCACCGTTGCACTATTGTCGTACCCGCTCCTAGCACAAGCTTTCCGCTTATTTGGAGGGGGAAAGGGGAATATAAGTCAAATTATAATATTAGATTTTCTTTTTTTTTAAAATGAGATTGCTGTATTTTTAATAATTTTGCTTTATTAAAAGTAAACAAATAAATGTCAATCTCGCTCGCAGAATAGAAAAATTAATTCATTTTTTAATCCTATTTCGTAAGCAAAATTCATAATTAAGGGGTCCATCTATTCGAGGGAAGCCAGTTGCCACCAACGACCTCCCTGGCGCAGTGGTGAGCGCTGTGGTCTTATAACTGGGAGGTCTCGGGTTCGATTCCTGACGGCGGCAATTTAGGAATTTATAATTTCTAAATTGTGTGGGAGGCTTTGGCCGTGGCTAGTTACCACCCTACCGTCAAAGACGTGCCGCCAAGCGATATAGCGTTCCGGCACGATGGCGTGTCGAAACCGATTAGGGGTATGGGTTGAATTTACACTGCTATACCCCTTCCAAGTTAGCCCGCTACCATCTTAGACCGCATCGTCACTTACCATCAGTTGAAATCGCAGTCAAGGTTCTCTTGTCTTCTCTCACCATCTTGTCATCGAATAAAAAAAAACGTACCCACGACCCTCAGAAAAGAAAACCACTCACCAGAGCATTTAACTTCCTCTCCATCTCCTCGATCTGCACGCGGAGACACGCCTCCAGCTCCCGACGCTCGTTGGTCATCGGCCCCGACTGCTGCAGGTAGTTGATGTGACCTGCAACCATCACCAACTCCTTCCATTACTAACTCCTCTCAATATCAACTTGTTGCACTACCAACTCCTTATATTATTAACTCCTCTCAGTACCAACTTGTTGCACTACCAACTCCTTATATTATTAACTCCTCTCAGTACCAACTTGTTGCACTACCAACTACTTATATTATTAACTCCTCTCAGTACCAACTTGTTGCACTACCAACTATTCTTTACATTACTTATTCCTCTCAATACCAACTTGTTGCACTACCAAATCCTTATATTACTAACTCCTCTCAGTACCAACTTGTTGTACTTCCGACTCCTTCCATTACTAACTCCTCATAATACCTACCAACATGTTGCACTACCAACTCCTTACAGAACTAACTCCTCTCAGCACCAACTTATTGCATTACCAACTATTCTTTACATACTAACTCCTCTCAATACCAACTTGTTGCACTACCAAATCCTTATATTACTAACTCCTTTCAGTACCAACTTGTTGCACTACCAACTCCTTATATTATTAACTCCTCTCAGTACCAACTTGTGGCATAACTCCTTACTTAACTCCTCTCAATACCAACTTGTTGTCAATACTAACTTCTTACATTCACTTTGCATTACCAACTCCTCCATCTCCTAGCATTATTAAATCTGTGCTTTACTAATTACTTCCATTACTAATTCCTTGCATCACTAACTTCCATTACCAATTTCTATTTACCAATCATCAACTTCTTCCATTATCAATTAATACCAACTCCGTTCAATTACCATTAGCTGAGGCGGTAAGTATTTTTAAATTAATGCTATTGGGTTTTTCTTTTATTCGATGAAAAGATAGCCCTTGACTGCGATCTCACCTGATGGTAAGTGACGATGCAGTCTAAGATGATAGCGGACTGACTTGGAAGGGGTATAGTAGTGTAAATTTAACCCATACCCCAAATCGGTTTCTACACGCCATCGTGCCGGAACGCTAAATCGCTTGGCGGCACGTCTTTGACGGTAGGGTGGTAACTAGCCACGGCCAAAGCCTCCCACCAGACCAGACCAGAGACAATTTAGAAATTATAAATTCCTAAATTGCCCCCGCCGGGAATCGAACCCGAGACCTCCCAGTTATAAGACCACAGCGCTCACCACTGCGCCAGGGAGGTCGTCAAGGTTTACTACAACATACCCTTGTTCTTCAAGCACTCGTGGTACTGCAGAGAGAAGGACTCGATGTTGGCTTGGAGGCTCCTTATTTCTTCGCTCGCCATGTTCACCTTTTGGCGTACAGTTTGTAGGCCGGTTATCAGCTGAAACAGACATACGTTATTATAATGTCGACGGGCAAGAGACGAATTGACTCAAACGCTATTTCATATTCATATTCATTTATTTGTTGCATTCCAATGTCATAGGTACAATTTTTTTTTTTTTTTTTTTTATTCAAATAAACTTTTACAAGCACTTTTAAATCGTCAATGAATCTACCACTGGTTCGGAATGCCTTTCCTGCCGAGAAGAGCCAGCAAGAAACTCGGCGGTTGCTCTTTTTAAAAAAATAAAAATTTTACAATTGTTATTGAAACTATGCTATGTATTCAGTGCTTCCACGATGAATTTTCCCGAGTACAATACAAGTAAAAATAAATACAATACAAATACAAATAAATACAATTCAATACATGTCAAAACAGGCAGGCAAAAGCAGACCCATTCCCGTTGGTGGCACCCGTTCACGAGCATGACGCATGACCCAGCCATTGCTTCGCTCAACCATATTTGATTCTTAAAACTAGAGACCACCCTTTACATTGGAACCCCGTTGGGGCACAGCAAAATATTGGCTTAGTAGAAAGACGGACGCCAAGTTACTCATTAAGGAAGTCATTTATTTTATAGTAGGTTTTGTAGTAGTCATTTTGGGCGATATTGAGTTATATACATCGTTAGAATCAGCAAATTTTTCTGTATCTTTTGAGCTCAGTTACATGAAAATCGGAGCACTTTTTTGGCGCTCCATTCCATTTTGAATTAGGGTATCATTTTTGGCATCACCGTGTTAACCGACAAAAAAATTCAAGTTTTTTTTCATTATGTGTTTTTAAGGCTCTCTATTTCTTACACTTGATTTACATTTCAAAAAAAAAATTCTAAAAATTCAAAAAAAAAATTTTTTTTTTTTTCAGATTGTTTCATCGTTAAATCGCTCTCGTGTAAAGTTTTCAAAATGGCGCTTGAATCAATTCACCTTGTATACTTAACATTTTGATCAGAGATAATAATTGACCTCTATAATTAATCTATGATTAACACGCCCGCTTCTATCCAATAATCATAGATTTTTTTTTTAATTTAAATGTTTACCTACACTTAAAAGAAATATCCTAATTTAAAATAAAATTCCGAGGCCGGCGGGATTCGAACCCACATCTCTCTGGGAATCGCGCCCGAGTGTGTTAACCGTTACACTACAGCCAAATTGGACCACGAAATTAGTGATATATATCTACTTTTTCAGTTTTATAGCAACTGTTAGCGACATCTAGTAGCGACATATTACAGTTATCGACCGATGTCGATTAAATCATAGATTAATTATTTATATAGCTCAGGCACGCTCAGTCTGGATCTCACCTCGCTGTACTTCCTCTCGGTCTGCGGCTGCGCGATGTAGGGCGTGCCCATCGCGTTCTGTATCACGTCCATCTCCAGCGCCAGGCAACGCCGCATGTACGTGTATAGCTCGTGAGGCGCGTGGCTGCGGGCGAGGACACAACACACTTACCCACTGATTATAGAATAGAATAGAATATAAATATTTTTTATTCAAATAAACTTTTACAAGCGCTTTTGAATCGTCAATGAATCTACCACTGGTTCGGAATGCCTTTCCTGCCGAGAAGAGCCAGCAATAAAATCGGCGGTTGCTCTTTTCAAAAAAAAAAAAATTAATTTTACAATAGTTAATGAAACTATGCTATGTATTCAGTGCTTCCACGATGAAGTTTTCTAGGTCCAATACAATACAAATAAATATAATACAAATAAATACACTCCAATGCATGTTAAGACGAGTAGACAGAAAGTAGACCCATTCCCGTTGGTGGCACCCGTTCACGAGCATGACGCATGATCCAGCCGTCGTTGTGTGTGTGTGTGTGTGTGTGTGTGCGTGTGCGTGTGCGTGTGCGTGTGTGTGTGTGTGTGTGTGTTAATGTTACACAGTTAACGAATTCCTTAGTGAGAAAGTAGCTTGGAACCAATCTGCTTTGCTTCAGCTGTCCACAAGATAGATAAGCTACATATTGTAACATTTTTGATTTTCCAGCATTCCAAACCGGTGGTAGATTCTCGACTTGTCATAAGAGCCACAAGTTGGCCTACATGAAATAAATAAATTTGAGATTTAATTTAATAAAAAAGTATAAAATCACGCCCATTCCGACAAACTACTTTCGGATTTTCTTGAGTAAATTCAGCTTTCGATTGCTAAAGGAGGGGGAGGTGGAGAGTGGGGGGGGGGGATAGTCACCTGTACTGCATGCGGAACAGCTTGGAGGCCTCGATGAGCTTCATCTTGGTGACGAAGAGCTCGGCGGACAGCATCAGCTCCGCGTGCGTCTGGATCTCCTGCACCAGCTCCTCCACGAAGAAGCGCTGCTGCTCCTCCGGCTCCTGGGTCCTGAGGGGGGAGGGGACAAGTTTTACTTTATCCAAATAAGTACGATGTGGGTACCTTCAAAGTGTGAATAGGCATTTTCTAGGCAAGCGCGCATCATCTTAGGTTTGCATCTTCGCTTCGCAGAGCTATGTAGGTGACTTTGGTTCTCCTGCGGATCTCCTCATGTCTGATTTGATCTCGCAGGGATACTCCGAGCATAGCTCTCTCCGTCGCCCGCTGAGTGATCCTGAGCCTTCTTATGAGCCCCGTAGTTAGCGACCATGTTTCGGATCCATAAGTCATCACTGGCAACACGCACGAAGACTTTAGTCTTCAGGCACTGAGAAACCTTGTTCATGTAGTGGTGAATAATGCAATAATGCAACAGGATCATGTCAGGTGTTGTACAGTTTATGTTGCAATAAAAAAAACTTCTTTTAACAGACCAAAACTGAGGGTATGTTAAAAAATAATGTTCCTTACCATATCCTACTTTCGATCCATGTGGCAAGGCAGTGCCGTACTTCAATGGGGAAATGCTCCCCGTAGATAGCTCGCACCTAGAAAATAATACAGAATAAGGTTCAAAATTATCAAGATAATTTTCTGATAGTAATTCTTGATAATAGTCTAATAATTCTTGATAATTATCTGATAAATCTTGAAAATTGTCTGATAATTCTTGATAATAGTCTAATAAATCTTGATAATTATCTGATAATTCTTGATAATTGTCTGATAATTGTCTGATAATTCTTGATAATTATCTGATAATCTTTATAATTCTTGATAATTATCTGATAAATCTTTATAATTGTCTGATAAATCTTGATAATTGTCTGATAATTCTTGATAATTATCTTATAATCCTTTAATAATTATTTGATAATTACCATGATAATGGAATAAAAAAAGAATGTTTCGTGTCACCTTCTGTAAACTTTCTGGTGGTAACTGCTGCGCTCTAGCCCAGAGTGCCATCTTGATTCTAAAAAAAAAAACATTTACAAGTTTTATCATCACGCTATCTCAATAACTTTTATTAATATACTAGCTGATGCCTGCGGCTTTTTCCACATTGATATAGATTTTAAAAATCCCACCGAAACTTTTTATACGATGACAAGATAGTTCTTGACTGTAAACTCACCTGATGGTAAGTGACGATTCAGTCTAAGATGGTAGCTTGGAAGGGATTTGGCAGTGTAGGTTCAATCCATGCCCCTATACCCTCAATCGGTTACCTACTACACACCATAGTGTTGGAACGCTAAAGCACTTGGCATGTCTTTGATTTTCCAGAAAAAAAAGTAGTACCTATCTCACTCCCTAGGTCCTCAGCTATATCCATGCAAAAATCACATCCATCTGTTGCTGTGGCGTGATTGAAGGACAAACCAACAAACACTTTCACATTTGTAATATTAATAATACATAACGACGGCCCAACCGAAAAAAGGTGTAATCGAAAAAAGTTAATTTTATTGGAGAGCCAAAAAACCGTAAAAATTATGTAATTATCTTCTTTCCTATTTACACCTGATTAATGTTGTATATTTACTTTTATATATTTTTCTATTTTTTCATGTAATAAAGTTGTATCAATAAATAAATAAATAAAAAAGAAATATAAGCTTTAAAAATTACTTACTTTTAACTTAACTTTTGAATTGTATCAAATGCTTTCTTAGCTGTAACAAATTGGACATTTAAATTAATTAAGACAGGCAATGACTGTGATCTCACCTAATGATAAGTGATAACACAGTCTAAGATGTAGGGTAAAATCCAGTTGAGATAGGTTAAATACATAGAATTATAATTCAGATTTGATTCTGCATGTATACAGCTACCATAAAGAGGTTAAATCCAGAGGTGTGGAGATACTGAAAAATCTTAAATTATATACGCAATTATTTCTGCTAATTATAATAGTAAAATAGCAGAAAATATAGATAATCATCAATTATAACAATAATATCTGTCTCTGGTACACATCCATCGATGAATAAGTTAGTAATAAGTTATAACTTAAAATGTCAATTCAATGTTAAATTATTTATGAATTCAAAGTGCAGCATGTAATTTAAATAGTGCAATTTTATAAAAATGCAACATTCCATACACAAAACCTTAGGAATTTATAAATATGAATCCATGTTAACCATAAGACATCCAAATAGCTCACTTTTTCTTAACTTCAATACAACACTATAAGCACGAAATTAAAATATGCTGATAATAAAAACCTTACTACGTATTATTAACATCGAAGTGTACATGAAAAAGAACTTACTGTGAAACTTTTTTTTAAACTAAAAAGGTGAAAGTCTAATGCCGTTCAGCCTGGGAATCTAGTTGCGTCCAGGACAAAAGATTTTAAAGAGCTGTTTTAAATGTATTGAGCGATGTTCAACAGAATTCATTCCAGCTACTCAGCTAGCGGCTGATTCCGAGAATTTTGACGTTTACACACACACGCGCGACACGGACAGAACACAGGCTCAATTTAATTATAGATGTTTCAACAACATACCTGTTGTGTCGGATCGATGTTATAAAGTTTAAACAAATCACATTATTTAAGTTTGTTGAGCTATTTAATCACACAACTAAACACCGCGGGATGATTGCGAATTAAATTACCTAATGAAATTATTGGATTTTAAGAAAATTAAAAATTAATCACAGGTAACCTGTCAATTACTTTCTTATCCAGTTTTGACAGTTGTGGGATGCCAGGAATAGACGTTAAAATTACCTTTCCGGACGGTATAGAGCTATATCGATATGACATATTTTGCAAAATGTCGTTACGAAAATCGTGTCGTGACATTATTTTCCAATTATTTTCGCTTAATATTTGTATTTTCCTTACGGCAACATGAGACTGCGAGTTTATAATACTTTTTTTTTTAAATAGTATTACGACAATACTTTTGCAAATGTAAATACTCACAACTACACGAGTTGTAATTTTCACAACTGCAAAAATCTGAAAATAGCTTTAGATTGTTGCAACAAAATGTTTTTAACATGTGGAAATAAAATATTTTAAAGTTAATCACATTTTTAGTGATATTGTAATTAACAGTTTTAAAGATAGATGATAATTTTTATTTTTCCGTGAAACAAAAACTAAAAAGTAAGATTTCATAATAAAAAATTTAGAAGATTTAAATCAGGGAAAGTTTTGTTAGTCTGGTATTATTGACTATTAAATGATTTTAAATGTCACTCAGATGGTCGATTGCGTAAAACGACAAACTGTCATCTAAGGCTGATGATTTATTGCCATGCATTTACCATGTAATTTAGGCATGTACTTTACGGAGTTATATGCGTTTTCACCGATGGTTTTCATCTATTAAATATCACTTACTTTGATGGTGGAAGGAAACATCGTGAGGAAATTGCATGAGACCATAGAGTGAGGTTTTAGGAATTAGAAAGTAGGTACCCACTACATTAAGTTTTAGGCAATCCGTCCCATAGACCAGCAGGGCGATCAGTTGTCTCTTATCTCACATCAAAAAATATCCTTATGGACCGATATCGAAACAGTCCATATAACCGGTACCGCGTAAGCTTTTTCAGGATTGTAGCAATGGTCGCAATCACGTGACTATCGACATTTTAGTGGTGGGTCATAGCTTATAATCCGACTAATTTGAATATCTATGGTAACCTAGCAATCTATACGGCCATAGTAGTCTTCCAAATTTGACTGCGTTATCTGTTGAAATAAAGAGAGAATGAGTCTGTGTCCGTGCCGCAGAATATGTTAATTTGTGGTTCTTCTAGGTTCATAGAGTAATATTTATTATTTATTTACACTTTTATTTTACAGGTTCTTTCTACTGTGTTGTGTTATTTAATATCTGCAAATAATAGATATAGGCAGTATTTATTTATGTAGGTACTTCTTACACATAAAAACACAAAAGTTAGGTTATGAAAACTAAAATAGTAAATAATATGTACTATGTTCCCACATGCTTATGCATTATGTATTGAACATTAACGTATATAATATGTATCACAAACAGAATTTACCCAGGCGCATATTATTATTGAGTAGGTACATAAATCTTATGTAATACATACACCTACATACCTACCTCCCTATACGTCAAACATACGAAAGCGTAAAAAGGTAAATCTAAAAATGATTCTTCAATGATTTTAACATTTTCTTACTTCATATAATAATACTAATTGCATTGTTAATTTGATAAATTATTTAATAAAGCTTATTAAATATTTTTACAAAAATATGAGTAGTAAAACGACTTTGGATACCACATATGTCACCGATAAGAACACCTAACGAGGTGTATCAATGAAAGCCTAGTTTGACGTTATATTTGTCGCAGTCCTTAACGGACATCTTACTTCAAAAGTCTTACGCGGTACCAATTTTCAGCAATATTCATACAAAACTTTTATCGATGTGATACTGCATCAATGTCAAAATATTTTTTTGTCCTCAACGATCCTTTGCGGACTGTTTCAATGTTACGTGGAGCCAAAACCATGTTTTGACATTGACGCTGTCCTTTAATGATTGCGATAAAAGTTAGCTGCAGGGCGATCAGCTAACTTTTTGAACCTAGAAGAACCACAAATTAACATATTCTGCGGCACGGACACAGACTCATTCTCTCTTTATTTCAACAGATAACGCAGTCAAATTTGGAAGACTACTATGGCCGTATAGATTGCTAGGTTACCATAGATATTCAAATTAGTCGGATTATAAGCTATGACCCACCACTAAAATGTCGATAGTCACGTGATTGCGACCATTGCTACAATCCTGAAAAAGCTTACGCGGTACCGGTTATATGGACTGTTTCGATATCGGTCCATAAGGATATTTTTTGATGTGAGATATTAAGAGACAATTGTTAGCTGATCGCCCTGCTGATCGCCCTGCAGGAACAACTAGATCTAACTATCCGTCCCTAACAATCGTTTACATACCTAGGTAGGTAGTTAGGTACGTTTCATTTTACCCTATTTTACTTGTCATTCGCAAATAAAAATTCAATTTAAATTAAATCCTGAGAATTTTATTTTAAAAACACTTTTTATATTAATAAAGAAAAACCTTGTGAAAAATAATAAAATAATAAGTAAATTGACTTATTTAGAAAAAGAAAAATTCATAAAATTGAAATGTTATACCGCGTCCGCATGCTTGTGGCAAACGGCAAACGCCAAACCTCTACAAACGTTTGCCTTGAATTTGGGAATCATCCGCACGCTTGCGAGGGCGTTTGTATGTTCTGAACAGGCAAGCATGACGGACGTCGAACTTGTGTCGGCTTTATTATTTGGCTTAAGTTATTTTTACAAATGTTTTAAGCTCAGTATCGATCAATAATCCTACTAAAATGGATTATGGATGGATGGATGGATGGATGGATGGATGGATGGATGGATGTTTGTTACTCTTTCAGCCACAACTAATGAACCGATTTGAATGAAATGTGGAATAGCGATAGCTCATACCTACATTTTAGCCCGGAAAATTAAGGACTTTCCGCGGGAATTAAAAAACCTTAATCCGCGAGGACGAAGTCGCGGACGTCATCTAGTTGATAGTAAAGCGTCCTCTAATTAAAATTTTCAAAACATATTTCATGTGCACAATTTGTCCAGTTACAGTTTTAGTATAATATTATAGATTAGTAGTAGTAGCTAGTAGTATGTTCGAAAACACTTGGTACCTACCTAGTTTATTTATTTGAATAAAAAAATATTCTACTCTATTCTAGTATGTACCTACTCAATAGATATTTTGTTTTTTTTCTTTATCAACCGATAGACGTCCACTGCTGGACTGTTTATTGCATGGACTTCCTCAGGCTTCGGTCTTGCGCCACCTGTACCCAGTGGCTCCCTGAGGGTCGCATGATGGTGTCGGTCCACTTATTACCATACCATTATATACCATTTTCCGGTGCGGAGTCGCCACTTATTATTATTAATATATAAAACTAATTAATTAATTAAATTATATAAACAAATCGTCTTCAAAAGTCTTCAGTCGACCAGTCATTCATTTTACGTTTTTACCCACTCACAAAATGAAGATTTCTAAAGGTGCGATACGTAAATCGTAATACAATAACATGTCTAATCGCCGCCAGTGCACAAACGAGACTGAGTGCGCGCAAACGTGTGGACGGAGACGCAAGCGCTTGTGGCAAATTCCCTTTGGTTTGCGATCAAAAGACCGACACTCGATGGATCGGCCACAAACGCTCGCAAGCGTAGGCAAACCATGGCAAACGCTCTATCCGCACGTTTGCGTTTGTGAAGGTTTGCCGAGGTTTGCCAAGCGTGCGGATGCAGCTTTATAAAAAACAACAAACTTGGCAGTTTGTCAAAATGAAAACCTAGTGAAAATCCGAAAACTCACATGAAATATTAACAAAATAAATAAAAATATTGTTTCAAAATTTCAGTAAAAACTATAAAAAATGCAGAATATGAAACATAGGAAACTTAGAACTATGTTAGTTTATTTAACATAAGTAATTTGTTTTTGTCATTTTCGTAGTAATATATCATTTTCATTAAAATATTTACATAAATCCACATAATAAGCACTCTTTCGATTCCTAAAAAGGTTATTTATTAAGTCTAACTATTTTTGGTTCTCGTAAATCTATACTTATAATAAAACTGTAACGGGACGAAATCTCTACATTACTTAAATATATTTTGAAAATTTTAATCGGGGCATGCTTTATTATCGATACTGAGCTCAAAACAATTTTTTTTGAATTTTTTGTCTGTCTGTCTGTCTGTATCTTGGCCGCGCATCACACGGAAACTACTGGACGGATTTAAATGAAACTTGTATAATAATAAAATGTTATCGATGTAAAATGTACCTAAATAAATCGCAGAAACGTCAATTCTGTCTGACGTTTGTTTGTCTTCTGTCTGACCTATACATATTATATCGTCTATCTGATGTCTGTCTGTCGTTTGTCTACATCGATTGACCTCTATCCTGTCTCTACTCTCTCTGATATCAGTCTGTCTAACCCCTGTCTGTCGTCTAATAGACCTCTGTCTGTCCGATCGTCTGTCAGACAGACGTAGACGTAGCCTACGTCACTCTCCAGGGTCATTAAGGTTATTTGTACTCAACTATAGGTCGAGAAAAATGACGTCGATCCGTTGACCTCAGTTGCTACATTATTAAAAGACAAACCAACAAACAAACATATTTTATAATACATGTAAGTAAGGATATGTTTTTTTAATTCGCAGCCAAATGAACTACCCAGCACCGTACTCCCAATCATGGGCAGAGCCATTGGCGGTACCAGTGGGTGTCGATAAAATGAAAAAGTGTGCGTCCTTTCCTGCCAATAATAGGTATGTGGTGTCAATAAATCCTATACTAATAATATTAAATAATATAAACTTTGAAACCTCAATAGCTCAACGGTTAAACGTGCGGACTGAGAACTGAAAGGTCGCAGGTTCGAACCTCCACCCGTTGCACTATTGTCGTACCCACTCCTAGCACAAGCTTTTCGCTTATTTGGAGGGGAGAGGAGAATATAAGTTAAGTTCAGTTTGGCTAATATTCTTTAAAAAACAAGACGTGTGGCACTCGGGGACTGCCGCGGTAAAGCTATTGCATAGAATAGAATAGAATAGAAATATTTTTTATTCAAATAAACTTTTACAAGCACTTTTGAATCGTCAATGAATCTACCACTGGTTCGGAATGCCTTTCCTGCCGAGAAGAGCCAGCAAGAAACTCGGCGGTTGCTCTTTATAGCATAGCATTTTTTATCAACGCCATCTAGCGGCGAGAGGAGTCCCGTGTCAGGTTATTTTCGTTACAGAATTTCTGGATTCGGTCTCCACGCTGGCCCGCGATAGAAGCTATGCAATAGCTTAAAAAAAACTAGCTGATGCCCGCGATTTCGTCTGCGTTCATTTAGGTTTTATATAGAAACTAGCCTATACCCACGGCTTCGCTCTTTTTTTTCGTTCTTGGAAAAATGATGTAATTTTTGCTTGTTTCTTTTCGGCTAGTTAAATTTTGATCAACTGCTGTAAAAATCCAATCTACATCTGAACATTAACCATTACACACGCTCCTAAGAGTGACACTAGTAAGTGCACTTGAGTTTGCCCTCACACTTGTGCTCTATATTATCTCCTGCGCAGATACTTCTACTACTACTACTACTACTACTACTACTACTATGTATGCATTTTTGAAACTTCATTGCGGAAACTCTGTATACATAGCATAGTTTTGTTACCTATTCTGAAAAAATTTTTTTTTTTTTAAAGCGTAACTGCTGAGGTTCTTGTCAGCTCTTCTCAGCAGAATCTGCATTCCGAACCGGTGGTAGATTTATGACGTGTCATAAGAGCTACAAGTTGCCCTACATGAAATAAAAAAAAATTGATTTGATGGCTGTGAGGTCTTTATTATTCTTTGTTTCACAGGAATAAGCCAAATGATCCGACGTGTAAGCGCTGCTGGCAGCGACCGAAGCCACTCACTCAAGGCTCAAATCCTTACGCGCCTCATCTTAAATACGGGCTCTTTCCCAGAAAAGTTAGTCTAAGGTAATAAAGATAAAAATTCTTTTCGAAAAACCGACTCAATACAATTTTTTTTTATTCGATGACAAGATAGCCCTCGAATGCGATCTCACCTGATGCTAAGTGACTATGCAGTCTAAGATGGTAGCCGGTTAACTTTGAAGCAGTTTAAATTCAACCCATACCCCTAATCGGTTTCAACACGCCATCGTGCCGGAACGCTAACTCGCTTGGCTGCACGTCTTTGACGGTAGGGTGGTAACTAGCCACGGCCAAAGCCTCCCACCAGACCAGACCAGAGACAATTTAGAAATTACAAAATCCCCAAATTGCCCCGCCGGGAATCGAACCCGAGACCTCCCAGTTATAAGACCACAGCGCTCACCACTGCGCCAGGGAGGTCATCAAATTATTACGGGTATTTAATGATTTAGTTTAATTATCGCAGAGAGCCGTTACACAGAATGCCAATGCCTAAAAAGAAATCTCCGACGGAAGAGATCCATGTACCAAAGATGGACAGAATATATAAGGATCGAGAAAATACATACGAGTATAAGAAAGGAGGTGGGGACATATCCTACAGAAATCTATCTTCTTATTTATTAATATTACTAGCTGTGCCCGCGACTTCCTTCGCGTGTAATAGTGACTTTTCGGGGCGCGGCTCTCAGCGCGCTGTATATAGCCACGGACGCTCAGGCGCGAGGCGTGTAGTACGTACTCTGTACGTTAAAAATGTTCGCCGTGATTCTTTAAATTGACATAACTTTTTTATTTATGAACCGATTGGCATGAAATAAACACTAAATGTTAAGTGAAGCTTACTAAAATATATTAGTGACAACCGTATCTAAATCGAATAAGCCGTTTCTGATATTAGCGTGCACAAACACACAGACAAACAGACAAAAAAAAATTAATTACAATTTCGGGTTCGGCATCGATATAATAACAATCCCTGCTACTTTTTATATATATATTTCCATTGTACGGACACCACTTTTCTACAATTTTATTATATGTATAGAATAGATAGAAGATAATGAATAACTCGACGCCCGTCTCTCTACTAAAATCATAACTATTTCTTTTGTCTTTGCCGAAGTAGGCATGTAATCGTGTTCATTTAATATTCCAGAAAGGCATTACTCGGACCATGGAAATGTTAATCTCTATGACTCGGACGCGCCGCTCTTCGTCGTCCGGCCCATAGACAAGCGGTACTCTCGCCAGCTGTCACTGTCAGAAGTGACGCATATTGACATCAATCCACAGAAAAGCGCTCCGTTACCGCTCGTGGCGTCGCCTCTGGGTGAAAGGTTGCGACGCAAAAACCGCGGAAATACAAGATATTGAACGCTGTTTGATCTACTCACACTAAAAGTGCAACATTAAATTTTATATTCATGAAAATAGAAGGAATAGTTTTATTTATTTTCACGAAAATTCCAAAATAGTACTCAATCTGTCTAACGTAATTCCTACCATTTTGGTAGGACCTCGTTACCACGGTAAACATTGCATTTTATGTTCATGAAAAAAGAAGGAATTGTTTTATTTATTTTCACGAAAATTCCAAAATACTTAATGTTTCATAAAATTCCTACCATTTTGGTAGGATCTTGTTACTATGGTAAAATTGAAAGAGGGGATTCGATTCGATACTTACACATTCAAAAGCACTTTGTAAAAGTTTAATTTGAACAAAAAATTATTCTACATAGACACCGAGAGTGAGGGAATAAACAGGGCATCTTTGTTACGCACACATTAGTGCACTATAATATCCACCGATTGCCTGAATCGGCAAGCCTAGAAAGAGGACAAATAAAAAATTCGCTAGCAATTAAAGTTCATTTATTAAATACATCAAGCTAATATCGTCATAATATGTACAATAAGTATCTGATTGTAGCGAATGCATAACATTCAAGGATCTATATATGTACATAAATGACTAAATAATAAATATTCATTGAATTAAATTTATTTATTTGCATAAATGAGGGTATGTACGTAAATAAAGATATTATGAAATATAATTAAAATTGTTAGTCAAATATAAAAATTGAGTTATCTCAATTAATAAAATCTGAATTGCTGCTAAGCCAATTGAATACTTTTATTAAGATAAAATAGGAATTTAAATCCGCCATTTTGTATTTCAGCTAAACAGAAATACAAAATGGCGGCTTTCATATAATTTATCACTATCTTGAGCGTCTATTACAGAATCTCTAAAATAAATATAGTTTAGCTCTACAACTAGTTAGTGCTATATCCATTTATCTGTAGATAAAATTGTGAGACAATAACTATTTTTTAATATGTCAATATGAAGAGTATAGATGTATGTGCACGCACTTGTGCACTATAATATCTTCCGCGATTGACCGCAGTGGCCAGATTTGGTCGGTAGGACATTAATATACAGCTTGTCCAGTACTTAAAGTATTAGGAACTAAAGATATTTTCCTATATTATAATAGTTATTTATCTACAATTCTACACCAATAACATGAATCCAATTTGATATTTTCCAATTAAATTAAAAAATTAAAGTCACGGGAATCAAACTAACCTTAATAATATTATAAATGCGAGTGTTTTTGTTGTTTATTGGTTTGTCCTTCAATCACGCCGCAACAAATCAACGTGATTTTTTGCTTGGGTATAGTTGGGGACCGGGAGAGTAACATAGGCTACTTTTCATCCCGGAAAATCAAAGAGATCCCGCAGGATTTTAACTGGAGAGTGACTAAATACTTTTCATTTCGAAAAATGAAAGAGATCCCGCGGGATTTTTAAAAACTAAATCCACGCGAGCGAAGCCGTGGGCATCAACTAGTGGCACATAAGCCCTTCTTATTTTGAGAGGAGACTAATGGAAGATCAAAACTTGTTTAAGTGTACTTTAGGCCATAAGTTAGGTCACAACATATCTTTATGTTCCAATACACCCCTTGTTATAGTGCGGTCGCGGAACAGAAAGAATTTCGTACATTAACCTGTTACTACCTGTCTCTGTCACTCCCGCTTTAAAATAATGCGTCACGCTCGCACAAATGCAATGACCGCCGTCCTCGGGGATTGTAAACCTTTTACTTGCAAACCTAAGGTTTGTTTTTGTTTGCTTGTGAATTGAATTTAGGGAGTCTAGATCATAATGTAGACAAAACTGTACATTATTTCGTTATAACTGTGACAGGCGATACGTCGTCGGAAAGTAGTTACTCCGATACAGAGAAATCGGACTTTGATTTTTGAATTTTCATTTTTTTATTTCTATGTAATAAGTTAATATAACTCGATTATAATAACTGTTTAAAAATAAATTATTTATTTAAGAAGCTACTAATTTTTTTTCTCCTTCAAATATTTTATATAAACCACACTTAATAGAAAAATGTTTGTGACCACTGTCACTAGGCAAAGAGGTCATTGTACGAAATTCTTTCTGTTCCGCGACCGTACTATAGGTCTGATATAGTTCTTTCAATTCACGAGGGTACGCGGCTCATGGTTGTGTGCGTGTCGTAACTATGTACGTGGGAGCGAGAATGTGTATAAGTGTGAGCGAGAGCTTGCTCGCGCCTGACCGCTCCCACCTAGGCTCCTGACAGGTACGCACACTTACGCAATGTGCATGTACACGACGTAACCACAAGTAAAGCACCCGTGAGATAAACACTATACAACTATACAAAAAATTATTTTTCTCAAACATGCATGGAAATATTGTCATTATTTTCGAAAAAAGAACACGCGAAGTATCGAATTGTCGGACAAAGAAAATCAAATCCATTGCAAGAGCGTTTTTTGAATTTGGTACATTACAACGCTCCGCGAAACAACTGTTTCGCGGAGCGTTTTTTTTTTTTAAATATTGCAGGAGCTTTGTAATGTAATGCCGTTTCATACAACAGTATGAAATGGCGTGCTGGGGTTACTAAATACTCCTTGATCGGATCTCTTTTGTCATTCTTGGCATACCATAGTCTCTTTGCTTAGTACAAATTGCGTTTACGTGGCTGTATAGCCATAAATGCGTTTGCCTGTCGGCACAGATAATAAAAAAAAAAATTGGCGGTAAAGCTGAAAATTCGTCTTGATTTGTTATTTACATACCTACTTAATAAATATAAATTTAATAATAATCAAAATGAGTTCCAACGGTTCAGAGAGTGAAATGGAGATTGATTGTACCTACTCCACCAGATTTAAACCAAAATGGTGGATGGATTTGGATGTATAATATAAAAAGTGTTTTATTTCCCTGCATTCTTTTGAGAAAAGCACTATATATGCCTCGGCGGGAAATGGCAATTGCCTGTCTCGTATTTAGTGAAGTCCTCGCCTACGGCTCGGCCTTCAAACTCATACTCGACCTGCAATTGCCTACTTTCCTGCCTTTGCAATAATGTACTATTTTCCAGTAACTTCGCCATAACACATTCACTGTCCACAAACAACACCTTCGCACCAGACACCGTCGTCCAAAAAATACACAGTTTCACCAACTTCCCCATTAGCGTCATTTTGCTGATACTCAGATTGGTCGACTTCCTCTTGTATCGTCTCTGATTGGTCGATCTCTTCCTGTGCCATCTCTGATTGGTTGGCTTCCTCCTTAATAATTTCTGATTGGTCGATTTCTTCCTGGGTCATCTCTGATTGGTCGATTTCCTCCTGCGACATCTCTGATTGGTCGACTTCCTCTTGGGTAGTTTCTGATTGGTTGGAATCTTGCTGCGATTGGTCAATATCCTGGTTTATCCTGACGTTTGATTGGTCAACAGAGTTCAACAGCATCTGACTGACCAGTTCTGCATACTTATGTTTCTGTTCCGCAGTCATTTTGACCACGTTGTGGTATTTCAGGTGATAGTTTAAATGGCTGCAAGGGAAAATAACTTTTGTTAGGGTAGATCATAAAATTGTAACACTTGAGACAGTTTCAAAGAAATGATACAAATACCGCATCAATTTCAATTTTTACATAATCAGATGCAGAACCGACAGCTTTATGTGCTCTCTGGGGCACGGGGGTGACTCACCACCAGCTTTCTAACTCTGGGCTAGTAAAAATAGGCTAGGCTGGGAAAAATCCAATACATTTTATTATTATTTTTTTTTTTTCATTTTATGGTCCGACCTGGGAATTGAACCCGGGACCTCGTCATCTGCAGTCGAACTTGCTAATGAGCAGACCAACAAGGATTTTTTTTTAATAAGAATATTAGCCACCCAAACTCGTCTAATATCCTTCTCTCTCCTCCAAATAAACGAGAAGCTTGTGTCAGGAGTGGGTACGACAATAGTGCAACGGGTGGGATTTGAGCCTGCAACCTTACAGTTTTCAGTCCGCACCAAAAAGGCTTCAAAATTATTAGTGGTAGGTTGGTACCCGCTCTGCTTGAAGCGCTTCTGGCAGATGCCGCACTGGAAGGGCGCGACGTTGGTGTGCGTGCGCATGTGCTGCTGCAGGTGCACGGACTGGCAGAACGCCTTGCTGCAGACCACGCAGCGGTACGGCTTCTCCTGAAGTATATATATAGAGGGCGGTACCCGCTCTGCTTGAAGCGCTTCTGGCAGATGCCGCACTGGAAGGGCGCGACGTTGGTGTGCGTGCGCATGTGCTGCTGCAGGTGCACGGACTGGCAGAACGCCTTGCTGCAGACCACGCAGCGGTACGGCTTCTCCTGAAGTACAAAACTTCATTGTGGAAACACTGTATACATAGCATAGTTTTGTTACCTATTGAAAAAAAAAAAAAAAAATCTGAAAAGAGCAACCGCCGAGTTTATTGCTGGCTCTTCTCAGTAGGAAGGGCATTCTGAACCAGTGGTAGATTCATCGACGATTCAAAAGCACTTGTAAAAGTTTATTTGAATAAAAAAGATTTCTATTCTATTCTACATAATACTTTATATCCATCTGGGATCCCCAGCCTCACTTGGAGAAGTCCTTGGCAACCTGGGCGGCCTGCTAGGCTTCTCGAGAGAGCTGGGATGGTTGGAGTGAAGAATATTGGATTGGTGCATCACACACAACAGACCATGACTGGTATACGTGTGGAAACCAGTCATGGTCTGTTATAGTTTATATACCCTATAACAGACCATGACCAAACAAAAAAGGAATTTTCCAAATCAGTCCAGGCGTCATTGAGTAATCGGGAAACATACCTAAAAAAAACTGAAAAATTGAGAACCTCTACCTTTTTTGTAGTTGATTAAAAAAGCCTTTTCATAAGAACGCTAAAATAAGTTCATTGGTTTCAGATTGGTCTGATTGGTTTAGAGGATTTCTGATTGGGAGAGATTGGTTCGGATTGGTAGGAATTGGTTTGTGTGTGGTCTGATTAGTTTGGGTTGGGTCCAATTGATTTGTGTTGGGTCGGATTGGTTTAGATCGGGCCAGACTGTCAGATCGAGGCTTCACCTTGGTGTGAATCCTGAGATGTTGGTCCAGGCCGGATTTCTGCTTGTTTATTGCTCTCCACATTGTTTTAGATAGGGTCTGATTGGGTGCAACTAGTTCGGATTGGTAGGAATTGGTTTGAGTTTGGTCTGATTAGTTTGGGTTGGGTCCAATTGGTTTGTGTTGGGTCGGACTGGCTTACATCAGGCTAGACTGTGTCAGATCGGGGCTTCACCTTAGTGTGGATCCTGAGATGTTGGTCCAGGCCGGATTTCTGTGTGTTTATTGCTCTCCACATTGTTTTAGATAGGGTCTGATTGGGCGAGACTGGTTCGGATTGGTAAGAATTGGTTTGAGTTTGGTCTGATTAGTTTGGGTTGGGTCCAATTGGTTTGTGTTGGGTCGGAATGTGTCAGATCGGGGCTTTACCTTAGTGTGGATCCTGAGATGTTGGTCCAGGCCGGATTTCTGCATGTTTATTGTTCTCCACATTGTTTTAGATAGGGTCTGATTGGGTGAGACTGGTTTGGATTGGTAGGAATTGGTTTTTTGATCTGATTAGTTTGGGCTGGGTCCAATTGGTTTGTGTTGGGTCGGATTGTGTCAGATCGGGACTTCACCTTAGTGTGGATCCTGAGATGTTAGTCCAGGCCGGATTTCTGCATGTTTATTGTTCTCCACATTGTTTTAGATAGGGTCTGATTGGGTGAGACTGGTTTGGATTGGTAGGAATTGGTTTTTTGATCTGATTAGTTTGGGCTGGGTCCAATTGGTTTGTGTTGGGTCGGATTGTGTCAGATCGGGACTTCACCTTAGTGTGGATCCTGAGATGTTAGTCCAGGCCGGATTTCTGCGTGAACGCCTTGGGCAGTAGGTACACAGGAAGGGCCTCGTAGTTTTGGATTGGGTCGGAATAGGTGAGACTGGTTTGAATTGGTGGGAATTGGTTGAGTTTGGTCGGATTGGCGTGAATTGAGTCAGATTGGTTTACATCGGGCCAGACTGTGTCAGATCAGGGCTTCACCTCAGTATGGATTTCTGCGTGAACTTTTAGGGCAGTAGGTACACGCAAAGGGCCTCATTGTTTTGGATTGGGTCGGAATGGGTGAGACTGGTTCGGATTGGAAGGAATTGGTTTGTGTTTGGACTGATTACTGCGAATTGGGACAGTTTGGTTCGGGTTGGATCCAATTGATTTGTGTTGGGTCGGATTGGCTTACATCAGGCCAGACTGTGTCAGATCGGGGCTTCACCTTAGTATGGATCCTGAGATGTTGGTCCAGGCCGGATTTCTGCGTGAACGCCTTGGGGCAGTAGGTGCAGGCGAAGGGCCGGTCGCCGGTGTGCCGCCGCATGTGCTGCTGCAGGCCGCCTTGCTGCGTGAACCGCTTGAGGCACACCGAGCATTGGAAGGGCTTCAGCTTGATGTGGGCAGTTTGGCTGTGCTCCCTCAAGTCGTTGCTGTTTTCGAAGCCCGTGCCGCATACCTGGAAGTTATGAAACTCTAAAGCGGAGTTTCTACAGAGTAAGCCGCTGGGCGATCGGCTAAAAATATATCAATCCTTAAAGGACAGCATCAATGTCAAAATATGGTTTTTAGCCAATGGGATTGGCCAAAAGCCATACTTTGACCTTTAAGGATTGATATATTTTTAGCCGATCGCCCTGCAGGACATGACATCGTCGGGACAGCGGGGAAAGATTGGATAAGGTCTGCCCATGACAAAAAAAAAATGCTGGAGGCTTTCACCCAGGATGTGGGATCTTTAATAGTGTTCCGTTGTAAAAAAAAAAAGAATTCAAGCCAAGTCTAAACTAATATCTACTATATATAATGTGGGTACGAGAATAGTGCAACTGGTAGGGTTCGAACCTTACAGTCTTTCAGTCAGCACCTTTAACTGTTGGACTATTGAGGCTAATAAACTCACTTTGTGTGGACCTTCAGTTTTTTTTTCGCGTGTTAAATAAGGATGGAACTCGCTCTTCGCTCGCGGTGAAACCTTGCTAAAGGGTGAAGAGCGAGAAATGGTAAAGTGAATCGGACTTTTCCACTAACAAAGTTATGACAGTTGCCTTAGTGCTCCACTCTTTTCAAATGTCAATAAAAATCCTAAAATCATAACCTTTCTTTTTGGATTTGCCATAGTTCAGAAAATGACAGACAGTGTGCTAGACTTGTCAGGGCAATGTTGTGTCTAGTGTCACCTGGCAGCTGTAAGGTTCCAACTGCTCAGTGCTCGCTATGTTTCTAGACAACAGTTGCCCTTGTGTCTGCGAGTGTGCTTGTCTGAATGTGGTGTCACACAGCGTCTTAGACTTGTCACGTCAGTGTTGTGTCTAGTGCCACACGCGTTACCTGGCAGCTGTAAGGTTCCAACTGCTCGGTGCTCGCTATATGTTTCTTGACAACAGTTGCCCTTGTGTCTGCGAGTGTGCTTGTCTGAATGTGCAGTGTCACACAGGGTTCTAGACCTGTCGCGTCAGTGTTGTGTCTAGTGTCACACGTGTTACCTGGCAGCTGTAAGGTTCCAGCTGCTCGTTGCTCGCTATATGTTTCTTGACAACAGTTGCCCTTGTGTCTGAGAGTGTGCTTGTCTGAATGTGCAGTGTCACACAGGGCCCTAGACTTGTCAGGTCAATGTTGTGTCTAGTGTCACACACGTTACCTGGCAGCTGTAAGGTTCCAGCTGCTCGTTGCTCGCTATATGTTTCTTGACAACAGTTGCCCTTGTGTCTGCGAGTGTGCTTGTCTGAATGTGGTGTCACACAGCGTCTTAGACTTGTCACGTCAGTGTTGGGTCTAGTGTCACACGCGTTACCTGGCAGCTGTAAGGTTCCAGCTGCTCGGTGCTCGCTATATGTTTCTTGACAACAGTTGCCCTTCCGTCTGCGAGTGTGCTTGTCTGAATGTGGTGTCACACAGCGTCTTAGACTTGTCACGTCAGTGTTGTGTCTAGTGTCACACGCGTTACCTGGCAGCTGTAAGGTTCCAGCTGCTCGTTGCTCGCTATATGTTTCTTGACAACGGTTGCGTTTCCGTCTGTGAGTGTGCTCGTCTCAATGCGCAGTGTCACACAGGGCCCTAGAGTTGTCACGTCAGTGTTGTGTCTAGTGTCACACGCGTTACCTGGCAGCTGTAAGGTTCCAGCTGCTCGTTGCTCGCTATATTATGTTTCTTGACAACAGTTGCCCTTGTGTCTGCGAGTGTGCTTGTCTAAATGTGCAGTGTCACACAGGGTCTTAGACTTGTCACGTCAGTGTTGTGTTGTGTCACACGCGTTACCTGGCAGCTGTAAGGTTCCAGCTGCTCGTTGCTCGCTATATGTTTCTTGACAACAGTTGCCCTTCCGTCTGCGAGTGTGCTTGTCTCAATGCACAGTGTCACAGAGGATCCTAGACCTGTCACGTCAGTGTTGTGTCTAGTGTGTTACCTGGCAGCTGTAAGGTTCCAGCTGCTCGCTATATGTTTCTTGACAACAGTTGCCCTTTCGTCTGCGAGTGTGCTTGTCTCAATGCGCAGTGTCACACAGGGTCTTAGACTTGTCACGTCAGTGTTGTGTCTAGCGTCACACGTGTTACCTGGCAGCTGTAAGGTTCCAGCTGCTCGTTGCTCGCTATATGTTTCTTGACAACGGTTGCGCTAACGTCTGTGAGTGTGCTTGTCTGAATGTGCAGTGTCACAAAGGTCTTAGACTTGTCATGTCAGTGTTGTGTCTAGTGCCACACGCGTTACCTGGCAGCTGTAAGGTTCCAGCTGCTCGTTGCTCGCTATATGTTTCTCGCACACTTGACAACGGTTGCCCTTCCGTCTGCGAGTGTGCTCGTCTCTGTAATGCCCGGAGTACTCGCAGCACGAGAGGAAGATCTGGTGGCACAGCGTCCCCGGGTTGCTGGACGAGGGCTGAAGGCATTCGAAGGGACCGCTGCAAAGATAAGAGAGATTTGTTGATGCTGAGATCTGTAGAGCGTTCTCTGATTTAGCTCAGACTTAAGAAAGAGTTATAACAAGACACAAATCAACCATTCCGTAGAAGTCTCCTCGGCTAAACTTTACTGTGCACTCGGGGTTATTCATTTAGTTTCTATTTGTGAAAACCTATTATTAGCTATTAGTTGTTTAAATTTAAGTCTATGTAGTAGTATAAGCTGTTGGTTTTCCAAAATAAATAAAATAAAATAAATTCACAATTTGAAATTTGAGGCTTAAAAGTCACATCTGCAAGGTTCAAATCTCAAGTTATGACTTTAGCAGATGAGACTTTGTTCTACGGAACGGTCAAAATATGCTCTCATATAAATCTGTCCCTTCCAAATAAGTGGAAAGCTTGTGTCATTAGTGGGTGTGACAATAGTGCAACGGGTTAAATTCGAACCTGCGACCTTACGGTTTAACCGTTGGGGTATTGAGGCTCATTGTAATCCTATTTACATTACATGCAAAATTTTAGATCAACTGGAAGCCGGGTAGTGGTTCCAATTAGGCCTGCAAGATTTAAATTCAAATTCAAAATTTATTTATTTCATGTAGGCTACCTTGTAGCTCTTATGACACGTCATAAATCTACCACCGGTTCGGAATGCAGATTCTGCTGAGAAGAACCGGCAAGAAACTCAGTTGCTCTTTTCAAAAAATAAAATAATTTTACAATAAGTAACCAAACTAAGCTATGTATACAGTGCTTCCACAGTGAAGCTTCAAAAATGCAATACATATAATCCAACACATGTCAACATGGGAAGTCAAAGCAGACCCATTCCCGTTGGTGGCACCCGTTCACGAGCTTGATTTGACTTAATACCTAAATAATATACATTGCAAGTTAAATAAAAACTTGGAAAAACAAAATTTTGACTCACCTTATAGGCTGCGCGACTTTTCTAGTTATTTTTTTTTCTGGCTTTGGCTCTTTGACTAGCTTTATGACCTGCGAATAAAAATAATCCCCCATAGAATTTTTTAATGGCTCTCTAATCAATTGTATCATTCATCGACTCCTTTCCCATTATATATATGTTAAGTTTGTCGGGTGAAAGGGAGGACGCGTGTACACGTCAATCAAACAAGCCGCGTGGTAGCACACTAGTTTATTGCAAGAACGCACCGATAGGCGTACGTTGCGAGTCGCAGCCCGCACACATGTATACATCTATATAACAATATATAGCAACCTATTTTTTTATTCGATGACAAGATAGCCTTTGACCGCGATCTCACCTGATGGTAAGTGACGATGCAGTCTAAGATGGTAGCGGGCTAACTTGGAAGGGGTATAGCAGTGTAAATTCAACCCATACCCCTAATTGGTTTCTACACGCCATCGTGCCGGAACGCTATATCGCTTGGCGGCACGTCTTTAACGGTAGGGTGGTAACTAGCCACGGGCAAAGCCTCCCACCAGACCAGACCAGAGACAATTTAGAAATTATAAATTCCTAAATTAAAACATATGGCGTATTCCACTGGAATACGCTTACCTTCTTCATCTTCTAGCCCGCTACCATCTTAGACTGCATCGTCACTTACCATCAGGTGAGATCGCAGTCAAGGGCTATCTTGTCATCGAATAAAAAAAAATAACCTTTAACCGTTGGGCTATTGAGGCTATAATATATGGGTTAAAATATACATATACACGGTGAAATTTCATTGGTTGTACTCCCTGAAAGAGGTGAATGTGCTCATGAAACTGAACAACTTTCCCCAGGGAACATAGGTCAAAATATGAAAAAAAAAAATTGGACCCTCCATACAAACTTGACGATCAGCTGATTGATTTACTATGGGAGTTCCAAATTTTTTTTTCATATTTCGACCTATGTTCCTTGGGGAAAGTTGTTCAGTTTCATGAGCACATTCACCTCTTTCAGGGAGTACAACCATTAAAATTTCAACCGGTATAGCAGCATCAAGCAGACCAGCTCTTGTCTCCAGCTCCAAGAGTATCAGAAGTGGGACACTCTCACCTTCCTCATCTTCTGCGCCGAGCCAGCACCCTTGTCCTTGATGATGATGTAGCTAACGTCCTGCGAGGCCAGGCTGGTGATGGCGGTGGGCTGCATCGAGGAGACCAGCTCCGAAATGTTCTTTTGCAGCTCTTCCGTACTCTGCAGTTTCTGTAACAATGTTGAGGTTAAGTTTTTAAGCTGGTATGGCACATCCAGTAAGCAAAGGAGGTGGGTTGATAAGGCCCAATTTCCGCCCCTCATACACTCGAAAAAAAAAGTTCCAGATTCTGACAAATTGTAAATGTATTTATATACTTGAAGATACGAACTTTATTTTAATATAAAGTTTAGGTGATACAAAAAATAGTATGTTACAGAAAATATTACCCAAAAAGAGAGTGTTTCAGCTTTTACATACATTTTAGTCGTTTTTTAAGCTTTGGTTTAATATTTTAGAATGAAGCGTTCCATGAACCATGGTAAACGTAACTGATAATGATGCTCCTTTTTATAAGCTTTTATATGAGTATTAATTTATTTTGGTTCCGTGGTGAGCGCTGTGATCTTATAACTGGGAGGTCTCGGGTTCGATTCCCGGCGGGGGCAATTAAGAAACTTATAATTTCTAAATTGTCTCTGCTCTGGTCTGGTGGGAGGCTTTGGCCGTGGCTAGTTACCACCCTACCGTCAAAGACGTGCCGCCAAGCAATTTAGCGTTCAGGCACGATGGCATATAGAAACCGATTAGGTACCCCTAATCGGTTTCTATATGCCATCGTTGAAATTTTGAAGGGTTGAATTTACACTGCTATACCCCTTCCAAGTTAGCCCGCTACCATCTTAGACTACATCGTCACGTACCATCAGTTGAGATCGCAGTCAAAGGCTATCTTCTCATCAAATAAAAAAAAAAAAAAAACTTACTAGTGCAGGTTCTGGTTTGACATATAGGTCATCGCCACGCATAAATTCGTCAATGTGCTCCATCCGCGCATGGTTCCTAACGGCCATCTCAGAGACAAAAGACTTGGAACAAATCTTGCACAGTATCGTATCCTCAGACGCTTCATCGTCTAATACTTCTTTCTGCAACAACGGGTTAAAGGGTTAGAATAATAATATTTATTATTTATTTATTTATTTGAAGTCTTTACACTTACAGGATGTGAAAACAGATTAGAACGATGATCCCGCAGAAGTATAAACTGTGTTGCGGTGATCATCGCCCTCCTCGTACATAATTAAAAAAGACATACAGAGTACATAATGTGACAGACAAATTACAAAATACAAAAATTTAAACTTAAAATAAAAATTAAGGTGTTTGTGTATGTGTATTGAGGGATGTGTGCATATGAGAATGAACGTGTGTATGTGTGTGTGTGTGTGTGTGTGTGTGTGAATAATAAGATAAATGCTCGTGAACGGGTGCCACCAACGGGAATGGGTCTGCTTTGTCTTCCCATGTTGTCATGTGTTGAATATGTATTGCATTTTTGAAGTTTCACTGTGGAAGCATTGTATACATAGCATAGTTTGGTTACCTGTTGTAAGATTATTTTATTTTTTGAAAAGAGCAACTGCTGAGTGTCTTGCCGGTTCTTCTCAGCAGAATCTGCATTCCGAACCGGTGGTAGATTTATGACGTGTCATAAGACCTACAAGGTGGCCTACATGAAATAAATAAATTTTGAATTTGAATTTATTAATAACAATTTTTTAATAATAAAAATAATATTGTCCTCCCGACCAAATAGAGCCACTGTGGCTAATCTCCACAGAGATTAGCCATCTGCGCAGGAGATATTATAGTGCGCAAGTATGTGGACAAACAGGTACACTCTGCAATTCCTTACTCTCATACTCCGATGGTACGGAAATCTGACACGACCGGAGAGAGATCAGGCGCAGGACCCGATTCTGGCTAGTACTGAGACAGAAAACCCCAATACATTATTATTTTTTATTTATTAGTAAGTTTAGACTTTTTTATTCTTATACATCACACATTGAGAACACCCAAGCATGCAGCCAAATGCAGCACACAATTTCATCACAATGTATTCCTTCACCATTAAACAGATAATAAAAAGTACTTAGCTTATGTCCATCTGTAGAGAGCAAGCTATCTTTTAGCAAAATTTCCTCAAGATCAGTTCAACAACTTGTTGAAAATGCTCTAAGTAAAGAGTAGAGAAATAGTAAAAATTGATTTTACTAACCTTTATCTTAGATATAGGCACCACATTCACTTCTCGAACTTGAATTGAAGACATTTTTCGCTGCTTTATTAAAACAAGGTCTTAAGTTGTAAATGCAATCTAACAAAAGTTATACATAGTAGTACAACAATTTTCAAGAAAAGGCGGGAATCCGATCCATAGAAAACATTTTTTTTTTTTTGGAACCCAAACTACGTTTCATATAATAATATTATGTGTACTCAGAAAATTATTGATTTTATCACAAAAAAATGTTTATATAACCGTAAATGGCTTGCATTTATTTAAATTACACTGAACAATCAATAAAGCATTCAATTATTACCGTAAAGTCTAAAATAAACTTCAAATCAAAGCTTTATTTTAGTTGGCGTTTGTTTTTTTTTAATTAAAAAAAAGAATTTGAAAAAGAAAAAAATTAAGAACTATGGTGTTTCGAAAAAATTAAAAAGTCAATTTGACATGTCAGTCATGTACTAAAAAACGAAAAATATGTTTAATCGTTGAATTAATCACTTGATTTAGCCTGAATTACTGATGTAGAATTTAGAATTTAACGCTTTAAGATAAAGCAATCCGCCATTTCGTGAACTACAAGAAAGGATGGCGTAGTTTCATGGTAAAAGGTCATTGCCCTTTCGATTCGACACAGACGACAAAACCACAAAGGCATAGTAATAGAACTTTACATTTATTCAATAAAAACATAGGTAGGTATATAGCGGTGTCACTCACTCTATATGCCCGTGATACACATGCTTGTTACTCGCACAAAAGCCTGCCAGTCACAAGCAATAAATGAGCTTCTCGCTCGAGTAGATCGAAATCAAATGGCTTGCGATCTACTCGTATGCTTTGTACTGACACGTGAGTTACTGGTAGAATCTCGATAGTACTCGATACACGAGCAAGTACCTAGCTCACTTTTGCTTTTGACTGGCATGCTTTTGTGCGAGTAACAAACATGTGTATCACGCACTTTAGGCTAAGCAATTTAGGCTAGCCTAAAGCCAGGGTTCCCAACTTAGGGCTTTTAGCCCCAAATTTAGGGCGGAATTTTGCTTGTTGGGATTTTTTTAGGGCCCAAAAAAATTTAGGGCTATTTTTAGGGTCATAAATAAATTTTCAAACGTCACATAATTGACTGACCAAAACGAGTAAATAAAGCAAAACGCCTATGATATTTCGGAATAATATGCTTAAAATCGTTTTAGCTAAAGCGTTTTGAAAATATTTCAATACATTAGCGTTGAACATGCTTTTTCGATATATAATATAGTGAGAAACAAATTACGAAACCGATTTCCCTTTTCATTTTAAAACATGATGGTGGATCTTGCGTTACTTTTACTCCATCTCCAAAAAATGTTACACTTATAATGTAAACATATTGTATGACTATAAGAATTCCGAATAACAGAGGCGTAACTATAGGGTGCCATTCCTGTGGCTACGGCTAGCCGTAGTCGGCACTCGTGCCGAGCGATCATTTTCAAAATTAAAATTGATATAAACTAAATTCTTTGGGACAAGAAAGATTACGCACAATAAATTGATTTACCAAAAGGCTGAGTTGACTGGAGCCTAGGGCAGCAGATTTTAGGGGCGGTAGATTTGGGGCCAAATTTTTATTTGTCTTACAGAAATTAAAAAGGTACTGTTAGGAGTCGCTCCTATTTAGGTCATAACTACCCACAATAATGTGGGTAGAACAATGAAATTTAATGTATAAAAACGATCGCACAGCTGTGCACGGCTCATTCTCTCTGTACCCGTCGAAAGAGCAGGTTGTTGGTCACTATTTGGAGTAAGATCGTTCCTTAATTATAATGCGTGTAATTGTTGTGCGTGATGTAACCTCTCTATTGAATTATTGTTTAGAATTATGTGAATCTGAGAGTAAATTGAAAGTAAATAAGTCCTAAATGTTATATCCTGACGTTTATTATTATTTCTGCTCCTGACTTGTTAAAATCTTAATAAATTCCGCTTCTGATTCCTAAAATCAGAAGTGGGATAGTCCTATGCTCACTACTAGCCTTGATAACCTCACGCACAGACGTTAGTTTTTGTATTTTCACGTTCGAGCAAATAACTTTTAATGTTCGATTCCCGTCTGTGGTTTTGGGAGATTCGGGAAAAGAGAAACACTTCCCTTTTTGATATTCAATTTTGACATTAAGCACGAATACTGTTGTTAAACGAGTCCTTAACTCGTTTACATAAACGAATGTGTGCTTATTTGTGCTATAGTTTGCAGGTAGTTGCACAAAGGTACTCTGTGCAAATGCGGGTGCCAAGCAACAGCGGCTTCGGTGCTATGTGCGTGCTGAATTGCTGTCTGCGACGGTGCCTGGTTACGCGTTTCCTGTCGGCGCACTGGCGACCACTTCGGGACGTGTCGCTGCGCTGACGTGGGCGCTGCTCCGCGCCTCACCTGTCTGCGTGCTGCCGAGCACGCTGTAGCGTGTCGCAGCGGCGGACTCCACGCTTCACCTGTCTGCGCGCTGGCGAGCGCGTCTGAACGTGTCGCTGCGCCGATGACGCGCTTCTGCGCGCCTCACCTGTCTGCGCGCTGGCGAACACGTCGGAGCGTGTCGCTGCGCTGAGGACGCGCTTCTGCGCGCCTCCCCTATCTGCGCGCTGCCGAACACGCCGAAGCGTGTTGCAACGACGGCGCTTCAGAGGCGCCTCTCTGCGCATCACCGGCCTGCGCGTCGCCTGTTGGCGCCTGCCGAGCACATCGTTGCTTGTTGCGACGCCTGCCACGGCGTGCCAGTTGCACATGATATGTGCTTTGCTAAGTACAAGCCTGCGTGTCGGTAAGAAGTTTCCAATATATTTTTGACCATTTGAGTAAAATCATGGCAAATTCATACCCACTCTATAGTTACGTTAGCTAGAAACCTTTTTCTGACCTTTTTTATGCGAAGGTTAACAAAGAATCATTGTTGACTTTGCGAGTTAAGTTAAATGGGAAAATGAGATTCCTGTGTGGTCAAATAGCTTAAAATCTTATGGTCTCGTGAAAAACAGTTGATATGCGATCCCGTATGTAGATGTACTTGCACTGACTTACACAATTGAAAAGAATCTTATTTAAAATTTAGTTTTCGACTTTAAAGAAATTTACTTTTCTTATTTGAATCATTGAATCATTAGTTGAAGTCAGGTTAGACCGAGCTATTTTGATCGATGTTTTGACCAAGCAAATTTGATTTGACTAACTGACGTTAAACAGTTTGTTAATTTTTGAGATTTTGGTATACAGCCACGATTACGTGGTAAGCGATGTAAAGTACATCGTAGACAGATATCACTTGTTTATTTTTACTTGACTCTTCTGGTTTCTTGACCTTATGGTTAAATTGAGTCGTCTATAGAATTGAACTACTGATCCGACTGATTCGTACCACACTGAACTGAAGAGTAGAATGTATGGCCACTATAAGGTATGGCTTACTTTAGTAACAGTGTTAAAAATAGTCGTAAGCTTGCTATTGAATCTTTTGGTTTTGATATTTTGCTAGAACTGTTACATGCTCATTGAGCAGCTAAAGCTCATAGAGCTCGCTACTTTTGAGCGAGGAAAATGTTTTGGAGTTGAATGTTGTCCTGAGAGTTGTGTTGCTTTCTTTGAAAGCAGCTCGTGGGACGTTTTTAATGTTTTTATTGCTTACAGTTGCTCAGAGTTGTATGTGCGTGTTTTTGCACGCGAGGAGATGAGCAGCTGAAGGGCAGCACCAGCGGCGCTTGCATTGAACACGCGTTGCGGGCACACCTCTGTGTATGACTGGGGCTTCGGCCTTGCGGGCACACCTCTGTGTGTGACTGGGGCTTCGGCCTTGCGGGCACATCTCTGTGTGTGACTGGGGCTTCGGCCTTGCGGGCACACCTCTGTGTGTGACTGGGGCTTCGGCCTTGTGGGCACACCTCTGTGTGTGACTGGGGCTTCGGCCTTGCGGGCACATCTCTGTGTGTGACTGGGGCTTCGGCCTTGCGGGCACATCTCTGTGTGTGACTGGGGCTTCGGCCTTGCGGGCACATCTCTGTGTGTGACTGGGGCTTCGGCCTTGCGGGCACATCTCTGTGTGTGGGTGGGGCTTCGGCCTTGCGGGCACATCTCTGTGTGTGACTGGGGCTTCGGCCTTGCGGGCACATCTCTGTGTGTGGGTGGGGCTTCGGCCTTGCGGGCACATCTCTGTGTGGGACTGGGGCTTCGGCCTTGCAGACACGTTCCTAACGTGTGGGGATATACTCTTGATAGGTTGTAACGTTTGAGAATCAGATGAGCCTTTGCCACGGCATCAAATAATGTTGAACCTCAGTTTTTTTTTATTTGGTTACAAGTAAATTCTTACTTTGATTGCAAGCCAACTTATTTGAGCTGATTTAAATTAGAATTTTTCATTTTAAAATGAAGATTAAAGGTCCGTTTAAAGGACATTGGAATTCTTGTATTTTTGACGAGTATCAGAATAGGCAACTGATGTTTTTTGTCATGTACTATAACCCTTATGTCTCTTCAACAGATTCAGACAATAATGATGACGATGCAAGCGCAGGTCCTTCGCTTGCCTCTGCTCTGCTCCAGCTGTGGACGCTCTCGACGAGGATCAACGAGAGCGCGGCCGAGGACGTCGCGCAATCAGGATAGGCCGTGTTAGGAGTCGCTCCTATTTAGGTCATAACTACCCACAATAATGTGGGTAGAACAATGAAATTTAATGTATAAAAACGATTGCACAGCTGTGCACGGCTCATTCTCTCTGTACCCGTCGAAAGAGCAGGTTGTTGGTCACTATTTGGAGTAAGATCGTTCCTTAATTATAATGCGTGTAATTGTTGTGCGTGATGTAACCTCTCTATTGAATTATTGTTTAGAATTATGTGAATCTGAGAGTAAATTGAAAGTAAATAAGTCCTAAATGTTATATCCTGACGTTTATTATTATTTCTGCTCCTGACTTGTTAAAATCTTAATAAATTCCGCTTCTGATTCCTAAAAGTACATATTTGTATAGGTACCTAAATGTCATTAGGTCCATAAACACATATTTTAAAATTTTATAAAATATCTAATTAATTACCGAATATAGGTACCCCAATAATAATAGCTAAATAGTTTGAAGTGCCGACTTTACCTACGATGCCGGGTGTGCGGCGCATACAAGCGCAGGGTCTCAAGCGCCAAAAGTACTATGTAGTAGATATGGCGTAGTGCAAAATAAAAAACGTTGCTATTGTAAGTGCCAAGTATGGACTACTAAGTGCCGTAATGCAATTATAAAAAATTTCAAGCTCGTTTCGCTCTCGAAAATGTCGCTTTTACGTTTCGATTGTACTCGTAGGTGCCAAGTATGGACTACTAAGTGGCGTAATGTAATCATAAAAATTTTAGAGGTCGCTTCGCTCGCGAAAATGTCGCTTTTACGTTGCTATTGTAGATGCCAAGAATGGACTACTAAGTGCCGTAATGTAATTATACAAAATTACGCGCTCGCTTCGCTCGCGAAAATGTCACTTTTACATTTCTATTGTAGGTGCCAAGTATGGACTACTAAGTGCCGTAATGCAATCATAAAAAATTTCGCGCTCGCTTCGCTCGCGAAAATATCACTTTTACATTTCTATTGTAGGTACCAAGTATGGACTACTAAGTGCCGTAATGCAATCATAAAAATTTCGCGCTCACTTCGCTCGGGAAAATGTCGCTTTTACGTTGCAATTGTATGTACCTACTCCACGTAGTGATTTATTATAAAATAAAAAAATGTTATCTCATTGGTTGAGCTTCTTTATATTGGGGGAAGGAGGGCCCCATCCAATGAATTTGCCACGGGCCTCAAACGGTATAGTTACGCCTCTGCCGAATAATGTAATTAAAATCTATATATATAAAATTCAAAGCCCTGACTGACTGACTGAGATATCAACGCACAGCCTAAACTACTGAAGTTAGAAACTTGAAGTTTTTACAGTTGGTTCCTTTTATGACGTAGGCGCACACTAAGAAAGGATTATTGGAAATCTAAGGGGCTTAAATAGGGGATGGAAGTTTATATGAAACTCCGTTATTTTTCAAGCTGTTTCCATCAAAGTTGGTATTTGAGCTTTCAGTTAAAAATAAAAAAGTACGTGTGTCACAGTTTTTGAAAATTCTACCCCAAAATCTAATTCCACGCGGACGAAGTCGCGGGGGCAAAAGCTAGTTAAGTTATATTATTTTTATTTACCTCAATAAAACGGGAAACTCATTTAAACATTAGCCTTGAATGGTAACAAGATACAGGGATTTTTTTGGGGCTTTTGAATATTGCATTTAGGGTTATTTAGGGGTATTTCAAGTTGATGTTAGGGCTAATTTTTTTTAGGAGTTGGCAACCCTGCCTAAAGCTGAGCGTGCATGTAATTGCTTTATGTCAATGTTAAAATGTGGTTAAAATAAATAAAAGTTATCAAAAAAGTACATATAAAAAGGAAAGATTTCAATTTATTTTTTAAACTATTAATTTTATTAGTTTTAATGATTTAATTTTGCTATACTTAACTCAATTATTTTGGCATGATAAGGTTTTGCACTTTTTTGTTAACGTTTCGTTTTATCAATAGGTACCGTTGCTAACGTTAATATTTTTAACGATAATTACTATAAAGTATTTTAAGTTAACAAGTCCTGATTATTTCACCTTGATTTAATAAAAATGGCCACCAAAGCCACTACAATTAAAGAGGCGATTAAACGTTGGGAAGAGAAAACGGGTCAACAAGCCGCTACTGCTACAGAAGTCAGTTTGGTATTTCAGTGGCCACCGATTGAGAAAATGGATAATTCTTTGTCTAGCCTGGTTAACTGCGAGTAAGAAAGACAAAATTTTTTTATTGAAAGACAAGATATTTCTTAACCGTTATCTCACTTGATGGTAAGTAACAATGCAGTCTAAGATGGTAGCGGGTTAACTTGGAAGCGGTATGGCAGTATACATTAAGCCCATGCCTATTATCGGTTTTCACACTTATCATATTATGCCTTCGAAAATTTAAAACTGTCGAAGTATTAAGTGTGCTGTAACGGGCGAAACTGAAAAATTAAATCAGTGAAATTATTCTAGTATAGTTGCTTACTTATTTTTAATACTGATGACTATTGAACACGTAAAAAAATTACAATTTTTACCAATTTACCTCTATTTTACTTGTTAAGTGAAGTTACTGTAAAAATAAACACAATCAAATAAATTCAGTCAACTACCCTACCCTTCCTTGTTTTTTTGACGTATTTAATCTTTAAATTTTACTATCACTAAGTGTATGTAATTTTCAGGAAACTTAGCTTATCTACAAACTTGATTGAAAAAGTAACGGCCTTGAATAGCTTAAAGAAGTTACGTATTCTGTCACTAGGGAGAAATTACATTAAATCCTTTGCTGGCATGGTGAGTAAACTCAAAGTGTACACAAAAGTGACCTAATTAGCCCTTACTGATCATTGCAAGTTGTGTCCGAAAAAAAAAAATTCGTTACTTTACGAATTTTATTTTTTTTATTCGATGATAAGATACCTAGTCCTAGACTGCGATCTCACCTGATGGTAAGTGACGATGCAGTCTAAGATGGTAGTGGGCTAATTTGGAAGGGGTACGGCAGTGTAAATTCAACACAGGCTTAGCGATTAGGGGTACACCCTAATCGGTTTCAACACGCCATCGTACCTGAACGTTGAATCGCTTAGCAGCACGTCTTTGCTGGTAGGGTGATAACTAGCCACGGCCAAAGCCTCCCACTAGACAAATCTTCTATAAATACATAAAACGCAAAGGTGACTGACTGACTGACTGACTGACTGACTGACTGAGCTATCAACGCACAGCCCTAACCACTGGACGGATCGGGCTGAAATTTTTCATTCAGGCAGCTATAATGACGTAGGCATCCTCTAAGAAAGGATTTTTGAAAATTCAACCCCTAGGGGTAAAATAGGGGTTTAAAAATCGAATTTAACGTGAGCGAAGCCGCGAGCAAAAGCTAGTGATATAATTAGAGACCGGATTATATGCAACATAAAAAGCTTGTTATATGCATGCAAATATGCATGAAAAATGCTTGAAATATGCACGAAAACTGGCAGAATATGCGAAATTAAATGATAAATTTTAGGAATCCCTAAAAAAATAGAAAAGTAAGTATTAATTTTTTTTATATTGGATAGAGTCAGGCGTTACTTTGCGGAAGTTCATGATTAACAAAAAATGTTAGAGTTATTTTGTTGTTTCTGTTGGCGGATTACAGCAAAATAACTCTAACATTTTTTGTTAATTTTTTTTATTTCAAAATCAGCATACAATTAGTAAATTATTTTTTGATAGGCGATAATAGGTACAGTAAGTAACATTATATGATATTAAAATTATTTAGAATTTGTGTTAACGTAAGCAATTAAATATTTTTCTAAATTTTTAGTGGTAAGATTGTGTCTACGATCATTTAGAATATTTTTGTAAGTAGAAAAGGTTCGCTCCATATCCATTGAGGGAACTGGGCAGAATTTGAACTTGGGTGCTAGGGCACTTATAGTTTCCGGCACTGCCGTCCCATTAATGAAACTATCCATTTGACACAAGCTTAGAAAACCTGGGTTATTGCTCAATATGTTTTCAAACTTTTCTTTAAGTTTATGGGGCAATGCAGCGGCGGCGGAACGCAGAGTGAGTGAAAAATATTGTAAATGTACCGATAATATGCATCATAACTAGATCTTAGGTAAAATATGCTATTACCGCTGAGAATGGCTAAAATATGCAAATGCATATGCGAATATGCAAATGCATATAATCCGGTCTCTAGATATAATATATGATATTAGAATGGTTTATTCTAGGAATGCTTAGCGGATACTTTGGAGGAACTTTGGTTATCCTACAATTTGGTAGAAAAGTTAAAGGGTATAAACGTGTTGCGTAACTTGAAAGTTCTGTACATGAGCAACAATTTGGTGAAGGACTGGAGCGAATTCAATAAACTTCAGGTAAAGGTAACTGAACTCTGATGTAGTGTAGCTTAATTTTTTTTTTTATTCGATGACAAGATAGCCCTTGACTGCGATCTAACCTGATGGTAAGTGACGATGCAGTCTAAGATGGTAGCGGGCTAACTCGGAAGGGGTATAGCAGTGTAAATTCAACCCATACCCCTAATCGGTTTCTACACGCCATCGTGCCGGAACGCTAAATCGCTTTGCGGCACGTCTTTGACTGTAGGGTGGTAACTAGCCACGACCAAAGCCTCCCACCAGACCAGACCAGAGACAATTTAGAAATAATAAATTCCTAAATTGCCCCCGCCGGGAATCGAACCCGAGACCTCCCAGTTATAAGACCACAGCGCTCACCATTGCGCCAGGGAGGTCGTCAAAATATGTGGAATAACTTGTTATAAAAGTGAAATAATAATGAATAACAGGAAAATTATTTCCAATCTTAGATACTTTTTCTTAGCAAATAGATTAAAGACCCAAAAATCTCACAATTCCTTTATCTTTTATGAAAGTGTTGCTTGTATTTCAATCGCGATGCGTGATGCGTTGCAACGTGAGTTTATGTGTACGTAGATTTGAGGACCTGCAGAGTGACATAGACTAGCTGTAATAATTTTTTTTTAAGCTATTGCATAGCTTCTATCGCGGGCCAGCGTGGAGACCGAATCCAGAAATTCCGTAACGAAAATAACCTGACACAGGACTCCTCTACGGTGAGCCAGTAGATGACGTTGATAAAAAATGCTATGCAATAGCTTTACCGCAGCAGTCCCCGAGTCTTTTTTTCAAGAATATTGCCTAGCCTAGCTGAAGTTGACTAATATCCTCCTCTCCCCTAAAAATAAGCGAAAAGCTTATTCTAGGAGTGGGTACGACAATAGTGCAATGGATGGGGCTCGAACCTGCGGCCTTTCTTCAGTCCGCATCTTTAACCATTGGGCTATTGAGGCTTTAATTATAGCAAAAACCAAACTTGAACATATGACCTTATGCTTTATTGCTATACTACTTCAGGAGCTACCAAACCTAGAAGATCTTCTATTCGTTGGGAACCCACTTTATGACGCATGTGAGTTGGAAGTATGGAGATCAGAAGCAGCAAGAAGGCTTCCAGGATTGAAGAAGTTGGATGGAGAAACTGTTTTGAGGGAAGATGACCCACCGTTGACGGTTGCTGACCTTGAGGTGACCTTTACGTTCCATTCAGTTAAGCCATATCTCTTGGAATCCAAAGTTATTTTGTCTATTATGTTTTGGATCCATCAGTCATGACGTATTATTCGAAAAATTTCGTCTCAGGTAGGGCTATCTTGTTATTGAATAAAAAAAAATAGCTACCAGCATAAGATCGTCTATGTACTGCAATCCTTACAAGAGATGTCGTGATAATAAATAATAATGATGTGATGAAGATTGCATTAGATGTCCATCGGTTGAAATGAAGTTAAATTTTGTAAATGACTGGGGCCCAAGTCTGCTATTGCAATTGTAGTTCAATTGTCTATCAATGACATCCCAATTGCTACTTTTAGCAATTTTGGTAATCTACTAATTCAATGGCGTCACAATTGTTTTCCGATGGTTTGCCACTGACACATCTAGCTTTTAATCTAGCTTAAATAAACGTTTTTAATATGTAGTTTTTTTTTAAACTCATTTCGGCAAACGCTTTTTAAGCTAATGGCAATACCGAGGTATCATTGAATTACAATCCAATTATAAGAAATCGAACGAACGTTGTGAATTTAGTAGACTACAAAATTTTGGACCAATGATAAATAAATTGTAATTGTATTGCGGATCAATGACAATGACATGTAAAATAACAGACTTGGGGCCCTGGTTTCCATCTGATTGAGAATTAAGATCTGTACTACCTTTACCTTACCTTTACTGCTTGTCCTTACCTAAAGCAACCGTAAAGGAAATAAACCAGCAACCTTTTAAAACGTCTTAATCCTGAAACCAAAAAAAAAAAATTAAATATTTATATCAGGGATCAAACCTTTTTGATCGACTTCCAAAAAGGAGGTAATCAGTTCAGCTGTTTTTTTTTTTTTTTTTTGTTAGGTAAATAAAATCATTTCTTTATTTCAGCCTGATGGTGGTGACGGTGTAGAAACTCTAGTCAGCGCTGAACCTAATGATTAAGAATTTTCAAAAGCATAACAGGACTAAATAAAAATTGCTAGAATATTTTCATCGTCTTTTATTGACCCATTAATACCTTTATTAATATAAATAATCGTAATCGATTGGGCCGTTATATAAATACTTTACATTATAATAACGCGTTGCTAAGATATAATATCAGGGTCGTCATGGTATTGGTCATTTGCAAAATAACCAACTTTGAAAAGTTCGAAGTTTCAATCCAATAAAAGATAGGTTCAAATATTCAAAATCGTTGTTCGAACTTTTATTGATGATATTGTATTCTGTGTTTGAACCTTTCACGGAATATTTTTGGAACCTTTCCTATTATAAAAATTCTTTTCAAAAAACCGACTTCAAACGCCACTACAAAGTATAAAAATAATTTTATTTTGTACACGTTTGTTGAAGTCGGGCGGCTTAAATAGAAGCGATAAAACCGATACGCGATGCTCGCCCGATTTCAATAAACGTGTCTCTTATATGTCACCATAAGATAAGCGTCGCGCATCGATTTCATCGTTTCTAGTTAAGCCCGCCCGACTTCAACAAACGTGTACAAAATAAAATTATTTTTATACTTTGTAGTGGCGTTTGAAGTCGGTTTTTTGAAAAGAATTTTTATTCTAAGCTTTTTAGTGTAGTTTGTTCCTGCTCTCTTTCTCCCCTCCCTCCTGGAGGGAGGGTAGTTTTACACTTGGTACCTACAGTACTTACTAACAATACACAAGAGCTAGGGCTAGGAGCTCCATGATGTAGACCATGGTTGGTACCAACAATATCAATTCGAAAGCGTCAGTTCGTAATTCTTCCAACTCTGCAGCATCAGGATTGAGGAGCTAGAACCTTGAGCATTATGATGTAGTATATGCTTGGTACCAACAATATCAATTCGTAAATGACAGTTCCTAAATCCTCACAGTTTAGGTAGGCAGTACCCCTGGAGCATCAGTATTGAAGAGCGAGGACCTTGAATTCCACTATGTAGAATATGCTTAATACTAACAATATCAATTCGCAAGCGAAAGTTCTTAAATCCTTACAGTTTAAGTGGGCAGTACCCTGCAGCATCAGGACTGAGGAGCTAGAACCTAGACCTCGATGGAGTAGTATATGCTTATTACATACAATAACAATTCATGATTAGAAGTTCCTAAATCTCTACAATATTTAGGTGGGCAGTACCCTGCAGCATCAGGATTGAGGAGCTAGAACCTAGACCTCGATGGTGTAGTATATGCTTATTACATACAATAACAATTCATGATTAGCAGTTCCTACATCCCTATAATTTAGGTGGGCAGTACCCTGCAGCATCAGGATTGAAGAGTAGGACCTGGAGCTCTATGATCTAGTATATGCTTAGGCCAAGCATGCCAATTCGTAAATGACGGTTCCTAAAGTCCCATAATTTAGGGGGGAAATACCCCTGCAGCATCAGGCTTGAGGAGTTGAAGGTAAAAAATTTTATGGGACCATTTCGCGAGCTTCCTCTGTCGATTAAAAAAAAATCTCGTGAATCGGTCTAGAAACCTCGGAGTAATCGGTGGACATACATAGAAAAAAAAAAAAAAAGATACCGGCCGAATTGATAACCTCCTCCTTTTTGGAAGTCGGTTAAAAATAAGAATGTGCTCACAGCTTAACATCTTTTGTTTGAAACTTCAAGTGTGCCAACCTTAAATAAAAAAACATAGATTAAATAATGTTTGACAATGACATCTTAGTGTCAAAGTCATCAAATTCAAATCTAATGTCATTTGTCAGTTACCTACCCGTTCACCAAAGAAAAGAAGTAGACACATTTTTTCAAAATCAAAAGGTCGTAACTCCTAACGCTTTATTTATTATTGTTTCGTATCAAATAATTGGTGTAAATTATATACAAATTAATTACTTTGTAGACAAGAAGAGTTCCTACGGCACAATAGAACTTCTATTAGCTTAGTTAAATAGTCAAATATTAGTTTAATCGAGCTAAAGTCGTGATGTTTTTCGATTTATAACAACAATAACAATTGAAATGCTCCCAATAGTGATGTACAACATGGAAGGGAGTTCGAATAGTGTTCCAAATTCAAATTTTAGCTTGTACGACGAGAACGTTATATTGAATTGTGTTCGTAATAGGAAAAAGGTGTCTGAATTACCTAATTGCCCCGTGTGTAGTTGTACCGTGAGGCAAGGGGAGTTAGAAAGCCACCTAACGTTAGAGGTTGAAAGATTAAATAAACTTTCTGCCGGTGGTTCTAAAAGGAAGCTTAGTGTAAACAGTCCTGGTGGCTCGAACCCCGTTCCAGGGTCTAGTTCTAGTATAGAAGTAGAGGAACAAGAAGAAGTTGATGTAACTGGCTGTTTGGGTAGTGATGTTTACCAGGTAAGTTACAAAAAAAAGTAAACAAACTGGTGTTGGATTGTCTAAACATTATTTACTGGTGTAGTTATCGCAATCATCTTTGACTGGCTGAATTTATGATGTTCTTGCTGCTTTAGCTACCTACTTAGGAGCATACCAGAGTTCTTTCATTTCACCCGACTCTTGATTTCCATGACTCCCTTGTTTCTCTCGAGTCTCTCTCTGTTATCTTTTCTCTAGTGTTTGTCACACTGTTTGTAGTTTGTTTTGGTTGTATATGAACAGTGTGACATACTGCAATTAATGCATTTTAACCAAGAACGAGAGGGCATGAGCCAATTAGACTGCAACTGTCAAAATTATATTATGTTATGTAAACAAAGTTACACCATATATTTAATTAAAAATAAAAATAAATAAAAATAGCCTTTATTCACTGATCATTACATACTACATTATTCCTAATTTCCTATTGCTAATATTAGTTAATTCATTTTATTTCATACATATCTTATCCTAGAAAAATCTTTCTAGGATAAGAAATAGCTTCATGCAACGCTTATCATAATGCAGAGGTATTTTTTAAGAGGGGTTCATTAGTTCATTTGCACTTTCTTAATCAAGCAACTAGATGACGGCCGCAACTGTCTGCATGGTATAAGGTTTTCTAATTCCCAAAGGAACTTTAATTTTTTGCGATAAAATGTAACCAACAATTTCCACTGGATTTTTGTCATGTGAATTTCAAGTTGAAATAATTATTTTTTTTTATATTTAGTTGCAATGACGCATGTTGCATTCATATTTAGAATGAATTAATGAATATACTTTTATAGTGCGGTCGCGGAATAGGAAGAATTTCGTACATTAACCTGTTACTACCTGTCTCTGTCACTCCCGCATTAAAATAATGCATCACGCTCGCACAGATGCAATGACCGCCATCCTCGGGGATTGTAAACCTTTTTACGTGCGAACCTAAGGCTTGTTTTTGTTTGCTTGTGAATTGAATTTAGGTAGTCTAGATCATAGTATAGACAAAACTGTAGATTCTTTCGTTATAACTGTGACAGGCGAGACGTCGTCGGAAAGTAGTTACTCCGATACAGAGAAATCGGATTTTGATTTTTGAATTTTAATTTTTTTATTTCTATGTAATAAGTTAATATAACTCGATTATTATAACTGTTTAAAAATAAATAATTTATTTAATAAGCTACTAATTTTTTTCTCCTTCAAATATTTTATATAAACCGCACTTAATAGAAAAAAGTTTGTGACCACTGTCAGTAGGCAAAGAGGTCATTGTACGAAATTCTTTCTGTTCAGCGACTGCACTATAATTTACACCACACATAATATAAGAATAGACTCACTGAGCTTAATAGAATTTTAAAATATTGCCAACAAATTAAACAGTTAACAGAGTTCCTGAATCTATTTTTGATTATTGATTTTATTCAATGACAAGTTAATCCTTAACTGCGATCTCACCTGATGGTAAGCGACGATGCAGTCTAAGATGGTAGTGGGCTAACTTGGAAGGGGTACGGCAGTGTCCATTCGACTCATACCCTTAATCGGTTTCTCTGAGTGCAGATTTCCTTTCAGTGAAGTCGTAGACTTCATAAACTTTTGAAAACACAAACATACAGGTTTCCTTACATTGTTTTCTAACATGTGATATTTAACTCCAAAAAGACACAAATGTGTGCCCAGAATTAACCCCTCAAACACACTGCTACATATTGTCTCAATTGTTATTTATTGTCAAAAGAAACTGCTGTGTTTCTTGCTGGCTCTTCTCAGCAGAATCTGCATTCCAAACCGGTCATAAGAACCACAGGTTGTTTTTTTTTAATTTTTTATTGAAATGTTAGCCTACATTTAAAGGAAATAACCTAATAGATTTATAAATACATATCAAAAATTCCGAGGCCGGCGGGATTCGAACCCACATCTCTCTGGGAATCGCGCCTGACTGTGTTAACCGTTACACCACGGCCGAACCACAAGTCAGCCACGAAATTAGTGATATGTATATACCTATTTTTTCAATCAGTTTTATAGCAACTGTTAGCGACATCTAGTAGCGACACATTACAAGAATGTTTGATATGTATTTATAAATCTATTAAACCACAAGTTGGCCTGTATGAAATAAATAAATTTGAATTTCAGAGGGTACACACAAATCGGCTCAAGCGTCTACGCGCGCGGCGTCGCAGCTCCCCCCCTCCAACGATGCAGCAGGGGGAGTGTCCTGTGTGCAACGCCTCGCTGCCAGTGTCGAGGCTCCAGAGACACGCTCTGCGGTGTCTCAAGCGAACCGGCGCCGAGATGGACGACGATGTGCCCGACACCAGCTCCGAAGAGGGCAGCATAGATGTTGAGGTACGAGTAACTACTGCTCGCTAGTTGCTAGTTCACACTCAAGGCTCCGGAGACACGCTCTGCGGTGTCTCAAGCGAACCGGCGCCGAGATGGACGACGATGTGCCCGACACCAGCTCCGAAGAGGGCAGCATAGATGTTGAGGTACGAGTAACTACTGCTCGCTAGTTGCTAGTTCACGCTCAAGGCTCCGGAGACACGCTCTGCGGTGTCTCAAGCGAACCGGCGCCGAGATGGACGACGATGTGCCCGACACCAGCTCCGAAGAGGGCAGCATAGATGTTGAGGTACGAGTAACTACTGCTCGCTAGTTGCTAGTTCACACTCAAGGCTCCGGAGACACGCTCTGCGGTGTCTCAAGCGAACCGGCGCCGAGATGGACGACGATGTGCCCGACACCAGCTCCGAAGAGGGCAGCATAGATGTTGAGGTACGAGTAACTACTGCTCGCTAGTTGCTAGTTCACACTCAAGGCTCCGGAGACACGCTCTGCGGTGTCTCAAGCGAACCGGCGCCGAGATGGACGACGATGTGCCCGACACCAGCTCCGAAGAGGGCAGCATAGATGTTGAGGTACGAGTAACTACTGCTCGCTAGTTGCTAGTTCACACTCAAGGCTCCGGAGACACGCTCTGCGGTGTCTCAAGCGAACCGGCGCCGAGATGGACGACGATGTGCCCGACACCAGCTCCGAAGAGGGCAGCATAGATGTTGAGGTACGAGTAACTACTGCTCGCTAGTTGCTAGTTCACACTCAAGGCTCCGGAGACACGCTCTGCGGTGTCTCAAGCGAACCGGCGCCGAGATGGACGACGATGTGCCCGACACCAGCTCCGAAGAGGGCAGCATAGATGTTGAGGTACGAGTAACTACTGCTCGCTAGTTGCTAGTTCACACTCAAGGCTCCGGAGACACGCTCTGCGGTGTCTCAAGCGAACCGGCGCCGAGATGGACGACGATGTGCCCGACACCAGCTCCGAAGAGGGCAGCATAGATGTTTGTGATATTTGAGTAAAACTCGGAAGGCGGCGAACTCAAGACTGATTTATTTCATTTGACATGTTTCACATTGACATTTGCTTTAGACCTACCTACTTAATATTATAAATACATTACACTTCCTCCCTTAGAAAAAGAAAAAAAATAAATAAAAAAAAAACAAAATTAGGTACACTGTACTTAAGTAGGTAGGTACCATTACACAAGACAACAAAAGGATTTAAATAACTTACAATTTTATGAGTAGGTACATATTTCTCTATTTCATAAACGCAAAAAAAAAAACAATATTTATATGTATATATTTATCAAGTACTCGTGAGACCAAAACACTTATATGCCAATAACCCAAAAAAAAAAAAAAATTACTACACCAGCCTTTTATTAGGCCGGTTTTGCCGTGGACGGAGGTTCATACGCGTTTGCCCCATTGGTTCGAGCGGCGCTGTCGGCGAGCCTGCCTGTGCCGCCGGTGTCGTCGCAGCGGGCGAGGCGTGCGGGGACGCTGGGGAGACCTCTCCGGGTTCAGCGGTGCCGACGCCGGCCGCCCGCGGCGACGACACCGGCGTCCCGTTCGCTGCAGCACTTACCTGCCCAGCGTCGGGAACGTCGCTCCCCACACCGGTTGCCCACGAATAACGTTTTGATATTTTATTAGAGATCATTTGATCGGCATGTTTAGTGCTCATTTTCCTACCTTCTTTGTCCATTCTCACTTTATACGTGACGGAGCCCGTCCTTTCTGCTACCGTTCCCTCATTCCATTTTCCGCCCGCTTTAGAATAGTTTCTTACCAAGACTGTGTCTCCCTGCGAAAACTCTCGTGGCGTGCCTCCGGCGTGCGCCACCTGGCGGTGCTGCGCCGCCTCCACGCACTGCGCCGCCGAGGGCGGACGCAACTGGTCGAGGCGAGTGCGTAGCCGCCGACCGAACATAGCGACCGCGGGCTCTTTCTGCGTGCTGCAGTGAGCACTGTTATGATATTGTAACAAGAACTTATTGAGAGCGGTTTCAATATTCTCTCCGTCCGTCGTAGCCTTTTTCATTACCTTTTTAATTGTTTTGACCGCATTTTCGGCTGCACCGTTACTCGAAGGATGGTACGGTGCGGTGAGAATATGGTGGACGCCGTTTCTTTTAAGAAAATGCTCAAATTCCGACGACGTCAGCGGCGGCCCACCATCCGATACCAGCTGCTTTGGGATTCCGAATCGGGCAAACAGAGCGCGCAACTTGCCGATGACCATTGCGGCTGACGTCCCGGTATTCATCGCTACGACTTCGATCCATTTCGAGTGTGCGTCTATTACAACAAAGTAGTGCATACCTTTGTAATATAAAAAATCGACGTGTAGTCTGGCCCAGGGTTCTCGCGGCCAGACGTACGGCGCGAGCGGCGCGTGCGGCGGCGCGTCGCGCGCCTCGCGGCATGCGGTGCACGACCGCGCACGCTGCTCCAAATCTGAATCCAGTTGCGGCCACCAAACAAAATTGCGAGCTATTTGTTTCATCCTCACGATACCCACGTGACCTTCGTGAACTTCCTCTACGACACGCTGCCTTAATCCTCTAGGGATAACGATTCGGTATCCCCAGACGATACACCCGTGATCGATTTGTAGCTCCGCCTTGCGATGAAAATACGGTTTCTCGTTCTCCACTTCAGTCTGCGGGGGCCACCCGCTTAATATATATCCAAAAATTTTACAAAGAATGACATCTTTCTTAGTTTCTCTCGCTATGTCCGTATGATTTAAAGGAAAGTTGTCCTCTAAATAATGCACGTACGCCGCCTCTTCGTCGGTCCCCTTACCTTTAGTGATCACGGCTAACGGCAGGCGAGACAACCCGTCGGCGTTCCCATTTTTATCTGTCGATACGAATACTATGTCGAAGTCGTACGCAGCCAAGCGAACCGCATACCTCTGCAATCGACTGGCGGCCGTCTGCGGTATTCCATGTTTGGGGCCAAAGATATACGTGAGCGCTTTGTGATCGCTGCGCAACGTAAACTTACGGCCGAATACATACTGATGATGTCTCGCGACGCCGTAAACTATCGCGAGCGCCTCCTTGTCTATTTGGCTGTACCTCCGCTCTGCGTCGTTGAGCGTGCGCGACGCGCAGCACACGATGCGCTCGCTGCCGTCGGGATACACCTGCGACAGCACCGCGCCCAGGCCGTACGCGCTGCTGTCCACCGCCAGCACCAGTGGGAGCTGCGGATCGTAGTGCGCCAGGGCCGGCCCGCTCACCAGCTGCTCCTTGATCTGATCGAACGCTTTCTGACATGCCCCCGTCCACCGCCAGCGGGCGAACTTAGCCAACAAAGCGTAAAGTGGTTGCAATGTCGTACTAATATTCACTAAAAATCGTGCGTAATAATTCATTAATCCTAGTGCCGCTCGTAGTTGCGACACATTCTGTGGTATCGGTAAGTTTGCGATTGCCGCCACTTTATCTTTGTCGGTATATAAACCGTGTCGATTTATTCTATACCCCAGGTAGCAAACTTCATCTTTAAAAAATTCACATTTCTCAAATTTTATGCGAAGCCCAGCTTCAGTCAATCTGGTTAACACAGCTTTTAAGTTATTCATATGTTCAGTTTTATTACGACCAGTAATACAAATATCGTCAATAAAACAGACAACATTGTCGATACCGCACAGAGTCTCCTCAATCAATTTTTGAAAAATCTCGGGTAAACATTTCAAGCCAAAAGGAGCTCTTTTATAGACAAAAGTTCCAACATGCGTCGTAATCGCAGTGAGTGGCTGAGAGGACTCGTGCAGATTTAATTGTAAATAGGCATTCTTTAAATCTAACTTAGTATATTGTTGACCGCCACTCAGCGCTGCGAATAACTGTTCGATGCGCGGCAATGGATAGTGAAAATCTTTTAATTGTTTATTTACCGTTATCTTATAGTCGCCACATATGCGAATAGACCCATCCCGCTTTATAATCGGCACTATCGGCGTGCCATAATCAGACCTTTCCACCTTCACTATAACAGATTCGGCTTGCAGCCGCTGTAGCTCGCGTTCGACCGGTATGCGCAGCGCCAAGGGTATCGGACGAGCTTTGCAAAATATCGGTTCCGTATCTTTCAATTGCAGCTTAATAGGGGTTTTAAACGTGCCAATGCCATCTCTAAAAACCTCAGGAAATTCCTGCTTTAAATTTGAAATCATTTTATCATTTTCGCTTGTTATATTAAACAAATTTATCGATTTTATTTTTAATTTACGCAACCACAGACGACCCATGAGAGGCGGTCCGCCATTAGTAATCACGAATAATGGCAAGACAGCGCTCTCGCTCTCGCGCGTGACGCGTACGTTGACATGGCCGAGAGGCACGATCGCATCGCCCGAATACGAACGAAATTTTACTTCATCGTTTATTAATGGCAAATGCGCAAAATGGCGATCATAGAAATGTTTTGATATGGCCGATATTCTGCTGCCCGTGTCAACTTCAAATAAAATACTATGATTTTCAACCTTTACAGTTAAATAATATGGATCGTCCTTACGGTTTGTATCCGTTGAAAGGTGATGCAATGCATCACTCGCATCACTGTCCGTATCACTTTGCACTATATAGTTTTGCGATTTATATTGCACATTTTTGGGACACCGTTTACCACCATTTTTACCACCACTTTTAGCACCCTTTCCGCACTGGCTAGATAAGTGTCCAACTGACCCGCAGGTATAGCAGGTGTGGAACTTAAAAGAACACTGGTACGGTCGGTGAAAAGAAGAACCACATCGCCAGCAGAAGGGCCTCTGCCCTCGCTTACTGGCCCCGTCCACAGCCGCCGGCGCCGACGTCACGCGATGCACTGCGTCCCCATTCTGCCCGAGTCCCGAGCTTCCAGAGCTCGGCGCTGCATCGGCTGGATTACCACTCGAGGCCGCGACCTCGGCATGTCTTTCAGCCGCCTCCAATGCCAGCGCCAACTCCACCGCCTTTTTATAATCCAACGTAGGTTCAGCGAACAAGCGAGAACGCATTTCCTCACTTCGCAGGCCAGAAACGAATTGATCCCTTATATTCTCTTCCAAAAGTGCACCAAAATTACAATGTGTCGCTAGATGTTTAAGTTTTTGAAGAAACACGCCCACGTTCTCGCTTTCCATCTGCCGCCGCTGTCGGAATATGTGCCGTTCGGCTATTTCTGATCGCTTCAGTTCCAAGTGTTCGCGCACTAGTGCCACCAAATCCTCGAACTCCTTGTCCTCGGGATGATCCGGCGCACACAAGTCACACATAAGTTCGTACGTGACCGGTCCCACGTGTGTGACCAACGTGGCCACGCGTAACTCTTTTCCGATAGCATTCAATAGGATGAACTGTTCCACGAGCCGTACGTATGAATCCCATTTCGCCCCACCATGAATATCAAACTCGTGTAACTTTCCGAATGGCATAATATAAATTTTCCGAAAAACACTACCAAAACTGCGCCACTTGTGATATTTGAGTAAAACTCGGAAGGCGGCGAACTCAAGACTGATTTATTTCATTTGACATGTTTCACATTGACATTTGCTTTAGACCTACCTACTTAATATTATAAATACATTACAATGTTGAGGTACGAGTAACTACTGCTCGCTAGTTGCTAGTTCACACTCAAGGCTCCGGAGACACGCTCTGCGGTGTCTCAAGCGAACCGGCGCCGAGATGGACGACGATGTGCCCGACACCAGCTCCGAAGAGGGCAGCATAGATGTTGAGGTACGAGTAACTACTGCTCGCTAGTTGCTAGTTCACACTCAAGGCTCCGGAGACACGCTCTGCGGTGTCTCAAGCGAACCGGCGCCGAGATGGACGACGATGTGCCCGACACCAGCTCCGAAGAGGGCAGCATAGATGTTGAGGTACGAGTAACTACTGCTCGCTAGTTGCTAGTTCACACTCAAGGCTCCGGAGACACGCTCTGCGGTGTCAAGAGAGGAATAGGGGCAATTGGGAAATCCTAATAGACTTAGCTCCTCAACTACACTTCAAGAAAGTCTGAAAGTGATTTGTGGGAATGGGCGTGACATTAGAGTTTCTTTCAATAAATACTTCTATTCTATTCTATTGTAGAACGACGAGCCGCGCGGTTTCGGCGCGGAGTACCAGTGGTGTGGGGAGTGGCGTGTGCGCGCCACGGCGCTGCAGGCCGGGGACTCCAGGCCGGGCACGTGCGTGAGGCGGGCCTCCACAGACCACGCGCTTGTGAGTTTACCTTTTTTTTTTTTTTTTTTTTAATTCTATTACAAGATAGCCCTTGACTGCGATCTCACCTGATGGTAAGTGACGATGCAGTCTAAGATGGTAGCGGGCTAACTTGGAAGGGGTATAGCAGTGTAAATTCAACCCATACCCCTAATCGGTTTCTACACTCCATTGTGCCGGAACGCTAAATCGCTTGGCGACACGTCTTTGACGGTAGGGTGGTAACTAGCCACGGCCAAAGCCTCCCACCAGACCAGACCAGAAACAATTTAGAAATTATAAATTCCTAAATTGCCCCCGCCGGGAATCGAACCCGAGACCTCCCAGTTATAAGACCACAGCGCCCAGCGACCTACCAGCAGGGTTAGCATGAGGAGGAGATAAAAGTTTTATCCCCCGATTTTATCCACTGACAAGGGATAAAATTATCTTCTCCCTATGCTAAAGCATGGCGACAAGGGAAAGGAAAAGTATATTTCTATAAAGATTTAGCTGCTGGATCTCTTCGTGGTCGAAGATTCAGTTTTGATATTATACACTAATTATGCTTAAACAGATTTAAGGCCCAAGACACGGAGCTGCCCGCGAAATTCAAATTTAATTTGGTTTTTCGCCATTTATAAACTAATACGACAAAGTAGGCTTATGGTATTCAAATTGCGCCAATGCCAGTATCATCTGCACAGGTTTATATACTAATCTTTACGTGAAAGTGTCCAGTTTAAGAAATTAGTCAAAATAATGAGTTTGACGTGAGCTACTCACAAATTAGTCATTATTTTGATTAATTTCTTAAACTGGATACTTTCACGTAAAGATTAGTATATAAACCTGTGAAGATGATACTGCCATTGGCGCAATTTGAATACCATAAGCCTACTTTGTCGTATTCGTTTATAAATGGCGAAAAACCAAATTAAATTTGAATTTCGCGGGCAGACCCGTGTCTTGGGCCTTAAATTAAGAGATTTCTGTTGGCAGGTGGTAGACGGCGACGAGGATACAGAATTGTACGGACCGCCACAGTACTCCCCTTCCAGGATAGCGCCTGATGTAAGTATCATTAATTGTCTTGTGGGTGGCTTTGGCCGTGGCTAGTTACCACCCTACCGTCAAAAACGTGCCGCCAAGCGATTTAGCGTTCCGGCGCGATGGCGTGTAGAAACCGATTAGGGGTATGGGTTGAATTTACACTGCTATACCCCTTCCAAGTTAGCCCGCTACCATCTTAGACTGCATCGTCATTTACCATCAGGTGAGATCGCAGTCAATGACTATCTTGTCATTGAATAAAAAAAAGAAAGAAGATAAGCTTCACCTATGTCTACTTCTAATATATTTTCTTGTAGTGTAATTTTTTATTATCTACTATATAAAAATAAGTCGGGTTTTCCTTCCTGACGCTATAACTCCAGAACGCACGAACCGATTTCCACGGTTTTGCATTCGTTGGAAAGGTCTCGGGCTCCGTGAGGTTTATAGTAAAAGAAAATTCAGGAAAAATTTCAACAATTTAAGAACGCGGACGAAGTCGCGGGCGTCCGCTAGTTATGTATATAAAAAATAAAAAAAGATAAAAAAATAAGTTAAAAAAATGTTAGACAAAGGATGACGATGCCCTAGATTCGATTCCCGAGTCTTGCAAAAAAATGTTTTGGGTTTCTCTGTCAAGAAAAATAGCTAGGTTTTCAACCACTTAAGGGTTCTATCGCTTACGACTTCTCGAAGTTCCGTATATGAAGTAGACTTGCAACGAATATTCGGTTACTATTCGGTATTCGGCCTATTCGGCTGCTTTTATTATATGCGGCCGAATACCGAATATCTACATATTATTCGGCCGAATACCGAATACTTAAATAATATATTTTGTCATAGAGAAATAATTGGTAAAATGAAAAATTAAAATCGATTGATTACGTATATATTCATATTTTCATTTCTGTTGTAATCATTTAAGTAGTCATTGGTGCATAACACAGGGAAGTACATAATCATCTTCTGAATTAGAAAAATGGAGGATTGAAAAATTTCACACTATCACACTTACAAACAGATCAAAACTAAGAGAGCACAATAAACTGTACTTAACGTAATACGATATCCACGAAATGAACTTGTCGAAACATGCAGTGCGTTAGCAATATACCGCGCAGAGCAACAGCGGGCGCGCGGGCGATGAGTACATTAGAACAAAACAAAGGAGCTCGAAACAATCATGTCTGTACAAGTTTTTGGCGCTAAAATCCAGCCGAATACTTTTGCCTAATATTCGGCTATTCGGTCAGGGGCCTCGCCGAATATTCGGTATTCGGTAAACTGCCGAATATACTATTCGTTGCAAGTCTAATATGAAGTTAACTGTTAATTGATTTGTTCCAGGCAGAGATACCAGCGGACACACAAACAGACGAAACAGAAAGGACGGCCGACACTGACCATCAGGTGCACCACTGTGACGCCAAACCCAACGGATTGGTGGAAGCAAGTGCGGAGGTAAATGTTTACTAATCTATACAACGTGTAACAAAAGTGTGAAATAACCCTGAAGGAGGTGAATGTGCTCATGAAACTGAACAACTTTCCCCAAGGAACATAGCTCGAAATATGAAAAAAAATGTGGACCTCCCATACAAAATTGACGATCAGTTGATTGATTTACTATGGGAGGTAAAAATTTTTTTTTTTCACATTTCGACCTATGTTCCTTGGGGAAAGTTGTTCAGTTTCATGAGCACATTCACCTCCTTCAGGGTTATTTCACACTTTTGTTACACGTTGTATACAAGTAAATAGAAAATACATAAATAGAAAAAACTTGAGAGGTGTCAAGGGACACCCGGATGGAACAAAGTTCAATGCGAAATAGAAATGAAAATATCTGGCTTGCTTTCTATAAGAGAGAGAGAGACAGACAGAGAAACATGAGAGAGAACTATAGCAAAAAGTGTCGTGACAACTTTTCGTAAGAATTTTTTCCGTCTAGCCCCCTTTCACAACGCGCGATAAGGAATTTCGTTCCAAAACAAACTAGACCGATTTTAATACGGTTTTTTTACAGTAAGCCATTACTGATGCTATAGAGCGTGCTGTGACTCCACTCAGACTTTTTTTTTTTTCAAAAAAAATATTAGCCATCCTCAAGTTGACTAATCAAAAAAAAAACATAATCAAAATTTATTCATTTCATGTAGGCCAACTTGTAGGTCTTATGACACGTCATAAATCTACCACCGGTTCGGAATGCAGATTCTGCTGAGAAGAGCCGGTAAGAAACTCAGCAGTTGCTCTTTTCAAAAAATTTTACAATGGTTAACAAAACTATGCTATGCACACAGTGTTTCCACAAAGAAGTTTCAAAAATGCACACCTCCCTCACCTTTGACAACCTCCCTGGCGCAGTGGTGAGCGCTGTGGTCTTATAACTGGGAGGTCTCGGGTTCCATTCCCGGCGGGGACAATTTAGGAATTTATAATTTCTAAATTGTCTCTGGTCTGGTCTGGTGGGAGGCTTTGGCCGTGGCTAGTTACCACCCTACCGTCAAAGACGTGCCGCCAAGCGATTTAGCGTTCCGGCACGATGGCGTGTAGAAACCGATTAGGGGTATGGGTTGAAATTACACTGCTATATCCCTTCCAAGTTAGCCCGCTACCATCTTAGACTGCATCGTCACTTACCATCAGGTGAGATCGCAGTCAAGGGCTAGCTTGTCATCGAATAAAAAAAAAAAAAACCTACCACAACCTAACACATGATAAGATGGGCAGCACAAAGCAGACCCATTCCCGTTGGTGATATATAATATCCTCCTCTCCCCTCCAAATAAGCGGAAAGCTTGTGCTAGGAGTGGGTACGACAATAGTGCAACGGGTGGGATCCGAACCTGCGACCTCACAGTTTTCAGTCCGCACCTTTAACCGTTGGGCTATTGAGGCTAAATTGAGATTGTGTAGGCCACAACTCAGTACTACATTATGTGAGATTTTTAAATTTAATTTTTTTCCACTTATTTTCAGACAAGAATTCAAGCTTTGAAATCGAAAATCAAAGATTTGGAAAAAAAGCAGAACTCTTCGTTGGAGGTAAGATTTCTTTTTTTAGTAAAAAAAAAATTCAAAATTAATTTATTTCATGTAGGCTAAGTTGTAGCTCTTATGACACGTCATAAATCTACCACCGGTTCGGAATGCAGATTCTGCTGAGAAGAGCCGGCAAGAAACTCAGCAGTTGCTCTTTTCAAAAAAAAATTTTTTTTTTACAAAGCTATGCTATGTATACAGTGCTTCCACAATAAAGCTTCAAAAATGCAAAAATGCATACGTAGGTACACCAATCCAACGCATGTCAAGACGGACAGACAAAAGCAGACCCATTCCCGTTGGCGGCACCCGTTCACGAGCATGACGCATGATCCAGCCGTTGCTTCGCTCAACCATATTTGACTTTAACCATTTTTCATAATATTTTTTGTACCAAAAAAATCTACACATAATATACAAGGAAACACTTATCTCTACATTTCTGTGCATTTTTAATTTTATAGAAAAGTCAATCCCATGATCTAGGGAAAAGGCATCTTCTAGGCAAGCGCGGTCCAACCTAGTTGTTGTCAATCGCAAGCCTATCTCGCTATAAAAAAAATCGTGTCTAAACCGATTTTGATAAAACTTTTGTTTGCAGGCCAAGTGTCTGATATGTCTCGGGCCGTACACTTCCCCCGCAGTGTCCATACAATGTTGGCATGTCTATTGTGAGGTAAGTCATCACAATTCAGTCTGTTTATTTCATGTAGACCAACTTGTGGCTCTTATGACAAGTTAAGGTTCTACCACCGGTTCGGAAAGTAGCTTCTGCTGCGAAGAGCCGACAAGAAACCAGCCTTGGTAGCATGGGCGGGACAAATTTTATCCCCGGGAAAAGGATAAAACCTAATAGATTTATAAATACATATCAAAAATTCCGAGGCCGGCGGGATTCGAACCCACATCTCTCTGGGAATCGCGCCCGAGTGTGTTAACCGTTACACCACGGCCGAACCACACGTCAGCCACGAAATTAGTGATATGTATCTACTTTTTCAATCAGTTTTATAGCAACTGTTAGCGACATCTAGTAGCGACACATTACAGTTGTCGATCTACTTTTTTCCAAGACACCATATTACAATGGAGCTCTTAAGAAATTATAGATGCCACATTGCTTGTTACAATTCCCGCCGGCCTCGGAATTTTTGATATGTATTTATAAATCTATTAGGTTATTTCCTTTAAGTGTGGGTTAACACTTCAATAAAAAATTAAAAATTGTAACAAGCAATGTGGCATCTATAATTTCTTAAGAGCTCCATTGTAATATGGTGTCTTGGAAAAAAGTAGATCGACAACTGTAATGTGTCGCTACTAGATGTCGCTAACAGTTGCTATAAAACTGATTGAAAAAGTAGATACATATCACTAATTTCGTGGCTGACGTGTGGTTCAGCCGTGGTGTAGCGGTTAACACAGTCAGGTGCGATTCCCAGAGAGATGTGGGTTCGAATCCCGCCGGCCTCGGAATTTTTGATATGTATTTATAAATCTATTAGGTTATTTCCTTTAAGTGTAGGTTAACACTTCAATAAAAAATTAAAAAGGATAAAACGTTTATCCCCTCGTTTAGCTTTATCCACCCGTCGAGCATGGGCACAGCGGTGGAAATAACACTCAGTGGATATACTTACAGAAATATACATCGCCTTCTCCTCTGTCGCCATGCTTTAGCATAGGGAAAAAATAATTTTATCCTCTGTCAGTGGATAAAATCGGGGGATAAAACTTTTATCTCCTGCCCATGCTACCAGTGCAGTTGCTTAGTACAAAATCTTATTCTTTTCTATTTTTATTATTTATTCTTCGAAATCAATTTTGTCTCCGTCAAATTAATCCCCACTGGTGTCGGGTATACAATGCAATGTTATGTTGCGAAGACGAAGAATATTATGTTGCGATGTTATGTTGTAGTGTTATGTTGCAATGTTATGTTACAGCTGTTATTTTGCAGTAATATGTTGTAATGTTATGTTGCAGCTATAATGTTTGCTATGTAATGTTATGTTGCAATGTTATATTGTAATGGTATGCTACACATGTTATGTTGCAGGTGTGTTCGCTGCAATAAAGTTGCTAGTAATGTTAAGCTGTCAACGTTATTTTGATAATATGTTACAATGCAGCTGTTATATTTTAATGTTAAGTTGCAATGTTATGTTACAATGTTAACTTGCAGGTGTGTTGGCTGCAATAATGTTGCTATGCAATGTTAACCTGTCAATGTTATTTTGAAATGTTATATTGCAATGTTACGTTCTATTGTAATGTTATGTTGCAATACTACGTTGCAATGTTATCTTAAGTTGCAGGTGTGTTGGCTGCAATAATCTTGCTATGTAGTGTTAAGCCTTCAATATTATTTTGAAATATTATGTTGCAACGTTACGTCGCAGCTGTTCTATTGTAATGTTATGTTGCAATATTACTTTGCAATGTTATGTTAAGTTGCAGGCTGCAATAATGTTGCTATGTAAATTTAAGCTGTGGACGTTATTTTGAAATGTTACATCGCAGCTGTGTTATGTTGCAATGTTATGTTACACGTGTTATGTTGCAGTGTTATGTTACAGTGTTATGTTATGTTGCAGGTGTGTTGGCTGCAATCACTCCGTGCTAAGAAGATTTGTCCTCAATGTAACGCTATAACAACGGCGGAGCATCTCCGAAGAATATACATGTAATATACTATATAGTAAACTATATTATATTTAACATAGAGTTATTTATAAACAACTAGCTTTTGCCCCTTAGTAGATAAAGTTGCCATTTCGATTTTAAGTTTTAAAATTTTCGCAAAAACGCTCGACGGTGTCATGGCGTCGGTCGTGACGTCACTTCTATTTTTTTTTTTTTTTTTTATTCGATAACAAGATAGCCCTTGACTGCGATCTCACCTAATGGTAAGTGACGATGCAGTCTAAGATGGTAGCGGGCTAACTTGGAAGGGGTATAGCAGTGTAAATTCAACCCATACCCCTTATCGGTTTCTACACGCCATCGTGCCGGAACGCTAAATCGCTTGGCGGCACGTCTTTGACGGTAAGGTGGTAACTGGCCACGGCCAAAGCCACTCAGGATTCTAACTTAGAATCCTTCGCCCGAATAGTGTAATATAGGCCTAGAGAAAACATACGGCATACATTTGACGACCTCCCTGGCGCAGTGGTGAGCGCTGTGGTCTTATAACTGGGAGGTCTCGGGTTCGATTCCCGGCGGGGACAATTTAGGAATTTATAATTTCTAAATTGTCTCTGGTCTGGTCTGGTGGGAGGCTTTGGCCGTGGCCAGTTACCACCCTACCGTCAAAGACGTGCCGCCAAGCGATTTAGCGTTCCGACACGGTGGCGTGTAGAAACCGATTAGGGGTATGGGTTGAATTTACACTGCTATACCCCTTCCAAGTTAGCCCGCTACCATCTTTGACTGCATCGTCACTTACCATCAGGTGAGATCGCAGTCAAGGGCTATCTTGTCATCGAATAAAATAAAAAAAATGATGGTTAGATTGTAGCGGGCGGGGAGGGGGGCGAAGCTGTGAGCAAAAGCTAGTTGTTTTATAAACAAAAATATATGCTCAAATGTTATTTTGTGTTATTCGACTGAAGTAGTTATTAAATAAGGAGAAATAGTTTGTTAATGCTTTGTATAAAAGACAAATTATTCCAAAAATTATCCTAAGGCACATATTACAGGACTATTTATAGAATCCTATTTCGTACCATAGATTATCATCGTAGGAAATATACAGGGTGTCCCACGTAGCGTTGCCAGGCGTCCAGATAAAGCCGGACACAGGCTTTTTGGTTGAGTGTCCGGCCAAATTAGACGGTGTCCGGCCTATCCGACTTTTGCTAAGCTTTTTAAGTTTAACCATTTTTTTTACATATTTGTCATGTGTTGGTTTCCGCTCCGCTCGCCTTATCTTGTATCGCTAGGTACGCTTGCGCAAACGAGCTTTTAAAAAAATTGCCATTTTGAGCTAGGTCTAAAAAATAAGGGTGTCCGGACTTTGTACCCAAATGTCCGGCTAAACTGGCAGGCCTGTCCGACTTTTCGGTTTGAAGACCTGGCAACCCTAGTCCCACGGCTATGCCACATGGAGGGGAAGTACCTTAAATATTGTAGATGGAACATTTTACTGAAAGAAGACTTCATTTTAATTTAAAAAACAATTTAAACTGTCCCCCTGCAACAGTTTGCAGCGGGATTGAAGGACATGTCGATACGCCGATGTCAGCTTTTAATTTTTCTGAACAAAATTTTACATCAAAGGCTAAAATTCATGGTCTTCCTTTTATTTCTCATGCTATGTTATTTAACAAAAAATAATCCTTACGATGAAGCCTGCCGATCGGTATGATAAAGATACAGGTCAATTTTTTTTCTCGTATAGCGGGTTCGAGTCCCGGTTCAACCAGGCAATTATTTAAAAATCTATGAATGCAGTTTAAATTGTTTTTTAAATTAAAATGAAGTCTTCTTTCAGTAAAATGTTCCATCTACAATATTTAAGGTACTTCCCCTCCATGTGGCATAGCCGTGGGACAGCCTGTATATGATGATCAAATTCAAATTCAAAATTAATTTATTTCATGTAGGCTAACTTGTAGCCTTGACACGTTATAAATCTACCACCGGTTCGGAATGCAGATTCTGCTGAGAAGAGCCGGTAAGAAACTCAGCAGTTGCTCTTTTCAAACAAAATTTTTTTTTTTACAAAGCTATGCTATGTATACAGTGCTTCCACAATAAAGCTTCAAAAATGCAAAAATGCATACGTAGGTACACCAATCCAACGCATGTCAAGACGGGCAGACAAAGCAGACCCATTCCCGTTGGCGGCACCCGTTCACGAGCATGACGCATGATCCAGCCGTTGCTTCGCTCAACCATATTTGAGGGAACGTATCCTAGGATATATATATGATGATCTGATCTATATAGAATATATATGAGATGATAATTAATCTATGGTACGAAATACGATCCTACAAATAGTATAGTGTAATATGGGCCTAAGTACTTGACGTTACGTTTTTTTTTTTTGTTGAATGCGAAGAAGTGTCAATTTTTTTTGGTCTGGTTCGGTTTTTTTTTTTTAATTTATTTCTTGCATCAAAATACAAAGTTTTCATAAAATTATATTTACGTGGTGTAAGGATACCATAAAAACTTTGTGAATAGGTTACACTTATGAGATCGAGGTTAAAATAAGAAACAAATATGCTCCGACATATATCTGTCTCGCTTTATCTTTGTCTTAGTCTGAGCAGGGTAATGCTGAGATCTATAAAGCGTGCTGTGAGTTAGCTCAGACTCAAGACAGAGTTAAAACGAGACAGATTTATGTCGGAACATAATAGGGATGTTAACACTCTGATGATGTCACACTAATCACAAATTAATGTTTAGTGTTAATTTTATGATAGTTTGTAATATTAGAATATCGAAAATCACATTTTCGTAATTTAATATAACTTAATAAATTTATTAAAAATGATTTTAAATGCTATATTTATAATCTGATGTCACGTGACTGCAAACGCCAAGAAGAGCTCGTGACGTCTATAATCGCGAAGCAAGCTGACGACTGTATGTATGCCATGAATCGCGACCAATGTTTGTTTGACGCATGACGCCATGTCAGTCACGTGACAGTTATGGAGTGTTTTAGCGGGAACATTCAAAATTAATCTATTTTTGTATATTTTCTCATCGAAAATAGTAATATTTTTAAATAAAATTTTTTTTTAATGGTAAACAAGAGTCAATCTTCAAAATAAAAGCAATTCCGAAAACTTGTTAACATCCCTATTATTTGTTTCAATTGTTTAAATTCGTGAATTGGAAACCCAGTAATTCCTTCGGGATCATAATATATTATATTGCGACTAGTGTAATGAAAATTTACGACCTACTTTTTTATATATAGTTACTATATTTGTGTGCAGATGAGATTTGTATGGATAGTTTGGCGTAATGTCACTTTGATCACTCGTGCACAAAGGTATCTATTTCTAACCACCTTCATTATGTACCATTTTGTTTTTTCAAATCATAACTGCCTTGAAAGAGTGTAATAGTACAATAATTTTACCATTAAAGGTATGAATGTAATTTGTTGTAAGTTACAATATAATTAGTAGGGGTAGTTATTTACTGTGTAAATAATAAAAGTATTTTTGCTATGTATACGTTTTGTTTTATTTATTTATCAATTGGTTTAGCGTTAATGTACTCGCGACCGAATCCGGTCACGGCGGCCAATCTCCTGAGACTAGCAATCTGCGCGGGAGATATTATAGTGCACAAAACACAGTTTTACATACTAGTGTGGGAATAGCTCAAAGTAAAACACTATTATACACTTCAACTTCCTTTTATTTAAAACCCTTCTTACTTTAGCACGTCTTACACCGTAACCATTCTATTCGCCATCTTCCCAATCTATCACTTTCTATCCCATACATCCATCTCTGTCACACACACTTATATTCCGTTTGCCACACTAGTAATTGATGCCTGAATTCTTGATACTAAAATGATTTATGATTTTGGTAATTTACGGAAACCTAAGGGAGAATTTTCTAAAAATAAAAACACTTGTATGAGTTCGCTGGTATCAGCTAGTTTTATTATAAAGCTTGTAAAGTAGTTTTTTCCGCGTCTTGGTCGCCATTTTTCTTCCTGTTGGGCGGCTGTCGTAAATGTACTCGCTGTATATGCTTCTTCATGGACGCGGATTGTGTGAACGATTTGTTGCAGAGGTGGCATTCGTAGGGCTTCGCCCCCGTGTGGACCTGGAATAAGAATAGATCTATCGTGAAAAGTGAACATTACTTCACGGAGTGAAAGTAGCGAAATGTGAAAGTGAAAGTAGCGAAATGTAAAAGTGAAAGTAGCGACATGTCGAAGTGAAAGTAGCGAAATGTCAAAGTAAAAGTGAAAGTAGCGAAATGTAAAAGTGAAAGTAGCGACATGTCAAAGTGAAAGTAACGAAATGAAAAGTGAAAGTAGTGTTGTGCCATAGTAGGTGTCAAGTAAAATTTGAGTCAATACGATTTTTGAAACCCTTTGGGGGTAAATTGGTGATTGAAAAATCGAACTTAATTTATCTCACAAGATCATTCAAGGGCGACAATGTGTGAGATGGTAGCGGGCGGGGAGGGGGGCGAGGGGGGGGGACGGGCTACGCACGATGTAGTGCCTGTTGAGCGCGGGCTTCTGCGCGAAGCGGTGTGCGCAGAGCGCGCAGGCGTAGGGCCGCTCGCCGGAGTGCACGCGCTGGTGCAGGCGCCAGTGCTCGCGGCTGGCGAAGCGCGCGCCGCACGCCGCGCACGCGTACGGCTTCTCGCCCGTGTGCAGCCGCTGGTGGTAGCGCAGCGTCGCGTCCGACTGCCAACAACCATAGACAAAAATTTTATTTTATTTTTCTTTTTTAATCTTTTTTTTTTAGGGACTTTATATGCTGCTGTTGGCAGTAGCGCGTTCAACTGGAAAAAGTCATAGACAAATTTTTTTTTTTAAATATATATATATTTTTTTTATTAGGAACTTCCTGTGCGCTGCTGCGCTGGTGGTAGTGTTGTCCTAAATGCTGCAAGCAATAGTGAAATTGAAACTGACAGTGCAATGTTTCCGGCACATTTTGAAGACCACATTCCTGTAATGTCGCTGTCCTCCTAAATGCCGCATGCTTTGAGTGAAGGTGACAAAGTGAAAGTGAAACTCACGGTACAATGTTTCCCGCACACTTCACAGACCACGTTCTTGTTGTAGCGTTGTCCTAAATGCATGCGTTTGACGTGCATATGCAGTTTGGAGCGACTTGTGAATGTCTTGTTACACTGAAAAACAAAAAAAAATTAACAAATCGAATTGAAAATTCATGGGAGGAGATGGGGGGGACACAGAGGGGGAAGGGGGAGATGGGGGGGACACAGAGGGGGAAGGGGGAGATGGGGGAGTATTCCCCCCACGTGGACTGCGGCTATACCGACTTGAGCGCACGGTATCTGCACGGAGGGGGAAGGGGGAGATGGGGGGAGTATTCCCCCTGCGTGGACTGCGGCTATACCAACCTGGGCTCACGGTATCTGCACGGAGGGGGAAGGGGGAGATGGGGGAAGTGTTCCCCCCCACTTGGGCTGCGGCTATACCGACCTGGGCGCACGGTATCTGCACGGAGGGCGGGGCCGCGGTCACGTCGCCTGCGGCTCGGGGCTTGAGCGCGGCGCGGTGCGCGCGCTCGTGCTTCTTGCGGTCGAACGACGACACCGCGCTGTCGCATATCCTACATTTCGACCTGTGGATACCGACCTGGGCGCACGGTATCTGCACGGAGGGCGGGGCCGCGGTCACGTCGCCTGCGGCTCGGGGCTTGAGCGCGGCGCGGTGCGCGCGCTCGTGCTTCTTGCGGTCGAACGACGACACCGCGCTGTCGCATATCCTACATTTCGACCTGTGGATACCGACCTGGGCGCACGGTATCTGCACGGAGGGCGGGGCCGCGGTCACGTCGCCTGCGGCTCGGGGCTTGAGCGCGGCGCGGTGCGCGCGCTCGTGCTTCTTGCGGTCGAACGACGACACCGCGCTGTCGCATATCCTACATTTCGACCTGTGGATACCGACCTGGGCGCACGGTATCTGCACGGAGGGCGGGGCCGCGGTCACGTCGCCTGCGGCTCGGGGCTTGAGCGCGGCGCGGTGCGCGCGCTCGTGCTTCTTGCGGTCGAACGACGACACCGCGCTGTCGCATATCCTACATTTCGACCTGTGGATACCGACCTGGGCGCACGGTATCTGCACGGAGGGCGGGGCCGCGGTCACGTCGCCTGCGGCTCGGGGCTTGAGCGCGGCGCGGTGCGCGCGCTCGTGCTTCTTGCGGTCGAACGACGACACCGCGCTGTCGCATATCCTACATTTCGACCTGTGGATACAGTACATGAAGTGCGTATGTTTGTTGGTTTGTTCTTCAATCATGTTTTTTTAACCCCCGACGCAAAAACGACGGGGGTGTGTATTATTTTTTTTTGTTTGAAAGGTTTATTAGTCGGGAGTGTTCTTGGCTATGTTTGATGAAAATCGGTCCAAGATGGCCGCCGCCACAAAATGGCGGATTACATTATTTTTAAATTTCACATGTCGGTAGTTTTAAGCATCCTTTGGACGCGCGATGCGTATAATTGTGACTAAAATCATACGCAAAAATCCGAATCGACGCGCACAGGTGTGATTAGAATAGAATAGAAATATTTTTTATTCAAATAAACTTTTACAAGCACTTTTGAATCTTCAATGAATCTACCACTGGTTCGGAATGCCTTTCCTGCCGAGAAGAGCCAGCAAGAAACTCGGCGGTTGCTCTTTTCAAAAAAAAAATAAAAATTTTACAATAGTTAATGAAAGCTATGCTGTGTATACAGTGCTTCCACAATAAAGCTTCAAAAATACAAAAATGCATACGTAGGTACACCAATCCAACGCATGTCAAGACGGGCAGTCAAAGCAGACCCATTCCCGTTGGCGGCACCCGTTCACGAGCATGACGCATGATCCAGCCGTTGCTTCGCTCAACCATATTTGATAGCAAACTCATAAAATTCGCACTCTCTCTTGATAAAATTAGTATAGATATGAAAGGTAGTTTAGAACCCCGCCTCCACACTCACCCGTCCTCCTTCCACACGGCTTGCTTGTGTTTCTGCGACGTCAGCAGATGGAGGTAGTACGCGTCCAGCGTCAGAAATTGAATCCCGCACTCCTTGCACAAGCTGTCGGCAGTGGCACTACGCGCCGTTGCCGCTTCCTGCACCCAAAAGGAATACAAGTAAAGGACATGGCGTGTAGAAACCGATTAGGGGTATGGGTTGAGTTTACACTGCTATACCCCTTCCAAGTTAGCCCGCTACCATCTTAGACTGCATCGCCACTTACCATCAGGTGAGATCGCAGTCAAGGGCTATCTTGTCATCGAATAAAAAAAAAACATGTCCCAGTTTAGTATGGAAGGTGGTTTTTTTATTCTGAGTATCAATTAACCAGACCCAAACTGCTATCACGTGAAAGAGAAAAAAATATATAAAATTAAACAACATTTAAATAACAATAATTTTAGAAAACCTAATTTTTTTTAATTAATAATAAAAAAAATATTGTTTGTAGAAAATATTTTTCGATAGATGGCAAAAAAAATATTGTTTGTATTTGTAATTATGTGTTTTTCGATGGATGTCAACATTATAAACATTTTCTAATCTATAAATAATAAAATCTGACACCTGTTAGGGTGGGAACAAGCCAAGGATGCCTCACTGCGATACCTCGCGGTCGCGGTTTAGCTCGCTACCTCGATGCCACCTCCATTTAAAACAAATGTTTGCAAACAGACGAGCGCGAACATGCCGAGAAACATCGATGTGAACCGCGATGTATCGCAGTAAGGTATCCTTCGACATGTTTGCGCTCGTCTGTTTGCATACATTTGTTTTACATGGAGGTGGCAACGAGGTAGCGAGCTAAACCGCGACCGCGAGGTATCGCAGTGAGGCATCCTTGGCTTGTTCCCACCCTTACTGTCACTTGAATGCCATTTAGTTAAATGACATTCAAGTGAGTTAAGTGGCAGTTGCCAAAAGTTCATAATGCGCCATTATACTTGTCACTTTTGACAGTCCTAACAATCATCTGACATTGACAAGTTACCTAGACAAATGATTTTTTTTTTTAAAGCCATTCACCAAACAAAAGAAGATAGAAAGAAGTTTTTTTTTAAATCGGTGCTTAATCACAAGCAAAGGTCGATAAATGCATCAAAACAAAAAAATATTCTCTCACAATCGGGGTCTTTAAAAAATCTGTAATTTAGTTAGAAGCCTTTTTGGATCTCTATCGAATTATATTAAAATCATCCTGGTTAATTACATTCAAAAATAAAAAACTAGCTATTTTTGGACAACTTCTTTTAAGATACAACTGCTTATTCAAGGTAGTGTGCTTTGCGCACACGTGCTCACTCGGTGTCGCGGCACGTCCGCGAATGTAAATATTGTACATAACAACACTGATATTATCTATGATCTATAGTGAGTATTAGTCTTTGGTTTCTCTTTGAAGTCAGGTTTGAACTTGTAGAATATATTGCCGCCAAATGCGCCAAATGGTTCAATTAGTATCTTAGTAATTTATAAAGTCAGTGAATAGTGCTAAAAACTGAATGGTGGTCAACGGGCAGTAACATCCAGGCCAATGATAATAAGTTAAGTGTCCAAAGTTTACTTGTTAATGTCGAAAGCTTCTTTATATAGTGAGATTCACAAACTGGCGTACTGCGTACCGCGGTGCCATGTGAGCTGATCATGACTAATGACTATTCCTCAGCCGCAAAAGGCGTGAGCTCGTCCAACCAGACGCTTGGACAACTACCGGTAGTTTAGGACGACCTCAGGCGATGTAGAGTAACCTACATCGCGAGGGCGGTATTGTGCCCGAGGGTGACTTGCCGTGGTAACGAACATACTAAGTCCTTGATTCGGTGCTGGCGGGTCAGAATCGAGGGTTCTGACACCAGTCACTGAGACAACAGTGAACGATCGCTCTTATGCTCTTAACGGTATATAGATTATACCTATGACAGTAAAGTAAACAACTCAAAAGTACAAGTGTTATATACGTGGATAAGCTTTAGGCACTTAATGATTTCAGTGGGAATCATAGCTGAAATTAAATATTACAGATGGTGAAACTATAGCTTGATCAACAGTTGAGGGCAGTGGCTTGGAGCTGCTGGTACATTGGTCACTTCCCAAGTGACAGGATTGGAGGTGAGAGTAACATGTTGCAATAACGTATTCATAATAATTAATATAGAACACGGGCATTCTGCATCGCCGTCTTAAGACTTAGTTGTCAGTCTTAATCCCCAACAGAGGCGACGATACTCGGGTTTATGTGCTTTGCACACACGTGCTCACTCGACTTTATGTGCTTTGCGCACACGTGCTCACTCGGGTTTATGTGCTTTGCACACACGTGCTCACTCGACTTTATGTGCTTTGCGCACACGTGCTCACTCGGGTTTATGTGCTTTGCACACACGTGCTCTCTCGACTTTATGTGCTTTGCGCACACGTGCTCACTCGGGTTTATGTGCTTTGCACACACGTGCTCACTCGACTTTATGTGCTTTGCGCACACGTGCTCACTCGGGTTTATGTGCTTTGCACACACGTGCTCACTCGACTTTATGTGCTTTGCGCACACGTGCTCACTCGGGTTTATGTGCTTTGCACACACGTGCTCACTCGACTTTATGTGCTTTGCGCACACGTGCTCACTCGACTTTATGTGCTTTGCGCACACGTGCTCACTCGGGTAAGTGTGCTTTGCGCACGTGCTCGCAGCCCGTGTATGACTCACCGCGTCGTCGCGTTTGTGTGACTTGCTCATGTGCATGAGCAGGCCGTGCCTGCCAGCGAAGCTTTCTCCGCACTTGTGGCACACGTGCTCGCTGAAGTTAGTGTGTGCTTTGCGCATGTGCGAGAGGTAGCTTGTAGGTTTACTGAAAGAGAGAGAACAGTCTTTTTGAGAAAATTCTAGCAAATATTAACTATAATTTATTCACGGCTTCGCTACCGCCATCTATTGAAAGTAATCCGAAGTTTCCTATAAAAAATTATCAATTTTTAATTTATTTAATTACTAGTTGACGCCCGCGACTTCGTCCGCGTGGATTTAATTTCTAAAATCCCGCGGGATCTCTTTGATTTTCCAGGATAAAAAGAAATTTTGTCACCATCCAGCACTGGTAGCATGGGCGGGAGAAATTTTATCCCCGGGAAAAGGATAAAACGTTTATCCCCTCGCTTAGCTTTATCCACCCGTCGAGCATGGGCACAGCGGTGGAAATAACACTCAGTGGATATACTTATAGAAATATACATCGCCTTCTCCTCTGTCGCCATGCTTTAGCATAGGAAAAAGATAATTTTATCCCCTGTTAGTGGATAAAATCGGAGGATAAAACTTTTATCTCCTGCTCATGCTACCAGTGCTGGTCCTCAACTATATTCATACAAAAAATCAAGTCGATCCGTGGCTTTGTTTCGGCGTAATTGAATTGAATTGAGCCAACATACAAACATACTTACGCATTTTTTACTACTAGTTTTTTTTATACTAGTTTTTTTTATACTAGTTGATGCCCGCGACTTCGCTCACGTGGATTGAGGTTTTTTGGATTCCCGCGGGAACACTCTTATTTTCCGGGATGAAAAGTATCCTACGTCCTCAACTATCCCGCGGGATTTTAAAAACTAAATCCACGCGGACTTCGCGACTAGTAAAAAATAAAATATAAAAAAAAATAATAATAATAAAAACGCCTTTATTACTGTTACGTTTACAATCATCAAAATAAATTAACACATTTCATTCATTACTTATAATTACTTTATATTTTTTAACTAGCTTTTGCCCCCGCGACTTCGTCCGCGTGGAATTAGATTTTGGGGTGGAATTTTCAAAAAACTGTGACACACGTACTTCTTTATTTTTAACTGAAAGCTCTAATACCAACTTTGATGGAAACAGCTTGAAAAATGACGGAGTTTCATAAAATTCCAATGAAATTCCATCCCCTATTTAAACCCCTTAGGGGTGGAATTTCCAATAATCCTTTCTTAGTGTGCGCCTACGTCATACAAGGAACCAACTGTAAAAATTTCAAGTTTCTAACTTCAGTAGTTTAGGCTGTGCGTTGATATCTCAGTCAGTCAGTCAGGACTTTGAATTTTATATATTAATAGTTAAATTAATTATAATAAAATAATAATATTATAAAAATAATAAAAAAAAAAAAACAATTAATAGAAAAATATAAAAAAAAATATACATATAAAGCGTTATATTTACACGAAAAGTTTGTCGCACAGCTTGCACGGGTACTGGTGGCCGTTGTGCCATCGCTCATGGACCAACGCTTGATTCCTGCCAACGGGAACAAGCAACAAGCTTAAGGCCCAAGACACGAAGCTGCCCGCGAAATTCAAATTTAATTTGGTTTTTCGCCATTTATAAGCGAATACGACAAAGTAGGCTTATGGTATTCAAATTGCGCCAATGGCAGTATCATCTTCACAGGTTTATATACTAATCTTAACGTGAAAGTATCCAGTTTAAGAAATTAGTCAAAATAAAGAGTTTGACGTGAGCTACTCACAAATTAGTCATTATTTTGATTAATTTCTTAAACTGGATACTTTTACGTAAAGATTAGTATATAAACCTGTGAAGATGATACTGCCATTATCGCAATTTGAATACCATAAGCCTACTTTGTCATATATTATAAATGGCGAAAAACCAAATTAAATTTGAATTTCGCGGGCAGCTCCGTGTCTTGAGCCTTAAAAACCGTAATCCGACTTCGGAAAATTGTAAAAGATACGTCACAACGTTGAGATTATTAAGATTATAAGCAGCATATATCTAACATGGGCAGGAGATAAAAATTTTATCCACTGACAGGGGAAAATTTTTGACGACCTCCCTGGCGCAGTGGTGAGCGCTGTGGTCTTATAACTGGAAGGTCTCGGGTTCGATTCCCGGCGGTGGCAATTTAGGAATTTATAATTTCTAAATTGCCTCTGGTCTGGTCTGGTGGGAGACTTTGGCCGTGGCTAGTTACCACCCTACCGTCAAAGACGTGCCGCCAAGTGATTTAGCGTTCCGGCACGATGACGTGTAGAAACCGATTAGGGGTATGGGTTGAATTTACAGTGCTATGCCCCTTCCAAGTTAGCCCGCTACCATCTTAGACTGCATCGTCACTTACCATCAGGTGAGATCGCAGTCAAGGGTTATCTTGTCATAGAATAAAAAAGAATAAAAAAAAATATGAAGGAAGCCAGAATAAAAATGAAGTCAACACTTACTTAGTCAGACTGATGTGAGAGCACGTTGTACAAATGAACCTGCGCGCGTGCGCGGCCGCGGTGTGCGAGTTCAATGCCTGCTTGCTGTTATATCGCAAGTGGCAGATTTTACACTCCAGAACCCCGCTTTTCTACAGAACATACGATATTATTGAACTAGCGCTGAGATTATCAAACTTATTTCTTTCCCGCCCCCTTTGAAAATCAATTATTTTTCAGCGCCCCCAATTTTTTATACACTCCCTAAAACTTAAAAACCTTAATTTAATTACTTTAATTAATTTAGTTATGGTCTGTTATTAGTCGATTCTGATGTTTAACCTTACATTATACTTCAACGTTACATCCTCAAGATTTATGCAACTTTATATTATTAAGAACTAGCTGATACCCGCGACTTCGTCTGCGTGGATTAAGGTTTTTTATTCCCGCTGGAACACTCTTATTTCCCGGGATAAAAAGTAGCCTATGTCCTATTCTAGACCATAATCTATCTTTGTGCCAAATTGAAGCCAAATCTGTTCAGTCGTTGCGACGTGACTGAGTAACAAACATACAAATTTTCGCATTTATAATATTATATTATTAACAAATTATTGGTTAATTATTATATTATTAATAAATTATTGGTTGGAATACTAAATCGCTTGGCGGCACGTCTTTGACGGTAGGGTGGTAACCAGCCTCGGCCAAAGCCTCTCACTAGACCTAGACGAGAAACTAAGAATGATACGGCGTTTATCAATTCCCTAAAAAAATTTCTTATAGATAAAGCCTATTATAAAATTAATGACTTCCTTAATGAGTAACTTGGCGTCCGTCTCTCTACTAAGCCAATATTTTGCTGTGCCCCAACGGGGTTCCGATGTAAAGGGTGGTCTCTAGTTTTAAGAATCATTGTACCTATGACATTGGAATGCAAAAAATAAATGAATATGAATATGGCCTAAATTTTTATTTTGGTGAATTAATAATCTAACTAGCTACGTACCTACCGAATCGTGTTTCTCCTTGTGGTTGCTGTACGCGGTGGGGTCACGGAACCCCTTGTAGCAAAGATCGCATTTGTAAGGGGAGTTCAGGTAGTTGAGAGACTTGGAACGTTCTAGAAGCTCTGCCATTTGCTGTTTCTCGTCTAGTATCAACTCTTTGGCTTCAAACTTTTCTGGAAACGAAAATTGAGAAACCTTTTAAGCTATTGCATAGCTTCTATCGCCAGCGTGGAGACCGAATCCAGAAATTCCGTAACGAAAATAACCTGACACGGGACTCCTCTACGGTGAGCCGCTAGATGGCGTTGATAAAAAATGCTAAGCAATAGCTTTACCGCGGCAGTCCCCGAGTGCCACACGTCTTTTTATCTATCTACTAGAAGCCCGCGCCGACTTCGTCCGGGTTGAAAATTAAATATTTGTTCTTGTGAGCTTCTTATAGGAGACGATTGTCAATAAGATCACCACAGGAACCACACGAATATCCCGCACCGATACCCGCCACCGTGCCCCGCCGCGCCAGCCGGCACCATTTTATTATTTTGTCGCGCGGAAATATTAATTTTCCGATAACTCCTAAGATATTTATTTAAATTGTATAGTGTAAAGGGCAAATATGTTCTAAATTAAATACTTACGATAATAAACATATTTATTTAGATATAGATTGACATCACATCGGTTAAAGAAGCTTCGAAAATAATTCATTATTTTTAATCAAAATTTGAAAGATAGAAATGGTTACTGTAAGTTATCCTTAGAATATAGACATATGCTATCGCGGACTTTTTTTAGAACTCTTTAAGAGGAACAATTCACCCATACATCATTTTTATCCAATAACAGTATATGACCCAGCGCACGCCTTGAAAACGTTTAAGAGTCAAAAAAAATTCCGACTAGCCATAATACATTTATTAACATAATTATAGCCTATAACCATCTGGAATAATGTACCTTTGAAATGGTAAAAGAATTATTGTAATAGGTGCGGTGGTTCCAAAGTTTGCTCCGGACATACATACAAACTCACAAAATTCGCGCTCTCTCTTTATTATAATAGTATAGATATGTCGGTGATGATGCACGACACACGAGGGCCTGATTAGCAGGCCCTCAACAAGTTTACAGGTGAGAAAAGAAAACTGCCTTTGGTGGTGTAGTCCAGCAGAGTGAACTGGTTTTATTTTAAACTAGCTGTTGCGCGCGACTTCGTCCGCGTCAACTTCTGTTATTATGATCGCGATTAATAAGTTTTTAGAAGAATATATTTTAAATATGGATAATTTTCCCCGTTTTTTGAAAAATTTTTTATTTGAAAAGAGCAACTGCTGAGTTTCTTGCCGGCTCTTCTCAGCAGAATCTGCATTCCGAACCGGTGGTAGATTTATGACGTATCATAAGAGCTACAAGTTAGCCTACATGGAAAAAATAAATTTTGATTTTGATTTTGATTTTTCGATTTTGAAAATATGTACTAATATTTTTAAGTAAATAATTTTTTTTTTGTGGTAAACAAGAGTTAATCTTCAAAATAAAAACAATTCCGAAAAATTGTTAACATCCCTATTGTATACAATTAGGGCTTCCAATACCGGGATCCCGGTATTGGCCAATACCGGGATCCCGGACTTTTTTCAATACCGGTATTCAGGCCTTCCAATACCGGGATCCCGGTATTAGCTAATAACTGAGTGAACTGAGTCCTAGACTTTTTCTTCTTATTTCAATACCAGTAATGGAATTGAAAATGTGTACTGTACAAAGACTATATTCGTTAACGCGCAGAACGTGAATATAGCTCAGAATATCAGCTTTGTGGCGGCAAGTTGTGATTTTAGTTTAGCGGATTTGGTCTGATTCTGGCAATGTGGTCAAAGTAATCGAGTATCTTCTGGAGACAGGTGGTCGATAGCCTACTCGTGATTTTTAGCTGTTTCAGTATCGATGCGTTGGTTCTACAGAACCAGCATACATGCTGTCCACGGAATTCCCAGCATTCTCCTCCAGCACCACATCTCGAAAGCGTCAATGCGGTCAGCAGCTTTTATTGTCCATGTCTCAGCTGCATACATGAATATCGGGAAGATGAGTGTGCGGACGAGACGCATTTTTGTACTGATGGAAATGTTCTTATACCTCCAAATCTTGTGTAGCTGAGACATGGCACTTTTGCCATTCCAATCCGCCTCCTAATTTCCGGCTCGAATGACCCGGTGTTGGTTATGTTGGTACCCAGGTAAATAAAGTTCTCTACAATCTCCAGGTTCAGTGAGCCAGTGAGTTCCAACTGTTTGACGCGATCTATCACCATTATTTTCGTTTTGGACCTATTTATGGAAAGGCCCATTTCTTCGCTGATTTGTTCCATCCTGTTCAATAGAGTTATCATTTCGGCTTCAGACGCTGCTAAAAGAGTTGTGTCATCAGCGTATCGTAGGTTGGTTAGCTTTACTCCACCGATGCTGACGCCGCCTTCGCATTCATTGAGAGTCCGCCTCATGATATATTCGCCGTAGATATTGAACAGGATGGGAGAGAGCACACAACCCTGTCTAACTCCCTTGCGAAATTTGAAGGGCCGCGAGTTAACGTCATCTACCCTTACAGCTCCTTCACTGCTGTAATATAGATTCTTGAGCAGTTCTACTAAATGTTTTGGCACTCCTAATTCAATGAGGACTTTCCATAAACAGTTCCAGTTAACGCAGTCGAAGGCTTTACTGTAATCAACAAAACACATGATAATTGGCGTATTGAATTCATAGGATGTTTCTATTATTTGCCATACATTTAAGATTTGTTCACGGGTGCCTTTGCCTTTAACGAAACCCGCCTGCTTTTGCGGGATTTGCCAGTCCAGGTAGTATCGGATGCGGTTGTTAATGATGTAGAGCAGTATTTTGCTGGCATATAAGATAAGCGCTAGTGTGCGATAGTTGGCGCACTTTCTAGTAGAGCCTTTTTTATGTAGAGGGACCACGATGGACAGGGCCCAGTCTCTCGGCCATTCACTGTTACGCCAGATTAGGTCACAGATCATGTGTAACATATCGATGCCAGTATCTCCCAGAGCTGTCAGTATTTCGGATGTTATTTGATCTGGTCCTGGAGCTTTTCTAGTTTTAAGAGATTTCATGGCAGTGAGAATTTCTGATCGAAGTATACTTAGCTCCAGTTGCACTCCGCTACAATTAGCATGTGACGTTCCCAAATCATTGCAATTTTTATATAGCTCTTCGCAATAGTTGCGCCACCTTTCGGCTATTGCGTCGAGTTCATTTATGAGATGGCCTTCGGAATCTTCTATCACCCACGTTTTTGGTTTAAATGGTCTAGACAGGAGGCGGACCTTCTTGAAAAGATCTGAAATCTCAAATTTTTGAGAGTGGTGTTCGATCTCGCTGCATATGTTCTGAATGAATTGGTTCTTATCCTCTCGACATTTTCTAAGGATTTCTTTATATACCTACTTATAGTATCGATCTATAGAAATCGTAAAGAGACTGATTTATTGAATGTAGAGTAACTAATTATTTATTAAAAGTGTTGATTATTTAATTTACACTTTACAGTGAAATATTTGTACTGTAAATAAAAATAATTTTAATGAAAAATCTGCTCGTTATTTTGCTATTTTTTTCCAAAATAAATACGTATTCATTTACGGATTTAGCACTAAAATATACCACAATAAACACCATAGGATTTTGTTCCGTACAGGATTTTTTTTTTCAATACCGGGATCCCGGGATCCCGGTATTGAAAAAAAAATTTCCGGTATCAATACCGGTATTGAAAAAGTCCGGTATTCGAAAGCCCTATATACAATATACAATAAAATAGCTATAGCTACAAAAATATTCAAACCCATTCCGCTCACCATGTTTAGTATTTTTGTCTCCGTCCTTGTCTTTTTTGATCTTCTTATTCGCTTTTAATCGTACACTGCGAAGCGGCAAGTCGTCTTCCGAATCAGACAAAGTTTTATCATTTTGGGTTTTTGATTGAGATTTACATACCTCTGGTTCCGAATCTTGGGTTATATCTGAAAATCCTTAACGTTACTTTCATCCTGTTAATTTTTTTTTTTTATTCGATGACAAGGTAACCCTTGACTGCGATCTCACCTGATGGTAAGTGACGATGCAGTCTAAGATGGTAGCGGGCTAACTTGGAAGGGGTATAGCAGTGTAAATTCAACCCATATCCCTAATCGGTTTCTACACGCCATCGTGCCGGAACGCTAAATCGCTTGGCGGCACGTCTTTGACGGTAGGGTGGTAACTAGCCACGGCCAAAGCCTCCCACCAGACCAGACCAGAGACAATTTAGAAATTATAAATTCCTAAATTGCCCCCGCCGGGAATCGAACCCGATACCTCCCAACTATAAAACCACAACGCTCACCACTGCGCCAGCGAGGTCGTCAAAAAGGTGTGTATAGTAAACTTTAGGCTTCAGGCTTATTGTTCTTATTCTGGTGGGAGGCTTTGGCCGTCTAAGACGTGCCGCCAAGCGATTTAGCGTTCCGGCACGATGGCGTGTAGAAACCGATAAGGGGGTTGAATTTACACTGCTATACCCCTTCCAAGTTAGCCAGCTACCATCTTAGACTGCATCGTCATTTACCATCAGGTGAGATCGCAGTCAAGGGCTATCTTGTCATCGAATTAAAAAAAAAAAAAAAAAACACACTTACCGTTTTCTATATCCTGGTTTGGCTCGTTCTTTATTTCCTCAGCTTTGAGATAATCTTCTCGTTCCTCCAGTTTTATTTCTATCAGCTGACTCGGCTCGAGGTTCATGCTGATAACAGAGGAAGTCTGAAGCCTGCATTGTTGAGTCTTTACTAGATTATTTGGCTGTAAATAATAATAATCTATATATGGGTAGTTCTACGATAAGAGGTAACTTGTGCGGCAATCAGTTTAAAATAAAAATTTTACTTTATATGTTGTTATTTTTGCAATGAAACACATCACCTAAATGTACTTTATTAAATAACATCACGATTCAATGCCTAATTAAAGTATATTTTTCTGAAATTCCTTATAAAGCCTAAAAAAGTCTCTAACCTGGCCTGTCCCTCTGTCGTTTTCAGTTTAATTTGAAAAGATACATATTTTTTTTGTATCAGTTATTAAACTAAAGTATGTTACACACAAATTTCAATAAATGTATTTAAGTATTGTTAAGGAAAAATAGAAAAATATTTACTTATTTGCAATATATTTTACACTTTACTTTTGTCCCACTGTTTTTGGGTATCTACTCTAGAAAATTTCATTCCGCTACTACAAACACTAATATAAAACGGCCATATTCCAAAAATTGCTCAAAGTCATCTACGGACGTGAAGTTAGTAATGCAAAACACGTGAGCCGTTAAGAGCGCCGTCATTTGTTAGTTGTTGCGACCGTTGATTCGAAGTAGTCGTTTCGCGAGGTCATTGTGTCTCTCACCTGGCAAGTCATAAAAGTTATATTATTCATTCAATTTATTTGCATTTACTGGTCTAATTTAATAATGATGGACTAGTGAAAGTGTGATACATAATGTACCGAAAAACTTCTTATGTCAATTAAAACAATACAATTTATCATGAAAACGTCTCTCACCTGCCATATTTCACCTGGCAAGATAAATGTCAGGAGAGAACTTGTTGACCAGGGGAGATAAGGTTAGTGCAAACAAACAAAGTCAATAAAGTCAACAAAGACAAAAAAGTCAAAAAAGTAAAAAAAAGTCAAAAAAAGTCAAAAAGTCAAAAACCGTCAAAAATGTCAAAAAAGTCTTTTTTTGAATTTTTTGAATTTTTTGACTTTTTTGATTTTTTTGATTTTTTAATAAAATATGCATAAAGTGACTTGCCCTTACGTGAAAAGATAAATAAATAGGACAAAAATCGTAATATAAGTGTTTAATGAAAAAACAGCTACTTTTCTCCGTAGCCGTATTCTCTATGGACTTAGAACCTCTTATCATAGAATCACCCATATATAAAATTCAAAGTCCTGACTGACTGACTGAGATATCAACGCACAGCCTAAACTACTGAAGTTAGAAACTTGAAATTTTTACAGTTGGTTCCTTTTATGACGTAGGCACACACTAAGAAAGGATTATTGGAAATTCCACCCCTAAGGGGTTTAAATACGGGATGGAAGTTTATATGAAACTCCGTCATTTTTCAAGCTGTTTCCATCAATGTTGGTATTTGAGCTTTCAGTTAAAAATAAAGAAGTACGTGTGTCACAGTTTTTGAAAATTCCACCCCAAAATCTAATTCCACGCGGACGAAGTCGCGGGGGCAAAAGCTAGTCTATAGATAAACAAACTAAAGCTTAGGTAAGCTTTAAACTGAATTCCATTTATTCATTATAACTATCTGGATGCTACATTCCATTACTAATGGACCGGAATCTATCATTACCTGAATTATTGATAGCTATCAAGAGCCATCATGCGTCATGCTCGTGAACGGGTGCCACCAACGGGAATGGGTCTACTTTTGTCTGCCCGTCTTAACATGCATTGGATTGTATTGCATTTTTTAAACTTCATTGTGGAAACACTGTATACATAGCATAGTTTTGTTACCTATTGTAAAAAAATTTTTTGAAAAGAGCAATCGCCGAGTTTATTGCTTCTCGGCAGGAAGGGCATTCCGAACCAATGGTAGATTCATCGACGATTCAAAAGCGCTTGTAAAAGTTTATTTGAATAAAAACTATTTCTATTCTGTTCTCTACTAAATTCCATTATATTACCTGAATTCCATTTGCAAGATGCTAAATTCTATTCCGAAATCTGAAGTCAGTTTATTCTTTATATGGGTAATTCTACGATAAGAGGTTCTAAGTCCATAGAGAATACGGCTACGGAGAAAAGTAGCTGTTTTTTCATTAAACACTTATATTACGATTTTTGTCCTATTTATTTATCTTTTCACGTAAGGGCAAGTCACTTTATGCATATTTTATTAAAAAATCAAAAAAATTAAAAAAGTCAAAAATTCAAAAAATTCAAAAAATTCAAAAAATTCAAAAAAAGTCAAAAAAGACTTTTTTGACATTTTTGACGGTTTTTGACTTTTTGACTTTTTTTGACTTTTTTTTGACTTTTTTGACTTTTTTTGACTTTTTTGTCTTTGTTGACTTTGTTGACTTTATTGACTTTGTTTGTTTGCACTAACCTTATCTCCCCTGGTCAACAAGTTTCTCTCCTGACATTTATCTTGCCAGGTGAAATATGGCAGGTGAGAGACGTTTTCATGATAAATTGTATTGTTTTAATTGACATAAGAAGTTTTTCGGTACATTATGTATCACACTTTCACTAGTCCATCATTATTAAATTAGACCAGTAAATGCAAATAAATTGAATGAATAATATAACTTTTATGACTTGCCAGGTGAGAGACACAATGACCTCGCGAAACGACTACTTCGAATTAACGGTCGCAACAACTAACAAATGACGGCGCTCTTAACGGCTCACGTGTTTTGCATTACTAACTTCACGTCCGTAGATGACTTTGAGCAATTTTTGGAATATGGCCGTTTTATATTAGTGTTTGTAGTAGCGGAATGAAATTTTCTAGAGTAGATACCCAAAAACAGTGGGACAAAAGTAAAGTGTAAAATATATTGCAAATAAATAAATATTTTTCTATTTTTCCTTAACAATACTTAAATACATTTATTGAAATTTGTGTTTAACATACTTTAGTTTAATAACTGATACAAAAAAAATATGTATCGTTTAAAATTAAACTGAAAACGACAGAGGGACAGGCCAGGTTAGAGACTTTTTTAGGCTTTATAAGGAATTTCAGAAAAATATACTTTAATTAGGCATTGAATCGTGATGTTATTTAATAAAGTACATTTAGGTGATGTGTTTCATTGCAAAAATAACAACATATAAAGTAAAATTTTTATTTTAAACTGATTGCCGCACAAGTTACCTCTTATCGTAGAACTACCCATATATATGTGATATTGTAGTGTAAAAGCTGCCTCAAAGAACACAAGAACAAAGTGTCTTAAACTGATAAAGAAAGACTAAGATACGTCAGTGGACTACTTCTTAGTATATAAGATATAAAAAGTTAAGGTTAAAATAAAATTACTCATTAGGCAGTTTAATAGGCTAGATTGTAATTTTAGTGAGTATATATTAGTTAATAGTGTGTACTCATATTATTGAAAAAAAAAAAAAAAAAAGTTTATTCTTTATAGATATATGTAGCGTTGCCAGGCGTCCGGATAAAGCCGGACACAGTCAGGCTTTTTGGTTGAGTGTCCGGCCAAATTAGACGGTGTCCAGCCTATCTGACTTTTGTTAAGCTTTTTAAGTTTAACTATTTTTTTACATATTTGTCATGTGTTGGTTTCCGCTGCACTCGCCTCACCTTGTATCGCTGCGTTTGCGCGAGCGGGCTTTTAAAAAAAATTGCCATTTTGTACTAGGTCTAAAAAATAAGGGTGTCCGGTCTTTTTACACAAATGTCCGGCTAAACTGGCTGGCCTGTCCGACTTTTCGGTTTGAAGACCTGGCAACCCTAGATATATGGATGCTAAATTCGATTTAATTACCTGAATGCCACTTGCCGCAGCCTCTTTCAAAACCTTCTCAGTCAACATAGCTTGTTGCTTTAGTCTATAGCACTGTCTTAGCCTGGCATAGCATATGTAGCATACGAACTGAAGCTCAGGTATAGAATTAAGCTGAAACAAGACTTCAAATTAATAAGGACTAAGATAACAACATCTTAACGTGTGTTAGGTTGACGTAGGTGTGCATTTTTGAAACTTCTTTGTGGAAACACTGTGTGCCTATCATAGATTTGTTAACCATTGTAAAAAAATTTTTTTTTTTGAAAAGAGCAATTGCTGAGTTTCTTGCCGGCTCTTTTCAGCAGAATCTGCACTCCGAACCAGTGGTAGATTTATGACGTGTCATAAGAGCTACAAGTTGGCCTACATGAAATAAATAAATTTAGGATTTAGGATTTTATATTTTCTAAATTGTCTCTGGTCTGGTCTGGTGGGAGGCTTTGGGTGTGGCTAGTTACCACCCTACCGTCAAAGACGTGCCGCCAAGCGATTTAGCGTTCCGGCACGATGGCGTGTAGACACCGATTAGGGGTATGGGTTGAATTTACACTGCTATACCCCTTCCAAGTTAGCCCGCTACCATCTTAGACTGCATCGTCACTTACCATCAGGTGAGATTGCAGTCAAGGGCTATCTTGTCATCAAATAAAAAAAAAAGTGTTTCCACCAAATCCTGACAAAGCCTGCACACATCTGAGCCCTGAAGCTTGAGGCTATACCTGTGCCTGTTTAGACCAGTGTCCCGTCAAAGCTCGTACTAGAACGCATAGGTACAGAATAGAAGTAGAATGCATACTTACTTTAACATCAGCAATTTTCTCGTAAACTTCTTGCAGCACAGTGTTTATGATGTTAAAACTGTGTGCGCCAGTGAACAAACACAATCTGCACATTTCTGTGTTCATTTTTTTTTTTATTTGACACTCTTCTGCTTTTGCACGATACACAATGGGTAAATGACAAATCCAAATCCAACATAGGGTTATTCAAGGGCTGACCAACAAATTCCTGAAAATTAGGTATATGCGAATTGACTGTTGTACTCGAATAGTAGAATTTCGTGGCGCCACCCGAACAGAATACTGGCTAAAAATCTCTCATACATTTTGTATTGAATAGGTTTTTCAATGGCAAGGAAAGTGACTTTTTATCCCGGAAACCAGTGACCCAAGTGATGCGGACGAACTCGGGGGCAAAAGCTACCATTTATATAGAATAACTTTTTCATCAACAGCCCATTTCAAAGGTTTACTACTGAGCGCAGGTCAACCACCCAACGACGATCGCCGGCCCGGCAATATTAAGTCAAAGTAAGATAAATATAGGAATTACATGGACGAAGGAAATACGTCTGAATACCATGAGAGATTAATGGTCCCTGTCTGCGATAGCTTGCTATATATTACATTTTAAAGCATAACATTTCCTATATTATGTTAATGTAGAAAATTAATGTTACTACAAATTCAAAAATTTTGAAACGTACCTACGAAATTGCTGTAGGTGCATGAAGATCTACATTATTATAAACGAATAGCACAAGTCTTAAATTTAATGGGTTTTCTACCAATTTATACGAAATCTTTATAAACGCAGTGATTATATTCTTTTTGTTTATAAACACAAGTAGGTACAAGTAAAAATAAAAGCACAGTTTACCCAAGAGAATAAAATCTTAATAACCCAAGGGAATGTAATCACTCCGTTTTAAGACACAGACCAGAAAAAGAGGCGGAACTTCAAACAAAATTTTTCGAGCCTTGTCTGTGGCTTTGTTTTATATTTTAGCCAACTTCCTAAAAGAAAAACAATACTACCAACTTACTATCAACCAATGTAAACGTAGACAGAGAAGGCAATAGACCAAGGTACTGTGTAACCGTGACTGAAATAGAGATAACATGACGTAACGATGACGTCACATGACAAGTTTGAGTTTAATGTTGCCACAATAACTGCACTCCCCTGTTACCCCAAATTAGATTGAAAATTCTTCCCAGGATTTTTAAATAAAACGACAAAACACATGCTAAACTGTTTTATTTTTTAAATAACATACCTACACATATAAGGTTGTCTGGGAGAGACATACTTATTAGGGTAAGCTTCTAATTTTTACATATATCTTAATATTGTATGCAATAAAGAATAATAGTATAAAAAAATATATATTTTTAAAAAACCGACTTCAATCACCACTTAAAAGTATAAAATAATTTTAGTTTGTACACGTATTGCGGTTGAAGTCGGTTTTTTAAAATTTTTTTTTTTATATTAAAGTTTTTTAATGTAGTTTCATAGGACCAATTAACTAGATAATTATTTGCTCCTTAAAAAAAATATTGAAATGCCGAATAGAAATTTAGCATATGTGAGTCATTTTGAAAAAAGATGTATGTAACACAAAGGAAATTTTTTTTTACACAAGTTACTAGTAAGAATGTTACACAAAATAATTTGTAAAGAACAGTTAAAATTTTCCTTCGATCGAGTAATGCTATTGAATTAAAAGCAACAAAAATTGTATGTTTAGTCATCAAAATCATCATTAATGAAATTAACAGTATATTCCTTTTTTCAGGCAGTCGTATAAAACTGCAACTCTTCATAGTTTAAGTTAATAATTATTAAAAAAAACATAAAAAGTCTGCCTCTAGCTATTTAAAAATGGCTTTAAAAATTAAGAACTTTGCAAATAAAATAACTCTTAAGATCGCCAACAGTTCTCGATTGGTCGTTGGACATTCGAACGAAACTTCAGGATGATTCAGAACAGTAACCGACACTATCTAACTGAATACACTTTAATCTTCGCCGACATAATATATTATTATTTATATTCTAGTATCCATCATCTTTCTTTTCTTTTCTCATAAAATTAATTTCTCCCATCACGACCTTATTTTGTTTAAACAAGAATTTAAAAAAAAAATTTGAAAAAGTAGCCAAAGTAACCCGCCGTTACGGTATGTCAGAGGACATTACTAAAAAAACCTATCTCCGTGCCAAATTTCAGCCATATCGGTTTAGTGTGGCGTGATTGAGTAACAAACATATGGATGTTTGTTACTCAATCACGCCACACTAAACCGATATGGCTGAAATTTGGATGTATGTATGGATGGCTATACATACATCCAAACTTTCACATTTATTTAGTAGGATAGGGAAAATAAGGACATTGTATAGGTACCTAAAGTTGGTAACACACATAGATACTAAATTTTATTATTAACTGTCAGTTTGTTTCGCACAAAAGTGTGGCGACCTTGAAAAAAACTGGTTACACGATGAGGGACAAAAAATTGGGTAGCTGCGTCTCTGTTTATCACATTGATAACTTTATTTCTGCTCTCTTTTTAGTGTGAGTGAGAAAGAAATCGTCAGTGGGTCTATGTCTTCTCTGTCTACGAATGTAAAGAACGGTAGAAGGAATTGTCAAAGCTAAGGATGTAATTTATCGATAGATACGTCTTATCAATAAACCTTATCGATATTTAGGTTTTATCGATATCGATAAAAAACAGGGATGCGCCACTGTAGCGTAAATAAAACAAGAATCAATATGAGTCTTATAATTAATTAATTCATTCATTCATTCATTTTTAATCACAATTACAACTAGTTGTTAAAACAAAATTTGTTATTTTAAACAATGTAATAGCGTCTTTTTATCTGCTAAGCAAAGTAAAGTATCACTGCACTCTTCTTTTTATCCAATTCGATAGAATAGCAGATAAAAATTAAAAATATAATCGTAGGTAGGCACTCTACCAGTTTGATATCATTGGAAAAAGCAAGAACACAGATTTAGGGAGTATAAATCTGTGAGCAAGAACTTCTCAGAACTTTTAACATTCATGCTGCAAACTTCACATTTTTTATAATCTTCCAAGATGGTTCACAAATTGAATTGAGGAATTAACGAATAAACAATTCCCGCTAGAAAAATTATATATTTATAGAATTAATATCACAGATTTAGAGAGTATACAGATACCACGGTATTTGGGAACATGAAAGTGCCGCCAACTAAAATTCGAGTGTGCGTGACAGCACTATCTGAACACATGCATCAGTGTGCGTGAAATGTTGCCCGACTAATGAAAAAAATGCCAAATTAATGAAAGAAAACTACTAACCGATTTCAACGACATTTGGTACCACAACAGCTTGTATCCTGCAAAAGGTGATGTGCATACGACTGTGGTGGTACGCTGGCTACTTTGGAGCTACGCTGAGTATTTGAGCGGTACGACGAATTCTTTCAAGATATGCCAGTTACTTTGGAGGTACGTCAACTACTTTGGGGGTACGCAGGCTACTGTTAAGGTACGCTAGCTACTTTAGAGGTACGTAGGCTACTTCGGTGGTACGCAGGCTACTTTGGTGGTACGCAGGCTACTTTTAAGGTACGCTAGCTACTTTAGAGGTACGTCGGCTACTTTAGAGGTACGCAGGCTACTCTAGTGGTACGCAGGCTAATTTAGAGATACGCCAGTTACTTTGGAGGTACGTAGGCTACGTAGGTGGTACGCAGGCTACTTTTAAGGTACGTCAGCTACTTTAGAGGTACGCCGGCTACTCTAGAGGTACGCAAGCTACTTTGGTGGTACGCAGGCTAATTTAGAGGTACACCAGCTACTTTTGAGGTACGCAATCTATTTTAGTGGTACGTAGGCTACTTTTAAGGTTCGCCAGCTACTTTAGAGGTACGCCGGCTACCTTAGAGGTACGCAAGCTACTTTGGTGGTACGCAGGCTAATTTAGAGGTACGCTAAGTACTTTTGAGGTACACAATCTACTTTGGTGGTACGTAGGCTACTTTTAAGTTACGCCAACTACTTTGGAGGTACGCAGGCTTATTTTAAGGTACGCCAGCTACTTTTGAGGTACGCAATCTACTTTAGTGGTACGTAGGCTACTCTTTAGGTACACCAGCTACTTTAGAGGTACGCCGGCTACTTTAGAGGTACGCAAGCTACTTCAGAGGTACGCAGGCTACTTTTAAGGTAGGCCAGCTACTTTAAAGTACTTGGCGTACCTCTAAATTAGCCTGCGTACCACCAAAGTAGTTGGCGTAACTTAAAAGTAGCCTACGTACCTCCAAAGTAGCTGGCGTACCTAAAAAGTAGCCTACGTACCACTAAAATAGATTGCGTACCTCAAAAGTAGCCGGCGTACCTCTAAAGTAGCCGGCGTACCTCTAAAGTAGCTGGTGTACCTTAAAGTTAGCCTGCGTACCTCCAAAGTAGTTAGCGTAACTTAAAAGTAGCCTACGTACCACCAAAGTAGATTGCGTACCACAAAAGTACTTGGCGTACCTCTAAATTAGCCTGCGTACCACCAAAGTAGCTTGCGTACCTCTAAAGTAGCCGGCGTACCTCTAAAGTAGCTGGCGTACCTTAAAAGTAGCCTACGTACCACCAAAGTAGATTGCGTACCTCAAAAATAGCTGGCGTACCTCTAAATTGTCCTGCGTACCACCAAAGTAGCTTGCGTACCTCTAAAGTAGCCGGCGTACCTCTAAAGTAGCTGGCGTACCTTAAAAGTAGCCTACGTACCACCAAAGTAGATTGCGTTCCTCAAAGGCAGCTGGCGTACCTCGAAATAAGCCGGTGGCGTAGCAGTTTCACACAAAAAAAAAACTATCTACTAAGACCTCGTTTACAACTTCCTTAATTTAAGGGAAAATATTTCAACGTTAACTTGCATCACTGATCGATTATCGTTGAGGTTTTGTGTTTCTAGTCATCAGCAATTAAATAAAATGGAAAAAGTGGGAAAAATAAACTAAAATATAAATTCTTACCTATGAAACGAAACACCATTTTTCTTTTTGAATTTTTGGGAACAATTTTTACAGTGTAAGACCCAAGATGGCATTATTTTGAGAAAATTGATTTTACACAGACAACGTTCAAACTTCTCGACGCGTCGCATCCATATTTACTCTTTGGTCGCATCCAACCGTAGACAGAGAAGGCAATAGACGAAGGTACTGTGTAACCGCGACTGAAATAGAGATAACATGACGTAACGATGACGTCACATGACAAGTTTGAGTTTAATGTTGCCACAATAACTGCACTCCCCTGTTACCCCAAATTAGATGGAAAATTCTTCCTAGGATTTTTAAATAAAACGACAAAACAGATGCTGAACTGTTTTATTTTTTAAATAACATACCTACACATATAAGGTTGTCTGGGAGAGACATACCTATTAGGGTAAGCTTCTATTTTTTACATATATCTTAATATTGTGTGCAATAAAGAATTTATTATTCTTTATTGCACACAATATTAACTTCAACTACCACTTAAAAGTATAAAATAATTTTAGTTTGTAGACGTAAGTTGGTTTTTTAAAAATATTTTTTTTATATTAAAGTTTTTTAATGTAGTTTCATAGGACCAATTCACTAGATAATTATTTGCTCCTTAAAAAAAATATTGAAATGCCGAATAGAAATTTAGCATATGTGAGTCATTTTGAAAAAAGATGTATGTAACACAAAGGAAAATTTTTTTTCGTTACTAGTAAGAATGTTACACAAAATAATTTGTAAAGAACAATTAAAATTTTCCTTCGATCGAGTAATGCTATTGAATTAAAAGCAACAAAAATTGTATATTTAGTCATCAAAATCATCATTAATGAAATTAACAGTATATTCCTTTTTTCAGGCAGTCGTATAAAACTGCAACTCTTCATAGTTTAAGTTAATAATTATTAAAAAAAACATAAAAAGTCTGCCTCTAGCTATTTAAAAATGGCTTTAAAAATTAAGAACTTTGCAAATAAAATAATTCTTAAGATCGCCAACAGTTCTCGACTGGTCGTTGGACATTCGAAGGAAACTTCAGGATGATTCAGAACAGTAACCGACACTATCTAACTGAATACACTTTAATCATCGCCGACATATATTATATTCTAGTATCCATCATCTTTCTTTTCTTTTCTCATAATATTCATTTCTTCCATCACGACCTTATTTTGTTTCAACAAAAATTAAAAAAAAAATTGAAAAAGTAGCCAAAGTTACCCGCCGTTACGGTATGTCAGAGGACATTACTAAAAAAACCTATCTCCGTGCCAAATTTCAGCCATATCGGTTTAGTGTGGTGGATATGGCTGAAATTTGGATGTATGTATGGATGGCCATACATACATTCAAACTTTCACATTTATAATATTAGTAGGATAGGGAAAATCGGGACATTGTATAGGGACCTAAAGCTGGCAACACACTTAGATACTAAATTTTCTTATTAACTGTCAGTTTGTTTCGCACAAAAGTGTGGCGACCTTGAAAAAAACTGGTTACACGATGAGGGACAAAAAATTGGGTAGCTGCGTCTCTGTTTATCACATTAATAACTTTATTTCTGCTCTCTTTTTAGTGTGAGTGAGAAAGAAATCGTCACTGGGTCTATGTCTTCTCTGTCTACGCATCCAACTAATCGAGAATCGTATTTGCTTTTCGTTTTGTATTCGCTTTGGTGGCGCGTCTGCCGTATTCCCTACACGGTATCTGGTACTCTCTAATCTGTGGTATTAGTTTGTTTATAAAAATACACATGTATCCTCGTATATATAGGATTTCTCGGGACACTTTTTTCGTGAATTTTGCATTACACCCAAGGTCCATGGTATAATGTCAGTGTTCTTGATAGGTACACATTTAAATTCGCATAACTTGAGACTGGTCACTAATGTGGGTTCTCACTTTTCATGTGACTCACAAGAACGCCGTTTTATACTAGTACTAGCTTTTGCCCTCGCGACTTCGTCCGCGTGGAATTAGATTTTGGGGTGGAATTTTCAAAAACTGTGACACACGTACTTCTTTATTTTTGACTGAAAGCTCAAATACCAATTTTGATGGAAACAGCTTGAAAAATGACGGAGTTTCATATAAACTTGCATCCCCTATTTAAACCCCTTAGGGGTGGAATTTCCAATAATCCTGTCTTAGTGTGCGCCTACGTCATAAAAGGAACCAACTGTAAAAATTTCAAATTTCTAACTTCAGTAGTTTAGGCTGTGCGTTGATATCTCAGTCAGTCAGTCAGTCAGTCAGGACTTTGAATTTTATATATATAGATTAGAGGATAGGATAGAGGGGATAGATTTTTGTAATGCTACCTCGCTACTCGTATGAGTTTCGGCACTAGAGGCTAACTCGATAGCACTGCAGCGGGACATACCGAAACTGTCGTATGACGTATCCGTATACGCGGATATCCGGGAGAGGAAAGATCCGTATCCATATCCGTTACTGTTCGGCGGATCTTTTACCTCATTATTTTTCAATACATAGATGAAATTCTATATGTAGGTGATTAGGTACCAATAAAAAACTATTGAATTCCATTCAGATTATTTTTTATTTCTTAAAATCTACTGAATCTCTTTGTAGACATTTTTTTTTTTAACTCGTGTACCAAACTCAAATGTTATCTATGCTGCCCAGTGTCACACTAAACTATAAACAAAACAAAAGACAATGCAAGTCTAAACAATATGTCCTGTCAAGCGAAGCGTCAAGTACCTAGCGTCAACTATTGTTTCAAGGTCACGCGTACAGACACTTATAGAGTAAGAAAGTTAAGATCCGTATCTGTATCCGCGGATCTTGACACCAAATATCCGTATTCGGATCCGTATACGCGGATATATATCTTTAACAATCCGGCACATCACTATTGTTGACTAATTGCCCAACGGTGCAATACCTCAAAAGCCCAACGCTTAAAGGTGCGGACTGAAAACTGAAAGCTCCCAGGTTCGAACCTCCTTACAACAATATTCTTTTGAAAAAAAAAAATGGAATATTTAATTATTTCAGTGTTAGATGAAGGAATCACTTACTTTGAGTAATCAATGTCCTTTTTTTTAGTGAAACTATTAGTGTTTGCTTATTCTATTGGCTGCACATTTATACTAGCATAATTGTCAAGAAAAAGACCTTCAACGATGTCGATGTGTATTTATATGAGTTGTTAAATGACTTTTATTTCCAGTTTTATAGCTGCACAACCTACACGAATAAGGCTTTTCACCAGTGTGCATCCTCATGTGAACAAGTAAATTACTTTTATTTGGACTTTTGTACTCGCACAACTTACATTGGTAAGGTTTTTCACCAGTGTGTTTTCTCATGTGAACTAATAAATCACCTTTACGAGCAGTTTTATACTCACATAGCTTACACGGATAAGGCTTTTCGCCAGTATGAACCTTCATGTGAACTGTTAAATCACTTTTACGAGCAGTGTGATGCTCGCATAACTTACAAGAGAAAGGTTTTTCACCAGTGTGCTGCCTCATGTGAACAGTTAAATTATTTTTATATGCAGTTTTATGCTCGCATAACGTACAAGAGAAAAGCGTTTCACTAGTGTGAGTCCCCGAATGATTCTGATGAGTACGGGAATTACCGTCCGATGAACAAATGAATTTTTTGTCGCTGTTTAAATAATCAGTTTTACTTTGTAAACTTATTGGTATGTTAACTTTTTCTTCATCGTTTAATCTACTGTTGCTATCAGAAGATTGTAAGTCGCCACTGATTACTGCGATGGCTCGTTCACTACTCGGGCCTGCATCGGCTCCTTCAGTTAAGTACTCTTCGCCGTCATTACTGATCACGACACTCGCTGATAAAGGAGCAACTGAAACAATATGTACTCGTATATATATTTTTTACAAAAGCCCTATTGTTTAAGATTAGATCATTAGCTCACTCAGGTAAATATCATCATTAATTTCAATTGACAATTAATTTTTCATCATATCTAATCGAAAAAGGAACATTGGATTCAAAGGATAGCGGAAGCAAAATTAAATTTTTAGGCCCATGGGAGTTTTTACTTCTCTTTCTATAAGACTACAGCGCTCATCACTGCGCGAGGGAGGTCGTCGAATAAGGCTTTTAAATATAATGGTTCCATTTATGTTTCAATAAAGTACCTATTTAATTACATTTGCGCGGGTAAAAAAATAAGTCTTTCACCAGTGTGAATCCACATGTGTCGCTTAAGTGCTTAACATTTTACATAGGTTCATTTGTCATCCTATAACTTACAAAGGAATGTTTCGATACGAGTGTGAGTTCTCATGTGTTTTGTTAGGGCACTTAGTACACATTTATATTTGCATAACTTGAGACTTTTTTTTCTAGACAAAGTAGTCCTTGACTGCGATCTCACCTGATGCTAAGTGACGATGCAGTTTAAAATGCTAGCGGGCTAACTTGGAAGGGGTATGGCATTGTAGATTCAACCCATACCCCAAATCGGTTTCTGCACGCCATCATGCCGGAACCCTAAACCGCTTGGCGGCACGTCTTTGACGGTAGGGTGGTAATTAGCCACGGCCAAACAAACCACCATAAACCAACAGGCCCCACCCACTGTTGAGACCACCGAAAGGGGCCATCACCCTGATAACCGGTTAATTAGTATCGGACAATCCCAAAGTGACTATGGGCAAAGCAAAGTGTTTCTTTGCTTCCAGTCGCCACGTCATTCACAGTAATTTTATGTAGCGATGTCCTAGACATCCGTAATAGTTTTATAAATACATATCAAAAATTCCGAGGCTGACGTGTGGTTCGCCGTGGTGTAACGGTTAACACACTCGGGCGCGATTCCCAGAGAGATGTGGGTTCGAATCCCGCCGGCCTCGGAATTTTTGATATGTATTTATAAAACTATTAATGTATTTCCTTTAAGTGTAGGTTAACACTTCAATAAAAAATTAAAAATTTAGACATCCGTATCCGTATCCGCGGATATGCCAGAAAGAAATATCCGTATCCGTTACTTTTTTGGCGGATCTTTTACATTTTTAATTTTCAAGACATAGAATAAATTCTATATGTAGGTGATTAGGTAGCAATGAAAAACTATTGAAATCCATTCAGATTATTTTTTATTTCTTAATATCTACTGAACTTCTTTGTAGACATTTTTTTAAGTTTGCCTAGTGTCTAGCGTTGCCAGACGTCCCGTATTTCCCGGGACATCCCGTATTTTAGGCATAGTTTAAAATGTCCCGGCGGGGCTGACTCTGTCCCGTATTTGAACCGTACTTCGTTTTTCATTATGACATCGATCCAAGTAAAAAAGAGAGTTGATGACCGTTTATAATTACGATTATAATTGTATTAATTTTTGCAGATATGTTAAAACGAATAAAAATATGTTTAAACTGACTCGATCCTCGGAAAAATATAAAAAAATGACACTGAATAATTTTGTTTTTTATTTGTCCCGGGTAAAAAACTGAAATCCCGTATTTTTTTGCTTATTTTACCATTTGTCCCTTATAGGCTAAAAAAAATCTGGCAACCCTACTAGTGTCACATTAAACTATAAACAAAGCAAAAAACCCGCGCAATGCCAGTAGAAACAACATGTCCTGTCAAGCAAAGCGTAGCGTCAAGTAGCGTCAACTATTTATATCATTTCAAGGTGACGCGCACCGACACCCATTGAGTAAGAAAGTTAAGATCCGGATCCGTATTCGTATCAGCGGATCTTGACAGCAAATATCTGTATTCGGATCCGTATCCGCGGATATACATGTTTAACGATCCGGCACATCACTATTGTTGAGTAATGACCCAACGGCTCAATACCTCAAAAGCCCAACGCTTAAAGGTGCGGACTGAAAACTGAAAGCTCCCAGGTTCGAACCTCATCCGTTGCACGATTGTGGTACCCACACCTAGCACAAGCTTTACGCTTATTTAGAGGGGATAGGAGGGTATTAGTCAACATTCTTACAACAATATTCTTTTGAAAAAAAAAAATTGAATATCTAATTATTTCAGTGTTAGATGAAGGAATCACTTACTTTGAGTAATCAATGTCCTCTTTTAGTGAAACTATTAGTGTTCGCTTATTCTATTGGCTGCACATTTATACTAGCATAATTGTCAAGAAAAAGACCTTCACCGATGTCGATGTGTATTTATATGAGTTGTTAAATGACTTTTATTTCCAGTTTTATACTCGCACACCCTACACGAATAAGGCTTTTCACCAGTGTGCATCCTCATGTGAACAATTAAACTACTTTTATTTGCACTTTTGTACTCGCATAACTTACAATGATAAGGCTTTTCACCAGTGTGCATCCTCATGTGAACAATTAAACTACTTTTATTTGCACTTTTGTACTCGCATAACTTACAATGATAAGGCTTTTCACCAGTGTGCATCCTCATGTGAAGAATTAAACTACTTTTATTTGCACTTTTGTACTCGCACAACTTACATGCGAAAGGCTTTTCACCAGTGTGCATCCTCATGTGAACTAATAAATTATTTTTACGAGTACTTTGATACTCGCATAACTTACAAGAGAATGGCTTTTCACCAGTGTGAGTCCTCAAGTGAATCGTTAAACGATATTTGTATTTGCATTTGTATTGACAAATCTCGCAAGTAAATTTATTGGTTCTCACGTGACTCCGTATGTGTCTTACTAACAAACTTCTTTGTTTAAAAGTTTTCCGACAAAAGTCACAAATATACAATTTACCCTTAGTAAGGAAGTTACTGTCCGGTGTACAAATAAATTGTTTCGTAAGGTCGCTATTCAAACAATCAGTTTTACTTTGCAAACTTATTGGCTTCATAACTTGTCCTTCATCATTGGCTGGTTCACAGTATTCTCTAGTGAGAACTTCATTCTGCCGTTTTGACTCATAACTCAAATTCTTATAGGCCTGGCCATCACTACAAATAACCACTTTTTTACCGAAAACATCATATAGTTTCACTGTGCAATTCGTATATCTAGCGATGTTATCGTTTGTTGTATTGTTGGTCTCGGCAGATCGGTAGTCTAAGTCGCCACTGATTACTGCGATGGCTCGTTCACTACTCGGGCCTGCATCGGCTCCTTCAGTTAAGCGCTCTTCGCCGTCATCACTGATCGCGACACTCGCCGACAAAGGAGCAACTGAAACAATACAGGGTGATTTTTTAAATAGTGCACAAAATTTTTTTGGTGGTTCTATATCGTTAATAGAACATATTTACATTAATAGTTTCGTACCTTTACAGAAGTATTTTTTTTTACCATATCCGACCATAAAATAAGAAAATCACGGTCATACTATTCGATGAAATTAAAATACGCGCTCAGAGGTCAACGGCCGCCGCGCGCGCCTAATGTATCAACAGCTGATAGATTACATTTGTAGGGTGACCCTAACCATCTGTTTAAGAGTGGATCTCTTCGATAAACGATAACTTTGGTATTCCTAAGTAAAATAAAAAAAATAAAAAATACGTGTTGATTAAATTTCGTTTATATAGAATATAAAAAAACTTGTGCACAACCAAAAAAATCAGCCTGTATAATTCTTTTTTACAGAAGGGTGAACATTATAGAGTATATTATACTATTATTTTCTTCTCAAATAAAGTCATGATGTTCCCAAACAATTCAGGTTTTTTTTTCTAATATTATAATAATAATATAGCAAACACATGGTTTTATCGATTACTAGATGATGGCAGTGACTTCTTGAATTTCAGTTTTTTCGTTAATCCTGCGGGAATATTTGTTTTGTCACGGTAAATAGCCACTCTCGAAGTCCTCAAGTACTAAGTATACGCATGCAAAACCAACACACTTTGGAATGCCGTTCCGGCTTCCGTTTTTCCCTGTAACTACAATTTGGGTACCTTCAAATCAAGAATGAATAGAATAATATCCCATCAAAAACATAAAGGTGAAAATGAGAGCCAAGTTCAATATGAATATGGGTGGTTGTCGACTTCGCCGACAAAAGAAATGCGATCTAAATGGGTGCCAAGTTCTGTAGATAATCCTGTTTATTTATAAGAACATATAACATTCTTAAAATATAAATTCAAAGCACAATTTCTTGTTTTTCTGCTAGAACAATGTTTGCTTTTTAAAAATATAACTTCTGAACAGTAAAATTATTTATAAAAAGCCGATTACTTAGGATAAATTGAAGCTCCATATTTGACTTTTCACTAGAGTGAACTCACTCATTTGAACTAATTATTTATTTTATTTATTTAAAGGAAATAGGGGGAAGTCCCCTAGTGGCGGACACTTAAGGTTTTTATGAAAAATAAAAAAATCTGTTTCGAAAAATATTACTTTATTTACGTCTTATATTAGTCAACAAAACTTAAAATCAATATCGATTATCAAAAATGCAATTTCTGCATAAATATATTCAAAAACATAAATTAAACTTTAGTGAAAAAAAAACGCAGTCTCTGGAATTAGCACCTAGTATCGGACAGACTTCACTTCGAACCCCTAGCATACCCCTGTAAACTTGTTTGTGGTTCCATAAACCCATTTTCTAAATTCTCAAAAACTTTTATTGATTACTTACTGACAACAATGAACACTACTTTATTAAAAACAAATATAGTAAACAACTTATAACAGATACACCTGTAACACTAACCTAAATCTTACGTGACGCAGTGTCGTCCGGCCAAAAACAGTAACCAACTACTCCCACTGTTGTCGCGGGCGTCACGGGCAAACCGGGTCCCGTGACTCAGTTTTGCTGCATTCCCCCGCGCCCCTCTAACTCGTTTTTGAATCGCTCGCTTGTTTAGTCGCCGAGATAGTACGAGTGTCCGGTACTAGGTGCCGTCCGGCGTTACAGGAATTCCCCCTATACATTTTATATTTACAATATGAAAATTAGACACTGGTGAATCAAAAACCTAATCAGGTTTATCCGTTCACCGGTAGGTATTCATGTGAGCGCCCTGAATCATACATTATGCATACTTAGGTATACACAATGCATGCTTACATTATAGGGACATTTAGGCATGTAAAATATGCTACTTATATTTATGGGTACTTAATACTATAGGTATTGTTATTATGTAATTACTATAATGAACCCATCGTCACAATTAAAATGTGAGGGTGGGTTCATAATATATTTTGAATGTTACGATAGGCTCACTACAGCAACTACATTATTACGTCATACCAAGTTCGTTGCACAGTTTACCAGAGTTATGTACAGGTTGATCCAATTTTTCAAATCTGCAAGAAATAAGATCTGAGTTTAGCCTTTATATTTTTTGCGTTTATTTCTTTTAATTTATAGGGCAAGCTGTTTATCAATTTTGGAACGAGGCATTCCAGAGTATGTTCACCGTACGAGTTGTTACTTCTTGGAATTATTAGTTTGTTTGCTCTGGAAATATCGCGAGGTAATTTTGAAAAATTGTGTCTTAAAGTCTGGATTTTAAGATCAAAAAAATTTTTTCTGTCAACACTAAATATTTTAATTTTATGTGGATTGGCATGATACTACAATATTTGAAGAGTTCATGATAATTGCCTTTGATTTTATGTTTTATTTTATATGGTACTATTGTTTTCAGCAATCGAATTTGGATTTGATATATATCATCTAGGTGTGATTTGAATGTTCTACCGTAGCTACTTAGTCCATATGAGATTGTTGACTCAACGAGTGCTTTGTACAATGACAATCGTATTGAGTATGGAATTTGATTTTTTATGGCCGAAAATTTTGCAAGCATAGATCGTAGTTTATCGCATAGTTTGTTTATGTGCGCTTTCCACTTCATGCGATCGTCAATGATAAGTCCAAGGTATTTATGATTATCAACTAATTCTACTGAATCACAGCTACAAGAGTTCAAGTTTGAGTGCAGACATGAGTGGTTATGAGCTATCAAGTCAGGGATTACAGGACTTCTATTCTGACTAGAGCTTATGTACATAAGTTTTGTTTTACTTGCATTAAGCACTGGGCCTGCATCATGGGACCATTTAGTTAATAATGTAAAATCAGTCTGCAATTTTGATAAGGCTGTATTTATATCTGTGTCTGCTGATATAAGACATGTGTCATCTGCGAATTGGTATATGTCACAGTTTTTAATAAGGTTACTGACGTCATTGACGTATGTAATATAGTGCAATGGTCCAAGCACGGAGCCTTGCGAATTAGTCTTACATTCTCCTCAAGATAATGCTGGCAAATGAGGAAAATTTAAAATAAGTTAGGTATACATTCAATCATCAATACTTGCATAATTAACAAGGGACCTTCACCAGTGTGTATTCACGTGAGCTGTTAAATTACTTTACGTGCAGATTTATACTTGCACAATTCACAAGATTAATTAAGGCTTTCCACCCGTGTGAGTTCTCATGTGACGCACTAAGTGACTCTTATTAACAGTTTTATATTGACATATTCTACATGAATAAGGCTTATCACCAGTGTGCTGCCTCATGTGACGCACTAAATGACTCTTATTAACAGATTTATATTGACATATTCTACATGAATAAGGCTTTTCACCAGTGTGCTGCCTCATGTGACGCACTAAATCACTCTTATTAGCAGATTTATATTGACATATTCTACATGAATAAGGCTTTTCACCACTGTGCTGCCTCATGTGGACGATTAAATCACTCTTACGTGCACTTTTGTACTCGCATAACTTACAAGAGAAAGGCTTTTCACCAGTGTGTGTTCTCATGTGATGCACTAAATGACTCTTATTAACAGTTTTATATTGACATATTCTACATGAATAAGGCTTTTCACCAGTGTGCTGCCTCATGTGAAGTATTAAATTACTCTTACTTACACCTTTGTAATCGCAAAACTTACATGAGAAAGGCTTGTCACCAGTGTGCTGCCTCATGTGACGTATTAAATTACTCTTACTTCCACTTTTGTACTCGCATAACTTACAAGAGAAAGGCTTTTCACCAGTGTGCTGCCTCATGTGAAGTATTAAATTATTCTTACTTACACCTTTGTAATCGCATAACTTACATGAGAAAGGCTTGTCACCAGTGTGCTGCCTCATGTGACGTATTAAATTACTCTTACTTCCACTTTTGTACTCGCATAACTTACAAGAGAAAGGCTTTTCACCAGTGTGCTGCCTCATGTGTGTGGTTAAACTACTCTTACGTGCACTTTTGTACTCGCATAACTTACAAGAGAAAGGCTTTTCACCAGTGTGCTGCCTCATGTGAAGTATTAAATCCTTTTTATATGCACTTTTGTACTCGCATAATTTACAAGAGAAAGGCTTTTTACCAGTATGCTGCTTCATGTGTGCGGTTACATCACTCTTACGTGCACTTTTGTACTCGCATAACTTACAAGAGAAAAGCTTTTCACCAGTGTGCTGCCTCATGTGACGTATTAAATGACTCTTATTTCCACTTTTGTACTCGCATAACTTACAAGAGAAAGGTTTTTCACCAGTGTGCTGCCTCATGTGACGTATTAAATGACTCTTACTTGCACTTTTGTACTGACATAACTTACAAGAGAAAGGCTTTTCACCAGTGTGATGCCGCATGTGAAGTATTAAATTACTCTTCTGTGCACTTTTGTACTGACATAACTTACAAGAGAAAGGCTTTTCACCAGTGTGCTGCCTCATGTGAACTATTAAATTACTCTTATCTACACTTTTGTACTGACATAACTTACAAGAGAAAGGCTTTTCACCAGTGTGCTGCCTCATGTGGACTATTAAATTACTCTTTTTTACACTTTTGTACTGACATAACTTACAAGAGAAAGGCTTTTCACCAGTGTGCTGCCTCATGTGACGCATTAAATGACTCTTACTTGCACTTTTGTACTCGCATAACATACAAGAGAAAGGCATTTCACCAGTATGAGCCCTCAAGTGATTCATTAAAAGGTATTTGTATTTGCATTCGTATTGACAATTCTCGCAAGTAAATCTATTAGCTGTCTCGTGGCGCTGTATGTGTTTTATAAACAGACCTTTTTTTTTATACTTAACGTGGCAAAAGTCACAAATATACATTTTTTCTTGAAAATTTGTGTCAACTTGTTCTTCATCAGTGGCTGGTTCAATGTATTTACTGGCGTGAATCTCTCTCTGACTTTTTGGCTCGTAACTCACATTTTTAAAGGCTTCGTGACTGTCGTAAGAAATGAAAACTTTTCGTGTTTTCGTTAAAGATGCATCTCGTTTTGGCACAACGTTTTTACTGAACACATCGTATAGTTTCACTGTGCAATTCGTATATCTAGCGATGTTATCGTTTGTTGTATTGTTGGTCTCGGCAGATCGGTAGTCTAAGTCGCCACTGATTACTGCGATGGCTCGTTCACTACTCGGGCCTGCATCGGCTCCTTCAGTTAAGCGCTCTTCGCCGTCATCACTGATCGCGACACTCGCCGACAAACGAGCAACTGAAACAATACAGGGTGATTTTTTAAATAGTGCACAACATTTGTTTGGTGGTTCTATATCGTTAATAGAACATATTTACATTAATAGTTTTGTACCTTTAAAGAAGCATTTTTTTTACCATATCTGACCATAAAATAAGAAAATCACGGTCATACTATTCGATGAAATTAAAATACGCGCTCAGAGGTCAACGGCCGCCGCGCGCGCCTAATGTATCAACAGCTGATAGACTAACCATCTGTTTAAGAGTGGATCTCTTCGATAAACGATAACTTTGGTATTCCTAAGTAAAATAAAAAAAAAATAAAAAATACGTGTTGATTAAATTTCGTTTATATAGAATATAAAAAAACTTGTGCACAACCAAAAAAATCAGCCTGTATAATTCTTTTTTACAGAAGGGTGAACATTATGGAGTATATTATACTATTTCTTTCTCAAATAAAGTCATGATGTTCCCAAACAATTCAGGTTTTTTTTTTCTAATAATATAATAATAATATAGCAAACACATGGTTTTATCGATTACTAGATGATGCCAGTGACTTCTTGAATTTCAGTTTTTCGTTAATCCTGCGGGAATATTTGTTTTGTCACGGTAAATAGCCACTCTCGAAGTCCTCAAGTACTAAGTATACGCATGCAAAACCAACACACTTTGGAATGCCGTTCCGGCTTCCGTTTTTCCCTGTAACTACAATTTGGGTACCTTCAAATCAAGAATGAATAGAATAATATCCCATCAAAAACATAAAGGTGAAAATGAGAGCCAAGTTCAATATGAAGAATATGGGTGGTTGTCGACTTCTAGCCCAGTCATTAAAGCCAAAACCCGAAAGTAATTAGTAACTTGATAAAAATTTTAGGGGGTTTTTAAAGAAGGGAAAATAACTTACCGTGTGATTTTGCAGTGTTGTGGGGTGTACGGAAAGGGTTGAAAAGGGGTGAAAAGGGTTTTTTGTTAATAACTTTGCCAAAAAAATTAGTAACACGCTGCAAATTTATAATAAGGTTGTTCTTACCGTTTTGTAACGTTTATTAAATTTGCAGTGTTTTGCAACATACGGAACATTGTTTATTATTAAAAAACAATGAAATTTGTTATTAACAAGGGTAAAAAAAATAGTAACACGCTGCAAATTTATAATTAGGTTGTTCTTACCGTTTTGTAACGTGTATTAAATTTGCAGCGTTTTGCAACATACGGAACATTGTTTATTATTAAAAAACAATGAAATTTGTTAATAACAGGGGTAAAAAAAGTAGTAACACGCTGCAAATTTATAATTAAGCTGTTTTTACTCTTTTGTAACGTATATTAAATTTGCAGCGTTTTAGTAATTAACAATGTTCCGTATGTTGCAAAACGCTGCAAATTTAATAAACGTTTGAAAACGGTAAGAACAACGTCATTATAAATTTACACCGAGTTACTAATTTTTTTTACCCCTGTTATTAACAAATTTCATTGTTTTTTTAATAATAAACAATGTTCCGTATGTTGCAAAACGCTGCAAATTTAATACACGTTACAAAACGGTAAGAATAATCTAATTAATATATATAGCTACTCGTGCTGATTCACTCACTCACTCATTGATCACCTCTCCTGTAAAATTTTGTATGGAAAAATTTTTTTTCACCTACGGTTTCGTATAGAGAACAAAAATTCATTCGGAGGAAAAATATGGAGAGAGCTGATGATTGAGGATTTCGGAGACGGGTGAGGAGCACCGGCCTGAGTATCGAAGATAGGTGGGGGGTGTTCAACCAAATGTCACTCGAAACCTCATCCAATTGGCAGAGAGCCGAAAAAAAACTCCAAAATGGCGGATTCAAGATGGCGGCCATACAAATTACGTCGGTGTCTATCTCGGAAACTATAAGAGATGGAAGAGTGGTTTCTTGGAAAAGGATGATCAGGACCCGAAGATCTACTTGATGAATAGAAAAAAATTCAAAATGGCGGAATTAAATTTTTTCCATACAAAATATATGCAAGACTTTATACGGTTCCTTTTCAAAATTTCTGATGGTTTCGTATAGAGGATAAAAATTCATTTGGAGGAAAAATATGGAGAGAGCTGATGGTTGAGGATTTCGGAGACGGGTGAGGAGCACGGCCAGGATATCGAAGATAAGTGGGGAGTGTTCAAACAAAAGTCACTCGAAACCTCATCCAATTGGCAGGGAGCTGAAAAAAAATTCAAAATGGCGGAATCAAGATGGCGGCCATACAAATTTCTATGGTGTCTATCTCGGAGTCTACAAAAGACGGAAAAGTGGTTTCTTGGAAAAGGATGATCAAGACTCGAAGGTCTACTTGATGAATAGAAAAAAAATTCAAGATGGCGGAATTTTATTTTTTCATACAAAATATATGCAAGACTTTGATACGTTCCTTTCCGCTGATGGTTTCGTATAGAGGACAAAAATTCATTTGGATGAAAGATATGGAGGGAGCTGCTTGAGGATTTCGGAGACGGGTGAGGAGCACGGTCAGGGTATTGAAGATAGGTTGAAGGTGCCCAAACAAAAATCACTCGAAACCTCATCCAATTGGCAATAAGCTGAAAAAAAAATACCAAAATGGCGGATTCAAGGTGGCGGTCGTACAAATTTCATCGACGTATATCTCAGAGACTATGAAAGATGCAAGAGTAGTTCCTTGGAAAAAGATGATCAAGACCCGAAGGTCTACTTGGTGGGCAAAAAAACCGCGGTTCGCTTTAGCGAGCCGCGCGCCCACGCGCCCTACTAGTCTAATTATAAATTTGCAGCGTGTTACTATTTTTTTACCCTTGTTAATAACAAATTTCATTGTTTTTTAATAATAAACAATGTTCCGTATGTTGCAAAACGCTGCAAATTTAATAAACGTTACAAAACGGTAAGAACAACCTTATTATAAATTTGCAGCGTGTTACTAATTTTTTTGGCAATGTTATTAACAAAAAACCCTTTTCACCCCTTTTCAACCCTTTCCGTACACCCCACAACACTGCAAAATCACACGGTAAGTTATTTTACCTTCTTTAAAAACCCCCTAAAATTTTTATCAAGTTACTAATTACTTTCGGGTTTTGGCTTTAATGACTGGGCTATTCGCCGACAAAACAAATGCGATCTAAATGGGTGCCAAGTTCAATATGAAGAATATGGGTGGTTGTCGACTTCGTCGACAAAAGAAATGCGATCTAAATGGGTGCCAAGTTCAATATGAAGAATATGGGTGGTTGTCGACTTCGCCGACAAAAGAAATGCGATCTAAATGGGTGCCAAGTTCTGTAGATAATCCTGTTTATTTATAAGAACATATAACATTCTTAAAATATAAATTCAAAGCACAATTTCTTGTTTTTCTGCTAGAACAATGTTTGCTTTTTAAAAATATAACTTCTGAACAGTAAAATTATTTATAAAAAGCCGATTACTTAGGATAAATTGAAGCTCCATATTTGACTTTTCACTAGAGTGAACTCACTCATTTGAACTAATTATTTATTTTATTTATTTAAAGGAAATAGGGGGAAGTCCCCTAGTGGCGGACACTTAAGGTTTTTATGAAAAATAAAAAAATCTGTTTCGAAAAATATTACTTTATTTACGTCTTATATTAGTCAACAAAACTTAAAATCAATATCGATTATCAAAAATGCAATTTCTGCATAAATATATTCAAAAACATAAATTAAACTTTAGTGAAAAAAAAACGCAGTCTCTGGAATTAGCACCTAGTATCGGACAGACTTCACTTCGAACCCCTAGCATACCCCTGTAAACTTGTTTGTGGTTCCATAAACCCATTTTCAAAATTCTCAAAAACTTTTATTGATTACTTACTGACAACAATGAACACTACTTTATTAAAAACAAATATAGTAAACAACTTATAACAGATACACCTGTAACACTAACCTAAATCTTACGTGACGCAGTGTCGTCCGGCCAAAAACAGTAACCAACTACTCCCACTGTTGTCGCGCGCGTCACGGGCAAACCGGGTCCCGTGACTCAGTTTTGCTGCATTCCCCCGCGCCCCTCTAACTCGTTTTTGAATCGCTCGCTTGTTTAGTCGCCGAGATAGTACGAGTGTCCGGTACTAGGTGCCGTCCGGCGTTACAGGAATTCCCCCTATACATTTTATATTTACAATATGAAAATTAGACACTGGTGAATCAAAACCTAATCAGGTTTATCCGTTCACCGGTAGGTATTCATGTGAGCGCCCTGAATCATACATTATGCATACTTAGGTATACACAATGCATGCTTATATTATAGGGACATTTAGGCATGTAAAATATGCTACTTATATTTATGGGTACTTAATACTATAGGTATTGTTATTATGTAATTACTATAATGAACCCATCGTCACAATTAAAATGTGAGGGTGGGTTCATAATATATTTTGAATGTTACGGTAGGATCACTACAGCAACTACATTATTGTTTTGCGTCATACCAAGTTTACCAGAGTTTTGTACAGGTTGATCCAATTTTTCAAATCTGCAAGAAATAAGATCTGAGTTTAGCCTTTATATTTTTTGCGTTTATTTCTTTTAATTTATTAGGCAAGCTGTTTATCAATTTTGGAACGAGGCATTCCAGAGTATGTTCACCGTACGAGTTGTTACTTCTTGGAATTATTAGTTTGTTTGCTCTGGAAATATCACGAGGTAATTTTGAAAAATTGTGTCTTAAAGTCTGGATTTTGAGATCAAAAAAATTTTTTCTGTCAACACTAAATATTTTAATTTTATGTGGATTGGCATCATACTACAATATTTGAAGAGTTCATGATAATTGCCTTTGAATTTATGTCTTATTTTATATGGTACTATTGTTTTCAGCAATCGAATTTGGATTTGATATATTATATCATCTAGGTGTGATTTGAATGTTCTACCGTAGCTACTTAGTCCATATGAGATTGTTGATTCAACGAGTGCTTTGTACAATGACAATCGTATTGAGTATGGAATTTGATTTTTTATGGCCGAAAATTTTGCAAGCATAGATCGTAGTTTATCGCATAGTTTGTTTATGTGCGCTTTCCACTTCATGCGATCGTCAATGATAAGTCCAAGGTATTTATGATTATCAACTAATTCTACTGAATCACAGCTACAAGAGTTCAAGTTTGAGTGCAGACATGAGTGGTTATGAGCTATCAAGTCAGGGATTACAGGACTTCTATTCTGACTAGAGCTTATGTACATAAGTTTTGTTTTACTTGCATTAAGCACTGGGCCTGCATCATGGGACCATTTAGTTAATAATGTAAAATCAGTCTGCAATTTTGATAAGGCTGTATTTATATCTGTGTCTGCTGATATAAGACATGTGTCATCTGCGAATTGGTATATGTCACAGTTTTTAATAAGGTTAGTGACGTCATTGACGTATGTAATATAGTGCAATGGTCCAAGCACGGAGCCTTGCGAATTAGTCTTACATTCTCCTCAAGATAATGCTGGCCAATGAGGAAAATTTAAAATAAGTTAGGTATACATTCAATCATCAATACTTGCATAATTAACAAGGGACCTTCACCAGTGTGTATACACGTGAGCTGTTAAATTACTTTACGTGCAGATTTATACTTGCACAATTCACAACATTAAGGCTTTCCACCCGTGTGTTCTCATGTGACGCACTAAATGACTCTTATTAACAGATTTATATTGACATATTCTACACGAATAAGGCTTTTCACCAGTGTGCTGCCTCATGTGAACTATTAAATTACTCTTATCTACACTTTTGTACTGACATAACTTACAAGAGAAAGGCTTTTCACCAGTGTGCTGCCTCATGTGAACTATTAAATGACTCTTACTTCCACTTTTGTACTCGCATAACTTACAAGAGAAAGGCTTTTCACCAGTATGCTGCCTCATGTGTGTGGTTAAACTACTCTTATATGTACTTTTGTACTCGCATAACTCACAAGAGAAAGGCTTTTCACCAGTGTGCTGCCTCATGTGACGTATTAAATTACTCTTACTTACACTTTTGTACTCGCATAACTTACAAGAGAAAGGCTTTTCACCAGTATGCTGCCTCATGTGTGCGGTTAAACTAATCTTACTTACACTTTTGTACTCGCATAACTTACAAGAGAAAGGTTTTTCACCAGTATGCTGCCTCATGTGAACTATTAAATTACTCTTATTTACACTTTTGTACTGACATAACTTACAAGAGAAAGGTTTTTCACCAGTATGCTGCCTCATGTGAACTATTAAATTACTCTTACTTACACTTTTGTACTCGCATAACTTACAAGAGAAAGGCTTGTCACCAGTGTGCTGCCTCATGTGAACTATTAAATCCTTTTTATATGCACTTTTGTACTCGCATAATTTACAAGAGAAAGGCTTTTCACCAGTATGCTGCCTCATGTGACGTATTAAATTACTCTTATCTACACTTTTGTACTGACATAACTTACAAGAGAAAGGCTTTTCACCAGTATGAGCCCTCAAGTGATTCATTAAAAGGTATTTGTATTTGCATTCGTATTGACAATTCTCGCAAGTAAATCTATTAGCTGTCTCGTGGCGCTGTATGTGTTTTATAAACAGACCTTTTTTTTTATACTTAACATGACAAAAGTCACAAATATACATTTTTTCTTGAAAATTTGTGTCAACTTGTTCTTCATCAGTGGCTGGTTCAATGTATTTACTGGCGTGAATCTCTCTCTGACTTTTTGGCTCGTAACTCACATTTTTAAAGGCTTCGTGACTGTCGTAAGAAATGAAAACTTTTCGTGTTTTCGTTAAAGATGCATCTCGTTTTGGCACAACGTTTTTACTGAACACATCGTATAGTTTCACTGTGCAATTCGTATATCTAGCGATGTTATCGTTTGTTGTATTGTTGGTCTCGGCAGATCGGTAGTCTAAGTCGCCACTGATTACTGCGATGGCTCGTTCACTACTCGGGCCTGCATCGGCTCCTTCAGTTAAGCGCTCTTCGCCGTCATCACTGATCGCGACACTCGCCGACAAAGGAGCCACTGAAACAATATAACTCTTTTTTACAGAAGCATGAACATTAAACTATTACTTTCTCAAATGAATTCGTGAAATGGTAACGATTCGATTTCTTCTAATAAAGTACCATTAGTGTACATATTACATAATATATTGTTTTAGCGATTACTAGATAATATATAAATCGGAGAAGGAAGCCTGAATTTAATTTGATATTTTTCTGTAGAACCTCATTGATTGAATACTTTTTAATATTGTTTAAAACCTCTTTCGTTTATTAAAAGTAAAGATGTTACGTCGCATCAGAGTCGAGGGCAGGCCTCGAGCGAGGTCGGGATGCCATCTTGGCATTCACTAGGCAGACGTGTGACTTAGCAGAGCTGTGCTCATCAGTTATGATGAGAAGAGAGTTGATCAAGGTGGATCATTATGGGAGAACAGTGTGCCTAGTGGGAGTTTTTTTACCTATTCGGTCGTGAAAGCGTTGTCCGATTTGTATGGAATTGAAACAGCGCCATCTAGTGACAACAAAGTGAAACAAAATTTGTGAGTTCAAGTTTTTTACTCTCTCGTAACCGACTATCGACTATCGACAGGCATTCGGAAGCGAGAGCGTTAGCGCACGTGATTGGTTGTTTCAATGACCTTGTGAATGCGTTGCGAGTGCGAGTTTACAATTATGACATTTGAGACGTAAATTGAGTAAACGCTATCACTAACGTGATCGACAAGTTCTCACGAAGATTTTTAGGGTGAAAATTGAGTGAAATCGGTATAAGACATCGTTTAGATTTAAATTTTGTACATAAATTATCTTGGGTTTACGCTTTAATTAAATAAAATCATGTGAGCATATAATTAAAACTTTAATTTTAATGAAATAATATGAAAATAACTCTTAACAGCAACTTACATTCTACATCTATTACCATTTGTATAGGCTGTGATTGAGGTGGCTGGACGTTAAGACTAGCCTGTAAGAGAATACAATTTATGAAAAACAAGTCAAGTCGGTTAAATAACAAACAGTTGGTGTTTTATTTATAATAATTATCTTATAAAGTTAATATGTAAGTAATTAAGGTAAAACCTGTGTCAACCCAGCTTCTTCCACTGCCAAGCCTGTTGCCACTTGCATACCAACTAAGCGAAGCAGTCGTTGCTCTAAGTCCGACAACTTCGCTAAATTGGCCGGTCCACCACCAGTGCCAACCACAGTCCTATGCAGGCGAGCAGCCTTTTTTTCGTATTATTTTTAAAGTCGCTCCACACCTTAAATCATGCACAAAGCAAAGATTTTATACAGTAAACCTTGAGTAAACCATAACCAGTATAATTTCACAACCCACAACCAAGTAATAATAGAAATAGGTTGTCTTAAGTAGGTACCTTCTTCCATTTTTCCAATGTTTTGGAATCGCCAGCGCCATCATTGTTAAGTAACTGGACTAGTTCTTCCCAATTCTTTAAATTATTTAGTCGGTCCCTTGCATTGGAGCATGGTTTGCTTAGATCTCCATGTCTAAAAAGTAAAAACAATAAACTTAGTAGGTACATTGGTAGTTACAAGTTCACAGTTAGTTCAATTCATAAACACCATATAACTTTAATCCACTTACTGCTCCATGTACGTCACCATCATCTCGAATTGCGTTGAACTAGTCCTCATTTTTAACTTTTTCCTTAATAAACTAATTCAAAAATATGACCTATCCACGACAAGCAAAACGTAAACAAACAAAGATGTCGTCACAATCCCCATAACTTTGATAGACCCCTGCTTTCATTAAAATCACATAGTAAAAATGTCATTCTAAATTTGGCTGGTTTATTTCACGACGCGAGCGTGATTCGATACTCACCGTGAGTTAACTTGAATCAAGTGGTTAGCGCAATGTTATCCTACACTCACTTGTTTTCGATTATCGATGCGTGTGGCGTTTATTCGGTTAACGCGGTGATAAAGTTATTCGAATAATCTTAGGCAACTCCCACTAGGCACACAGAATGTGAAGTGAGAAGGGTGTCGCGAACTCGCTGCTCAGATTGGATTATAATTAGAAAGTGATTAATCACTTGGTGACTCTCAATACATATTGTGGAACTACTTCGACCATTTAGCCGGGACGAGCCTTTACGCAGATTTAATACTGAATATATTCTGCCACTTTCTGCGGGAGGTGAGGTAATCACGTACAGCTTACTTACAGCACACGTTTATTCACTTGCGCACACTCTTGTAAAAAACTTAACGTCTCTATGAACGCACACCCACTCAAAAGCTGTCACACTTACAAGCTGACACGTACGTTGTACATGTACTTCGGCAGACGGGAATGCGTGCGCTTGCCAAGTCCTGGCTAAATGGTCGAATTGGAACTATGATTAAATTGTACAGAACAAGGAATACTTCGTTTTATGCTTGTATTCAACCCTGATGACGCCCACTAGCTACAGCGACCACTGATGATGTCTATGAGAACGGCCTTTCTCCGACATATATATATTTTTTTTGTATTTTTTCCTTTTCTTTTTTTGTTTCGTCTAATTAGTGTAAGTGGCACATAGTCTACTTAGTAGACTATGTGCCACTAGTAGACTCTACACTAGTAGACTCTACTACCTACCTACGTGATGATATCTTTTTTAATTTTTTATTGAAGTGTTAACCTACACTTAAAGGAAATAATCTAATAGATTTATAAATACATATCAAAAATTCCGAGGCCGGCGGGATTCGAACCCACATCTCTCTGGGAATCGCGCCCGAGTGTGTTATCCGTTACACCACGGCGAACCACACGTCAGCCACGAAACATGTGTCGCTACTAGATGTCGCTAACAGTTGCTATAAAACTGATTGAAAAAGTAGATACATATCACTAATTTCGTGGCTGACGTGTGGTTCGCCGTGGTATAACGGATAACACACTCGGGCGCGATTCCCAGAGAGATGTGGGTTCGAATCCCGCCGGCCTCGGAATTTTTGATATGTATTTATAAATCTATTAGGTGATGATATCTGTCTGCACATACAACAAGCAAGATTAAAATAAGATCTTACGTGATTAAATGTGGTCAAGGCAAAGACTATGATATGAAGATAGTAAAAATGGTATATGCAGGATGATTTTCTAGGTAGTGCACAAATTTGTTGTGGTTCTATATCGTCAATAGAACATATTTCCATTAATATGTAGTTTTGTACCCTTTTTGAAATATTTTATCCGACCATAAAATTAGCAAATCATGGTCATACTATTCGACGAAATTAAAATACGCGCTCAGAGGTCAACGGCCGCCGCGCGCGCCTAATGTATCAACAGCTGATAGACTAGGGTGTCCCTATCGATTGTTTAAAAGAGGATCTCTTTGGTAAACGATAATTTTGGTATTCTGAAGTAAAGTAGAAAAATAAAAAATACGTGTTGATTAAATTTCTTTTATATACAACATAAAAAAAATATTGTGCAAAACACAATTATTGTGAATCATTGATCGCAATATCATGGGGTTGTAAATCTGGCTGTTCAGACGTTTCTCTCATAGACAAATCACTCAAAGGAGTTGTCCAAAAATGTTTTTTTTTAATTTTGATGTAATTAATCAGGATGATTTTAATATAGTTCGATAGAGATCCAAAAAGGTAAATAATTTACAGATTTTTTAATGACCACGATTCTGAGAGAATATAGTTTTTTTTTGTTTTGATGCATTTATCGATCTTTGCTTGTGATTAAGCAGTTATAACAAAAAAACTTCATAAATATCATTTGACTAGGTAACTTGTCAATGTCAGGTGATTGTCAGGACTGTCAAAAGTGACAAGTATAATGGCGCATTTTGAACTTTTGGCAGTTAAATGACATTAAAGTGCAAGTAACAAGTGTCAAATATAATTATTTATAGATTAGAAAAAGTTTTTAATGTTGCCATCCATCGAAAAATATTTTCTCCACACAATATTTTTCTTTATTAATTGACACTCAAGAATAAAAAACCATCCTCCACACTAAACTGGGACATGTCCTTTAAAGATGGACTGATTGTAGGTACTCGTTCTTTCGGTTCGTCTCCTACTAACTCTTTGCTGTGATCTAGAAACATGAACAGAAGGTCTTTCAGGATCTTCAATAGGTCTCGAAGAAGACGATCGTAGTTGAATTTGACCAGGTGCAGATGACTCAACTAATGGATCTTGAACTTCTGCACCTGTGCTGTCGTTTACAATATCTATCAGCTCTTCATTTTCTGTAATACGTGCAGTATTTTTCTTTCTTGCCCTACGCCTCAGCGAATTAATTCTATTTCTTTCCCGTATTATTTTTCTTTTTTGTGAAGACAATTGAGCTATAGGCAGAATGTTTTTCTCTGCCTTTCTTTTACGGTATCTCTCCCTGTCTTCTTTTTTCAGTTTCTCATATTCTTCAGGATTATTCTTTAATCTTGTCTTTCTGCTCCGTTCCGCAATCCTCTTTTTCTCCAGCCGTTCTTCTCTACTTTGACGTGCCTTTCCCATTTTCGATTTTATGCCTTGAACAAAGTAATAATACTATATAACCTGGGACAATGGGACTGCGATACAAAGTATGCTTAGACTGGACACTGAATACTCATACACTAGCGTTGCCAGAAGTCCCGTATTTCCCGGGACATCCCGTATTTTAAGCATAGTTTAAAATGTCCCGGCGGGACTCACTCTGTCCCGTATTTGAACCGTACCTACTTCGTTTTTCATTTTGATATCGATCCAAAACGCAACGTTCGTAAAAAAGTGAGTTGATCACCGTTTTTAATTACGATTATAATTGTATTGATTTTTACAGATATGTTAAAACGAATAAAAATATATTAAAACTGACTTGATCCTCGAAAAAATATAAAAAAAAAGACACTAAACAATTTTGTTTTTTTATTTGTCCCGGGCAAAAAACTGAAATCCCGTATTTTTTTGCGTATTTAACCATTTGTCCCTTATAGGCTGAAAAAAAATCTGGCAACCCTATCGTACAACGTCATCTAGCTCCAAACTAAATCACATATATATTACATAATTGTGTTATTAAATATTGAAAATGTAGATATTCCGGTGGCCCACTTTGCCACCGTAATGACGACAAAGGGGTTTTTTCATGATAATTACTCAACTACCTAATTAATTTAGTAGATATTTACAGGTCGTAATATCAAGGCAATTATCTATAACATCCTAACTTGACGATACAATAAATCATTCTGTTCGTTAGCTAAAACCTGCCACCGAACTGACCGCTCACGGGAACTAAAACGTATTTCATGAAAGACTTACCTCGGAAACGTTATATAACCTTCGTATGCGCCGTCCTCTCTACAAACACCGCTCAGGTGGTGTGTCTGGTGGGAGGCTTCGGCCGTGGCTAATTACCACACTACCGTCAAAGACGTGCCGTCAAAGCGTTCCGGCACGATGGCCTGTAGATACCGAGTAGGGGTATCGGTTGAATCTACACTGCCATATCTTTTCCAAGTTAACCCGCTACCATCTTAGACTGCATCGTCACTTACCATTAGATGAGATCGCAGTCAAGGGCTATCTTGTCATTAAATAAAAAAAATACAAATATATAGCGTGACAACGCTTGACCAATAAGAAACAAGTAGTCAATTGAGAGCATCGGAAGCAGTTTTAAGAGAGACAAAGACATATTGACGTCTCAGTTTTTTCATTTAATAGTTAGTATGGTTTTCGTGTTTTAAACTGTGAAATAGAGTTAATATCTTTAAAATGAGATATTTTGATAAAAGATATCTTTGGATAGGCCTTCAAAAATGATATTTATCATTTTTTTCTAAACTGAATAGTTTGCGCGAGCGACACTTCCAAAGTGGTAAAATGTGTGTGTTCCCCCCTGTAACTTCTAAAATAAAAGAATGATAAAATAAAAAAAAATATATGATGTACATTACCATGCAAACTTCCACCGAAAATTGGTTTGAACGAGATGTAGTGAGTAGTTGTTTTTTAATACGTCATAAATCGTAAACCGCAATTGTTGCTACGGAACCCTTCATGGGCGAGTCCGACTCGCACTTGGCCGCTTTATTTATTGTCTTCCATATGTTTTATTATACTAATGATTTCTTCCCTTGCCCAAATGTTGTTCTCCAGTAATGATTAAAAAAAAAAATACCATCGAACCGCGAGGCATCGTACGAATCTGCACCGCTACGTGCAAAAAGGTTACCAATCGCACTTCAGTCTCGTGTTTGTCATCAGACAAAAAGTCTATCTGTCCTTTTCTGACACGCTACGCGCGTATAAGACAGAGGGAGTACAATATTTTCATCAAATTGATCGCATTTATCTCGGGCACGCTCGGGCTGCCGCGTGAGCAAATGAAAGCAAATTATTGCAGGCAAAATTAGACTGTATAATAATGGTCTAAGACATAAATTACAATGTATTCGTTTGTTTATAAAAATACACATGTACCCTCGTATATATAGGATTTCTCGGGACACTTTTTTCGTGAATTTTGCATTACACCCAAGGTCCATAGTATTATGTCAATGCTTCTATGCCATGAAAACGAATATTGCCAGCAGGATCCCATGCTAATTATCACGCATTAGTTCTTCAATCACGCAGTAAAGACGTGATTTTTGCATGGGCAAGCTGAGGAACTGGGAATGACTTTTGACGACCTCCCTGGCGTAGTGGTGAGCGCTGTGGTCTTATAACTAGGAGGTCTCGGGTTCAATACCCGCCGGAGACAATTTGGGAATTTATGGTTTCTGAATTGTCTCTGGTCTGGTGGGAGGCTTTGGCCGTGGCTAGGTACCACCCTACCATCAAAGACGTGCCGCAAAGCGATTTAGCGTTGGATGATGACATGTAGAAAGCAAATAGGGGTATGGGTTGAATGTACACTGCCATACCCCTTCCAAGTTAACCCGCTATCGTCTTAAAGATTTATATAGTATTACTATATATATAGCTACTCGTGCTGATTCACTGACTGACTGACTGACTGATTGATCACCTCTCCTGTAAAATTTTGTATGGAAAAATTTTTTTTCACCCTCCGTTTCGTATAGAGGACAAAAATTCATTCGGAACAAAAATATGGAGAGAGCTGATGATTGAGGATTTCGGAGACGGGTGAGGAGCACCGGCCAGGGTATCGAAGATACGTGGGGGGTGTTCGACCAAATGTCACTCGAAACCTCATCCAATTGGCAGAGAGCCGAAAAAAAACTCCAAAATGGCGAATTCAAGATGGCGGCCATACAAATTTTGTTTGTGTCTATCTCGGAGAGTATAAGAGATGGAAGAGTGGTTTCTTGGCAAAAGACGATCAAGAGCCGAAGTTCCACTTGGTGAACAGAAAAAAAATTCAAGATGGCGGAATTTATTTTTTTCCATACAAAATATATGCAAGACTTTAATACGGTTCATTTTCAAAATTTCTGATGGTTTCGTAGAGAGGACCAAAATTCGTACGGAGCAAAAATATGGAGAGAGCTGATGGTTGAGGATTTCGGAGACGGGTGAGGAGCACGGCCAGGGTATCGAAGATAAGTGGGGAGTGTTCAAACAAAAGTCACTCGAAACCTCATCCAATTGGCAGGGAGCTGAAAAAAATCTCCAAAATGGCGGATTCAAGATGGCGGCCATACAAATTTCGTCGGTGTCTATCTCGGAGACTATGAAAGATGGAAGAGTGGTTTCTTGGAAAAAGATGGTCAGGTCCCGATGGTCTACGTGATGAATAGAAAAAAATTCAAGATGGTGGATTTTCTTTTTCATATAAAATGTATGCAAGACTTCGATACGTTCCTGTCCGCTGATGGTTTCGTATAGAGGACAAAAATTCATTTGGATGCAAATTTGGAGCGAGCTGATGATTGAGGATTTCGGAGACGGGTGAGGAGCACGGTCAGGGTATTGAAAATAGGTTGAGGGAGCCCAAACAAAAATCACTCGAAACCTCATTCAATTGGCAATGAGCTGAAAAAAAGCCTCCAAAATGGCGGATTCAAGATGGCGGCCATACAAATTTCGTCGTTGTCTATCTCAGAGAGTATAAAAGATGGAAGAGTAGTTCCTTGGAAAAAGATGATCAAGACCTGAAGGTCTACTTAGTGGACAGAAAAACCGCGGTTCGCTTTAGCGAGCCGCGCACCCACGCGCCCTACTAGTTACTATATATATAGCTACTCGTGCTGATTCACTGACTCACTGACTCATTGATCACCTCTCCTGTAAAATTTTGTATGGAAAAATTTTTTTTCACTCATGGTTTCGTATAGAGGGCAAAAATTCATTCGGAACAAAAATATGGAGAGAGCTGATGATTGAGGATTTCGCAGACGGGTGAGGAGCACCGGCCAGGGTATCGAAGATAGGTGGGGGGTGTTCAACCAAATGTCACTCGAAACCTCATCCAATTGGCAGAGAGCCGAAAAAAAACCCCAAAATGGCGGATTCAAGATGGCGGCCATACAAATTTCGTCAGTGTCTATCTCGGAGACTATAAGAGATGCAAGAGTGGTTTCTTGGCAAAAGATGATCAAGAGCTGAAGGTCTACTTGATGTATTGAAAAAAAATTCAAGATGGCGGAATTAAATTTTTTCCATACAAAATATATGCAAGACTTTAATACCGTTCCTTTTCAAAATTTCTGATGGTTTCGTATAGAGGATATAAATTTATTTGAAGAAAAAATATGGAGAGAGCTGATGGTCGAGGATTTCGGAGACGGGTGAGGAGCACGGCCAGGGTATCGAAGATAGGTGAGGAGTGTTCAAACAAAAGTCACTTGAAACCTCATTCAATTGGCAGAGAGCCGAAAAAAAAATTCAAAATGGTGGATTCAAGATGGCGCCCATACAAATTTCGTCGATGTCTATCTCGGAGACTATGAAAGATGGAAGAGTGGTTTCTTGGAAAAAGATGATCAGGACTCGATGGTCTAGGTGAGGAATAGAAAAAATTCAAGATGGCGGATATTTTTTTTCATATAAAATGTATGCAAGACTTTGATACTTTCCTTTCCACTGATGGTTTCGTATAGAGGACAAAAATTCATTTGGATGAAAAATATGGAGGGAGCTGATGATTGAGGATTTCGGAGACGGGTGAGGAGCACGGTCAGGGTATTGATAGATTGAGGGTGCCCAAACAAAAATCACTCGAAACCTCATCCAATTGACAATGAGCTGAAAAAAATTATCCAAAATGGCGGATTCAAGGTGGCGGTCATACAAATTTCGTCGATGTATATCTCAGAGACTATGAAAGATGGAAGAGTAGTTCCTTGGAAAAAAATGATCAAGACCCGAAGGTCTACTTGGTGGACAGAAAAACCGCGGTTCGCTTTAGCGAGCCGCGCACCCACGCGCCCTACTAGTTAATATATATATAGCTACTCGTGCTGATTCACTCACTGACTCATTGATCACCTCTCCTGTAAAATTTTGTATGGAAAAAAATTTTTTCATTCACGGTTTCGTACAGAGGACAAAAATTCATTCGGAAGAAAAATATGGAGAGAGCTGATGATTGAAGATTTCGGAGACGGATGAGGAGCACCGGCCAGGGTATCGAAGATAGGTGGGGGGTGTTCAACCAAATGTCACTCGAAACCTCATCCAATTGGCAGAGAGCCGAAAAAAACTCCAAAATGGCAGATTCAAGATGGCGGCCATACAAATTTTGTTTGTGTCTATCTCGGAGAGTATTAGAGATGGAAAAGTGGTTTCTTGGCAAAAGATGATCAGGAGCCAAAGGTCCACTTGATGAACAGAAAAAAAATTCAAGATGGCGGAATTTATTTTTTTCCATACAAAATATATGCAAGACTTTATACGGTTCCTTTTCAAAATTTCTGATGGTTTCGTAGAGAGGACAAAAATTTATTTGTAGAAAAATATGGAGAGAGCTGATGGTTGAGGATTTCGGAGACGGGTGAGGAGCACGGCCAGGATATCGAAGATAAGTGGGGAGTGTTCAAACAAAAGTCATTCGAAACCTCATCCAATTGGCAGGGAGCTGAAAAAAAATCCAAAATGGTGGATTCAAGATGGCGGCCATACAGATTTCGTCGGTGCTTATCTCGGAGAGTATAAAAGATGGATGAATGGTTTTGGGGCGAAAATTAATCAGGACCCGAAGGTCTACTTGATGAATAGAAAAAAATTAAAGATGGCGGAATTTATATTTTTCATACAAAATATATGCAAGACTTTGATACGGTTCCTTTTCAAAATTTCTGATGGTTTCGTATAGAGTTCAAAAATTCATTAGGAGAAAAAAGATGGAGGGAGCTGATGATTGAGGATTTCGAAGACGGGTGAGGAGCACGGCCAGGATATTAAAGACAGGTGGGGGCTGCTCAAACAAAAGTCACTCGAAACCTCATGCAATTAGCAGTGAGCTGAAAAAAAAACACCAAAATGGCGGATTCAAGATGGCGGCCATACATATTTCAAAAAAGATGATAAAGACCCGATCTACTTGGTGAACAGAAAAACCGCGGTTCGCTTTAGCGAGCCGCGCACCCACGCGCCCTACTAGTTACTATATATATAGCTACTCGTGCTGATTCACTGACTCACTCACTCACTCATTGATCACCTCTCCTGTAAAATTTTGTATGAAAAAAATTTTTTTCACTCACGGTTTCGTATAGAGGACAAAAATTCATTCGGAGGAAAAATATGGAGAGAGCTGATGATTGAGGATTTCGGAGACGGGTGAGGAGCACCGGCCAGGGTATCGAAGATAGGTGGGGTGTGTTCAACCAAATGTCACTCGAAACCTCATCCAATTGGCAGAGAGCCGAAAAAAAACTTCAAAATGGCGGATTGAAGATGGCGGCCATATAAATTTTGTCAGTGTCAATCTCGGAAACTATAAAAGATGGAAGAGTGGTTTCTTGGAAAAGGTTGATCAAGACTCGAAGGTCTACTTGATGAATAGAAAAAAAATTCAAGATGGCGGAATTATTTTTTTTCCATACAAAATATATGCAAGACTTTATGCGGCGCCTTTTCAAAATTTCTGATGGTTTCGTAGAGAGGACAAAAATTCATTCGGAGGAAAAATATGGAGAGAACTGATGGTTGAGGATTTCGGAGACGGGTGAGGAGCACGGCCAGGATACCGAAGATAGGTGGGGAGTGTTCAAACAAATGTCACTCGAAACTTCATCCAATTGGCAGAGAGCTGAAAAAAACTCCAAAATGGCGGATTCAAGATGGTGGCCATACAAATTTCGTCGGTGTCTATCTCGAAGACTATAAAAGATGGAAGAGTAGTTTCTTGGAAAAAGATGATCAGGACCCGATGGTCTACGTGATGAATAGAAAAAATTCAAGATGGCGGATTTTTTTTTTTCATATAAAATGTATGCAAGACTTTGATACGTTCCTTTCCGCTGATGGTTTCGTATAGAGGACAAAAATTCATTTGGATGAAAAATATGGAGGGAGCTGATGATTGAGGATTTCGGAGACGGGTGAGGAGCACGGTCAGGGTATTGAAGATAGGTTGAGGGTGCCCAAACAAAAATCACTCGAAACATCATCCAATTGGCAATGAGCTGAAAAAAAATACCAAAATGGCGGATTCAAGATGGCGGCCATACAAATGTCGTCGATGTAAAGATGGAAGAGTAGTTCCTTGGAAAAAGATGATCAAGACCCAATGCTATACTTATAAAACAGAAAACACGCGGTTCGCTTTAGCGAGCCGCGCACCCACGCGCCCTACTAGTTATTATTATAAGTATAGATAGCATATTTGTATCTCGTTTTAACTCTGTCTTAAGTATGAGCTAAGTCAGAGCACGCGTTGTAGATATTGCATCGTCACTTACCATCAGGTGAGATCGCAGTTTATCTTGACATCGAATAAAAAAAAGGCTTGGGCTGAAAATTGGAACTCCACTTCTCAATCAACTGATAGACGTCCACTGCTGGACGTAGGTCTCTTGCATGGACCTCCACAGGGCTTATCTTGCGCCGCCTGAGTCCAGCGGCTCCCTGCGACTCGTTTGTCGTCGTCGGTCCACCTAGTGGGGGGTCTGCCACCACTGCGCTTCCCGGTGCGGGGTCGCCACTCCAGCACCTTGGGACCCCATCGACCATCAGCTCTTCGAACTATGTGCCCCGCCCATTTCCACTTCAGTTTCGCGACTCGCTGAGCTATGTCGGTGACTTTGGTTCTCCTACGGATCTCCTCATTTCTGATTTGATCTCGCAGGGATACTCCGAGCATAGCTCTCTCCATCGCCCGCTGAGTGATCCTGAGCCTTCTTATGAGCCGTACTCCATGCAGGAGGAACTCCAAGCAGACTATTAATTAGTAAGTAACTTACCTGTGGTATGCGCGACGTAGACGCGGCGCGGACTGGCGGGTTCCGACCTGTGGAGCGGACAGAATGTATCTAAAGCATAATAGGACATGTCGCTTATTTGCGACAAGGGTGATATAATTCAAAATTCACCAATTTTAGTTTCGAAAATCTACACTTTTTGCTACAAAAACAACATTAAGCACAAAAAAATAAAGAGCGAGAGAGATTGTGGCTTAATGCTCTGTCGCTTTGTTGGCCGCTGTGTTGTTTCGAGACCGCAGCATCCACACAACATTACTCTCTAACGAGAGAATTCTCTCATCGTCGATTTTGAATTATGTCACTCTTGTCGCAAATGAGCGATGTGCTTTCCATTCCTTTATTATTATTATACCGAAGAAACATTACATTGACTATATAGATGGGAAGTGGTCACAAACTTCAGCTGCGAGGAATAAGATTCAGAGGTGGAGTTTGAGCTTACCGCTCAAACTCCTGAGAACACAACACAAATAAATAGACACAGATGCGTCATGCTCGTGAACGGGTGCCACCAACGGGAATGGGTCTGCTTTTGTCTACCCGTCTTAACAGGCTTTGGATTGTTTTGTATTTTTGAAACTTCATTGTGGAAACACTGTACACATAGCATAGTTTTGTTACCTATTGTGAAAAAAAATTTTTTTTTAAAAGAGCAACCGACGAGTTTAAGAGCATTCCGAACCATTGGTAGATTCATCGACGATTCAAAAGCACTTGTAAAAGTTTACTTGAATAAAAAATATTTCTATTCAATTCTATTCTATAAAGGTCGAGTACACAGGTATACTGACTTGATCTCGACGAGTGAGGGAAGCGAGGGCCCGGCGCCGCCGCTCTCGCTCGCACCGACAGCCGTCTCGCTCTGGCGAACACAAAACACACTTTTGTCCTTTCTGTCCTTTGATAGCTACGCAACTAAACGAATTGGGACTACAACGATAAAGATATTTTTATTTGCTCGAATATGGGTACAAGGTAGGTGTTAAATGTGATGTCATTACCAAACATATTCTGCCATTCCGGCGCACATATAAAAAATAAATAAGAAAAAAAGTCATTTTCAACATTTTTTTCCTCAATAACTATAGATTTCTGTCACACCGGTGTTCTACTCTTGCATTTGTATTCATTCAAACTACAGGAATCTTCAATAAAAAGAGCATGCCACTTTTTTAATATTTATAAAACACAGTGCGCTGCGGCGTGCAAATTTTATACATAAGTGAATATTGTTGAAAAAAAATTTAGTTAATAAATATTTATTATAATTAATGAAAAATCATTAATTATATGATGTCAATTTCTGTCGCTAGATAACTTGGAATGTTGTTGGGGTTACTCCGATCCTTGGTGATTGATATCACCTGCACTGGAGCATGGGCGGGAGAAATTTTATCCCCGGGAAAAGGATAAAATGTTTATCCCCTTATCCACCTGTCGAACATGGGCTCAGCGGTGGAAGAATATTGACAGTGGATACAATGGGAGAAAATTTATACCACAATACTTCAAAATTTATGTCAATTCGATCTCAAAAGTCATTATTTTTATCTATACTCGTGATTTTGACAGTTAATAGGTGATTCGTACGTGGTTTTTGTTTTCGTTTGACCCTTTCAAAAGTCAAAAAAGGATAAGTTTATCTCTTTCATTTGTTCCCATGCTCTAGCCGGGGGAAGTTGCTCCATTTGTAATGTCAAATAGGGATATACTTCTCCTTTCCCCTGTCGCCATGCTTTAGCATAGGGAAAAGGCAATTGTATCCCCTGTCAGTGGATAAAATCGGAGGATAAAATGTTTATTTCCTGCCCATGCTACCAGTGCTGATGGTAACAATGCAGGCTAAGACAACAGCAGGCTAACTTGGAAGGTTAGTAGGGCAGTATTTGCCATGCTGAACTTTACTAATATCCTTTACCCCCTCCCACTGTTTAAACTGTTTAATTTACAAGTGACTATGTACTTTAAGAAGTGGATGAAACTGTTTAATTGACAAGTGACTATGTACTCTAAGAAGTGGATGAAACTGTTTAATTGACAAGTCACTATGTACTCTAAGAAGTGGATGAAACTGTTTAATTGACAAGTGACTATGTACTCTAAGAAGTGGATGAAACTGTTTAATTGACAAGTGACTATGTACTCTAAGAAGTGGATGAAACTGTTTAATTGACGTGTGATTATGTTATGTACTCTAAGAAGTGGATGAAAATATTTAATTGACGTGTGATTATGTACTCTAAGAAGTGGATGAAACTGTTTAATTGACAAGTGACTATGTACTCTAAGAAGTGGATGAAAGTGTATAACTGACGAAACTAACTCACCTGGGCATGCATGTTCATGTGTTCCTCGTAGGCAAGTTCTTGGACAAATTCCTCAGAGCAAAGCGAACATTTAAAGTCAGCACTTTCAAACTTCAATACGGGATGTATATCTGCTATCAGATCTTCATCTGCCGGTTCCTTTTCAAAGGCTTTGAGAAGATCATTGTCTAGTAGCTTTGTATCCAGCATTAGGCTATCGTCAGAAATGTTTTCTTCGTGCATTACAGAGAAATCATTATTGTCATTGTCAGCATCATCACCGTCTTCATATACCACATCCATGTCTTCTCTAATCGCCATAGAGTCATCGCTTTCTTCTGTTTTCACTACGCCTCTGTCTACGGTTGTCTCTGATTCTGTCTGTCTGTCTTCTGAGGTGTCTGCTTGTATGTGTAAGTCACAGAAGTCAGCTCCTAGTGTTGTCACCACCATAGGGTTCTTTAGTCCGTGTTTTGCGCGGTTTATCGTTTTTATATGCAGTCTTGTTATCTGTTGAGAAATTATTTTTGAGAAATTATTGTACTGACGGTTGTTGGGGGTCTATGGGTTGATAAATTAAAAGGATTTAACATATAGCATTTTTTTTAAATTAGTTGATAAGGTAGTCCATGACTGCGATCTCATCTGATGGTAAGTGACGATGCAGTCTAAGATGGTAGCGGGCTAACTTAGAATGGATATGGCAGTGTACAATCAAACCATACCCCCTAAGCGGTTTCTACACGCCATCGTACAGGAACGCCAGGGAGGTCGTCAAATCATGGAGGGAGCATGTCCAGTATTTTCTTTATATATATTGTATAGCAAATTATTTCCAATTTAGTCTTTGAATTATGAGTGAAAAAAGGCTAGGTAGAAGAAAGAAGAAAGAAAACATAAAAACTCACCAATTCATGTTTCTCAACTAAGTCCATCATCAATGCCCGAGCTCTCAAACTCTGGTCCCTGAATCGACTAAAGTTCTTCAGTCTCTGAGCACATTGTACGCAAAGTGTTTGCTTCAGGTTCCCTTGGTTGCACGGCTGAAACGTTATAATAATAAATAATAAGGTCCTTCCGATTGCATTTGAAAACTTCTCTAATGGGATGTAACTCTATAAAGCGCCATCTAGTGTGGGTTTATTAATAATGTCCTCCTGAACGAATCCGACCACGGCGGCCAATCTCCATCTGCGCAGGAGATATATATAGTTCACGAGTGTGTGAGAGCGTTGAACTGGTGTACCTACGTATGCATTTTTGCATTTTTGAAGCTTTGTTGTGGAAGCACTGTATACATAGCATAGCTTTGTAAAAAAAAATTTTTTTTTGAAAAGAGTAACTGCTGAGTTTCTTACCGGCTCTTCTCAGCAGAATCTGCATTCCCAAAAGGTAGTAGATTTATGACGTGTCATAAGAGCTACAAGTTAGCCTACATGAAATAAATAAATTTTGAATTTGAATTTGTGCGCAAACACAGATGCACCCTCTATTTCCTCATTAAAAGGATGAAATAAAATAGACAACTTACCGCATATCCACTCAAATATTCGTAGGCTTTTTCCAATTTGTGTTTCCTCATGTGAAGTAGCTTGCTGTCTGTGTCCAGGCATATCATGCACACCTGTGGATACACATTTTTTTAGACATGATAGATATTGATCGAGATGTCACCCGATAGTAAGTGACAATGCAATCTAACATTGCGGAGTATTTATACTTGTTTAATTACTAGCCGATGCCCGCGACTACAACATATTTATACAAATAATTATGCAAACAGGACATAAATAACACTAAAAGGGGTATGGGTTGAATGTACACTGTCATACCCCTTCCAAGTTAGCCCGCTACCATGTTAGACTGCATAGTCACGTACCATCAGGTGAGTCAAAGGGCTATCTTGTCCTCAAATAAAAAAAAACACAGAAAAAACGTTACCTGCACTGTTGAAGGAACAGCACTGGCATCAATCTGCCTCGAGCCACTTTCTGTTTCATAAATGTCATCGTCCAGGAAATGCTCCGAACAGACCACGGCAGAGTCCGGCAGGGAAGAGTGCTGCTTGCCCAGGGCTCTGAGCCACGCTGCACGGAGACGCTTTTCAGTGGGAAACCTGGGTATTAGCAGTATTGTTTTACAGTGTCTTACTACGCACTGGGCTAATCAATTTTCATGCATTATTCAGATTATCAACGATTTGGTGGTTTAACACAGCAATAACATTTAATTACTGTATTCAATGATGACTTCCACAATTACTAACTGATGTCAGCATCTTTGTCCGCATGGATTTATCACTCCTTTAGGGATGGATTGCTAGCGAGTGCATTAGTGAGTTAGCGTAATTAGCGTTTAGTTCTTAGCACATCTTTAGGGTACTTAGGGAAGATTTCTACCCAAATCTCTTAAACCATCCAAATAGGTTGTGCGTTATCCGGCTCTCACATTAAGTTTATTTTTCAAACCCCTATTTTACCCCCTTAGGGGTTTAATTTACAAAGGTTATTTCTAAGCGGATGCCTACATTATAGTAACTATCTGTATGCCAAATTTCAGCTCAATCTGTTATGTGTTGACAGATCAGCCAGTCAGTCAGTCACCTTTGCCTTTTATATATTCAGAGAATAATAGGTACTTTGTTAGCTACTTAGTACTTTGCAATAACCTTCGTACCACCAATTTGATCAATAAATTGCTCAGTGGGCAGGTAAACTGGTAAACGGTTAGCATTCTTTTTATGTGATGGGACCTATCCTTACTAATCCTATACATGAGATGGGATGGATGGATGATTGCATGTTAGTTACTCAACCACATCACAACCACTGAACCGATTTGACTCAAATTTGGCAGAGATAGATTATAGTCTTGAATAACATATGGGCTACTTTTTATCCAGAGAAATAAGAAAGTTTCAAATTGAGAGAGGAATTAAAAAACCTCAATCCACACGAACAAAGTCGCGGGCATCACCTAGTATTATAAATGTGAAAGTTTGGATGTATGTATAGATGTTTGTTTGTTACTCAATCAGTAGCGGTGCAGATTCGTACGATGCCTTGCACTTGGTAGTTATTTGCGGTAGTTAGTAGTATATAATTCAATATCCAATTTCAAAGTGTCAAACTCAGGAGAGAGATCAAAAAGGTCTTTACGAAAGAAAAGGGCAGCGCCGACAGAAATGCTACATTGTTTGCGGACGCCAGAGTAATTGCTGCGGCCATGTCGTTCTAATCTATTCAGTCCTCAGTCGGCACTCGGTACCACAACATTTTTTTTTTTTTTTTTTTTTTTTAATCTAATTTCATTACAGGGGTTTGGTCACTAAGTGAGCATGTCACCCCTATGAGAGCTAAAGCTGTACACAATTATCTTACACCTGTATCTTATAATCTACGTCTTAATCCGATAGCTACTACTCTGTACAGCATTCTTGCCTGTTCCGATACCGGACACGCAAGAATACTGTTCCAGACTCCTACATTATTGGGATCTACGTGTAGGAACAACTCCAACCTTTCGGCCTCATTCCGGACACATTCAGCCATTATATGCAGCACATCCTCCACTACATCGCATTCTGAACAGTTAGGTGATGGGACTTTGCCCATCAACGCCGCGAAATTGTTTAGCGGAATATGTCCGGAACGAAGCCTAAGTGCTGTCACTACCTCGTTTCTTCTCATGTTGGCATTCTGAAACCACAGTCGTCGACACAAGGTTGGTTGTATTGTTTTGTACCAAATACCTTTTGACACAGAACGTTCGTCGAAGTGTTCTCTCCATGTTTTGATACAAACAGTTTTTACAATATATAATAGCTCCGGATATATTGGCAAATAATAAGAGGGAATTCCATCGACGGTCGCCTTCTTCGCTAACTCATCGACTGTTTCATTTTCAGTTATGCCAACATGAGAAGGTATCCACTGTACAACTACTTTCTTGTTGCTCGTCAAGAGCTCAAGAATGCTATTAATAATATCGTATGCAATGGGTATTCCTCGAAAACCGGGGCTAGTACATCTAGAAAGATGTTGGAGCGCACTTTTCGAGTCCGTAAAAATGACAAATTCCTTACTATTACTAATATTGTTTATGTAAGATAAAGCTTCTGAAATGGCAACCAATTCTGCATGCATAATCGAGATTTTAGCTTCTATTTTGAGTTTAACAAAGCTCGAGTTCTGTGGATCAAAGAACGCTGCTCCAACATCTTTTTGGTCTTTTGACCCGTCAGTAAACAAGTAATAATACTTCGGGAAGGTTTGACGTATTACTTCGTTACATATCTTTCTGAGGGTCTGTGTATTATATGATTTTTTAGCTTTATTAATTTTATCAATATGAGATCGAATTACCGACGATAAATCCACGTTGCTTACCCATGTGTTTAACTTGAACATATCTAGGTTACTACTTTGCTTTATAGGTATTAGTCTAAGAGAATCATGAACTAATATTAACAGAGGTTTTTTTTTATTTCTCCAAAAAGGTTTCTGACAAGCACCTTTTAATTCTTCTAATACTACTATGATTTCACTGTTAGCAAATGACTTGCATTTCAGCCAAAATTTTCCTGCCAAATAATACCTCCGGACGGATAGTGGTTCAATATGAAGCTCAGACTCCATGACATGAATTGCCGTGCTTTTAATAAAACCCCCGATGATACGTAAACATTGATTTTGAATAGTATCTATTTTTTTCAAATGAGTCTGGGCGCTGTTGTCGTATAAGAAGCAACCATAATCGATTTTACTTCTGATAATAGATGTATAAAGACGTCTTAGATGGCCCGGATGCATGCCCCATCGGGAGCCCGCCAACATTTTGAGAATATTCATAAGTTTTAAGGCTTTACTCTTCAGTTCATTTAAATGTTTAGACCATCTTAAAGATTGATCTAACCAAAGTCCTAAGTATTTATAATTATCAACTATTTGTAATGATGTTCCGTTAAGTTTTAAATCGATGCTATCTCGCCTGTAACTAGTTTTAAAAATCATTATTTTACTCTTAGATGCTGATACGTCCAGACCTATTTTTGAAAGGAATTGTGATAGTAGATTAAGCGCGCCTTGTAATCTCTCAACCGTTTGCAAAATGTTATTGCAGGGACAATATAGGACGAAGTCGTCGGCGTATGATGAGATAAAAACATTAGTTATGCCTTTAGATATATGCGCAGTTACAATATTGAACAACAATGGTGATAAAGGATCACCTTGAGCCAATCCACGACTTGTACTTCTGTTAATTTCAAAGTTTATGGTCCGAATTTTTAAATACCTCTCTCTAAGAAAATTTTCTAAATATTTACATACTCTTGAGCCGACTCCTAGTTTGTCCATAGTGTGTAATAAATAGTTTATATCAACATTGTTATATGCATTGTCTATATCAATGAAGCAACATACCATACTCTGTTTCATGGAAAACTCAAACTGTATCCTAGAAACTAAAGTAGCAAGATTGTGTTGCGTAGAGTGACATTTTCTGAAACCTGTAATAGTTTCAGACAAAACGTGGTTTCTCTCAATAAACCATTCTACTCTATTTAGTAGGATGTTATGAAAAACCTTGCATAAACATGAAATCATCGAAATCGGTCGAAGAGACGAGACGTGATGTGGGTCACGTCCAGGTTTGGGAATTGGTATGATATTTATATCTCGCCATTGGAGGGGAACAAAAGAGTTTGTTAAAAAATTACTATAGAGCACGGTTAACAATTGTTTGGCATTTTGTGGTAAATTTTTGATCATTGAATAAGATATATTGTCACAACCCGGTGCAGTGTCTTTTGATTTAATACTTTTCTCTAATTCGTGTAATGAAATGTGGGATTCTAATTTATCATTATTGGATGTAAAAACTTGCTTTTGAGTTGATACATAATCCGGTGTTAAAGTCCTTAACAGTTCGTAAGCTTTTCTGTCATCAATATAATTACGTTGCTGTTTGTAACCTTTTATCCATTTCATTTTGTTCCAAACTTCACCTTGAGATGCTGACTCATCCAAGGAAGTGCACATTTCTTGCCAAGATTGTGATTTGGCTTTACGCATTAAGTTCTGAGATGTACGTATTTTTTCCTGTAACGAGCTTAGATTGTCAGGAGTAGGATTTCGTCGAAATTGAGCAAGTGCCCGACGACGCTCAGCTACACATTTAGAAAGCGTTTGATTCCAGTAGGGTCGAGGCAAAAAGTTAATACTAGGATTTGTGTTAATTTTGACAAATGGGATATGAATGTCGGCAGCCATGTTCATGTAGTCTACAAAAATATTATAATCGTACTGCAAATCATTTGTTAACATAAAACCAGAATACAAAGTCTCCAGTAATTCTGTATAGGCATTCCAATCTGCTTTTTTAAAATTTCTACGCGCCATATTTCTTGAGTCCGGTTTAACATGTGTATCAATCTTTATAATGCAGTGGTCGCTTCCTAAGGATTCGTTCAACACTTTCCAGTTGAATCTGAGAGCTATATCGGTAGACGCAAATGAAATATCGGGCGTCGATTGTTGTAATACCCCGTTTACTAACTTAATTCGAGTCGCATCCCCGTTATTGAGCGTAACAAAGTTACTGTCTGACATTAAAGCATCCATGATTTGGTTTCCTCTGGAGTCTACTTTATTCGACCAGTTCGAATGGTGCCCATTAAAGTCACCAAGCAACAACGTTCTTTTATTAAATGCAGCGAATATATGCTCCCAATCCAACCGGCAAGTGTTGACAGACGGAGGACAATACAAAGACATTATATTTTCAATTTCATTGCAATTAAACAGCTTAACTAACAGAATTTCTATACCTGAATTACGGCTATGAAACTTAAATACCTGTGATTTGATCGATTTATGCGTTAGTATTGCAACCCCCCCATATGAATCGCATCTGTCTTGCCGGTATATGTTATAATTTCCTAATCTTAATTCACTATCGGGTTCCAACCAAGTTTCAGATAACACAGCAACGTGGATTTTTTCTTGATATAGGAAGTTTTCTAATAAAATTAACTTAGGCTTAAGACTCTGACAATTCCATTGCATGAGGTTAACCTTGATCATTTTATTTCTATCCTTGTCCATATTCGTTCTGTAAGTAATCAAGTACCATTTTCAAAATTGGCCAGTCAGCTAAATTATCTACCAAAGCAAGGATAGTCCATTCAATACAACATTTAAATGCAGCTACAATTTTTGATTGCATTGTGACATCTCTTAAAAATATAATTTCTTTCAGCCTCCTTAATAATTCGTAAATGTTAAAAACTTTCTCACTGTTGTCCTTTGCTGACGAATATTTCTTATTGTTAAACCTCACATCCTCCATATCCTCCATATCTTCCATATCTACATCATTGGGTTGTTTATCTCTGTATTGGGTCCGTGAGTAATGTTGTTGCGTCGGTTTGGTCTTTTTATTTGAAGAAGCTTTCTTGTTCGTCATGTCTGCATATGTTGGAGTATTTTTGCTTTGCGTGGATTCATCGCAATTCTTGGAGTTAGTAGGCTGGAAATGTTGAGGTTCGTCCTGTTCATCAGTTATATCCTCTTTTCTTTCCTCTTGATGCGGAGACTCCGGCGGTACATATAGTTCGAGAGCTTTGCGGTAGGTGCAGTTGAATTCTGACATTAAAAATCTAAGTTTCTTTTCTTTCATGAAAAAAAGGGCACGCTTTCGACAAGGCCATGTGTTTACCTGAGCAATTACTGCATCTGTAGTTCGTATTTTCACAATTCTCGTGATTTTGGCCACATTTGGGGCAAACTATTTTGAAACTGCACCGGTTTTTTGAGTGACCAAATTTCCAGCAGTTCGAACATTGTGTTACGGAGAATTCGTACTTTTCCACTCTCACTCTTAGCTCATCGACGAATACATAAGCAGGGATAAACGTTCCATTAAAACGTAGTCTTACCGTTTCGCTGGGTGTCCAACCTGGTTCATTCAATTTCCTACGATTGAGACGGTTAACCGAAACTAATTGCGCGGGCTTAGCACATGAAATCTTTTCTAGAATTGTTTCATTTGACAGTTCTAAGTCAACATCTCTTATGATTCCATATGAATAGTTTCTTTCCAAAGCTCTTTGAATTCGCCAATTATTCTTTTTGAATTCTTGACACATTTCTATTTTTTCCGCACTTAATTCGCTGATAATATCAACTCTGACCTTGTAGGGATTTAAATATTTTACTCGAATTATATCAGAAATATTCTGTTCTTTAAAAATACGGGCCAAAGCAAACTGTTTGGGTAACTTCTCATTACTTGAAATGTACATTTCTGTCTTCTCCGTTTCCTTCGATTTTTTGTCTTTTCTCTGCCCCACTGTGGTCCACTCATCTTCACTATCCTCTCTCGTTCTTTTCTGTGCCCTGTCTGCCTCCTGCCGTTGTTCCTCCGTCGTTTCATTATCACTTAACGATTCAACACTCGACATAATGTTATTGTTCTAATAAAGTAGGTAGTTTGAAACCAACGCTCGCCGTGATGATACCACAACTTACGAGCTTCTTACGAGGCAGATGGGAATCTTTCGAGTGTACTTAGTACTTACCCATGGAAACTTATCCGCTTCTCCTTCTGTGATGCTGGTACATTGTCTGGAGAATTTTTGCAGAAAGGCGCGTAACACCGCATCTTCAATGGTTATTTCGTTTCGCCTCGAGTGAAGTTTCGACATTCGTTAGAACTTAGAAGTCAGAACCTTCGTCAGAGACAAAACGCACAAGCAAATGTTTAATGTTTTAATATTTAATGTGCTTGGTCAACATAAAATATAAGTACGGCATGGCAAAATTATATTTAGTTGTTAATCACAACTTACTAAATACAAATAAGTTCAATTTCGCAATTTATTGAATAGGTATAAGCCAAAGAGTAAATATAGATAGGGCACAGACCAGAAAGTACTCTGTGAGCAAAAACATATAAGATTAAGTTATATACTTACTCTTATATGTTTGTGTCTGTGGGTATAGGTTTTGTGGGTGGCAGTGTTGCCAACAACACAAGGCCTAAAGTCGTCATTTTTCACAACTTAAGTAGCCTAATGTAACCGAATTTCAGCTGATGTCTGATGTAACCTAAAGTAGCCCAAACGCCAAAATATCGCTATGATTTTTGTATTACATATTTATTAAAGTGTTAACCTACACTTAAAAGAAATATCCTAATTTTATAAATACATATCAAAAATTCCGAGGCGGGCGGGATTCGAACCCTTATCTCTCAGGAATCGCGGCCTGAGTGTGTTAACCGTTACACTACGGCCAAATTGAACCACACGTCAGCCACGAAATTAGTGATATGTATCTACTTTTTCATTTTTATAGCAACTGTTAGCGACAACTGGTAGCGACACATTACAGTGTTGTCGATCTATTTTTCCAAGACCCCATATTACAATGGAGCTCTTAAGAAACTAGAGATGCCACATTGCTTGAAACAATTTTTTATTAAAGTGTTAACCTACACTTAAAGGATATATCCTAATAGATTTATAAATACATATCGAAAATTCCGAGGTCGGCGGGATTCGAAGCCACATCGCAATCGAATCATTGTTTCAAAATAAATAAGTAATAATAATAAAAGTTTGTGCAAATGGAACGTTTAGAAGTAGATTTAGTGAGCGCAAACCTTCGACCAGTTCGATAATTCAGCCGGGACGTGCCTTTACGCAGATTTAGTACTGAACATATTCTGCCACTTTCTGCGGTGAGGTAGGGTAATCACGTACAGCACACATTTACTCACTTCTGCACACACTTGTAAATACTTAATGTCTCTATGAACGCACATTAACTCAAAAGCTGTCACACTAACAAGCTAACACGAACGTTTGTACATGTACTTCGGCAGAGGGGAATGCGTGCGCTTACTACGTCCCGGCTAAATGGTTGAAGGCGCAAACAGATAAGTTTGCGACGACATTGCGGATTTGGCTAATTTATGGTCGCTATAAAGTAGCCTTAAAAGCAACCAGTCGCCTTTCGGATTTTTTCGTTGCAGATTCTTGTTCTGAGTCACAAACATATAAGAGTAAGCAGACCTAACATAATTTTCACAACTACATCTAAACGAATAAATAATATCTTCGCTCGCTTCTCTCCAACAAAAAATATATGATTCTATCTCTTTTACTTCTGTTGTTGCAACACTTACGCACTCATAGACATAATTGAGCTTGAGGCAATTCGTAAGCTACAAATAAGAACAGTTTGGTGCAATATGTCAATTTGTCAAAAACAACAACATAACCTGCGAGTTGTTTATTCTTTTAAATTTGCTTTAAAATCGAGTCTAAAGAATCAAAAATTCTGAAATAAAATGGTGAAGTGTTGTGCACCTCTGTGTGGCAATTCTCCGTATAGGAAAACACCTGCAATTACTTTTCATCGGTAAGTTTTGATGTGCTATAGACTCGTAATTTGGTTATATGCTTACTGTGTGATTATTAATAATCGTTCGGCATTTTAGAAGCAGTCCCTAATTATTATATACGCAAAACTCGTAGACAGTTATTGTAATTTTGGTTCTAGTATATTCCTGTTGCAATATTTATCAATTAATTAATATCAGGATCTTGTTTGTCGTTTCATATACTTGTACAATTTGACAGGGCCGTATTCAGGCGCAAGTTTTGTTTAGTGGGTATATTTTGATTAAATAATTAGTCTGTTTTTGCCTGCCTGTTTTAAGATGTATTGGATTGTATTAATTTTTATTTGTATTGTATTGGACTTAGGAAAATTAATCGTGGAAGCACTGTATACATAGCATAGTTTCATTAAATATTGTAAAATTTTTACTTTTTTTTGAAAAGAGCGACCGCCGAGTTTCTTGCTGGCTCTTCTCGGCGGGAAAGGCATTCCGAACCAGTGGTAGATTCATTGACGATTCAAAAGTGCTTGTAAAAGTTTATTTGAAATAAAATATTTCTATTTCTATTTCTATAAAAGTAAGGATAAATTATAAAATTAAATCATTTTTCAGCTTTCCAAAGGATGAAAATCTAAAAAATGCCTGGTTGATGCAGATGAATATAAAAAATTGGCAGCACAAAACATCGAGTGTGCTATGTTCTGAACATTTTGAAGCACATTTAGTGGATTATAGTGGTTTTCGTACCGTCCTTACTTCTAATGCAATCCCAATGATTTTTGATTCATCATTACAAGTAAGTTTCTAGTTGTTCTTATATTTAGGTACCAACCCAAAACATCTTGCCATTTAAACGTAAATATTGACAGCTATACCCATATATATATAGCTGTGTACCTATTTGTATTACCTATTAAATTGTTAATACTAGACAACTGATAATTTATTACTCTTGTTTTCAGCATATGTCTATATCATCAGTAAAAGGTCCAGTAGAAAGAAAAGCTGCTGGAGATCAAGTTTTGATGGACTTGCAAAATTTACAGCCTAGTAATACTATTAATAAAGAGTATAGAGTAATACTATTCCTTATTACGTTATTGAAAAGACTGAGACATATGGTTTATTTTGTTATTTTTATAAGTTTAAAATGTGTAATACTATTCTAATAAGGTTATTGAAATGAGTGATACAGGCTGAATAGAATGTAAGAGTTAATTAAACTACTGTTGATGTTATCGTATTGTCAATGTTTGTATTTCTAAAAGATATTAGAGAAAAAGTTGCTTTTTGATTTTGTTTTATTTATCTAATAGATATATCTTCTGGGTAGATTTTGTAAATCATGTTTTGTTTTGATTTTATTAAATATTATTTTGTAACATTATTACTTGTTTGATTACAAAACCGCGAAACTTAGCACATTAGAATCCATTTTCATAATTAAGAATTAATTTATAGAATTAAGTTTACAGAATGTAAAATAAGGATTTAACCTACAATTTGATGGCAACTTTCCGTAGTTTCCATATTATTTCAAATCACAGATATTAAATACTCTCTAGTCCCTTCAACCTCGCTGAACCTCGCTTTTCGAAGTCCGGCTCTGTTTACTGTCAATGTGTGCGTGAGATTTGTATGTAGGCGTAATTGGAACGCCAATTTTTTCTTATGTTAGGTCTGCTTACTCTTATATGTTTGTGTTCTGAGTAGCCTAAATATAGTTTTCAAGTAGGTACCGTAGACAGAGAAGGCAATAGACCAAGGTACTGTGTAACCGCGACTGAAATAGAGATAACATGACGTAACGATGACGTCACATGACAAGTTTGAGTTTAATGTTGCCACAATAACTGCACTTCCCTGTTACCCCAAATTAGATGGAAAATTCTTCCCAGGATTTTTAAATAAAACGACAAAACAGATGCTGAACTGTTTTATTTTTTAAATAACATACCTACACATATAAGGTTGTCTGGGAGAGACATACCTATTAGGGTAATCTTCTATTTTTTACATATATCTTAATATTGTGTGCAATAAAGAATTTATTATTCTTTATTGCACACAATATTAACTTCAACCACCACTTAAAAGTATAAAATAATTTTAGTTTGTACGCGTAAGTCGGTTTTTTAAAAATATTTTTTTTATATCAAAGTTTTTTAATGTAGTTTCATAGGACCAATTCACTAGATAATTATTTGCTCCTTAAAAAAAATATTGAAATGCCGAATAGAAATTTAGCATATGTGAGTCATTTTGAAAAAAGATGTATGTAACACAAAGGAAAATTTTTTTTCGTTACTAGTAAGAATGTTACACAAAATAATTTGTAAAGAACAGTTAAAATTTTCCTTCGATCGAGTAATGCTATTGAATTAAAAGCAAAAAAATATATATATTTAGTCATCAAAATCATCATTAATGAAATAAACAGTATATTCCTTTTTTTCAGGCAGTCGTATAAAACTGCAACTCTTCATAGTTTAAGTTAATAATTATTAAAAAAAACATAAAAAGTCTGCCTCTAGCTATTTAAAAATGGCTTTAAAAATTAAGAACTTTGCAAATAAAATAATTCTTAAGATCGCCAACAGTTCTCGACTGGTCGTTGGACATTCGAACGAAACTTCAGGATGATTCAGAACAGTAACCGACACTATCTAACTGAATACACTTTAATCATTGCCGACATATATTATATTCTAGTATCCATCATCTTTCTTTTCTCATAATATTCATTTCTTCCATCACGACCTTATTTTGTTTCAACAAAAATTTAAAAAAAAAATTGAAAAAGTAGCCAAAGTAACCCGCCGTTACGGTATGTCAGAGGACATTACTAAAAAAAAACCTATCTCCGTGCCAAATTTCAGCCATATCGGTTTAGTGTGGCGTGATTGAGTAACAAACATATGGATGTTCGTTACTCAATCACGCCACACTAAACCGATATGGCTGAAATTTGGATGTATGTATGGATGGCCATACATACATTCAAACTTTCACATTTATAATATTAGTAGGACAGGGAAAATCGGGACATTGTATAGGTACCTAAAGCTGGCAACACACATAGATACTAAATTTTCTTATTAACTGTCAGTTTGTTTCGCACAAAAGTGTGTCGACCTTGAAAAAAACTGGTTACACGATGAGGGACAAAAAATTGGGTAGCTGCGTCTCTGTTTATCACATTAGTAACTTTATTTCTGCTCTCTTTTTAGTGTGAGTGAGAAAGAAATCGTCACTGGCTCTATGTCTTCTCTCTCTACGGTAGGTACACTCCCTAATGGGCAGCCATTTTAAGCGACAGTTTTCAGTACGTATGCACCCCTTCGATCACAGATGCACCCTAGTTTCGTAGGTAGGGCCACGGTAGGGCGCACAAACATATTATGTTTGTGGTAGGGCGTCACATGTATTACCTACCTAAGACAGTTCACACTAGCGCCATCTTAAATAAGCCCACATCAACTTTTGACAGCGGGAGATGTAAGCGTAGAAATAACAACTACAAATCCAAATTCTAGACATTTTGACTGATTTTGACTCGAGAACTAGATTGATACCTACCTATTTAAAATTACCGCCAAACATATTTTGTCCAATTTTCATAATACATATAAATATAATAAATACTGGGGGTTTTAGTCCACAGTTAGGATAAATCCACGACAAGTATATGACTAAAAAGTAAAAAATAAATTAAAAGTATAAAACTTTTTTGAAAACCAGTTTTTATTCAAATGCACTAAAGTATAAAATAAACCTTTCTTTTATAACTTTTACTATCAAGTATTAACATCATCACACAATTTATGTGATATAAAAGCTTGTCAAAAGATTTACCTGTGTAGAAAACAAGTAAATTAAAGAACTGCGATCTGATTGATTTTAATTTTTAACATTTTCAAACTACTTAAGTAAATACGAGTACTTAAACAAAGATTACAACTAGCATTGTTTTTCAGTACTAGATCCCACATTTATAACGGAACTTACGCGAGATATGTTTAAATCTCACTAGTCCTTTCTATTTATTTATTTACTTAAATACACTTACAATATACATAATATATGAGATTCACAAAAACATTTACAAAAATTTTAATACTTACTGATATGTATCTCAATTATTACAAACTTACAATATACATAATATATGAGATTCACAAAAACATTTACAAAAATTTTAATACTCACTGATAAGTATATCAATTACAAGTGTATATAACATTCGCTGATTGTCATGCAAACAATAATGATAATGATAATTACTGAATATTAATAAAAATGTTAAATAAAATGAAAGCTAACGCGACAAATACATAGAAAATATTAACAAATGTAAAATAATGGAAAATGAAAATTTTACAATTAATAAAGACAAATAACGTATATTACTCGTACATTATCTACAATTATACGCATTACATGGTACATAATTAGTCTTAAATTCTGCTCAAGAAAATGCTAGCCAATGAGAAAAATTTAAAATAAGTTAGGTATACTTTCAATCACCAATACTTGCATAATTAACAAGGGACCTTCACCAGTGTGTATTCACGTGAGCTGTTAAATTACTTTACGTGCAGATTTATACTTGCACAATTCACAAGATTAAGGCTTTCCACCCGTGTGAGTTCTCATGTGACGCACTAAATGACTCTTATTAACAGATTTATATTGACATATTCTACACGAATAAGGCTTTTCACCAGTGTGCTGCCTCAAGTGAACTATTAAATTACTCTTATTTACACCTTTGTACTCGCATAACTTACAAGAAAAAGGCATTTCACCAGTGTGCTGCCTCATGTGACGGATTAAATTATTCTTTCTTGCACTTTTGTACTCACATAACTTACAAGAGAAAGGCTTTTCACCAGTATGCTTCCTTGTGTGACATATTAAATCACTCTTCTGTGCACTTTTGTATTCACAAAAATTACAAGAGAAAGGCTTTTCACCAGTGTGCTGCCTCATGTGAAGGATTAAATTACTCTTCTGTGCACTTTTGTACTCACATAAATTACAAGAGAAAGGCTTTTCACCAGTATGCTTCCTTGTGTGACATATTAAATCACTCTTCTGTGCACTTTTGTACTCACATAACTTACAAGAGAAAGGCTTTTCACCAGTGTGCTGCCTCATGTGACGTATTAAATTACTCTTATCTACACTTTTGTACTTGCATAACTTACAAGAGAAAGGCTTTTCACCAGTATGCTGCCTCATGTGAACTATTAAATTTCTCTTATTTACACTTTTGTACTGACATAACATACAAGAGAAAGGCTTTTCACCAGTATGCTGCCTCATGTGTGCGGTTAAACTACTCTTAGTTACGCTTTTGTACTCGCATAACTTACAAGAGAAAGGCTTTTCACCAGTATGCTGCCTCATGTGAACTATTAAATTACTCTTATTTACACTTTTGTACTGACATAACTTACAATAGAAAGGCTTTTCACCAGTGTGCTGCCTCATGTGACGTATTAAATGACTCTTATTTTCACTTTTGTACTCGCATAACTTACAAGAGAAAGGTTTTTCACCAGTGTGCTGCCTCATGTGACGTATTAAATGACTCTTTCTTGCACTTTTGTACTGACATAACTTACAAGAGAAAGGCTTTTCACCAGTGTGCTGCCTCATGTGACGTATTAAACGACTCTTATTTTCACTTTTGTACTGACATAACTTACAAGAGAAAGGCTTTTCACCAGTGTGCTGCCTCATGTGAACTATTAAATTACTCTTATCTACACTTTTGTACTGACATAACTTACAAGAGAAAGGCTTTTCACCAGTGTGCTGCCTCATGTGGACTATTAAATTACTCTTTTTTACACTTTTGTACTGACATAACTTACAAGAGAAAGGCTTTTCACCAGTGTGCTGCCTCATGTGACGTATTAAATTACTCTTATCTACACTTTTGTACTCGCATAACTTACAAGAGAAAGGCTTTACACCAGTGTGCTGCCTCATGTGTGTGGTTAAACTACTCTTATGTGCACTTTTGTACTCGCATAACTTACAAGAGAAAGGCATTTCACCAGTATGAGCCCTCAAGTGATTCATTAAAAGGTATTTGTATTTGCATTCGTATTGACAATTCTCGCAAGTAAATCTATTAGCTGTCTCGTGGCGCTGTATGTGTTTTATAAACAGACCTTTTTTTTTATACTTAACATGACAAAAGTCACAAATATACATTTTTTCTTGAAAATTTGTGTCAACTTGTTCTTCATCAGTGGCTGGTTCAATGTATTTACTGGCGTGAATCTCTCTCTGACTTTTTGGCTCGTAACTCACATTTTTAAAGGCTTCGTGACTGTCGTAAGAAATGAAAACTTTTCGTGTTTTCGTTAAAGATGCATCTCGTTTTGGCACAACGTTTTTACTGAACACATCGTATAGTTTCACTGTGCAATTCGTATATCTAGCGATGTTATCGTTTGTTGTATTGTTGGTCTCGGCAGATCGGTAGTCAAAGTCGCCACTGATTACTGCGATGGCTCGTTCACTACTCGGGCCTGCATCGGCTCCTTCAGTTAAGCGCTCTTCGCCGTCATCACTGATCGCGACACTCGCCGACAAACGAGCAACTGAAACAATATAACTTTTTTTTACAGAAGCATGAACATTATACACTATTGTTTTCTAAAATAAATTCATGATAAGTAAACATTTCAATGATTTCTAATAAAGTATGCGACATAATGTTTTAAAGATCTCTACATGATGCTAACGACTTCATAAATGAAACATCGAATTATAACACTCAATTAAAGTTTTTAAATCCAGCGAGAACATTTTGTTTTTAGGATACAGAGCGCCTCTCGAGGTCCTCACGCATATACATGCAACACCAACACACTTTGGCATATTGTAATAGGTACAGATCAGTCCAATGTTAAATAATAAATTGTTCAACACAGAGACCGGGAAATACAAGATATTTGTGCGATCTACATAGTTAAGTTGAACGAGTTTCTGTATCGCACTTTTTCTCAAATTCCAAACACTCACACGAGTATAAACCTTGTAAGCTCGCGCTCACTCATTGCTGTTCCTAGGATTTAGCTTTTACTAAGGGACGGCGCGGACGTCTTTCTTCTTGTTAACTTTCGACGAAAGGGAGGGAATGTGGGTTCGGCATTTGGATTATGCACAGTAAAAATTTATGAATGAATATTATAAAATAAATTAAGTTTATTTTATTTTACGACAAACTGTACAACAGTTTATAATACCTAGAAAATAAATAAAAAAATAACTTTTTTTGATGCTTTAAATTTTAATGAACTGACCTGCCGCCCCGGCTTTATTGCTGTGGTTCAATTACCATAATAACATTGTGGTAATCTATAATTTTTTGTCTGTTTGTCTGTCTGTGCGCGCATCACGTGAAAACTACTGAACGGATTTGAATAAAATTTGGTCTAGTGTTACAAGCACCGGTCTCCACTAATAATATATTACATAAATAAGATACCTATTCTAGAATTATTTAAATATCAGTTACTTATTTGTTGATTTTACGTATGCATTAATTACATTTTTATAATTAACTAATCTTGAATCAAAGTTATGAGTCGCGGCTTCCGCTAATATTCGTCATATAATTGAGACACTCATTCGATATTAATATTATATAAAGATTGCATGATTATTGGTTAAATTTAGATACATATTTATTTATATTTTTATATTTAATTAATTTTAAACCAATGTTCGATTGTTTATAATAAGTTGTTGTTTAACTGTGTTAGTATCATGACTGATGATTCGTTGTTTGTATAAAAAGGCGGGTGCAAAGAGAATGAAGGGCTAGTGCTAGTTTGTATTTCGGTCGCGGATAATAAGTAAATAGTGTTGGAAATAGTGTCACACAAAGTTTTTATTCATCGTCTACATCCTGACTCCTGTCGTCGTCTCGCCGTCCATCCTGCGACTTATTTCACTAGTGGTAGCTGATACTTCGGGTCAACATACGAGATACTTTTTATCCTGATAAACAATAAGTTTTATCCGGGATAGGGGATAAAGTTTTTGTTGATTTCGCTCCATAACTTCGTCAAATCTAAACCGAATTTGATAATTCTTTCTTTATTATAAATTATGTACTATTAGCAATATTTTGTCCAATTTTCGCAATAAATATAATATAATAAATACTGGGGTTTTTAGTCTCATCTTAGTTATGATAAATCTACGATAAGTACATAATAATAAAGTAAAAAATAAAATAAAAATAAAAAACTTTTTTGAAAACAAGCTTTTATTCAAATGCACTAAATAGAATTAAAAAAAAAACCTTTCTTTTAAAACTTTTACTATCAACTTATAACATCATTACACAATTTATGTGATATAAAACTTGTCAAAAGATTTATCTGTGTAGAAAACAAGTAAATTAAAGAACTGGGATCTGATTGATTTTAATTTTTTTTTCCAACTACTTAAGTAAATACGAGTATGTACTAAAATTGTTTTTCAGTACTTGATTCCACGTTTATAACGGAACTTACGCGAGATATGTTCGACACTCACTAGTCCTTTTAATTAATTTATTTATTTACTTATATACACTTACAATATCCATATATGACATTCACAAAAACATTAACAAAAATTTTAATACTCACTGATATGTATATCAATTACAAGTGTATTGTCATGCAAACAATAATGATAATGATAGTTACTAAGTATTAATAAAAATGATAAAAAAAGAATGAAAGCTAACACGACTAATACATAGAAAATAAAATATAAACAAAAAAAAATTATGGTAAATGAAAGTTTTACAATTAATAAAGACAAATAACGTTTATTATTTTATTACATTATCTACAATACGCATTACATGGTACATAATTAGTCTTAAATTCTCCTCAAGAGAATGCTAGCCAATGAGGAAAATTTAAAATAAGTTATGTATACTTCCAATCATTAATACTTGCATAATTAACAAGGGACCTTCACCAGTGTGTATTCGTGTGAGCTGTTAAATTACTTTTATGCGCAGATTTACACTTGCACAATTCACAAGATTAAGGCTTTCCACCCGTGTGAGTTCTCATGTGACGCACTAAATCACAATTTTTAGCAGTTTTACATTGACATATTCTACATGAATAAGGCTTTTCACGAGTGTGCTGCCTCATGTGGACGATTAAATAACTCTTACTTGCACTTTTGTACTCGCATAACTTACATGAGAAAGGCTTTTCACCAGTATGCTTCCTCATGTGAACTATTAAATGCTTTTTATATGCTCTTTTGTACTCGCATAACTTACATGAGAAAGGCTTTTCACCAGTATGCTTCCTCATGTGAACTATTGAATCCTTTTTATATGCACTTTTGTACTCGCATAACTTACAAGAAAAAGGCTTTTCACCAGTGTGCTGCCTCATGTGAACTATTAAATGACTCTTACTTCCACTTTTGTACTCGCATAACTTACAAGAGAAAGGCTTTTCACCAGTATGCTGCCTCATGTGTGTGGTTAAACTACTCTCATATGTACTTTTGTACTCGCATAACTCACAAGAGAAAGGCTTTTCACCAGTATGCTGCCTCATGTGTGTGGTTAAACTACTCTTATGTGCACTTTTGTACTCACATAACTTACAAGAGAAAGGCTTTTCACCACTGTGCTGCCTCATGTGAAGTATTAAATTACTCTTCTGTGCACTTTTGTACTGACATAACTTACAAGAGAAAGGCTTTTCACCAGTGTGCTGCCTCATGTGAACTATTAAATGACTCTTACTTCCACTTTTGTACTCGCATAACTTACAAGAGAAAGGCTTTTCACCAGTATGCTGCCTCATGTGTGTGGTTAAACTACTCTTATATGTACTTTTGTACTCACATAACTTACAAGAGAAAGGCTTTTCACCAGTGTGCTCCCTCATGTGACGTATTAACTTACTCTTACTTGCACTTTTGTACTCGCATAATTTGCAAGGGAAAGGCCTTTCACCACGGTGAGCCCTGGAGTGATTCATTAAAAGGAGTTTGCATTTGCATTCGTATTGACAAACCTCGCAAATAAATCTATTAGCTGTCTCGTGGCGCCGTATGTGTTTTACAAACAGACTTCTTTTTTTATACTTAACATGACAAAAGTCACAAATATACATTTTTTCTTGAAAATTTGTGTCAACTTGTTCTTCATCAGTGGCTGGTTCAATGTATTTACTGGCGTGAATCTCTCTCTGACTTTTTGGCTCGGAACTCACATTTTTAAAGCCTTCGTGACTGTCGTAAGAAATGAAAACTTTTCGTGTTTTCGTTAAAGATGCATCTCGTTTTGGCACAACGTTTTTACTGAACACATCGTATAGTTTCTCTGTGCAATTCGTATATCTAGCGATGTTATCGTTTGTTGTATTGTTGGTCTCGGCAGATCGGTAGTCTAAGTCGCCACTGATTACTGCGATGGCTCGTTCACTACTCGGGCCTGCATCGGCTCCTTCAGTTAAGCGCTCTTCGCCGTCATCACTGATCGCGACACTCGCCGACAAACGAGCAACTGAAACAATATAACTCTGTTTTACAGAAGCATGAACATTATACACTATTATACTTTCTAAAATAAATTCATGATAAGAAGAGAAAGTTTTATTAAGATTGTAAGAGTTATATTCGCATAATTTAAGGCTGTTCCCCAGCGTGGTTTCTCACTTGCTTCACAAGAACGCATCTTTGAGCACACTTATAATTTTATTTTATTTTAAAAGAACACTTACAGCTTATTAGAAGAAATTAGTCAATAAATACAGAAGAAGAATAAAAGCTTATTATAAGTTTTCACAGATATAATTTACATATGAAAAAGAAAAAAACACTCAACTGGGAAAATAATTAACTCAACAAACATTCGATTTTCTTAATATTATTCACGTTTTAATTTGAAACGAAAATCTTAATGAAACCAGACTTACAGAAAATCGTGGAGCGATCTATCTGCTACTAATTCCAATTTAAAAAAACCACCATTTTTTTTAAATAAAGAATAGTAGCCAAGCTGAACTTGACTTATTTTCTCCTCTCCCCTCTATATAAGCGGAAAGCTTGTGCTAGGAGTGGGTACGACAATAGTGCAACAGGTGGGGCTCGAACCTGCGACCTTTCAGATTTCAGTGCGCTCCTTAAAGCGTTGGGCTATTGAGGCTACATTTTAACAATTGCACTTTATTGTGTGTAGCAAGAGTAGTTATTTGACTATAGCATAATAAAATATAACTAATTTTTTTTTAAAGAGTATTAGCCAAATATCCAAGAAAACCAAAACGCGAAAGATCTATCTGACCTTTTCTAACACGCTACGCACGTATAAGACAGAGGGAGTACGCTATTTTAATCAAATTGATCGCATTTATCTCGGGCACGCTCGGGCTGCCGCGTGAGCAAATGAAAGCAAATTATTGCAGGCAAAATTAGGCTGTATAATAATGGTCTAAGACATAAATTACAATGTATTAGTTTGTTTATGAAAATACACATGTACCCTCGTATATATATAGGATTTCTCGGGACACTTTTTTCGTGAATTTTGCATTACACCCAAGGTCCATAGTATTATAATATGTCAATGGTTTAGACGCTCGAATTCTCTATCTAGACATAAAATCGAAGTAATAACTTGCCTGTTGTGTGCGCGACATCAGCCAGACCGCGACCGGCGCGCAGACTTTCAGGTTCCGGCCTGTGGAGCAGACAATGTATAGAATAGAACAGAATAGAAATATTTTTTATTCAAATAAACCTTTACAAGTGCTTTTGAATCGTCGATGAATCTACCACTGGTTCGGAATGCCCTTCCTGCCGAGAACAGCCAGCAATAAACTCGGCGGTTGCTCTTTTCAAAAGATGCTATGTATACAGTGTTTCCACAATAAAGTTTCAAAAATGTATACCTACATAAAATCCAATACAATATGTTAGGACGGGCAGACATAAAGTAGACCCATTCCCGTTGGTGTTTTTAATTATTCATACTTTTTTTATTTTTTTTATTTGTAGACAAGATAGTCCATGACTGCGATCTCATCTGATGGTAAATGACGATGCAGTCTAAGATGGTAGCGGGTTAACTTGGAAGGGGTATAGCAGTGTAAATTCAACCCATACACCTAGTCGGTTTCTACACGCCATCGTGCCGGAACGCTAAATCACTTGGCGGAACGTCTTTGAAGGTAGGGTGGTAACTAGCCACGGCCAAAGCCTCCCACCAGACCAGACCAAACATAATTCAGAAATTATAAATTCCTAAATTGCCCCCGCCGGGAATCGAAGCCGAGACCTCCCAGTTGTAAGACCACAGCTCACCACTGCGCCAGGGAGGTCGTCAAACTTTAACTTTCTGTTAACTTCTTTATCTTCTTTTTTTTCTATATTCTAAGTTTTTGTCATTGTTTACTTCTAGTAATGCATGTTTAGTTGATATTTTTTTTCTTTTACGCCTGTTACTGAGAACCATACTGACAAATAACGTAATATTTATGTAATTAATTTTATATAATTATAACGAATTTGGTTAATTTATTGTATGGAACTTGTTGGTGTAAATAAATAAAAAAAAAAATGGTTTAGGAGTGTAGCCGCTAAGGTAGAAGATGCATAGACTGCTAAGCTAAGATCGTATCGACTAATAGTTGGGTTCATAGGTCCACTCACTTGATCTCAGAGAGTGAGGGAAGCGAGGGCCTGGCGTCGGCGGCGGCGCGGCGCTCGCACGCTCGAGCTGTCCCGCTGTCACCGGCAACCGTCCCGCTCACACCAGCAGCCACCCTGCTCTCACCAGCAGCCATCCTGCTCTCACCAGCAGTCGACACGCTCTCACCGGCAGCCGTACCGCTCTCACCGTCAGCCGTCCCGCTCTCACCGGCAGCCGACCCGCTCTCATCGGTAGCCGTCCCGCTCACACCAGCAGTCGACACGCTCTGACAAATCGATCGATCGATCCTTCAATTGATCCATTCGCCCATCGCTATATCTATCATTCTTTTACACGTTATGCTTCGTTAACTATGTGACGTCATTCTAAATCCAAGATGGCGGAACACTCAAGATGGCGGACTAGTTATTTTTAATGCACTCCTACAATATGGATATCAAATAAAATGACTTGCTGAGAATAAGAATGCGAGTTAAACTCTTGCTTTGCTCCAATGTTTGAAAGTTTGGTGTACTAGGGCTTTTTACTTCTCGATTATGATAAAATGACGATATATGACTAAAAAGTAAAAAATTAATTAAAAGTAAAAAAACTTTTTTTTTAAAACAAGCTTTTATTTAAATGCGCTAAAAAGAATAAAAGGAACTTTTCTTTTAACACTTTTACTATCAACTTGTAACGTCATTACACAATTTATATGATATAAAAGCTTTTTTACTTAAAAAAGTTTTTTACTTTTTCTTTTTTTGAGAATATTTAGCCAAGCCAAACTTGACTTATAATCTCCTGTCCCCTCCAAATAAGTGAAAAGCTTGTGCTAGGAGTGGGTACAGCAATAGTGCAATGGGTGAGGCTCAAACCTGCAACCTTTTAGTTTTCAGGCTGCACCTTTAACCGTTGTGCTGTTGAGGCTATTTATCTAATCTCTAACGAGGGTGACTTCTCCGAGAAGCGGATGAAAGTGTTTGATTGACAAGACTAACTAACCTGGATATGCATGCTCATATGTTCCAGAAACGCAAAGTCTTGGTCAAATTCTTCAGAGCAAATCGAACATTTGAAGTCATCACTTTCAAACTTTAACATATCAGAAATGTTCCCTTCAACATCAACTAAATCATTATTGACACTGTCAGCATAATCAGGGTACACAGTCTGTTCAGATATCACATCCATTTCCTTTCTAATTGCCATAGAGTCCACTTTATTGGCACTGTCTGAATAATCTGTGTGTTGATATACCACATCCATGTCTTCTCTAATCGCTATAGAGTCATCGCTTTCTTCTGTATTCACTACGCCTCTGTCTATGGTTGTCTCTGATTCTGTCTGTCTGTCTTCTGAGGTGTCTGCTTGTATGTGTAAGTCACAGAAGTCAGCTCCTAGTGTTGTCACCACCATAGGGTTCTTTAGTCCGTGTTTTGCGCGGTTTATCGTTTTTATATGACGTCTTGTTATCTGTTGAGAAATTATTTTTGAGAAATTATTGTACTGACGGTTGTTGGGGGTCTATGGGTTGATAAACAAAAAGGATTAAACATATAGCATTTTTTTTTAATTAGTTGATAAGGTAGTCCATGACTGCTATCTCCTCTGATGGTAAGTGACGATGCAGTCTAAGATGGTAGCGGGCTAACATAGAACGGATATGGCAGTGTACAATCAAACCATACCCCCTAAGCGGTTTCTACACGCCATCGTACCGCAACGCCAGGGAGGTCGTCAAATCATGGAGGGAGCATGGCCAGTATTTTCTTGAAAATACATATAACAAATTATTTCCAATTTAGTCTTTGAATTATGTGTGGAAATTGGGCTAGTTAGAAGAAAGAAAGAAGAAAGAAAGAAAACATTAAAACTCACCAATTCATGTTTCTCAACTAAGTCCATCATCAATGCCCGAGCTCTCAAACTCTGGTCCCTGAACCGACTAAAGTTCTTCAGTCTCTGAGCACATTGTACGCAAAGTGTTTGCTTCAGGTTCCCTTGGTTGCACGGCTGAAATATTATAATAATAAATAATAAGGTCCTGCGCAGGAGATATTATAGTGTACGAGTGTGTGAGAGCGTTGGATTGGTGTACCTACGTATGCATTTTTGCATTTTTGAAGCTTTATTGTGGAAGCACTGTATACATAGCATAGCTTTGTAAAAAAAAATTTTTTTTTGAAAAGAGCAACTGCTGAGTTTCTTACCGGCTCTTCTCAGCAGAATCTGCATTCCCAACTGGTGGTAGATTTATGACGTGTCATAAGAGCTACAAGTTAGCCTACATGAAATAAATAAATTTTGAATTTGAATTTGTGCGCAAACACAGATGCACCCTCTATTTCCTCATTAATAGGATGAAATAAAATTTAGACAACTTACCGCATATCCACTCAAATATTCGTAGGCTTTTTCCAATTTGTGTTTCCTCATATGAAGTAGCTTGCTGTCTGTGTCCAGGCATATCATGCACACCTGTGGATACACATTTTTTTAGACATGATAGATATTGACCGAGATGTCAGCCGATAGTAAGTGACAATGCAATCTAACATTGCAGAGTATTTATACTTGTTTAATTACTAGCCGATGCCCACGACTACAACATAATTATACAAATAATTATGCAAACAGAACATAAATAACACTAATAGGGGTATGGGTTGAGTGTACACTGTCATACCCCTTCCAAGTTAGTCCGCTACCATGTTAGACTGCATCGTCACATGCCATCAGGTGAGTCCAGGGCTATCTTGTCATCAAATTAAAAAAAAAAACATAGAAAAAACGTTACCTGCACTGTTGAAGGAACAGCACTGGCATCAATCTGCCTCGAGCCACTTTCTGTTTCATAAATGTCATCGTCCAGGAAATGCTCCGAACAGACCACGGCAGAGTCCGGCAGGGAAGAGTGCTGCTTGCCCAGGGCTCTGAGCCACGCTGCACGGAGATGCTTTTCAGTGGGAAACCTGGGTATTAGCAGTATTGTTTTACAGTGTCTTACTACGCACTGGGCTAGTCAATTTTCATGCATTATTCAGATTATCAACAATTTGGTGGTTTAACACAGCAATAACATTTAATTACTGTATTCAATGATGACTTCCACAATTACTAACTGATGTCAGCATCTTTGTCCGCATGGATTTATCACTCCTTTAGGGATGGATTGCTAGCGAGTGCATTAGTGAGTTAGCGCAATTAGCGTTTAGTTCTTAGCACATCTTTAGGGTACTTAGGGAAGATTTCTACCCAAATCTCTTAATTAAACCATCCAAATAGGTTGTGCGTTATCCGGCTCTCACATTAAGTTCGATTTTTCAAACCCCTATTTTACCCCCTTAGGGGTTTAATTTACAAAGGTTATTTCTAAGCGGATGCCTACATTATAGTAGCTATCTGTATGCCAAATTTCAGCCCAATCTGTTATGTGTTGACAGATCAGCCAGTCAGTCAGTCACCTTTGCCTTTTATATATTCAGAGAATAATAGGTACATTGTTAGCTACTTAGTACTTTGCAATAACCTTCGTACCACCAATTTGATCAATAAATTGCTCAGTGGGCAGGTAAACTGGTAAACGGTTAGCATTCTTTTTATGTGATGGGACCTATCCTTACTAATCATATACATGAGATGGGATGGATGGATGATTGCATGTTAGTTACTCAACCACATCACAACCACTGAACCGATTTGACTCAAATTTGGCAGAGATAGATTATAGTCTTGAATAACATATGGGCTACTTTTTATCCAGAGAAATAAGAGTTTCAAATTGAGAGAGGAATTAAAAAACCTCAATCCACACGAACAAAGCCGCGGGCATCACCTAGTATTATAAATGTGAAAGTTTGGATGTATGTATAGATGTTTGTTTTTGTTTGTTACTCAATCAGTAGCGGTGCAGATTCGTACGATGCCTTGCACTTGGTAGTTATTTGTAGTAGTTAGTAGTATATAATTCAATATCCAATTTCAAAGTGTCAAACTCAGGAGAACGATCAAAAAGGTCTTTACGAAAAAAAAGGGCAGCGCCGACAGAAATGCTACATTGTTTGCGGACGCCAGACTAATTGCTGCGGCCATGTCGTTCTAATCTATTCAGTCCTCAGTCGGCACTCGGTACCACAACTTACGAGCTTCTTACGAGGCAGATGGGAATCTTTCGAGTGTACTTAGTACTTACCCATGGAAACTTATCCGCTTCTCCTTCTGTGATGCTGGTACATTGTCTGGAGAATTTTTGCAGAAAGGCGCGTAACACCGCATCTTCAATGGTTATTTCGTTTCGCCTCGAGTGAAGTTTCGACATTCGTCAGAGACAAAACGCACAAGCAAATCTTTAATGTTTTAATATTTAATGTGCTTGGTCAACATAAAATATAAGTACCTACAGCATGCCAAAACTGTATTTAGTTGTTAATCACAACTTACAAATAAGTTAATAATCATTAATAATCACAATTTCACAGTTTTTTTTTTTTTAATAACTGGTAACAAGTAAATAGATATAAGCCAAAGAGTAAATATAGATAGGGCACAGACCAGAAAGTACTCTGTGGGTTTTGTGGGTGGCAGTGTTGCCAACAACACAAGGCCTAAAAGTAGCTCAAACGCCAAAATATCGCTATGATTTTTGTATTATTTATTAAAGTATTAATCTACACATAAAGGAAATATCCTAATTTTATAAATACTGTATATCAAAAATTCCGAGCGGGCGGGATTCGAACCCTCATCTCTCAGGAATCGCGGCCTGAGTGTGTTAACCGTTACACTACGGCCAAATTAAACCACACGTCGGCCACGGAATTAGTGATATGTATCTACTTTTTCATTTTTATAGCAACTGTTAGCGACAACTGGTAGCGACACATTACAGTGTTGTCGATCTATTTTTCCAAGACCCCATATTACAATGGAGCTCTTAAGAAACTAGAGATGCCCTTCGATCACAGAAGAAAAAATAAGGATTCAGTACTTCATACTTCAACAATTATTCAAATGCATGAAGCATTTAAATAATTGTTGTTCTTGACGTATGTTATCGTGACACATGCTGTCCCGACTCCCGGCTCAAAACTACAGATAGCGGCTTTTTAATTTTATGATTAAATTATTAAATATTTTTTATTGCATTTCATGACTATGTAAATCTTATGCGTTCTGTCACGTATTTCACGTTTATGTTCATTTTATGGTCTCCTAATGCCAGTAAAAATTTAACTTCAAAATTTTCAATAATTAATGTAATTCAATAATGCGCATTAAAATTTAAGCAAGTGTACTTTAAAATAAAACACATTATTTACAACTTTGTAATTCAACACCGCATTATACCCATCCAAAGTTTTTACTTATAATATTCAGTATAATAGCACTATATTATTTTTAGTAAAATAAATGAAAAAAAAAGAAATATTTTTTATTTTACACTAATCCAACTAAAAATAGAACATCAAATAAAAAGCATAATAAGAATAATTTGATGGTCTCTAACCCGGATCTTTCGTAAAAAGTACAGCATTAATCCACTTTCTCGCCTCTGCAGATTGAGGAAATCTAAAGGAAAAGGATAATAACTATTGAAAACTTATTATTATTTTCGTCCTCGTAACAATGCGGTTAACAGCGAAATAAATATATAATCAAAAAATTTCAAAAAATCATTTTTTAATATTTATTCTGGTATTATATTGTTGACTTTATTGTTGCATCTCAAACTGTTCACTTATCTAAAAGAAGACTTTGCAAATCGTTTTCAAAGATGAGTAAATATATAATTATTATATATGCGAGGAATGAAACCCGTAGTGACTTTCAACGTTTAATCCGAGAGAATGCCAAACTACCTACTTACAAAAATAATCAATCAACCTACATTACACCTCCACCCTTAAATCTATCTTACTCCTATTAACAAATCAATTAATCAAACTCTAAACCATACTTTTGTACTGGCTTCCTTAAATGTCTAGGCCTAAGAACAGGTCTAGGGACATTCACGGGTGACGGCGGTTCCTCATCCTTTGCCTCAGAGTCAGAATGAGCTGGCTCCGTGGAAACCGCAGGTAGATTCTCGCTGGCAAGGGAGACCTGATCATTAGCGCCCGGACTCTCTTCCCTTGGAGCTTCAGGATTATACTCGTATGTGTTGATCCACCTATTTTTAAGTTGATCCACATGCCTTTTGATAGGTGAACCGTTTTCCCCTATCACGATATAATGCCTATGATGATGAGGCAGCGGAGGCCGATGCGGCCCTGGTTCAGGAGCGGAGCGGGGGCAGTAGCGTGGCATCGGCAGGGGCCGGGCAGGCCGGCGCTGCGGATCGAGAGAACGAGGCGGAGGGCACGAAGGTGTATAAGATATCGGCCGGGGACAAGGCGCGGAGCCACCGAGGCGGCCGTGGCCGGCTGCAGGACGCATCAATCGGCAGTGGCCCAAGTGGTATAAGCGGAGCGGGTGGTGCAAATAGGCGGAATGACAGTGCCCTACCATATAAAGCGTATAAGGTGAATACGAAGCAGGAGGTATGCACGGTATGTGGATCGAAGCATTCCAGTGCGACATGCAAATACCGCATGTATGTATGCCGTGTATGTACCCGCCGGGGGCATTTACGTGCTGTGTGCCCGAATTTGCGAGGGGAAGCGGCAATTCAAGGTATGAATCACGAAGAGGTGGTTCACTCGGATAGCAGCGACGACAATAGTGATGAGGTAAATAACTTTTCAATTGAGTCGAGACAACTTTTAGAGTTTGGACCATACGTCATCGATGTTTACGTGAATGACGTTCGTTTGTCGATGGAGATTGACACTGGTTGTGCGATTTCGTGTATAAGTGTAGATTGTTATAAGAGTTTTTTTTCAAATATTAAGATTAAGTCCAGTGATTTAAAATTACGGTATTACACTGGGGAAATTGTCAAACCGGTAGGTAAAATATCTGTACTTGTTAGATACAAGCAAAACAAAAAGTTATTAGACTTATACATTGTAAACTGTGGGAAAACTAGTTTATTGGGAAGACAGTGGATAAGCGAGTTAGGTGTAACATACCCAGTAGCTAACTTAAATAAGATAGCCGAGGAACGGAATGTTTTTAACTTTGAGTCCTTCAGTTCCAGATACTGTGAAGTGTTTGCGGATGGCCTGGGGAGATATACGGGTGGCCCGGTGACCTTTCACTTGCGACCGGAAGCGAAGCCCGTGTATTTACGCGCGAGGCCCTTAGCGTATGCGCTGCGCGAGCCGGTCGAGCGCGCCCTGCAGGAGCTGGTAAGGGACGGCGTGATCACCCCGGTGAGCAGCTCGGACTGGGCGACTCCCATTGTGCCGGTCATGAAAAAAGATGGAACTATACGGGTATGTGGTGATTTCAAGTTGACTTTAAATAAATGTCTCGAGGTGGATCGTTTTCCGTTACCGCGGCCGGAAGACTTGTTAGCTAAGTTATACGGTGGGCAGAAATTCACAAAAATCGATTTATCACAGGCGTACGCGCAGTTCGAATTAGATGATAACTCAAAAAAGTATACCGTGATTAATACTCATAAAGGCCTGTTTAGGTATAATCGTCTAATTTATGGTTTGTCGTCTAGCCCGGGTATTTTTCAAAGGAAACTTGAGCAATTATTCGGCGATATGCCCAGGGTAGGAGTGTTCCTTGATGACCTTATTATCACAGGGGTGGATGATCGCTCACATCTGGAGACCCTACATGAGGTGTTTGACCGATTACGCAAATGGGGATTAAAAATTAAAAAAGAGAAGTGTACCTTTTTTGCAGACTCTGTTACTTATTTAGGATTTATTATAAGTAAGGAGGGGGTACAAACTTGTCCCGATAAGGTAAAAGCGATAGAAAAGGTTCCGGTACCTACAAATATGTCCGAGTTGCGCTCGTTTTTGGGAATGGTGATGTATTACGCCAAATTCGTACCTAACATAAGTAGCATTTTGTCTCCTTTATACAAGTTACTCCAGAAAAATGTCACGTTTGTTTGGACGAATGAGTGTGATTCAAGTTTCAACAAGGTAAAGAAAATGTTGACTTCGAATTTAATACTAGCACATTATACCTTGGACTTGCCCTTAGTGCTCACGACGGATGCCAGTGCGGTCGGCGTAGGGGCCGTGATATCACACGTCATGCCCGACGGGGGCGAGCGCCCGGTCGCGTTCGCGTCGCGCGTGCTCAACGCAGCGGAGAAGTCGTACGCGCAGATAGAACGCGAGGCGCTAGCGATCATATATGGAGTTAAGAAATTTCATCAATACTTGTATGGGCGACAATTTATTTTGAGAACGGATCACAAGCCTTTGGTGACGATTTTCGGCAGTAAGGCCGGTATACCGGTGATGGCAGCGAGTAGAATGCAGCGGTGGGCGGTTTTACTCGCGGGGTATGATTTTCGTATTGAATACGTGCGTAGTGAACGTAACGCAGCGGACGCGTTATCGCGGTTACCAGTAGGCAAAGAGAAGGCGGAAACTTGCGAGGCGACATATTTAAATTTTGTTCAAGATTTCCTTCCAATTACTAGAGAATTAGTTAGAAGTCACGTGAAAAAAGATGAAGTATTAAGGAAGGTATTTACGTATCTTCAGGGTGGTTGGCCCGATCAATGTAAGGAGGAAAAACTGAATCCGTATTTTGTGCGCCGAAATGAATTATACATCGATATGGGCTGCGTAGTTTGGGGGTATAGATTAGTGATACCGTATGCATTGCGAGAACAGTTGTTAAAGGAGTTGCACGCCAATCATATGGGTATTGTAAAAATGAAAGCTATAGCTAGGAGTTACTTTTGGTGGCCGGGCATTGACGCCGAGATCGAAAACCTTGCCCGTAGTTGTACTACCTGTGCGGAAGTCGGCCCATCACCGGACCGTGTTGCACCCCAGCCCTGGCCGTATACATCCGTACCATGGACCAGATTGCATATAGACTTTTTAGGCCCTTTTCACGGTAAAACGTTTTTAGTTTTGATTGATTCCGCGTCGAAATGGTTAGAGATTTTTCAAATGCAAAGAACTACAGCCGGGGCGGTCATTAAGGTTTTAAGAGAGACCTTTGCCCGGTTCGGGTTACCCAGGGAAATGGTCAGCGATAATGGGCCCCCCTTTTCCAGCGCAGAATACGGAACCTTTATGCGTAACAATGGCATAAAGGTAACGTTTACAGCCATATATCACCCAGCATCAAACGGAGCGGCAGAAGGGGCGGTTAAGCTTTGTAAAAGAGCAATTAAAAAAGCCATGCGCGATGGTTCAGATCTAGACGCTGCCTTACAATCTTATTTGTTAGCGTACCGGAACGTCGAGCATAGTACCACGGGTGTATCTCCGGCTATGTTACTGCAAAAACGGAATTTGCGTTCGCGTTTAGACTATTTACGGGGAGATGCGCAGGTCGAAGATAGAGTCAGGGAAAAGCAGGGTAAGCAGATTATTAGTGCAGGGGGAAGTCATAGAGATTTCAACGTTGGCGACAACGTCTGGGCTAAAAGTTTTACAGGAGGGAGAAAATGGGAAAAAGGTCGGGTAGAAAAAGAGATAGGTTCGCATTCTAAAGAAGCCGTCTCCACTTTAGTCAACCTAGCTAGCAAAATGATCTTACTAAGTAAGTGCATTCGGTGGTACACAAATCGGACTAACATGCGGTATCCTTATTTTTTTTCTGTGATCGAAGGAGATGCCACATTGCTTGAAACAATTTTTTATTAAAGTGTTAACCTACACTTAAAGGATATATCCTAATAGATTTATAAATACATATCGAAAATTCCGAGGTCGGCGGGATTCGAAGCCACATCGCAATCGAATCATTGTTACAAAATAAATAAGTAATAATAATAAAAATTTGTGCAAATGGAACGTTTAGAAGTAGATTTAGTGAGCGCAAACCTTCGACCAGTTCGACAATTCAGCCGGGACGTGCCTTTACGCAGATTTAGTACTGAACATATTCTGCCACTTTCTGCGGTGAGGTGGGGTAATCACGTACAACACACATTTACTCACTTCCGCACACTCTTGTAAATACTTAATGTCTCTATGAACGCACACTAACTCAAAAGCTATCACACTAACAAGCTAACACGAATGTTTGTACATGTACTTCGGTAGAGGGGAATGCGTGCGCTTACCACGTCCCGGCTAAATGGTTGAAGGCGCAAACAGATAAGTTTGCAACGACATTACGGATTTGGCTAATTTATGGTCGCTATAAAGTAGCCTTAAGAGGGTACTCTAGTGGGCCTTTCTCCATACAAACGTATTCTGCTGTTTTCTTCGTGGATAATGCCTCTAGAGCAATGATTTTTTTCCAAAAAATCTAGGTCTAATTAATACGTGCCTCTATGTTTTCCTTTTTTCCAAAACATTATCATTAAAAAAAATATGACAATCCAAAAACCCGAAAAAAACCCTCGATTTTACCGCCATGTTCAAACGACTATCAGACAAATTTGATAAGTTTTTAACAAAAAAGAAAAACATAGAAGCATAGATATACTCTTCCTCTAAATTTTGATATAAGAATATTTGAGATTTGTCTAGTTTTGAAGAAGGAAACAGCAGAATACGAAACGTCTTTTGGTCAAGGTTTTTGTAGGTAAAAATCAGCCCGAGCTGCAGTTGTCCCTTTCGTACTTTACGGGGGTAGGGTGGAGGTGAGGGAGGGTAAGGCTTACATGTACACTAATAGGGAAGTGACAATTGTCGATATTTTGGTCAGCTGACCGCGCAAGCGAGAGGTCGCTGACACGGAGCTAAGAGCGGTAGAGGGCAATGGCCTCCAACGTAGTGAAGTGTGCGGGATGTAATATTCTTATAAATGAAGTCCTAGCATTTATCAAGAATAAAATGAATGTAATGGATGAAGACACGATCATTAAGATATGCAGTACAGCCTTTACGCCAGAGGAAATTCAAATAGCGAAAAAACTTCTATTCGAAGCGGTACCAGTGAAGAGGTTGAGAATCAGGAAAAATGAGCAGAGAGCAGGAAAAGACTTGGAAGATATTATTGACTTACTCAAGCAGACTGACGCTACAGACCCGGAGCGACTACCTATTTTTGTGGCAAAAGAGCTGCATCGATTACCACCGGTAACGTTTGACCATATTGACGTTACTCGTTTGTTAAGAGATTTGAACCTATTAAGGGAAGACCTGCGGGAGATAAAAAGTGAGTATGTTACGCAGAAACAACTACAAGAAACCATAGTTCTTACACGGGAAAAATCCATGGATTATGTAAATAGAAAGCGTGGAGCATTTGCAAGAAATAGCTTTAATAATTGTGATAGTGGACCGATGGGATTACGTCATGTCAACGGTGAGTTGTTTGAATCCGACGCCGGAGACATGAGGAGTGAGGAGTACAACAATACATCCTTATCGCCCCCAGCAACAGGTGTACGACGAAGCGCGGAGAGTTCAGTGACCCCGCCCGTGGAGGCCCACTGCAGTAAAGAATGCACTATCGTGGTTACTCAGCCAAGGAGCGAGACGGTAATGCAAAGACACGTGGAGGACCAAACTGCGGTTTCGAACACAAGACCGGTTTGCAACGTTGGAGGATGTTCTGTCTCTAATATGCAAGCGAGCGAGAAGGAGACAGTGCAACGACACGTGGAGGCCCAATCTGCGGTTTCGAACACAAAACCGGTTTGCAACGTGGGAGGATGTTCTGTCTCTAATTTGCAACTGAGCGAGAAGGAGACAGCACCACAGGCGCATTTGGAGACTGAACCAATGGGGAGCGCGTGCGCTGCGGCTAGCGTTACTGTGATGACGTCTTCGGAGTCGAACGCGAGCAGCAGTCGACAGGCGGGACAGCAGCGTTCAATGGCGGATGTTGTACGTGCGAGTATGGGATGTAGTCAGAAAATAGGTGATTCGGATGGAGAGTGGATTACAGTTCAGAGGAAAAAACCGTTAGTGAAAAATAGGTTTGTGAGTGAGGTAGGGAGCGCGAGTTATGATTTAAAATTTAAAGCTGCACCCAACCTAGTGCCACTATATATATCTAACGTCTGTAAACAAACCAGTGAGAGTGATATTCTGGAGTACATCCGAAGTAAAACGAATGAGTCAGTAGTATTAGAGAAAATTAGCAGCAAAAGAGAGAGGTATTATAACTCATATAAGATAACTGTACCGAGAAATAAGTTATATGTTTTCTTGGATAGTAAAATCTGGCCAGAAGGTATCTGTTTTAGGCGGTATATATTGTTTAGTAATACGGGCAGACAGCGTTCTGAATCGAGTAGTACCCTACCTCAAGTAAAGTAAAGTTAAAAGTAGTTCAATTTTTAAGACTTTTTACTATGGATAAACAAGTATGTAGAATGGTTAGTTTCAATTGTAAGTCGCTAAAGCGATCAATGGATGGGCTTAGGGATATATGTTCGTATGCGGATATTTGTTGTGTCCAGGAGCACTGGGCGTTAGAATACGATTTACCTCTGCTAGGCACGGTGCATAAGGATTTTGACTACACAGGAAAGTCTGCAGTAGATCTTTCTATCGGCTTGAGAGGCAGGCCCCACGGTGGGGTAGCGATCTTATGGCGGAAGGGTATTTTTAAGTCAGTGACAGTTTTAAACTGTGATAGTGTAAGAATAAGTGCTATTAAGGCAATGTTGTCAAATAATCGATGTATTATTATCTTTAGTATCTATATGCCGACTGATACGAGTGAAAATCTAGTAGAATTTACAGACTGCCTGAGTCAGATCAAAGCAGTAATTGAGAATAATGATGTTGATTGTGTTTATATGTTGGGTGATTTTAATTCACACCCACATCAGCCGTTCTGGACTGAGCTTTGTGGTTTTTGTAGTGACCAGTCATGGTTATGTGCGGACGTTGAAAAGCTGGGGGTAAATTCGAATACGTTTACGTACATTAGTGATATAAATGGTAGTATGAGGTGGCTTGATCACTGTATAGTGACGCGATCTGCCTGGCAGACTGTTCTAAACGTTGGCATACGTCATGATGTCTATTGGTCGGACCACCTACCGCTCATAATAGAGTGTGATCTGAATTTGATAGTCCCAAAAATACTTGTAGGAGATGACTCATATAATAAAATAATATGGGGTCAAAGGTCAGTGGAACAGATTAGTAGGTATCATGACAGTTGCAACGGTAAGCTCAGAGGTATTTGTTTTCCTGAGATTTTTATTTCGTGTGGGGGAAAAATGTGTGAGGATCCCGGACATAGACTAGAGATAGATAATATGTACAAAGAAATAGTGAAAGTTCTTTCTGATGCCGCAACTGAGACGCACAAAGGCAATAAGAGCGCCGGAAAGGGTCCAGTAGTTGGATGGAACAAGCACGTTCGGGCTGCGCACTGGGAGGCGCGGTCGAAGTATCAAACATGGTTGTTGTATAACAAGCCGAGGTTTGGAAAGGTTTGGGATGAGATGCGTGAGAGCCAAAAGATATTTAGAAGTCGGTTAAGGTGGTGTCAAAATCATCAAGACCAAATTAAGATGGATATAATCGCTTCTCACAGAGCAGCTAAAAACTTTTCCAAATTTTGGAATTCGACAAACAAATTGAATGTTCGACCGAGCCTACCGGTGAGTGTCTCTGGTTGCAGTACGCAGAAAGAAATAGCCAATATGTTTAGGGACCATTTCAAGGTATCATCACCACTGGGACCGTCGACTCAAGTGTTCGATGCTCAGGTAAATAACGATAAGGAGTTGCTGCGTTTTTCCAGTAAGCAAGTAAAAGAGGCTATACAAAAAATGACTGGAGGGAAGTCGCCTGGATACGACAGCCTCAGCGTCGAGCATTTGAAGTATGCTGGTTTCCACTTACCCAGGGTGCTAGCTATGTTCTATTCACTCTGTGTGAGTCACGCGTACATCCCGAGTGACATGATGAGAACTTTGGTGGTCCCTATCCCTAAAAATAAAACTGGTGATCTTTCTGATAAGTCCAATTATAGGCCCATATCTCTAGCTACTGTTATAGCTAAGGTTCTGGACAGTCTGTTTGACAGAAAGTTGAACGAAACACTCAATTTCCACGATGCTCAGTTCGGCTTTCGACCCGGATTATCCACCGAGACCGCGATATTTGGTTTGAAACAGACTGTACAGTATTACACGAGCAGGAAAACACCTGTGTACGCGTGCTTCCTTGATCTTTCAAAAGCATTCGATTTAGTGGCATATGATATACTGTGGGGAAAGATGGAGGAAGCGGGCGTGCAAAAGGAGTTGATTAATGTTATGCAGTTCTGGTATTCGAATCAAATAAATAATATTAGGTGGGGGAGGGAGCTCTCTGATGCATATAGGCTGGAGTGCGGGGTGAGGCAGGGGGGGTTGACCTCAGCGAAGCTGTTCAGCCTGTATGTCAACAGACTAATCGTGGAACTCAGCAGCAAGCCAGTAGGTTGTTGGATAGATGGCGTCTGCGTAAATAACTTAAGCTATGCCGATGATATGGTGTTGCTGGGTCCCACGGCTGGTTCTATCAGGGAGTTGCTTCAAACTTGCGAGGAATATGCTGCCAGACATGGACTTATATATAACGTGACCAAAAGTCATTATATGATTTTTAAGGCTCCTCGTAAACAGGTGCGATACGAGCCAAGAATAGCAATCAATGGGGCGGCGCTCACACGAGTGCAGCAATTTAAATACCTGGGGCATTATGTCACAGAAGATCTCAAAGATAATATAGACATTGAGCGTGAAAGAAGAGCGTTGGCTGTTAGGTGTAGTATGTTGTCCCGCAGGTTCACCCGATGTAGTAAGGAAGCAAAGATAACGCTTTTCAAGGCGTACTGCCAAAACTTTTACACGGGAAGCCTGTGGGTCAACTACACACAAAAAACGATGGATGCACTAAGGGTGCAATACAATAATGGATTCAGGATGCTGTTGGGCCTGCCGCGGTTTTGTTCAGCATCAGGCATGTTTGCAAAAGAGCGTACCGATGACTTCTATGCAAGAATGCGGAAGAAGTCGTCATCGCTGCTGACAAGACTGCGCTCAAGTCCCAACAGCATCTTGAACATGTTTGCGAGGAAGATGGACTCACCAATGCTTGAACACATGATTCAAGTATTGGTGAGGCCCCATGTTAATTTATGATATTTTTAATCTAATTATTTGTGTATACTCTAGTTTAAGTTACTAACATTAGTTTTAAGTACAAGATTGTTTACTAACAAAATGAGCCTCAGTTGCTACAAATAAAGAAATATTATTATTATTATTATTATTATTTTATCGATACTCTAGTGATGTACTCTGATGTCGATATTTACACTATAAAATGATTATTTTATTTATTACTAGCGGACACCCGTGACTTCATCCGCGTTCCTAAATCACCACAGTTTAGGTTGGCAGAACCCCTTCAGCATCAGGATTAAGGAGTTGGATCCTGGAATTTAACGATGTCTTTACTTGGTCCCTACAATAACTATTCATAATAATCAACAATTCCTAAATCCCCACAGTTTAGGGAAGCAGTACCCCTGCAGCATCAGGATTGAAGAGTTGGAACCCGAAGTTCTTATGGGACCATCTCGCAAAGTTTTTGTGTCGATTAAAAAAAGATTCACGCAAATCGGTTAAGAAATCACGGAGATATCGATATACAGAGGTAGAAAAACACAACTCCTCCTCCTTTTTCGAAAGTCGGTTAAAAAAGTAGCCTATACGATGCCCGATAATATCAGCTATCTACCAGTGAAAGTCCCGTCAAAATCGGTTCAGCCAGTCCCGAGATTAGTGGCAACAAACAGACAGACAGACAACAATATAAGTACCGTATTTACTTTCGTATGCAGTTAGTAAATAGCGGCCAAGTGCGAGTCGGACTCACCCATGAAGGGTTCCGTAGCAGCAATTGCGGTTTACGATTTATGACGTATTAAAAAAAACTACTTACTAGATCTCGTTCAAACTAATTTTCGGTGGAAGTTCGCATGGTAATGTACATCATAATATATTTTCTTTACTTTTATCATTCTCTTATTTTAGTAGTTACAGGGGGGGGACACACATTTTACCACTTTGGAAGTGTCTCTCGCGCAAACTATTCAGTTCAGAAAAAAATGATATCACCCTACAGGATTGAGGAGGATGACCTGGAGCTCTATGATCTAGTAGCAAGCATACCAATTCGTAAACGACAGTTCCTAAAGCTTTTAGGGAGAAAGTACCCCTGCAGCATCAGGTTTGAGGAGTTGAAGGTAAAAATTTTTAAGGGCCCATTAAAAAAAAAATCGCGTGAATCGGTCCAGAAACCCCGGAGTAATCGGTGGACATACCTACATAGAAAAAAAAAGATACCGACCGAATTGATAACCTCCTCCTTTTTGAAGGTCGGTTCAAAATAGGGCTATCCATTATAGTTTACGATAGTGTGTTATGCCAGCTTAAAATGAGCCGTACATTCAAAGTTTCCTGTACGTAACGGGGTTCAAGTTATTTGGACCTATTACTGAGCATTGTGAAGTCTATAATTTCTGAACTACTAAACTGACGACCTTGAAATAATTACAGAACAATTATTGCAGTATGTTCTTTCTAATAAAAAATGAATGAATGAAATCGGAGTACACGTTAATGAATTACAATGAAATACACATTTTCACTTTCATCCCCTCTTCCAAGGGAACCGTGCTGAATTTGGGGATAAAAAGTATCCTATATTTTACCTCGTAGTATGAACTTAAATCATGTTACGTTTCATTTAAATCCGTCCAGTAGTTTCAGTGTGTTGCGTGGCCAAGATACAGACGAAAAATTTAAAAAAAAAATTGTTTTGGGCTCAGTATCAATAGTAAAGCATCATCCGATTCAAAGTTTCAAAATATATTTATTCACCCGCAGGCGGCCGGCGGGTGAATGTTACGGGCATGGGAGGGGCGAGGGCTTGCGCACACAAATACACTACTCGTACACATGGATAACTCCTGTTGGTCGGGCGCAGCGCGACGGCGATATTTTTTTCAAATACCTATTTTTCAAATTCCTTGGGACTAGAGTACCGTCTTAAAAGCAACCAGTCGCCTTTCGGGTTTTTTCGTTGCAGATTCTTGTTCTGAGTAGCCAAAATATATAATTTTCAAGTATGTACACTCCCTAATGGGCAGCCATTTTATGATTGTTTTCAGTACGTATGCACCCTAGTTTCGTAGGTAGGGCATCACATGTATTACCTACCTATGACAGTTCACACTAGCGTCATCTTAAATAAGCCCACATCAACTTTTTTGACAGCGGGAGATTTAAGCGTAGAAATAATATAACTACAAATCACAAATAAATTAAAAGTATAAAACTTTTTTGAAAACCAGTTTTTATTCAAATGCACTAAAGTATAAAATAAACCTTTCTTTTATAACTTTTACTATCAAGTATTAACATCATCACACAATTTATGTGATATAAAAGCTTGTCAAAAGATTTACCTGTGTAGAAAACAAGTAAATTAAAGAACTGCGATCTGATTGATTTTAATTTTTAAAATTTTCAAACTACTTAAGTTAATACGAGCACTTACACAAACATTACAACTAGCATTGTTTTTCAGTACTTGATCCCACATTTATAACGGAACTTACGCGAGATATGTTTGAAACTCACTAGTCAATATACATATATGACATTCACAAAAACATTTACAAAAATTTTAATACTCACTGATATGTATATCAATTCCAAGTGTATATAACACTAGATGATGCCTGCGACTTCGTTCGTGTGGATAAAGATTTTTTTGATTCCCACGGGAACTCTTTAATTTTCCGGATTAAAAAGTAGCCTGTTTTAATCCTGGGAATGAGCTACCTCCATTCCAAATTTCAGCCAAATCGGTTTAAGCGTTGTGGCGTAAAGGAGTTACAAAAATACACACACACACACACACACACACACACACACACACACACACACACACACACACACACACACATACACATACAAACTTTCGCCTTTACAATATTAGTGTGATAGTGTGATATGATTCGCCGATTGTAATGCAAACTATGTATAATGATAATGATAAAAAAAATAATAATAAAAATGATAAAAAAAATGAAAGCTAACGCGACTAATACATAGAAAATATTAACAAATAAAAAATAATGGAAAATGAAAGTTTTACAATTAATAAAGACAAATAACGTATATTACTCGTACATTATCTACAATACGCATTACATGGTACAAAATCTTAAATTCTCCTCAAGAGAATGCTAGCCAATGAGGAAAATTTAAAATAAGTTAGGTATACTTCCAATCATCAATACTTGCATAATTAACAAGGGGCCTTCACCAGTGTGTATTCACGTGAGCTGTTAAATTACTTTACGTGCAGATTTATACTTGCATAATTCACAAGATTAAGGCTTTCCACCCGTGTGTGTTCTCATGTGACGCATTAAATGACTCTTATTAAGTTTTATATTGACATATTCTACATGCATAAGGCTTTTCACCAGTGTGCTGCCTCATGTGGATGATTAACTAACTCTTCTGTGCACTTTTGTACTCGCATAACTTACAAGAGAAAGGCTTTTCACCAGTGTGCTGCCTCATGTGACGTATTAAAGGACTCTTCTGTGCACTTTTTTACTCGCATAACTTACAAGAGAAAGGCTTTTCACCAGTATGCTGCCTCATGTGTGTGGTTAAACTACTCTTCTGTGCACTTTTGTACTCGCATAACTTACAAGAGAAAGGCTTTTCACCAGTATGCTGCCTCATGTGTGTGGTTAAACTACTCTTCTGTGCACTTTTGTACTCGCATAACTTACAAGAGAAAGGCTTTTCACCAGTATGCTGCCTCATGTGAAGTATTAAATTACTCTTATTTACACTTTTGTACTGACATAACTTACAAGAGAAAGGCTTTTCACCAATGTGCTGCCTCATGTGACGTAATAAATGACTCTTACTTCCACTTTTGTACTCACATAAATCACAAGAGAAAGGCTTTTCACCAGTATGCTGCCTCATGTGTATGGTTAAACTACTCTTATGTGCACTTTTGTACTCGCATAACTTACAAGAGAAAGGCTTTTCACCAGTATGCTGCCTCATGTGTGTGGTTAAACTACTCTTCTGTGCACTTTTGTACTCGCATAACTTACAAGAGAAAGGCTTTTCACCAGTGTGCTGCCTCATGTGATGTATTAAATGACTCTTACTTCCACTTTTGAACTCGCATAACTTACAAGAGAAAGGCTTTTCACCAGTATGCTGCCTCATGTGGATGATTAAATAACTCTTCTGTGCACTTTTGTACTCGCATAACTTACAAGAGAAAGGCTTTTTACCAGTGTGCTGCCTCATGTGACGTATTAAATGACTCTTATTTCCACTTTTGTACTCGCATAACTTACAAGAGAAAGGCTTTTCACCAGTGTGCTGCCTCATGTGAACTATTAAATGACTCTTACTTCCACTTTTGTACTCGCATAACTTACAAGAGAAAGGCTTTTCACCAGTATGCTGCCTCATGTGTGTGGTTAAACTACTCTCATATGTACTTTTGTACTCGCATAACTCACAAGAGAAAGGCTTTTCACCAGTATGCTGCCTCATGTGTGTGGTTAAACTACTCTTATGTGCACTTTTGTACTCACATAACTTACAAGAGAAAGGCTTTTCACCACTGTGCTGCCTCATGTGAAGTATTAAATTACTCTTCTGTGCACTTTTGTACTGACATAACTTACAAGAGAAAGGCTTTTCACCAGTGTGCTGCCTCATGTGAACTATTAAATGACTCTTACTTCCACTTTTGTACTCGCATAACTTACAAGAGAAAGGCTTTTCACCAGTATGCTGCCTCATGTGTGTGGTTAAACTACTCTTATATGTACTTTTGTACTCGCATAACTCACAAGAGAAAGGCTTTTCACCAGTATGCTGCCTCATGTGTGTGGTTAAACTACTCTTATGTGTACTTTTGTACTCGCATAACTTACAAGAGAAAGGCTTTTCACCAGTGTGCTGCCTCATGTGAACTTTTAAATTACTCTTATCTACACTTTTGTACTCACATAAGTTACAAGAGAAAGGCTTTTCACCAGTGTGCTGCCTCATGTGTGTGGTTAAACTACTCTTACGTGCACTTTTGTACTTGCATAAATTACAAGAGAAAGGCTTTTCTCCAGTATGAGCCCTCAAGTGATTCATTAAAAGGTATTTGTATTTGCATTCGTATTGACAATTATCGCAAGTAAATCTATTAGCTGTCTCGTGGCGCTGTATGTGTTTTATAAACAGACCTTTTTGTTTATACTTAACATGACAAAAGTCACAAATATACATTTTTTCTTGAAAACGGGAGCTACTGTCAGATGAATAAATACATTGTGTAGTAATGTCATTATTTAAACAATCACTTATAGGTGTGTCAATTTGTTCTTCATCAGTGGCTGGTTCAATGTATTTACTGGCGTGAATCTCTCTCTGACTTTTTGGCTCGGAACTCACATTTTTAAAGCCTTCGTGACTGTCGTAAGAAATGAAAACTTTTCGTGTTTTCGTTAAAGATGCATCTCGTTTTGGCACAACGTTTTTACTGAACACATCGTATAGTTTCACTGTGCAATTCGTATATCTAGCGATGTTATCGTTTGTTGTATTGTTGGTCTCGGCAGATCGGTAGTCTAAGTCGCCACTGATTACTGCGATGGCTCGTTCACTACTCGGGCCTGCATCGGCTCCTTCAGTTAAGCGCTCTTCGCCGTCATCACTGATCGCGACACTCGCCGACAAACGAGCAACTGAAACAATATAACTCTTTTTTACAGAAGCATGAACATTATACACTATTATACTTTCTAAAATAAATTCATGATAAGAAGAGAAAGTTTTATTAAGATTGTAAGAGTTATATTCGCATAATTTAAGGCTGTTCCCCAGCGTGGTTTCTCACTTGCATCACAAGAACGCATCTTTGAGCACACTTATAATTTAATTTTATTTTAAAAGAACACTTACAGCTTATTAGAAGAAATTAGTCAATAAATACAGAAGAAGAATAAAAGCTAATTACAAGTTTTCAGATAGAATTTACATATGAAAAAGAAGAAAACACTCAACTGGGAAAATAATTAACTCAACAAATATTCGATTTTCTTAATATTATTCACGTTTTAATTGTAAACGAAAATCTTAATGAAACCAGACTAACAGAAAATCGTGGAGCGATCTATCTGCTACTCATTCCAATTTTAAAAAACCACAATTTTTTCAATAAAGAATAGTAGCCAAGCTGAACTTGACTTATTTTCTCCTCTCCCCTCTATATAAGCGGGAAGCTTGTGCTAGGAGTGGGTACGACAATAGTGCAACAGGTGGGGCTCGAACCTGCGACCTTTCAGATTTCAGTGCGCTCCTTAAAGCGTTGGGCTATTGAGGCTACATTTTAACAATTGCACTTTATTGTGTGTAGCAAGAGTAGTTATTTGACTATAGCATAATAAAATATAACTAATTTTTTTTTAAAAAGTATTAGCCAAATATCCAAGAAAACCAAAACGCGAAAGATCTATCTATCCTTTTCTAACACGCTACGCACGTATAAGACAGAGGGAGTACGCTATTTTAATCAAATTGATCGCATTTATCTCGGGCACGCTCGGGCTGCCGCGTGAGCAAATGAAAGCAAATTATTGCAGGCAAAATTAGGCTGTATAATAATGGTCTAAGACATAAATTACAATGTATTAGTTTGTTTATGAAAATACACATGTACCCTCGTATATATAGGATTTCTCGGGACACTTTTTTCGTGAATTTTGCATTACACCCAAGGTCCATAGTATTATAATATGTCAATGGTTTAGACGCTCGAATTCTCTATCTAGACATAAAATCTAAGTAATAACTTGCCTGTTGTGTGCGCGACATCAGCCAGACCGCGACCGGCGCGCAGACTTTCAGGTTCCGGCCTGTGGAGCAGACAATGTATAGAATAGAACAGAATAGAAATATTTTTTATTCAAATAAACCTTTACAAGTGCTTTGAATCGTCGATGAATCTACCACTGGTTCGGAATGCCCTTCCTGCCGAGAACAGCCAGCAATAAACTCGGCGGTTGCTCTTTTCAAAAGATGCTATATATACAGTGTTTCCACAATAAAGTTTCAAAAATGTATACCTACATAAAATCCAATACAATATGTTAGGACGGGCAGACATAAAGTAGACCCATTCCCGTTGGTGTTTTTAATTATTCATACTTTTTTTATTTTTTTTATTTGTAGACAAGATAGTCCATGACTGCGATCTCATCTGATGGTAAATGACGATGCAGTCTAAGATGGTAGCGGGTTAACTTGGAAGGGGTATAGCAGTGTAAATTCAAACCATACACCTAGTCGGTTTCTACACGCCATCGTGCCGGAACGCTAAATCAAAACGTCTTTGACGGTAGGGTGGTAACTAGCCACGGCCAAAGCCTCCCACCAGACCAGACCAGACATAATTCAGAAATATTAAATTCCTAAATTGCCCCCGCCGGGAATCGAAGCCGAGACCTCCCAGTTGTAAGACCACAGCGCTCACCACTGCGCCAGGGAGGTCGTCAAACTTTAACTTGCTGTTAACTTCTTTATCTTCTTTTTTGTCTATATTCTAAGTTTTTGTCATCGTTTACTTCTAGTAATGCATGTTTACTTGTTTAGTTGATATTTTTTTTCTTTCACGCCTGTTACTGAGAACCATACTGACAAATAACATAATATTTATATAATTAATTTTATATAATTATAACGAATTTGGTTAATTTATTGTATGGAACTTGTTGGTGTAAATAAATAAAAAAAAAAAATGGTTTAGGAGTGTAGCCGCTAAGGTAGAAGATGCATAGACTGCTAAGATCGTATCGACTAATAGTTGGGTTCACAGGTCCACTCACTTGATCTCAGAGAGTGAGGGAAGCGAGGGCCTGGCGTCGGCGGCGGCGCGGCGCTCGCACGCTCGAGCTGTCCCGCTGTCACCGGCAACCGTCCCGCTCACACCAGCAGCCACCCTGCTCTCACCAGCAGCCATCCTGCTCTCACCAGCAGTCGACACGCTCTCACCGGCAGCCGTACCGCTCTCACCGTCAGCCGTCCCGCTCTCACCGGCAGCCGACCCGCTCTCATCGGTAGCCGTCCCGCTCACACCAGCAGTCGACACGCTCTGACAAATCGATCGATCGATCCTTCAATTGATCCATTCGCCCATCGCTATATCTATCATTCTTTTACACGTTATGCTTCGTTAACTATGTGACGTCATTCTAAATCCAAGATGGCGGAACACTCAAGATGGCGGACTAGTTATTTTTAATGCACTCCTACAATATGGATATCAAATAAAATGACTTGCTGAGAATAAGAATGCGAGTTAAACTCTTGCTTTGCTCCAATGTTTGAAAGTTTGGTGTACTAGGGCTTTTTACTTCTCGATTATGATAAAATGACGATATATGACTAAAAAGTAAAAAATTAATTAAAAGTAAAAAAACTTTTTTTTTAAAACAAGCTTTTATTTAAATGCGCTAAAAAGAATAAAGGAACTTTTCTTTTAACACTTTTACTATCAACTTGTAACGTCATTACACAATTTATATGATATAAAAGCTTTTTTACTTAAAAAGTTTTTACTTTTTCTTTTTTGAGAATATTTAGCCAAGCCAAACTTGACTTATAATCTCCTGTCCCCTCCAAATAAGTGAAAAGCTTGTGCTAGGAGTGGGTACAACAATAGTGCAATGGGTGAGGCTCAAACCTGCAACCTTTTAGTTTTCAGGCTGCACCTTTAACCGTTGTGCTGTTGAGGCTATTTATCTAATCTCTAACGAGGGTGACTTCTCCGAGAAGCGGATGAAAGTGTTTGATTGACAAGACTAACTCACCTGGATATGCATGCTCATATGTTCCAGAAACGCAAAGTCTTGGTCAAATTCTTCAGAGCAAATCGAACATTTGAAGTCATCACTTTCAAACTTTAACATATCAGAAATGTTCCCTTCAACATCAACTAAATCATTATTGACACTGTCAGCATAATCAGTGTATACAGTGTGTTCAGATACCACATCCATATCTTCTCTAATTGCCATAGAGTCCACTTTATTGGCACTGTCAGAATAATCTGTGTGTTGATATACCACATCCATGTCTTCTCTAATCGCTATAGAGTCATCGCTTTCTTCTGTATTCACTACGCCTCTGTCTATGGTTGTCTCTGATTCTGTCTGTCTGTCTTCTGAGGTGTCTGCTTGTATGTGTAAGTCACAGAAGTCAGCTCCTAGTGTTGTCACCACCATAGGGTTCTTTAGTCCGTGTTTTGCGCGGTTTATCGTTTTTATATGCCGTCTTGTTATCTGTTGAGAAATTATTTTTGAGAAATTATTGTACTGATGGTCGTTGGGGGTCTATGGGTTGATAAACTAAAAGGAGTTAACATAAAGCACTTTTTTTAAATTAGTTGATAAGGTAGTCCATGACTGCGATCTCATCTGATGGTAAGTGACGATGCAGTCTAAGATGGTAGCGGGCTAACTTAGAATGGATATGGCAGTGTACAATCAAACCATACCCCCTAAGCGGTTTCTACACGCCATCGTACAGGAACGCCAGGGAGGTCGTCAAATCATGGAGGGAGCATGTCCAGTATTTTCTTTATATATATTGTATAGCAAATTATTTCCAATTTAGTCTTTGAATTATGTGTGGAAATTGGGCTAGTTAGAAGAAAGAAAGAAGAAAGAAAACATAAAAACTCACCAATTCATGTTTCTCAACTAAGTCCATCATCAATGCCCGAGCTCTCAAACTCTGGTCCCTGAACCGACTAAAGTTCTTCAGTCTCTGAGCACATTGTACGCAAAGTGTTTGCTTCAGGTTCCCTTGGTTGCACGGCTGAAATATTATAATAATAAATAATAAGGTCCTGCGCAGGAGATATTATAGTACACGAGTGTGTGAGAGCGTTGAACTGGTGTACCTACGTATGCATTTTTGCATTTTTGAAGCTTTGTTGTGGAAGCACTGTATACATAGCATAGCTTTGTAAAAAAAAATTTTTTTTTGAAAAGAGTAACTGCTGAGTTTCTTACCGGCTCTTCTCAGCAGAATCTGCATTCCCAAAAGGTGGTAGATTTATGACGTGTCATAAGAGCTACAAGTTAGCCTACATGAAATAAATAAATTTTGAATTTGAATTTGTGCGCAAACACAGATGCACCCTCTATTTCCTCATTAATAGGATGAAATAAATTTAGACAACTTACCGCATATCCACTCAAATATTCGTAGGCTTTTTCCAATTTGTGTTTCCTCATGTGAAGTAGCTTGCTGTCTGTGTCCAGGCATATCATGCACACCTGTGGATACACATTTTTTTAGACATGATAGATATTGACCGAGATGTCAGCCGGGAGTAAGTGACAATGCAATCTAACATTGCAGAGTATTTATACTTGTTTAATTACTAGCCGATGCCCACGACTACAACATAATTATACAAATAATTATGCAAACAGAACATAAATAACACTAATAGGGGTATGGGTTGAGTGTACACTGTCATACCCCTTCCAAGTTAGTCCGCTACCATGTTAGACTGCATCGTCACATGCCATCAGGTGAGTCCAGGGCTATCTTGTCATCAAATTAAAAAAAAAAACATAGAAAAAACGTTACCTGCACTGTTGAAGGAACAGCACTGGCATCAATCTGCCTCGAGCCATTTTCTGTTTCATAAATGTCATCGTCCAGGAAATGCTCCGAACAGACCACGGCAGAGTCCGGCAGGGAAGAGTGCTGCTTGCCCAGGGCTCTGAGCCACGCTGCACGGAGACGCTTTTCAGTGGGAAACCTGGGTATTAGCAGTATTGTTTTACAGTGTCTTACTACGCACTGGGCTAGTCAATTTTCATGCATTATTAAGATTATCAACAATTTGGTGGTTTAACACAGCAATAACATTTAATTACTGTATTCAATGATGACTTCAACAATTACTAACTGATGTTGGCATCTATGTCCGCGTGGATTTATCACTCCTTTAGGGATGGATTGCTAGCGAGTGCATTAGTGAGTTAGCGCAATTAGCGTTTAGTTCTTAGCACATCTTTAGGGTACTTAGGGAAGATTTCTACCCAAATCTCTTAAACCATCCAAATAGGTTGTGCGTTATCCGGCTCTCACATTAAGTTCGATTTTTCAAACCCCTATTTTACCCCCTTAGGGGTTTAATTTACAAAGGTTATTTCTAAGCGGATGCCTACATTATAGTAGCTATCTGTATGCCAAATTTCAGCCCAATCTGTTATGTGTTGACAGATCAGCCAGTCAGTCAGTCACCTTTGCCTTTTATATATTCAGAGAATAATAGGTACATTGTTAGCTACTTAGTACTTTGCAATAACCTTCGTACCACCAATTTGATCAATAAATTGCTCAGTGGGCAGGTAAACTGGTAAACGGTTAGCATTCTTTTTATGTGATGGGACCTATCCTTACTAATCATATACATGAGATGGGATGGATGGATGATTGCATGTTAGTTACTCAACCACATCACAACCACTGAACCGATTTGACTCAAATTTGGCAGAGATAGATTATAGTCTTGAATAACATATGGGCTACTTTTTATCCAGAGAAATAAGAGTTTCAAATTGAGAGAGGAATTAAAAAACCTCAATCCACACGAACAAAGCCGCGGGCATCACCTAGTATTATAAATGTGAAAGTTTGGATGTATGTATAGATGTTTGTTTGTTACTCAATCAGTAGCGGTGCAGATTCGTACGATGCCTTGCACTTGGTAGTTATTTGTAGTAGTTAGTAGTATATAATTCAATATCCAATTTCAAAGTGTCAAACTCAGGAGAACGATCAAAAAGGTCTTTACGAAAAAAAAGGGCAGCGCCGACAGAAATGCTACATTGTTTGCGGACGCCAGACTAATTGCTGCGGCCATGTCGTTCTAATCTATTCAGTCCTCAGTCGGCACTCGGTACCACAACTTACGAGCTTCTTACGAGGCAGATGGGAATCTTTCGAGTGTACTTAGTACTTACCCATGGAAACTTATCCGCTTCTCCTTCTGTGATGCTGGTACATTGTCTGGAGAATTTTTGCAGAAAGGCGCGTAACACCGCATCTTCAATGGTTATTTCGTTTCGCCTCGAGTGAAGTTTCGACATTCGTCAGAGACAAAACGCACAAGCAAATCTTTAATGTTTTAATATTTAATGTGCTTGGTCAACATAAAATATAAGTACCTACAGCATGCCAAAACTGTATTTAGTTGTTAATCACAACTTACAAATAAGTTAATAATCATTAATAATCACAATTTCACAGTTTTTTTTTTTTTAATAACTGGTAACAGGTAAATACACAGATTACTATGATGGTAAATAGATATAAGCCAAAGAGTAAAGATAGATAGGGCACAGACCAGAAAGTACTCTGTGGGTTTTGTGGGTGGCAGTGTTGCCAACAACACAAGGCCTAAAGTAGCCCAAACGCCAAAATATCGCTATGATTTTTGTATTATTTATTAAAGTGTTAATCTACACATAAAGGAAATATCCTAATTTTATAAATACTGTATATCAAAAATTCCGAGCGGGCGGGATTCGAACCCTCATCTCTCAGGAATCGCGGCCTGAGTGTGTTAACCGTTACACTACGACCAAATTAAACCACACGTCGGCCACGGAATTAGTGATATGTATCTACTTTTTCATTTTTATAGCAACTGTTAGCGACAACTGGTAGCGACACATTACAGTGTTGTCGATCCATTTTTCCAAGACCCCATATTACAATGGAGCTCTTAAGAAACTAGAGATGCCCTTCGATCACAGAAGAAAAAATAAGGATTCAGTACTTCATACTTCAACAATTATTCAAATGCATGAAGCATTTGAATAATTGTTGTTCTTGACGTATGTTATCGTGACACATGCTGTCCCGACTCCCGGCTCAAAACTACAGATAGCGGCTTTTTAATTTTATGATTAAATTATTAAATATTTTTTATTGCATTTCATGACTATGTAAATCTTATGCGTTCTGTCACGTATTTCACGTTTATGTTCATTTTATGGTCTCCTAATGCCAGTAAAAATTTAACTTCAAAAGGAGATCCTCCACGATTCATACATTTTTGGGCTTAATCTGAAAGTGCCGGCCAAAAAAAAATTTTGCTATATTTCGTTAGAACTTGTCCCCCTAAACATTTTTTATTATGACACCAAAGCTGTAGAACCATTGACCTTGGTTTTATTTAAGTTTAAAAATCTGTATTTTTTCGATTATATGGAAGAGATTCTAAGGCAATTTTTTTACTTTTTTGGAGTTTTGTTAAGTGCTCCCTATCCGATCCTGACCACACACCTAAAAATACCACATTGTGCATCTTGGCTGGAAGTACCACGGGACCCCAGATGGTGGAATGGATGAAACACCATCTCAGATGGTGATTAAGGCTGAGTGAGATCAACCCATTTGCAGAAATGATGATTGGGATGGTTTCAGTGGACTCCACTTGCCACATGCCGCAAACCTCGTGATCCAGATCTAGATACTTTCGTTTTTCTCTGTCTCCACTCTCACGAGGTTTTCGCCATGTTCTATGGTGATGGCCACTAAAAACACCCTCGACTGTGCCCGATCCATCAGCACGATATCAAGCTTATTAACCAGAATTATCCTGTCCGTGATGATGGACCGGTCCCAGTAGAGCAGTACCCCATCACGCTTAAGTTTTGGCACCGGTGTGTACTTATAGTCTTTCATCCAGGAAACCGTACTTCAGAGCTTCAAGCTCTTGGTGAAGGATTTTGGCTGCTTGGTTGTGCCTGTGGAAATACTCAGTGTTAACAAGAGCCGAAAATCCCGATTGCACATGCCTAAGTGACTCACTGGGATGGCGACAAGCTCAACAAATGTTGATAGTGCCATCCTTTAGGATGTACTTTCGGTAGTTCCGCATCTTAACTACCTGATCTTGTACCTTCGGTTTCCCTAAAGAGGTCAACGAAACACAACCATTGCACGGACGCTTCTTTATCCACGTGAGGCTCATTAAGAGAGACAAAACCATAGTAGACTCAGACAATCGCCCTGGAAGATACCCCGCCGTATCCTTATCCGATCATCGGCAGCTGTCAACCGCTCATCATGAAGACAAAGGATCGTGCTCCATTGCCCCATACACTCTCCGAGGAAGTTTCGGACTGCACTATCGACTTTGTCCAGCTCAAGGACTCTCAAGAACCATGAATGGGGCACCCAGTCGAATGCCTTCATGCATTGTTAATCCAGGCTGTGGGGAAATTCCGGCAAGTTAGTTTGAACAGTTTGACCAGACGCGACGGAGTCGATGAGAAGGTGCTTCTTAGTACCACGACTATTGTACCGACATCCGTTCTGAGCCCCAGACATTATATTATTCTCGCCTACATGACGGGAAATCTTTAGGCTCAAAACGGATGTCAATGTCTTATAGATGCTAGTGAGATATGTGATGAGGCGGTACTTGTCAGCGGCATCGGTGGACTTTGGAGCTAAATGAGTGATTCCGTTGGTGAAAAGGCTCGGGAGTGCCCTTTGCTCGAGAGCTTCTTGGAATTGTTTAGCCAGATAGCATGGCAGAACGAAAAACCAGAAGTGATGCAGTCCAACATCCATCCAGGACTTTTCCAGTTCGCGGCCCGGCGCACCGCACCAAGTACATCCTCTGGAGAGATGGCGACTGGGTTCATCGGCTATATTGAGGCACATGCTTCCTCTACCGCCACAATCCAAGAGCCCTCCTCAAGCATCCATCCATCCATCTCTCATCTTCCATCTCTCTTGACTACACTCTTCGCCAAAAGGCGATGAGGTCAGCCGGGCTCAGCAGAACAGACTGCTGGGTACTCCAGTTTTTATTATTATTATTAGAAACATTTCATTTGGTAGGAAAAAATACAGATTTTTAAACTTAAATAAAACCAAGGTCAATGGTTCTACAGCTTGGGTGTCATAATAAAAAATGTTTAGGGGGACAAGTTCTAACGAAATACAGCAAAAATTTTTTTTGGCCGGCACTTTCAGATTAAGCCCAAAATGGATGATGTCCTTTTCAATAATTAATGTAATTCAATAATGCGCATTAAAATTTAAGCAAGTGTACTTTAAAATAAAACACATTATTTACAACTTTGTAATTCAACACCGCATTATACCCATCCAAAGTTTTTACTTATAATATTCAGTATAATAGCACTATATTATTTTTAGTAAAATAAATGAAAAAAAAAAGAAATATTTTTTATTTTACACTAATCCAACTAAAAATAGAACATCAAATAAAAAGCATAATAAGAATAATTTGATGGTCTCTAACCCGGATCTTTCGTAAAAAGTACAGCATTAATCCACTTTCTCGCCTCTGCAGATTGAGGAAATCTAAAGGAAAAGGATAATAACTATTGAAAACTTATTATTATTTTCGTCCTCGTAACAATGCGGTTAACAGCGAAATAAATATATAATCAAAAAATTTCAAAAAATCATTTTTTAATATTTATTCTGGTATTATATTGTTGACTTTATTGTTGCATCTCAAACTGTTCACTTATCTAAAAGAAGACTTTGCAAATCGTTTTCAAAGATGAGTAAATATATAATAATTCTAAAGAAGCCGTCTCCACTTTTGTCAACCTAGCTAGCAAAATGATCTTACTAAGTGCATTCGGTGGTACACAAATCGGACTAACATGCGGTATCCTTATTTTTTTTCTGTGATCGAAGGAGATGCCACATTGCTTGAAACAATTTTTTATTAAAGTGTTAACCTACACTTAAAGGATATATCCTAATAGATTTATAAATACATATTATCGAAAATTCCGAGGTCGGCGGGATTCGAAGCCACATCGCAATCGAATCATTGTTACAAAATAAATAAGTAATAATAATAAAAATTTGTGCAAATGGAACGTTTAGAAGTAGATTTAGTGAGCGCAAACCTTCGACCAGTTCGACAATTCAGCCGGGACGTGCCTTTACGCAGATTTAGTACTGAACATATTCTGCCACTTTCTGCGGTGAGGTGGGGTAATCACGTACAGCACACATTTACTCACTTCCGCACACTCTTGTAAATACTTAATGTCTCTATGAACGCACACTAACTCAAAAGCTATCACACTAACAAGCTAACACGAATGTTTGTACATGTACTTCGGTAGAGGGGAATGCGTGCGCTTACCACGTCCCGGCTAAATGGTTGAAGGCGCAAACAGATAAGTTTGCAACGACATTGCGGATTTGGCTAATTTATGGTCCCTATAAAGTAGCCTAAAAAGCGACCAGTCGCCTTTCGGACTTTTTCGTTACAGATTCTTGTTCTGAGTAGCCTAAATATAGTTTTCAAGTAGCGACAGTTTTCAGTACGTATGCACCCTAGTTTCGTAGGTAGGGCGCACAAACATATTATGTTTGTGGTAGGGCGTCACATGTATTACCTACCTAAGACAGTTCACACTAGCGCCATCTTAAATAAGCCCACATCAACTTTTGACAGCGGGCGATTTAAGAGTAGAAATAATAATATAACTACAAATTCAAATTCTAGACATTTTGACTCGAGAACTAGATTGATACCTACCTATTTAAAATTACCGCCAAACATATTTTGTCCAATTTTCATAATATATATAAAAAAAAAAAAAATCTTGACGACCTCCCTGGCGCAGTGGTGAGCGCTGTGGTTAAGTTATAAGTAACTGGGAGGTCTCGGGTTCGATTCCCGGCGGGGGCAATTTAGTAATTTATTATTTCTAAATTGTCTCTGGTCTGGTCTGGTGGGAGGCTTTGGCCGTGGCTAGTTACCACCCTACCGTCAAAAACGTGCTGCCAAGCGATTAAGCGTTCCGGCACGATGGCGTGTAGAAACCGATTAGGGGTATGGGTTGAATTTACACTGCTATACCCCTTCCTAGTTAGCCCGCTACCATCTTAGACTACATCGTCACTTACCATCAGGTGAGATCGCAGTCAAGGGCTATCTTGTCATAGAATTAAAAAAAAATATATAATAAATACTGGGGGTCCAAGTTAGTCCTGAGTTAGGATAAATCCACGACAAGTATACGACTAAAAAGTAAAAAATAAATTAAAAGTATAAAAGTTTTTTGAAAACCAGCTTTTATTCAAATGCACTAAAAAGTATAAAATAAACCTTTCTTTTATAACTTTTACTGTCAAGTATTAACATCATCACACACTTTATGTGATATAAAAGCTTGTCAAAAGATTTACCTGTGTAGAAAACAAGTAAATTAAAGAACTGCGATCTGATTGATTTTAATTTTTAAAATTTTCAAACTACTTAAGTTAATACGAGCACTTACACAAACATTACAACTAGCATTGTTTTTCAGTACTTGATCCCACATTTATAACGGAACTTACGCGAGATATGTTTGAAACTCACTAGTCAATATACATACATGACATTCACAAAAACATTTACAAAAATTTTAATACTCACTGATATGTATATCAATTCCAAGTGTATATAACACTAGATGATGCCTGCGACTTCGTTCGCGTGGATAAAGATTTTTTTTATTCCCACGGGAACTCTTTAATTTTCCGGATTTAAAAGTAGCCTATGTTTTAATCCTGGGAATGAGCTACCTCCATTCCAAATTTCAGCCAAATCGGTTTAAGCGTTGTGGCGTAAAGGACTAACAAAAATACACAAAATACACACACACACACACACACACACACACACACACACACACACACACACACACACACACACACACACACACACACACACACACACACACACACACACACACACACACACACACACACACACACACACACACACACACACACACACACACACACACACACACACACACACACACACACACACACACACACACACACACACACACACACACACACACACACACACATACAAACTTTCGCCTTTACAATATTAGTGTGATAGTGTGATATGATTCGCCGATTGTAATGCAAACTATGTATAATGATAATGATAAAAAAAATAATAATAAAAATGATAAAAAAAATGAAAGGTAACGCGACTAATACATAGAAAATATTAACAAATAAAAATAATGGAAAATGAAAGTTTTACAATTAATAAAGACAAATAACGTATATTACTCGTACATTATCTACAATACGCATTACATGGTACAAAATCTTAAATTCTCCTCAAGAGAATGCTAGCCAATGAGGAAAATTTAAAATAAGTTAGGTATACTTCCAATCATCAATACTTGCATAATTAACAAGGGGCCTTCACCAGTGTGTATTCACGTGAGCTGTTAAATTACTTTACGTGCAGATTTATACTTGCACAATTCACAAGATTAAGGCTTTCCACCCGTGTGTGTTCTCATGTGACGCATTAAATGACTCTTATTAACAGTTTTATATTGACATATTCTACATGCATAAGGCTTTTCACCAGTGTGCTGCCTCATGTGGATGATTAACTAACTCTTCTGTGCACTTTTGTACTCGCATAACTTACAAGAGAAAGGCTTTTCACTAGTGTGCTGCCTCATGTGACGTATTAAAGGACTCTTCTGTGCACTTTTTTACTCGCATAACTTACAAGAGAAAGGCTTTTCACCAGTATGCTGCCTCATGTGTGTGGTTAAACTACTCTTCTGTGCACTTTTGTACTCACATAACTTACAAGAGAAAGGCTTTTCACCAGTATGCTGCCTCATGTGTGTGGTTAAACTACTCTTCTGTGCACTTTTGTACTCGCATAACTTACAAGAGAAAGGCTTTTCACCAGTATGCTGCCTCATGTGAAGTATTAAATTACTCTTCTGTGCACTTTTGTACTCGCATAACTTACAAGAGAAAGGCTTTTCACCAGTGTGCTGCCTCATGTGACGTATTAAATGACTCTTCTGTGCACTTTTGTACTCACATAACTTACAAGAGAAAGGCTTTTCACCAGTATGCTTCCTCATGTGTGTGGTTAAACTACTCTTATGTGTACTTTTGTACTCGCATAACTTACAAGAGAAAGGCTTTTCACCAGTGTGCTGCCCCATGTGATGTATTAAATGACTCTTACTTCCACTTTTGTACTCGCATAACTTACAAGAGAAAGGTTTTTCACCAGTGTGCTGCCTCATGTGTGTGGTTAAACTACTCTTATGTGCACTTTTGTACTTGCATAAATTACAAGAGAAAGGCTTTTCACCAGTGTGCTGCCTCATGTGACCAATTAAATCCTTTTTATATGCACTTTTGTACTCGCATAACTTACAAGAGAAAGGCTTTTCACCAGTGTGCTGCCTCATGTGAGCTTTTAAATTACTCTTATCTACACTTTTGTACTCACATAACTTACAAGAGAAAGGCTTTTCACCAGTGTGCTGCCTCATGTGTGTGGTTAAACTACTCTTACGTGCACTTTTGTACTTGCATAAATTACAAGAGAAAGGCTTTTCTCCAGTATGAGCCCTCAAGTGATTCATTAAAAGGTATTTGTATTTGCATTCGTATTGACAATTATCGCAAGTAAATCTATTAGCTGTCTCGTGGCGCTGTATGTGTTTTATAAACAGACCTTTTTGTTTATACTTAACATGACAAAAGTCACAAATATACATTTTTTCTTGAAAATTTGTGTCAACTTGTTCTTCATCAGTGGCTGGTTCAATGTATTTACTGGCGTGAATCTCTCTCTGACTTTTTGGCTCGTAACTCACATTTTTAAAGGCTTCGTGACTGTCGTAAGAAATGAAAACTTTTCGTGTTTTCGTTAAAGATGCATCTCGTTTTGGCACAACGTTTTTACTGAACACATCGTATAGTTTCACTGTGCAATTCGTATATCTAGCGACGTTATCGTTTGTTGTATTGTTGGTCTCGGCAGATCGGTAGTCTAAGTCGCCACTGATTACTGCGATGGCTCGTTCACTACTCGGGCCTGCATCGGCTCCTTCAGTTAAGCGCTCTTCGCCGTCATCACTGATCGCGACACTCGCCGACAAACGAGCAACTGAAACAATATAACTCTGTTTTACAGAAGCATGAACATTATACACTATTATACTTTCTAAAATAAATTCATGATAAGAAGAGAAAGTTTTATTAAGATTGTAAGAGTTATATTCGCATAATTTAAGGCTGTTCCCCAGCGTGGTTTCTCACTTGCATCACAAGAACGCATCTTTGAGCACACTTATAATTTAATTTTATTTTAAAAGAACACTTACAGCTTATTAGAAGAAATTAGTCAATAAATACAGAAGAAGAATAAAAGCTAATTACAAGTTTTCAGATAGAATTTACATATGAAAAAGAAGAAAACACTCAACTAGGAAAATAATTAACTCAACAAATATTCGATTTTCTTAATATTATTCACGTTTTAATTGTAAACGAAAATCTTAATGAAACCAGACTAACAGAAAATCGTGGAGCGATCTATCTGCTACTCATTCCAATTTTAAAAAACCACCATTTTTTCAATAAAGAATAGTAGCCAAGCTGAACTTGACTTATTTTCTCCTCTCCCCTCTATATAAGCGGGAAGCTTGTGCTAGGAGTGGGTACGACAATAGTGCAACAGGTGGGGCTCGAACCTGCGACCTTTCAGATTTCAGTGCGCTCCTTAAAGCGTTGGGCTATTGAGGCTACATTTTAACAATTGCACTTTATTGTGTGTAGCAAGAGTAGTTATTTGACTATAGCATAATAAAATATAACTAATTTTTTTTTAAAGAGTATTAGCCAAATATCCAAGAAAACCAAAACGCGAAAGATCTATCTATCCTTTTCTAACACGCTACGCACGTATAAGACAGAGGGAGTACGCTATTTTAATCAAATTGATCGCATTTATCTCGGGCACGCTCGGGCTGCCGCGTGAGCAAATGAAAGCAAATTATTGCAGGCAAAATTAGGCTGTATAATAATGGTCTAAGACATAAATTACAATGTATTAGTTTGTTTATGAAAATACACATGTACCCTCGTATATATAGGATTTCTCGGGACACTTTTTTCGTGAATTTTGCATTACACCCAAGGTCCATAGTATTATAATATGTCAATGGTTTAGACGCTCGAATTCTCTATCTAGACATAAAATCGAAGTAATTAACTTGCCTGTTGTGTGCGCGACATCAGCCAGACCGCGACCGGCGCGCAGACTTTCAGGTTCCGGCCTGTGGAGCAGACAATGTATAGAATAGAACAGAATAGAAATATTTTTTATTCAAATAAACCTTTACAAGTGCTTTTGAATCGTCGATGAATCTACCACTGGTTCGGAATGCCCTTCCTGCCGAGAACAGCCAGCAATAAACTCGGCGGTTGCTCTTTTCAAAAGATGCTATGTATACAGTGTTTCCACAATAAAGTTTCAAAAATGTATACCTACATAAAATCCAATACAATATGTTAGGACGGGCAGACATAAAGTAGACCCATTCCCGTTGGTGTTTTTAATTATTCATACTTTTTTTATTTTATTTATTTGTAGACAAGATAGTCCATGACTGCGATCTCATCTGATGGTAAATGACGATGCAGTCTAAGATGGTAGCGGGTTAACTTGGAAGGGGTATAGCAGTGTAAATTCAACCCATACACCTAGTCGGTTTCTACACGCCATCGTGCCGGAACGCTAAATAATAACGTCTTTGACGGTAGGGTGGTAACTAGCCACGGCCAAAGCCTCCCACCAGACCAGACCAGACCAGACATAATTCAGAAATATTAAAGACCACAGCGCTCACCACTGCGCCAGGGAGGTCGTCAAACTTTAACTTGCTGTTAACTTCTTTATCTTCTTTTTTGTCTATATTCTAAGTTTTTGTCATCGTTTACTTCTAGTAATACATGTTTACTTGTTTAGTTGATATTTTTTTTTCTTTCACGCCTGTTACTGAGAACCATACTGACAAATAACATAATATTTATATAATTAATTTTATATAATTATAACGAATTTGGTTAATTTATTGTATGGAACTTGTTGGTGTAAATAAATAAAAATAAAAAAAAATGGTTTAGGAGTGTAGCCGCTAAGGTAGAAGATGTATAGACTGCTAAGCTAAGATCGTATCGACTAATAGTTGGGTTCACAGGTACACTCACTTGATCTCAGAGAGTGAGGGAAGCGAGGGCCTGGCGTCGGCGGCGGCGCGGCGCTCGCACGCTCGAGCTGTCCCGCTGTCACCGGCAACCGTCCCGCTCACACCAGCAGCCACCCTGCTCTCACCAGCAGCCATCCTGCTCTCACCAGCAGTCGACACGCTCTCACCGGCAGCCGTACCGCTCTCACCGTCAGCCGTCCCGCTCTCACCGGCAGCCGACCCGCTCTCATCGGTAGCCGTCCCGCTCACACCAGCAGTCGACACGCTCTGACAAATCGATCGATCGATCCTTCAATTGATCCATTCGCCCATCGCTATATCTATCATTCTTTTACACGTTATACGTTCGTTAACTATGTGACGTCATTCTAAATCCAAGATGGCGGAACACTCAAGATGGCGGACTAGTTATTTTTAATGCACTCCTACAATATGGATATCAAATAAAATGACTTGCTGAGAATAAGAATGCGAGTTAAACTCTTGCTTTGCTCCAATGTTTGAAAGTTTGGTGTACTAGGGCTTTTTACTTCTCGATTATGATAAAATGACGATATATGACTAAAAAGTAAAAAATTAATTAAAAGTAAAAAAACTTTTTTTTTAAAACAAGCTTTATTTAAATGCGCTAAAAAGAATAAAAGGAACTTTTCTTTTAACACTTTTACTATCAACTTGTAACGTCATTACACAATTTATATGATATAAAAGCTTTTTTACTTAAAAAGTTTTTTACTTTTTCTTTTTTTGAGAATATTTAGCCAAGCCAAACTTGACTTATAATCTCCTGTCCCCTCCAAATAAGTGAAAAGCTTGTGCTAGGAGTGGGTACAACAATAGTGCAATGGGTGAGGCTCAAACCTGCAACCTTTTAGTTTTCAGGCTGCACCTTTAACCGTTGTGCTGTTGAGGCTATTTATCTAATCTCTAACGAGGGTGACTTCTCCGAGAAGCGGATGAAAGTGTTTGATTGACAAGACTAACTCACCTGGATATGCATGCTCATATGTTCCAGAAACGCAAAGTCTTGGTCAAATTCTTCAGAGCAAATCGAACATTTGAAGTCATCACTTTCAAACTTTAACATATCAGAAATGTTCCCTTCAACATCAACTAAATCATTATTGACACTGTCAGCATAATCAGGGTACACAGTCTGTTCAGATATCACATCCATTTCCTTTCTAATTGCCATAGAGTCCACTTTATTGGCACTGTCTGAATAATCTGTGTGTTGATATACCACATCCATGTCTTCTCTAATCGCTATAGAGTCATCGCTTTCTTCTGTATTCACTACGCCTCTGTCTATGGTTGTCTCTGATTCTGTCTGTCTGTCTTCTGAGGTGTCTGCTTGTATGTGTAAGTCACAGAAGTCAGCTCCTAGTGTTGTCACCACCATAGGGTTCTTTAGTCCGTGTTTTGCGCGGTTTATCGTTTTTATATGCCGTCTTGTTATCTGTTGAGAAATTATTTTTGAGAAATTATTGTACTGATGGTCGTTGGGGGTCTATGGGTTGATAAACTAAAAGGAGTTAACATAAAGCACTTTTTTTAAATTAGTTGATAAGGTAGTCCATGACTGCGATCTCATCTGATGGTAAGTGACGATGCAGTCTAAGATGGTAGCGGGCTAACTTAGAATGGATATGGCAGTGTACAATCAAACCATACCCCCTAAGCGGTTTCTACACGCCATCGTACAGGAACGCCAGGGAGGTCGTCAAATCATGGAGGGAGCATGTCCAGTATTTTCTTTATATATATTGTATAGCAAATTATTTCCAATTTAGTCTTTGAATTATGTGTGGAAATTGGGCTAGTTAGAAGAAAGAAAGAAGAAAGAAAACATAAAAACTCACCAATTCATGTTTCTCAACTAAGTCCATCATCAATGCCCGAGCTCTCAAACTCTGGTCCCTGAACCGACTAAAGTTCTTCAGTCTCTGAGCACATTGTACGCAAAGTGTTTGCTTCAGGTTCCCTTGGTTGCACGGCTGAAACGTTATAATAATAAATAATAAGGTCCTTCCGATTGCATTTGAAAACTTCTCTAATGGGATGTAACTCTATACAGCGCCATCTAGTGTAGGTTTATTAATAATAATGTCCTCCCGAACGAAGCCGACCACGGCGGCCAATCTCCATCTGCGCAGGAGATATTATAGTACACGAGTGTGTGAGAGCGTTGGATTGGTGTACCTACGTATGCATTTTTGCATTTTTGAAGCTTTATTGTGGAAGCACTGTATACATAGCATAGCTTTGTAAAAAATTTTTTTTTGAAAAGAGCAACTGCTGAGTTTCTTACCGGCTCTTCTCAGCAGAATCTGCATTCCAAACCGGTGGTAGATTTATGACGTGTCATAAGAGCTACAAGTAGGCTAACTTGTAGCTCTTATGACACGTCATAAATCTACATGAAATAAATAAATTTTGAATTTGAATTTGTGCGCAAACACAGATGCACCCTCTATTTCCTCATTAATAGGATGAAATAAAATAGACAACTTACCGCATATCCACTCAAATATTCGTAGGCTTTTTCCAATTTGTGTTTCCTCATGTGAAGTAGCTTGCTGTCTGTGTCCAGGCATATCATGCACACCTGTGGATACACATTTTTTTAGACATGATAGATATTGACCGAGATGTCACCCGATAGTAAGTGACAATGCAATCTAACATTGCGGAGTATTTATTCTTGTTTAATTACTAGCCGATGCCCGCGACTACAACATAATTATACAAATAATTATGCAAACAGGACATAAATAACGATAAAAGGGGTATGGGTTGAATGTACACTGTCATACCCCTTCCAAGTTAGCCTGCTACCATGTTAGACTGCATCGTCACATACCATCAGGTGAGTCCAGGGCTATCTTGTCATCAAATTAAAAAAAAATACATAGAAAAACGTTACCTGCACTGTTGAAGGAACAGCACTGGCATCAATCTGCCTCAAGCCACTTTCTGTTTCATAAATGTCATCGTCCAGGAAATGCTCCGAACAGACCACGGCAGAGTCCGGCAGGGAAGAGTGCTGCTTGCCCAGGGCTCTGAGCCACGCTGCACGGAGACGCTTTTCAGTGGGAAACCTGGGTATTAGCAGTATTGTTTTACAGTGTCTTACTATGCACTGGGCTAGTCAATTTTCATGCATTATTCAGATTATCAACGATTTGGTGGTTTAACACAGCAAGAACATTTAATTACTGTATTCAATGATGACTTCAACAATTACTAACTGATGTTGGCATCTATGTCCGCGTGGATTTATCACTCCTTTAGGGATGGATTGCTAGCGAGTGCATTAGTGAGTTAGCGCAATTAGCGTTTAGTTCTTAGCACATCTTTAGGGTACTTAGGGAAGATTTCTACCCAAATCTCTTAAACCATCCAAATAGGTTGTGCGTTATCCGGCTCTCACATTAAGTTCGATTTTTCAAACCCCTATTTTACCCCCTTAGGGGTTTAATTTACAAAAGTTATTTCTAAGCGGATGCCTAAGTTATAGTAGCTATCTGTACGCCAAATTTCAGCCCAATCTGTTATGTGTTGACAGATCAGCCAGTCAGTCAGTCACCTTTGCCTTTTATATATATTCAGATAATAATAGGTACTTTGTTAGCTACTTAGTACTTTGCAATAACCTTCGTACCACCAATTTGATCAATAAATTGCTCAGTGGGCAGGTAAACTGGTAAACGGTTAGCATTCTTTTTATGTGATGGGACCTATCCTTACTAATCCTATACATGAGATGGGATGGATGGATGATTGCATGTTAGTTACTCAACCACATCACAACCACTGAACCGATTTGACTCAAATTTGGCAGAGATAGATTATAGTCTTGAATAACATATGGGCTACTTTTTATCCAGAGAAATAAGAGTTTCAAATTGAGAGAGGAATTAAAAAACCTCAATCCACACGAACAAAGCCGCGGGCATTACCTAGTATTATAAATGTGAAAGTTTGGATGTATGTATAGATGTTTGTTTGTTACTCAATCAGTAGCGGTGCAGATTCGTACGATGCCTTGCACTTGGTAGTTATTTGCGGTAGTTAGTAGTATATAATTCAATATCCAATTTCAAAGTGTCAAACTCAGGAGAGATCAAAAAGGTCTTTACGAAAGAAAAGGGCAGCGCTGACAGAAATGCTACATTGTTTGCGGACGCCAGAGTAATTGCTGCGGCCATGTCGTTCTAATCTATTCAGTCCTCAGTCGGCACTCGGTACCACAACTTACGAGCTTCTTACGAGGCAGATGGGAATCTTTCGAGTGTACTTAGTACTTACCCATGGAAACTTATCCGCTTCTCCTTCTGTGATGCTGGTACATTGTCTGGAGAATTTTTGCAGAAAGGCGCGTAACACCGCATCTTCAATGGTTATTTCGTTTCGCCTCGAGTGAAGTTTCGACATTCGTCAGAGACAAAACGCACAAGCAAATCTTTAATGTTTTAATATTTAATGTGCTTGGTCAACATAAAATATAAGTACCTACAGCATGCCAAAACTGTATTTAGTTGTTAATCACAACTTACAAATAAGTTAATAATCATTAATAATCACAATTTCACAGTTTTTTTTTTTTTTTTAATAACTGGTAACAAGTAAATAGACAGGGCCTAGTCAGCTAAAGTATCAATTCGTGCTAAAAGTACATAGCAAGTACATATCTTCTGTCTAATGAAGGTGGGCACTGTATTCGATTGTAACAAGGGTCATAGTCGAATGACCCGTACATTTTATTCTCGCTCTTTTAACACAATCACAATTTACGCACACTTTTACAGTTCTTATTACTATATCTAGTATAGTTATGTGAAATAGCGTCATAAAATGTGGGGCCAGCATAGAAATTTCACCCTTAATTTGGGGAAAATTATGTGACGAGAGTTATTATTTGGGAAACACATTCATTTAACATTATACCCAGTTCCCATTTTCATAAGTTTATTAGTTTCGTGATGCTGGAGATTAAAAAATAATTTTATTTAGATTCACCGCACACTGTGATGCAATGTCACTTTGGGAGATTTCAGTTAGATTTTAAAATGTTTTCTCCTCCTTTATGTTTTTTCAAGCTAAGTGAAATTGGTGAAGTGATTCGTGTTGGCATGACAAAAGCTATTTAACAAAACAAGAACAAGTCTTCCGAGGGTAAGAAAGAACAAAAGTTGGCAACACACCCTATTCCTTATTTAATTATTATTATTATTTTTTACTTTTCAAAATCATGCGCCATATTGCCCGTTGCACAAAATTCAATAATTTGCTAATTGAATCATAATAATCATCCAGATACTTTTTTTTATTGTAATTTCTTTGTATTCTTTGTGTTTATGTTTGTATTATCCTTTAATTTAGAGATAAAGTGGTGATCTGTACTTGGTTTGGAGTTGTTCAACGTGCGTTGTGTCGGTTTATTTTGATTTAAGTTTCATGTAGTGCAAGCAATAGTGCAAGTTGTATCAGCGACAAGGAAATGGACCTGCTTTACATGCACTCATCTCGTTGGAAGGTACCTATGTTAAGATTTATAATGTTCATTTATTCCCTGGCAGCTGGCACTTAACCGAAATACTTGCGCATATTATAACTTGGTAGGTAAGTACTTCGAATAGTTCTTTCGTTGAATTTGCCAAATAAATCTATGCTAGAAACTGTTTTACCTTTGACCTGCGACCATCGAAGCCTTTGACCAATAAAAATATCTTGAAATATGTCCTTACATTTATGGATAACCTAAGAAAGTAAAAGTATATTTCTTTACCTGAGAGTTCTCTTCGACTGAACTTTCTTGAAATTGAAGTACCCTTGTTAATGTTATATCTGTTACCAGTTCCTCCATCATCAGATCATTGGTTTTTATATATGATTTAAACCAAAAAGTTGATCAAGTGAGTTCAGTACTTTAGTAACACGTATTTTAGTAAGGACAAAAATACAAGTCAAAGTGTTGTGGATAGTCTTGCTATTAACTGCTACAGTATCAAAAAACACCCTCATCAGTTACATTCAAAAGTGCACAGCCCTTATAAAGAAGTTATTTATCATTTGGAGACTTTGAAATAAGTGGGAGAAAATTGTTACAGAAAAAGTATTATAAGTGCCTGACCTTAAAGCAGAGAGATATGTGCATGCTTTGATGTTTGCGTTTGTCTGTTTGATCTGCTCAAGACATTTTCACTTCAACGGGTAGGTACCGTAGAGCCTACCAATTGAATTGAAAATTGTACCTTCAGGACAGCTAATATCCTAAAGGTACTTGAGTGCATTTACTTAATTTTTAATATTGAAATGGGAGAAATAAATAACTTATGCAAGTTATAATATAATAAGATATGTAGGTTATGCAGTAGCCCTCGTTGGCTAACTAGTAGAAACCATTACTATATATTTTGCAATCATGTACTATACACAATATATCTGCTTAAGTAATTCTAAGAAATATTTTAAACATGACTCATATCCACAATACCGCTCCACTAATTTTAATTTTTGCACTTGGAGTAGGTACAACAATATTATGTTGTAATTGATTTGAGGATCTTATGAATTTCAGTACTCCTTCTAACTGTTGAGCTATTGAGGCTATCAGCACTACAGTACTGGTCAACAAAGAGCAACCAGTGATCCTTTTCACATAGAAGAAATAGGAGATCATGAATCTTTCTCAAGGATATTGACGAAGGAGAATACTGAGATACTGGGTGAGTATCATTATAACACTAATTCTGTTTTACACAATCTCTTAACTAAATTAAATGGATAGCTTTAAAAATAATGTCATGCTTCTAAAAACTTTCAATATGGAAGATGATAACATTACATCTAGAGCTCTGAAGTTTTTTTTTTTTTTTTTTTTTTTTTTTTTTTTTTATTTTAATACAGGGTGTCCCCTTTCATAGAAAGGGTCTTTTGTCGCTTTCTTTATTTTTTTCAGTTTTGTTACATTATAATGAGCTCTGAAGTTAAGACATTTTGTACAACCTCATTATCAGTTAGCACCAAGTTTCTCCTGACCGAATTTCGAGTATGACAGCTAACTTCTAGATATAATGGTTTTCAAGAGTGTTCACAGATATAAGTGCACTCTATATTCCCTCATTCTCATAGTCCAATAAGAGGCATCAGACACAAATGGAGTGAAATCAAGCAGGACCAACATGCTTTTTAAGCTCTTTAAGGTTGTAACACCACCAACTTCAGAAATCTTAACTGCTACTTGAAATGCTTGTAGGAATCATGCATCATACGATGCATATGCAGATCTGCTTCATGTTAGCAGTGATTGATATATTATGTGTGATGTATGAAATCTACTTAAATTAACTTTCAGGTAAAGGACTTCGGAAGTTGGTGTGCTAAGTGGGAGTTCATTGAAAAACTGTATGCTGTAGATGGGTTACATGCATAAACACTTTAACCCCAATTTGAAAAGATGAAGGCAAGTACCACCCTAACCTGTGTTTTGTTTTAATTTTCTTTCTCCAACCATAGGTTGTCCTGAAGAGATTGCTTCTTGCTAATGAGGGCGCCTATTGTACTCTGTTTTGTTAATTTTCAAGTTATGTATGTTGTTTTCCTTCTTTAGTATGCAATAGATAATGTTTATTTCATTCATTAATTTATTTCAAGTAAAGATATACCATTATTTTAATATAAATCAAGATCTAAGACTGTTTAAAGATTCATACCACTATAACAGGAAAAATATGACGTTTTTACCACTAGGCTATCACTGCTTATAGTTAAAAATACAAAATAGTATGAGATGAGTAGTATAATGATTAATTTAGATGAAATTTCATTAACTTTTCAGGTGAAGTATGGTTTACAAGTGTTCAGCAGAGAAGTGGACATCAACGTAACACTGCAGATGAAAATATTTAAGGACATTCTATCTATTCATGATTACTGTATGAGTCGATGAAATTCAATGGTACAGATTCGGGAGAAAATAAGCCTCTTTGTTGTAAAATTTCATACACAATAATTAAACAGTTTATTGTGAATATGATTAGAATTAGGTTAAGCAATGGTGTAAAACTTCATTATAAGAATTCATAATGTTGAATCAGGAAAAAAGTAATGGACGTTGAAATAACTGATATTTTATATCGTACTAATATTATGAATGCGAAAGTTTGGATGTAGCTATGGATGGATGGATATTTGTTACTCAATCACGCCGCAACGACAAGAGATTTGACTGAAATTTGCCACAAAGATGGATTATATACACACATAGGCTATTTTTTATCACAGAAAATAAAGAGTTCCTGCGGGTGAAAAAACCTCAATCCACGCGAACGATGTCGCAGGCATCAATATAATATTAAATAAATTTTCGTTTGTAACTACAATCTTAAATACCTACTTAAAATTTTCGCTTTCATTAACTGTAATTTAAGCTGAAAAAATGTATTTGACTTGTTTTCTGTATCAACTGAGTACATATTAGTTATTTGAATATTAAATTCATGCACACTTCTGATTTTAAGCATTTTAAAAGTTCACATTTTTTTACTATGTACTTAAGTTGTATGTACGTTGTATGTACATATGTTAAGAATTTTAATATCTTACTGTTTTTATTCAATACATTTTTGTTGGTACAAGAATTCAATATATAGGGGTTTATGTAATTACGTAAATTGTTAATCTTTCTAATCACTTACAGTTACAACAGTTACATTAGCGAAAAGTGAATTTAGTTTTTAAAATCGTGAACACTTTGATTTTTGATTACCTATTTCAAAGTAGAAAGTAGCCTATGTCACTTTAATGCAAAAAATCTCAATTAAAAAAGTTGCTATGTTACTGTGTGATTGAAAAACTATTACATTATCATATTTATATGATCGTACATCTATGGTTCAAAGAAATATGAGAAATGGCTCTCTTTCGCATTTATAATATTCATTAATAAGTAATTATTATTAGTAATTATTATTTACTAGATGATGCCCGCGACTTCGTCCGCGCGGATAAAGGTTTTTTGATTCCCGCGGGAACTCTTTAATTTTCCGGGATAAAAATTAGCCTATGTCACTCTCCGGCCCGTAAATTACCCCTATGCAAAAAATCACAGCAAGCCGTTGCTCTGTTGCTGCGTGATTGAAGGGCAAACCAACAAACCAACAAACACACTTTCGCATTTATAATATTAGTAGGGATTATTTATAATATTTATTAATAAGTAAGGTGTTTTTCTTTAAATTAAGTATAATTACTGTAAGGATTATTTTTATGCTATATACCATTTTTGAATAAACTACGAAAAGTCAGAATCAATGAAATTCTATGCTACAAGCTCAAAAAGGATAGCTTTATTTTCGTTATTTCATTCGCGATATAAAATTAATTCAAGGCATTAAATTCTTCTTGATATTTCGAGCGAGCGTCTAATTCATTAATTAATGACATAAAAAAAAGTTTAGAATAATATGTTAAGTAGTAAATGGTTTATTCAAAGACTTTTTTAAAAAAAATATTTTTTTTCAATATTAAAATCTTTGTACGAGGATCTGTTTAGATTGCATTGAACATAGGTATATAGTTTTCACACGAAAGCTTTGTGTTGGATGTTTTTTAGAATGCAAATAAAAGAACTTTACTTAATAAAACTAAAACTATATAAAAATGTCTATGTAAGTAGGTCATCAAAAATTTGCTTTCTCCCTCAAATAGGTTATTAAATGTAATTTATATTAATTGTTTCCATTTACAATAATTTTATTAATTATAAATATGGATTAAGACAAAAACTGATATTCCACATTTCCTTTCTCACTATTTAATACTTATCATTATTGTAAATTGTTTAGTTAAATACTGCGTTTTCTATATCAACTAAATTTATATTCTCTGTAATTGTAATTTATGTATGCATTTAGTTTTGTCTAAAATGCGTATATGGACTTCTTAGATCCACCGCGATGCTGCATGCTAGCAAAATTTGTCGGAAGACTACATTAATAATTAGTAATTCATTCAAAGGTCAGGTCATAATCTCTCGAGATATGTTATTTAGAAGACGTTTTCTGAAATAAAAGTTTTAAACATACTTTATCTGTGATAAATAAACCTTATGAATGAATTGCTCTGCCTGGTTTTAAGTGTGACTGAGAGATGGTGATAATAACAAGTGTAAATTAAAAATTTTAAAACTCCCCTGACATGGGAAATCCATGGCCGAAATATATATATATATATATATATATATATAATACTGTCAACAAATGATCAAATCATCTTCCTTGATCTTTAATCATCATTCATCTAACATCTCAATGATATTATGTTAATGAGCAGAACCATGCTGTATCTGTTGTAACTTGTTAAGGGGTTGGGTATACAGTACCCTATACCTTTGAAATCTTATTCACATTTTTTTATGATATTTTGGCGCGTAGAAAGTTTTAAGTTGCCGTATTAAGAATTATCACCATCTCTTATCAAACCGGCAATAGTAAAAAAAAAAAAAAAAACCAATTTAAATAAATTTATTTTAACTCAATTTTTTGTTTTAATTTTTATGCCTAAAAACGAATTTCTAAGAACGAAGAATCGATAATTTTTCGATGAAAAATCGGTATTTTTCGGATAAAGTACAACACTAATTGCGATTAGTTTTTCGGCAATCGGTAATGAAGCGCATCCCTAAAATTACTACGCTGCGGCTCGGCTGTGACGTCATTGCCCATTCATTATCGTTAACATCTATAGAATTGAGAGAAAGAGAAATTAAATGTACGAGGAATTTATGAATGAATCACCCTAAGAGCGAGTGAGAAAGAAGATCATTTATGAATGATTTTTAAGGTATAGGTAGATATTGATTTTTCTCTATATATCACGGTAGGTTTCTATAGTCGTTACTAGGCACACTCGTGTCTATGGACATTGGCTGTCTATCTAGTTGTTCCTGGTCTATGTAAATAGATATAAGCCAAAGAGTAAATATAGATAGGGCACAGACCAGAAAGTACTCTGTGGGTTTTGTGGGTGGCAGTGTTGCCAACAACACAAGGCCTAAAAGTAGCCCAAACGCCAAAATATCGCTATGATTTTTGTATTATTTATTAAAGTGTTAATCTACACATAAAGGAAATATCCTAATTTTATAAATACTGTATATCAAAAATTCCGAGCGGGCGGGATTCGAACCCTCATCTCTCAGGAATCGCGGCCTGAGTGTGTTAACCGTTACACTACGACCAAATTAAACCACACGTCGGCCACGGAATTAGTGATATGTATCTACTTTTTCATTTTTATAGCAACTGTTAGCGACAACTGGTAGCGACACATTACAGTGTTGTCGATCCATTTTTCCAAGACCCCATATTACAATGGAGCTCTTAAGAAACTAGAGATGCCCTTCGATCACAGAAGAAAAAATAAGGATTCAGTACTTCATACTTCAACAATTATTCAAATGCATGAAGCATTTGAATAATTGTTGTTCTTGACGTATGTTATCGTGACACATGCTGTCCCGACTCCCGGCTCAAAACTACAGATAGCGGCTTTTTAATTTTATGATTAAATTATTAAATATTTTTTATTGCATTTCATGACTATGTAAATCTTATGCGTTCTGTCACGTATTTCACGTTTATGTTCATTTTATGGTCTCCTAATGCCAGTAAAAATTTAACTTCAAAATTTTCAATAATTAATGTAATTCAATAATGCGCATTAAAATTTAAGCAAGTGTACTTTAAAATAAAACACATTATTTACAACTTTGTAATTCAACACCGCATTATACCCATCCAAAGTTTTTACTTATAATATTCAGTATAATAGCACTATATTATTTTTAGTAAAATAAATGAAAAAAAAGAAATATTTTTTATTTTACACTAATCCAACTAAAAATAGAACATCAAATAAAAAGCATAATAAGAATAATTTGATGGTCTCTAACCCGGATCTTTCGTAAAAAGTACAGCATTAATCCACTTTCTCGCCTCTGCAGATTGAGGAAATCTAAAGGAAAAGGATAATAACTATTGAAAACTTATTATTATTTTCGTCCTCGTAACAATGCGGTTAACAGCGAAATAAATATATAATCAAAAAATTTCAAAAAATCATTTTTTAATATTTATTCTGGTATTATATTGTTGACTTTATTGTTGCATCTCTAACTGTTCACTTATCTAAAAGAAGACTTTGCAAATCGTTTTCAAAGATGAGTAAATATATAATAATTCTAAAGAAGCCGTCTCCACTTTTGTCAACCTAGCTAGCAAAATGATCTTACTAAGTAAGTGCATTCGGTGGTACACAAATCGGACTAACATGCGGTATCCTTATTTTTTTTCTGTGATCGAAGGAGATGCCACATTGCTTAAAACAATTTTTTATTAAAGTGTTAACCTACACTTAAAGGATATATCCTAATAGATTTATAAATACATATTATCGAAAATTCCGAGGTCGGCGGGATTCGAAGCCACATCGCAATCGAATCATTGTTACAAAATAAATAAGTAATAATAATAAAAATTTGTGCAAATGGAACGTTTAGAAGTAGATTTAGTGAGCGCAAACCTTCGACCAGTTCGACAATTCAGCCGGGACGTGCCTTTACGCAGATTTAGTACTGAACATATTCTGCCACTTTCTGCGGTGAGGTGGGGTAATCACGTACAGCACACATTTACTCACTTCCGCACACTCTTGTAAATACTTAATGTCTCTATGAACGCACACTAACTCAAAAGCTATCACACTAACAAGCTAACACGAATGTTTGTACATGTACTTCGGTAGAGGGGAATGCGTGCGCTTACCACGTCCCGGCTAAATGGTTGAAGGCGCAAACAGGGGCCCAAGTCTGCTATTGCAATTGTAGTTACATTACAGTTACATTGCCTATCAATGACATCCCAATTGCTACTTTTAGCAATTTGACTTGGGGCCCAGGGGTTCAATTGTCTATCAATGACATGACAATTGCTAAAAATAACAATTGTCATGTCATTGATAGACAATGTAACTACAATTGCAATAGCAGACTTGGGCCCCTGATAAGTTTGCAACGACATTACGGATTTGGCTAATTTATGGTCGCTATAAAGTAGCCTTAAAAGCAACCAGTCGCCTTTCGGGTTTTTTCGTTGCAGATTCTTGTTCTGAGTAGCCAAAATATATAATTTTCAAGTATGTACACTCCCTAATGGGCAGCCATTTTATGATTGTTTTCAGTACGTATGCACCCTAGTTTCGTAGGTAGGGCATCACATGTATTACCTACCTAAGACAGTTCACACTAGCGTCATCTTAAATAAGCCCACATCAACTTTTTTGACAGCGGGAGAATTAAGCGTAGAAATAATATAACTACAAATCACAAATAAATTAAAAGTATAAAACTTTTTTGAAAACCAGTTTTTATTCAAATGCACTAAAGTATAAAATAAACCTTTCTTTTATAACTTTTACTATCAAGTATTAACATCATCACACAATTTATGTGATATAAAAGCTTGTCAAAAGATTTACCTGTGTAGAAAACAAGTAAATTAAAGAACTGCGATCTGATTGATTTTAATTTTTAAAATTTTCAAACTACTTAAGTTAATACGAGCACTTACACAAACATTACAACTAGCATTGTTTTTCAGTACTTGATCCCACATTTATAACGGAACTTACGCGAGATATGTTTGAAACTCACTAGTCAATATACGGGTAGTTCTACGATAAGAGGTAACTTGTGCGGCAATCAGTTTAAAATAGAAATTTTACTCTATATGTTGTTATTTTTTGCTATGAAACACATCACCTAAATGTACTTTATTAAATAACGTCACGATTCAATGCCTAATTAAAGTATATTTTTCTGAAATTCCTTATAAAGTCTAAAAAAGTCTCTAACCTGGCCTGTCCCCCTGTCGGTTTCAGTTTAATTTGAAACGATACATACTTTCTTTGTATCAGTTATTAAACTAAAGTATGTTAAACACAAACTTCAATAAATGTATTCAAGTATTGTTAAGGAAAAATAGAACAATATTTATTTATTTGCAATATATTTTAAACTTAACTTTTGTCCCACTGTTTTTGGGTATCTACTCTAGAAAATTTCATTCCGCTACTACAAACACAAATATAAAACGGCCATATTCCAAATAGTGCTCAAAGTCATCTACTGACGTGTAGTTCGTAATGCAAAACACGTGAGCCGTTAAGAGCGCCGTCATTTGTTAGTTATTGCGACCGTTGATTCAAAGTAGTCGTTTCGCGAGGTCATTGTGTCTCTCACCTGGCAAGTCATAAAAGTTATATTATTCATTAAATTTATTTGCATTTACTGGTCTAATTAGATAATGATGGACTAGTGAAAGTGTGATACATAATGTACCGAAAAACTTCTTATGTCAATTAAAACAAAACAATTTATCATGAAAACGTCTCTCACCTGCCATATTTCACCTGGCAAGATAAATGTCAGGAGAGAAACTAGTTGACCAGGGGAGATAAGGTTAGTGCAAACAAACAAAGTAAAAAAAATCAAAAAAGTCAACAAAGTCAAAAAAGTCAAAAAGTCAAAAAAAGTCAAAAAAAGTCAAAAAAATAAAAAATCGTCAAAAATGTCAAAAAAGTCTTTTTTGACTTTTTTTGAATTTTTTGATTTTTTGACTTTTTAATAAAATATGCATAAAGTGACTTGCCCTTACGTGAAAAGATAAATAAATAGAACAAAAATCATAATATAAGTGTTTAATGAAAAAACAGCTACTTTTCTCCGTGGCCGTATTCTCTATGGACTTGAAACCTCTTATCGTAGAATCACCCATACATATATGACATTCACAAAAACATTTACAAAAATTTTAATACTCACTGATATGTATATCAATTCCAAGTGTATATAACACTAGATGATGCCTGCGACTTCGTTCGCGTGGATAAAGATTTTTTTGATTCCCACGGGAACTCTTTAATTTTCCGGATTAAAAAGTAGCCTATGTTTTAATCCTGGGAATGAGCTACCTCCATTCCAAATTTCAGCCAAATCGGTTTAAGCGTTGTGGCGTAAAGGAGTTACAAAAATACACACACACACACACACACACACACACACACACACACACACACACACACACACACACACACACAAACTTTCGCCTTTACAATATTAGTGTGATATGATTCGCCGATTGTAATGCAAACTATGTATAATGATAATGATAAAAAAAATAATACTAAAAATGATAAAAAAAATGAAAGCTAACGCGACTAATACATAGAAAATATTAACAAATAAAAAATAATGGAAAATGAAAGTTTTACAATTAATAAAGACAAATAACGTATATTACTCGTACATTATCTACAATACGCATTACATGGTACAAAATCTTAAATTCTCCTCAAGAGAATGCTAGCCAATGAGGAAAATTTAAAATAAGTTAGGTATACTTCCAATCATCAATACTTGCATAATTAACAAGGGGCCTTCACCAGTGTGTATTCACGTGAGCTGTTAAATTACTTTACGTGCAGATTTATACTTGCATAATTCACAAGATTAAGGCTTTCCACCCGTGTGTGTTCTCATGTGACGCATTAAATGACTCTTATTAACAGTTTTATATTGACATATTCTACATGCATAAGGCTTTTCACCAGTGTGCTGCCTCATGTGGATGATTAACTAACTCTTCTGTGCACTTTTGTACTCGCATAACTTACAAGAGAAAGGCTTTTCACCAGTGTGCTGCCTCATGTGACGTATTAAAGGACTCTTCTGTGCACTTTTTTACTCGCATAACTTACAAGAGAAAGGCTTTTCACCAGTATGCTGCCTCATGTGTGTGGTTAAACTACTCTTCTGTGCACTTTTGTACTTACATAACTTACAAGAGAAAGGCTTTTCACCAGTATGCTGCCTCATGTGTGTGGTTAAACTACTCTTCTGTGCACTTTTGTACTCGCATAACTTACAAGAGAAAGGCTTTTCACCAGTATGCTGCCTCATGTGAAGTATTAAATTACTCTTATTTACACTTTTGTACTGACATAACTTACAAGAGAAAGGCTTTTCACCAATGTGCTGCCTCATGTGACGTAATAAATGACTCTTACTTCCACTTTTGTACTCACATAAATCACAAGAGAAAGGCTTTTCACCAGTATGCTGCCTCATGTGTATGGTTAAACTACTCTTATGTGCACTTTTGTACGCGCATAACTTACAAGAGAAAGGCTTTTCACCAGTATGCTGCCTCATGTGTGTGGTTAAACTACTCTTCTGTGCACTTTTGTACTCGCATAACTTACAAGAGAAAGGCTTTTCACCAGTGTGCTGCCTCATGTGATGTATTAAATGACTCTTACTTCCACTTTTGAACTCGCATAACTTACAAGAGAAAGGCTTTTCACCAGTATGCTGCCTCATGTGGATGATTAAATAACTCTTCTGTGCACTTTTGTACTCGCATAACTTACAAGAGAAAAGCTTTTCACCAGTGTGCTGCCTCATGTGACGTATTAAATGACTCTTATTTCCACTTTTGTACTCGCATAACTTACAAGAGAAAGGCTTTTCACCAGTGTGCTGCCTCATGTGAACTATTAAATTACTCTTATCTACACTTTTGTACTGACATAACTTACAAGAGAAAGGCTTTTCACCAGTGTGCTGCCTCATGTGTGTGGTTAAACTACTCTTACGTGCACTTTTGTACTTGCATAAATTACAAGAGAAAGGCTTTTCACCAGTATGCTGCCTCATGTGTGTGGTTAAACTACTATAATGTGCACTTTTGTACTCACATAACTTACAAGAGAAAGGCTTTTCACCACTGTGCTGCCTCATGTGAAGTATTAAATTACTCTTCTGTGCACTTTTGTACTGACATAACTTACAAGAGAAAGGCTTTTCACCAGTGTGCTGCCTCATGTGAACTATTAAATGACTCTTACTTCCACTTTTGTACTCGCATAACTTACAAGAGAAAGGCTTTTCACCAGTATGCTGCCTCATGTGTGTGGTTAAACTACTCTTATATGTACTTTTGTACTCGCATAACTCACAAGAGAAAGGCTTTTCACCAGTATGCTGCCTCATGTGTGTGGTTAAACTACTCTTATGTGTACTTTTGTACTCGCATAACTTACAAGAGAAAGGCTTTTCACCAGTGTGCTGCCTCATGTGAACTTTTAAATTACTCTTATCTACACTTTTGTACTCACATAACTTACAAGAGAAAGGCTTTTCACCAGTGTGCTGCCTCATGTGTGTGGTTAAACTACTCTTACGTGCACTTTTGTACTTGCATAAATTACAAGAGAAAGGCTTTTCTCCAGTATGAGCCCTCAAGTGATTCATTAAAAGGTATTTGTATTTGCATTCGTATTGACAATTATCGCAAGTAAATCTATTAGCTGTCTCGTGGCGCTGTATGTGTTTTATAAACAGACCTTTTTGTTTATACTTAACATGACAAAAGTCACAAATATACATTTTTTCTTGAAAACGGGAGCTACTGTCAGATGAATAAATACATTGTTTAGTAATGTCATTATTTAAACAATCACTTATAGGTGTGACAACTTGTTCTTCATCAGTGGCTGGTTCAATGTATTTACTGGCGTGAATCTCTCTCTGACTTTTTGGCTCGTAACTCACATTTTTAAAGGCTTCGTGACTGTCGTAAGAAATGAAAACTTTTCGTGTTTTCGTTAAAGATGCATCTCGTTTTGGCACAACGTTTTTACTGAACACATCGTATAGTTTCACTGTGCAATTCGTATATCTAGCGATGTCATCGTTTGTTGTATTGTTGGTCTCGGCAGATCGGTAGTCTAAGTCGCCACTGATTACTGCGATGGCTCGTTCACTACTCGGGCCTGCATCGGCTCCTTCAGTTAAGCGCTCTTCGCCGTCATCACTGATCGCGACACTCGCCGACAAACGAGCAACTGAAACAATATAACTCTGTTTTACAGAAGCATGAACATTGTACGCTATTATACTTTCTAAAATAAATTCATGATAAGAAGAGAAAGTTTTATTAAGATTGTAAGAGTTATATTCGCATAATTTAAGGCTGTTCCCCAGCGTGGTTTCTCACTTGCATCACAAGAACGCATCTTTGAGCACACTTATAATTTTATTTTATTTTAAAAGAACACTTACAGCTTATTAGAAGAAATTAGTCAATAAATACAGAAGAAGAATAAAAGCTAATTACAAGTTTTCACAGATATAATTTACATATGAAAAAGTAAAAAACTCTCAACTGGGAAAATAATTAACTCAACAAATATTTAATTTTCTTAATATTATTCACGTTTTAATTTGAAACGAAAATCTTAATGAAACCAGACTTACAGAAAATCGTGGAGCGATCTATCTGCTACTAATTCCAATTTAAAAAAAAACACCATTTTTTTAAATAAAGAATAGTAGCCAAGCTGAACTTGACTTATTTTCTCCTCTCCCCTCTATATAAGCGGAAAGCTTGTGCTAGGAGTGGGTACGACAATAGTGCAACAGGTAGGGCTCGAACCTGCGACCTTTCAGATTTCAGTGCGCTCCTTAAAGCTTTGGGCAATTGAGGCTACATTTTAACAATTGCACTTTATTGTGTGTAGCAAGAGTAGTTATTTGACTATCACTACATAGTATAAAACAAAGTCGCTTTTTCTGTCCCCATATCCCCTTGGTCGCTTAAATCTTTAACACTACGCAACGGATTTTGATGCAGTTTTTTTTAATAGATAGAGTGATTAAAGAGGAAGGTTTATATGTATAATAACATCCATTAAATAGTGCAAAAATACTTTTATTTTTGAGGTTTCTAAAGTCATGTCGTAAATAATTACATTTTTTCCGCTTACATTGCAAACGCAGGCTGAACCCTACGAGATTTATCAAAATAATGTACTAAGTATTGTACACATTGAAAAGGTCTACAGAAAACTCCGCGATGGTATATGTCTATCTCTTATAGATATCCCACAATAACGTTTTTTTGTCATTTACTTTTACGACAAATAATGGCTAATTTTCGAAGCGATTTTAACCAATACAGCATTAATCCTTATCTAATTAAATACCTTAAATACATTGTTGATTGAATATAGATCTATATGGCCCTTTACAGCATATGATTTAAATGAATATTTTCGAAGATATTACAGATTTAAAAATTGCGGGACGTAGCGCTTGCGGCGGTTCTGGCTGGCCGGGGCGGCGGGAGTGTGCCTATAAAATATATTGTCTAACTAACGGACGCCCGCGACTTCGTCTGCGTTCCTACATCACCACAGTTTTGGTTGGCAGAACCCCTTCAGCATCAGGATTGAGGAGTTGGGTCCTGGAATTTAACGATGTAGTCTTTATTTGGTCCCTACAATAACTATTCATAATCAACAGTTTCTAAATCCCCACAGTTTAGGGGAGCAGTACCCCTGCAGCATCAGCATTGAGGAGTTGGAACCCGAACTTTTTATGAGACCATCTCGCAAAGTTTTTATGTCGATTAAAAGAAGATTCACGCAAATCGGATAAGAAATCACGGAGATATTGATATGCAGAGGTAGAAAAACACAACTCCTTCTCCTCCTTTTTCGAAAGTCGGTTAAAAAAGTAGCCTATACGTTGCCCGATAATATCAGCTATCTACCATTGAAAGTCCCGTCAAAATCGGTCCAGCCGTTCCCGAGATTAGCAGTAACAAACAGACAGACAGACAAACAGACGGACAGACAGACAGACAAAAATTTTAAAAATTGTTTTCTTGGTATAAGTATCGTACTTATTTACTTTCGTATGCATTTAGTAAAAAGCTGTTCATTTGATAGTACAAACAGACACTTCAATTTTATTTATTTGTATGTATGGATGACAAGAAAGCTGTGATTGAACCTTTGCTGTGAACGTTGTATATAAAGACATTCTGTAATATATTAATTGTTGTATAAATAGAATAAATAGGTAAAAATGTAAAAAGTACATAAGTTAGAATGTAGTGTATGAATTTAGATATTAAAAAATAGCAGGAAATCTTCATGGTTTAGGGAAAGAAGAATTGTCTTACTCTAAAAACGCGTGCGGGCCACGGGCAGTAATGAATAAATCAAATTGTTTTGATCGATTTTAATCATTTTATCAGTGAATGACATATTTTATACCCGGAGCGGGCCGCTAGTAGCATAATAAAATATAACTAATTTTTTTTAAAGAGTATTAGAGAGCCAAATATCCAAGAAAACCAAAACGCGAAAGATCTATCTGTCCTTTTCTAACAAGCGTATAAGACAGAGGGAGTACGATATTTTAATCAAATTGATCGCATTTATCTCGGGCACGCTCGGGCTGCCGCGTGAGCAAATGAAAGCAAATTATTGCAGGCAAAATTAGGCTGTATAATAATGGTCTAAGACATAAATTACAATGTATTAGTTTGTTTATAAAAATATACATGTACCCTCGTATATATAGGTTTTCTCGGGACACTTTTTTCGTGAATTTTGCATTACACCCAAGGTCCATAGTATTATAATATGTCAATGGTTTAGACGCTCGAATTCTCTATCTAGACATAAAATCGAAGTAATTAACTTGCCTGTTGTGTGCGCGACATCAGCCAGACCGCGACCGGCGCGCAGACTTTCAGGTTCCGGCCTGTGGAGCAGACAATGTATAGAATAGAAATATTTATATTGAAATAAACTTTTATTAGTCCTTTTGAATTAGTCCTTTTGAGCATGTCATGCTCTCTTTAAACATTTCTGTGGTGGTGTCGTGTGGTGCGGGTTGTTACGTTCCCTCAAATATGGTTGAGCGAAGCAACGGCTGGATCATGCGTCATGCTCGTGAACGGGTGCCACCAACGGGAATGGGTCTGCTTTGACTGCCCGTCTTGACATGCGTTGGATTGGTGTACCTAAGTATGCATTTTTGCATTTTTGAAACTTTATTGTGGACGCACTTTATACATAACATAGCTTTGTAAAAAAAATTTTTTTTTGAAAAGAGCAACTGCTGAGTTTCTTGCCAGCTCTTCTCAGCAGAATCTGCATTCCGAACTGGTGGTAGAATTATGACGTGTCATAAGAGCTACAAGTTAGCCTACATGAAATAAATAAATTTTGAATTTTTTTTTGAATTGTCGATGAATCTACCACTGGTTCGGAATGCCCTTCCTGCCGAGAACAGCCAGCAATAAACTCGGCGGTTGCTCTTTTCAAAAGATGCTATGTATACAGTGTTTCCACAATCAAAAATGTATACCTACATAAAATCCAATACAATATGTTAGGACGGACACCAACGGGAATGGCCGTTGGTGTTTTTAATTATTCATATTTTTTTAATTTGTAGACAAGATGGTCCATGACTGCGATCTCATCTGATGGTAAATGACGATGCAGTCTAAGATGGTAGCGGGTTAACTTGGAAGGGGTGTAAATTCAACCCATACACCTAGTCGGTTTCTACACGCCATCGTGCCGGAACGCGAAATCACTTGACGGCACGTCTTTGACGGTAGGGTGGTAACTAGCCACGGCCAAAGCCTCCCACCAGACCAGACCAAACATAATTCAGAAATTATAAATTCCTAAATTGCCCCCGCCGGGAATCGAAGCCGAGACCTCCCAGTTGTAAGAACACAGCGCTCACCACTGCGCCAGGGAGGTCGTCAAACTTTAACTTGCTGTTCTTTTTTGTCTATATTCAAAGTTTTTGTCATTGTTTACTTCTAGTAATGCATGTTTAGTTGATTTTTTTTTTCTTTTACGCCTGTAACTGAGAACCATACTGACAAATAACGTAATAGAATTTGGTTAATTTTTTGTATGGAAGTTGGTGTAAAGAAATTAAAAAAAAAAAAAAATGGTTTAGGAGTGTAGCCGCTAAGGTAGAAGGTGCACAGACTGCTAAGATCGTATCGACTAATAGTTGGGTTCACAGGTACACTCACTTGATCTCAGAGAGTGAGGGAAGCGAGGGCCTGGCGTCGGCGGCGGCGCGGCGCTCGCACGCTCGAGCTGTCCCGCTGTCACCGGCAACCGTCCCGCTCACACCAGCAGCCATCCTGCTCTCACCAGCAGTCGACACGCTCTCACCGGCAGCCGTCCCGCTCTCATCGGCAGCCGTCCCGCTCACACCAGCAGTCGACACGCTCTGACAAATCGATCGATCGATCCTTCAATTGATCCATTCGCCCATCGCTATATCTATCATTCTTTTACACGTTATGCTTCGTTAACTATGTGACGTCATTCTAAATCCAAGATGGCGGAACACCCAAGATGGCGGACTAGTTATTTTTAATGCACTCCTACAATATGGATATCAAATAACTGCTGAGAATAAGAATGCGAGTTAAACTCTTGCTTTGCTCCAATGTTTGAAAGTTTGGTGTACTAGGGCTTTTTACTTCTCGATTATGATAAAATGACGATATATGACTAAAAAGTAAAAAATTAATTAAAAGTAAAAAAACTTTTTTTTTAAAACAAGCTTTTATTTAAATGCGCTAAAAAGAATAAAATGAACTTTTCTTTTAATACCGCGTCCGCATGCTTGTGGCAAACGGCAAACGCCAAACCTCTACAAACGTTTGCCTTGAATTTGGGAATCATCCGCACGCTTGCGAGGGCGTTTGTATGTTCTGAACAGGCAAGCATGACGGACGTCGAACTTGTGTCGGCTTTATTATTTGGCTTAAGTTATTTTGACAAATGTTTTAAGCTCAGTATCGATCAATAATCCTACTAAAATGGAATATGGATGGATGGATGGATGGATGGATGTTTGTTACTCTTTCAGCCACAACTAATGAACCGATTTGAATGAAATGTGGAATAGCGATAGCTCATACCTACATTTTAGCCTGGAAAATTAAGGACTTTCCGCGGGAATTAAAAAACCTTAATCCGCGATGACGAAGTCGCGGACGTCATCTAGTTGATAGTAAAGCGTCCTCTAATTAAAATTTTCAAAACATATTTCATGTGCACAATTTGTCCAGTTACAGTTTTAGTATAATATTTTATAGATTAGTAGTAGTAGCTAGTAGTATGTTCGAAAACACTTGGTACCTACCTAGTTTATTTATTTGAATAAAAAAATATTCTACTCTATTCTAGTATGTACCTACTCAATAGATATTTTGTTTTTTTTTTCTTTATCAACCGATAGTCGTCCACTGCTGGACTGTTTATTGCATGGACTTCCTCAGGCTTCGGTCTTGCGCCACCTGTACCCAGTGGCTCCCTGAGGGTCGCCTGATGGTGTCGGTCCACCTATTACCATACCATTATATACCTACCATTTTCCGGTGCGGAGTCGCCACTTATTATTATTAATATATAAAACTAATTAATTAATTAAATTATATAAACAAATCGTCTTCAAAAGTCTTCAGTCGACCAGTCATTCATTTTACGTTTTTACCCACTCACAAAATGAAGATTTCTAAAGGTGCGATACGTAAATCGTAATACAATAAGTAACACGTCTAATCGCCGCCAGTGCACAAACGAGACTGAGTGCGCGCAAACGTGTGGACGGAGACGCAAGCGCTTGCGGCAAATTCCCTTTGGTTTGCGATCAAAAGACCGACACTCGATGGATCGGCCACAAACGCTCGCAAGCGTAGGCAAACCATGGCAAACGCTCTATCCGCACGTTTGCGTTTGTGAAGGTTTGCCGAGGTTTGCCAAGCGTGCGGATGCAGCTTAACACTTTTACTATCAACTTGTAACGTCATTACACAATTTATATGATATAAAAGCTTTTTTACTTAAAAAAGTTTTTTACTTTTTCTTTTTTTGAGAATATTTAGCCAAGCCAAACTTGACTTATAATCTCCTGTTCCCTCCAAATAAGTGAAAAGCTTGTGCTAGGAGTGGGTACAACAATAGTGCAATGGGTGAGGCTCAAACCTGCAACCTTTCAGTTTTCAGGCTGCACCTTTAACCGTTGTGCTGTTGAGGCTATTTATCTAATCTCTAACGAGGGTGACTTCTCCGAGAAGCGGATGAAAGTGTTTGATTGACAAGACTAACTCACCTGGATATGCATGCTCATATGTTGCAGAAATGCAAAGTCTTGGTCAAATTCTTCAGAGCAAATCGAACATTTGAAGTCATCACTTTCAAACTTTAAAATATCAGAAATGTTCCCTTCAATATCAACTAAATCATTATTGACACTGTCAGCATAATCAGTGTACACAGTCTGTTCAGATATCACATCCATTTCTTGTCTAATTGCCATAGAGTCCACTTTATTGGCACTGTCAGAATAATCAGTGTGTTCATATACCACATCCATGTCTTCTCTAATCGCTATAGAGTCATTGCTTTCTTCTGTTTTCACTACGCCTCTGTCTACGGTTGTCTCTGATTCTGTCTGTCTGTCTTCTGAGGTGTCTGCTTGTATGTGTAAGTCACAGAAGTCAGCTCCTAGTGTTGTCACCACCATAGGGTTCTTTAGTCCGTGTTTTGCGCGGTTTATCGTTTTTATATGCCGTCTTGTTATCTGTTGAGAAATTATTTTTGAGAAATTATTGTACTGATGGTCGTTGGGGGTCTATGGGTTGATAAACTAAAAGGAGTTAACATAAAGCACTTTTTTTAAATTAGTTGATAAGGTAGTCCATGACTGCGATCTCATCTGATGGTAAGTGACTATGCAGTCTAAGATTGTAGCGGGCTAACATAGAACGGATATGGCAGTGTACAATCAAACCATACCCCCTAAGCGGTTTCTACACGCCATCGTACTGGAACGCCAGGGAGGTCGTCAAATCATGGAGGGAGCATGTCCAGTATTTTCTTGAAAATACATATAACAAATTATTTCCAATTTAGTCTTTGAATTATGTGTGGAAACTGGGCTAGTTAGAAGAAAGAAAGAAGAAAAAAAGAAAACATTAAAACTCACCAATTCATGTTTCTCAACTAAGTCCATCATCAATGCCCGAGCTCTCAAACTCTGGTCCCTGAACCGACTAAAGTTCTTCAGTCTCTGAGCACATTGTACGCAAAGTGTTTGCTTCAGGTTCCCTTGGTTGCACGGCTGAAACGTTATAATAATAAATAATAAGGTCCTTCCGATTGCATTTGAAAACTTCTCTAATGGGATGTAACTCTATACAGCGCCATCTAGTGTGGGTTTATTAATAATAATGTCCTCCTGAACGAATCCGACCACGGCGGCCAATCTCCATCTGCGCAGGAGATATTATAGTTCACGAGTGTGTAAGAGCGTTGAACTGGTGTACCTACGTATGCATTTTTGAAGCTTTATTGTGGAAGCACTGTATACATAGCATAGCTTTGTAAAAAAAAATTTTTTTTTGAAAAGAGCAACTGCTGAGTTTCTTACCGGCTCTTCTCAGCAGAATCTGCATTCCCAACTGGTGGTAGATTTATGACGTGTCATAAGAGCTACAAGTTAGCCTACATGAATTAAATAAATTTTGAATTTGAATTTGTGCGCAAACACAGATGCACCCTCTATTTCCTCATTAATAGGATGAAATAAAATTTAGACAACTTACCGCATATCCACTCAAATATTCGTAGGCTTTTTCCAATTTGTGTTTCCTCATATGAAGTAGCTTGCTGTCTGTGTCCAGGCATATCATGCACACCTGTGGATACACATTTTTTTAGACATGATAGATATTGACCGAGATGTCAGCCGATAGTAAGTGACAATGCAATCTAACATTGCAGAGTATTTATACTTGTTTAATTACTAGCCGATGCCCACGACTACAACATAATTATACAAATAATTATGCAAACAGGACATAAATAACACTAATAGGAGTATGGGTTGAATGTACACTGTCATACCCCTTCCAAGTTAGCCTGCTACCATGTTCCAATTTGAAGCCTCAATAGCCCAACGGTTAAAGGTGCGGACTGCGGACTGAAAGGTCGCAGGTTCGAGCCCCACCCCTTGCACTATTGTCGTACCCACGCCTAGCACAAGCTTTTCGCTTATTTGGAGGGGATAGGAGAATATAAGTCAAGTTCAGCTTGGCTAATATTCTTTAAAAAAAAAAAAATGTTAGACTGCATCATCACGTACCATCAGGTGAGTCAAGGGCTATCTTGTCATCAAATTTAAAAAAAAACATAGAAAAAACCTGCACTGTTGAAGGAACAGCACTGGCATCAATCTGCCTCGAGCCACTTTCTGTTTCATAAATGTCATCGTCCAGGAAATGCTCCGAACAGACCACGGCAGAGTCCGGCAGGGAAGAGTGCTGCTTGCCCAGGGCTCTGAGCCACGCTGCACGGAGATGCTTTTCAGTGGGAAACCTGGGTATTAGCAGTATTGTTTTACAGTGTCTTACTACGCACTGGGCTAGTCAATTTTCATGCATTATTAAGATTATCAACAATTTGGTGGTTTAACACAGCAATAACATTTAATTACTGTATTCAATGATGACTTCAACAATTACTAACTGATGTCGGCATCTTTGTCCGCATGGATTTATCACTCCTTTAGGGATGGATTGCTAGCGAGTGCATTAGTGAGTTAGCGCAATTAGCGTTTAGTTCTTAGCACATCTTTAGGGTACTTAGATTTGATCCATTTGATCAATAAATTGCTCAGTGGGCAGGTAAACTGGTAAACGGTTAGCATTCTTTTTATGTGACCTATCCTTATTAATCCTATACATGAGATGGGATGGATGGATGATTGCATGTTAGTTACTCAACCACATCACAACCACTGAACCGATTTGACTCAAATTTGGCAGAGATAGATTATAGTCTTGAATAACATATGGGCTACTTTTTATCCAGAGAAATAAGAGTTTCAAATTGAGAGAGGAATTAAAAAACCTCAATCCACACGAACAAAGCCGCGGGCATCACCTAGTATTATAAATGTGAAAGTTTGGATGTATGTATAGATGTTTGTTTGTTACTCAATCAGTAGCGGTGCAGATTCGTACGATGCCTTGCACTTGGTAGTTATTTGTAGTAGTTAGTAGTATATAATTCAATATCCAATTTCAAAGTGTCAAACTCAGGAGAGCGATCAAAAAGGTCTTTACGAAAAAAAAGGGCAGCGCCGACAGAAGTGCTACATTGTTTGCGGACGCCAGAGTAATTGCTGCGGCCATGTCGTTCTAATCTATTCAGTCCTCAGTCGGCACTCGGTACCACAACTTACGAGCTTCTTACGAGGCAGATGGGAATCTTTCGAGTGTACTTAGTACTTACCCATGGAAACTTATCCGCTTCTCCTTCTGTGATGCTGGTACATTGTCTGGAGAATTTTTGCAGAAAGGCGCGTAACACCGCATCTTCAATCAAATTTCGCCTCGAGTGAAGTTTCGACATTCGTCAGAACCTTCGTCAGAGACAAAACGCACAAGCAAATGTTTAATGTTTTAATATTTAATGTGCTTGGTCAACATAAAATATATAAAGTACCTACAGCATGGCAAAACTGTATTTAGTTGTTAATCACAACTCACAAATAAATTAATAATCATTAATAATCACAATTTCACAGTTTTTTTTTTTTTTTAATAACTGGTAACAAGTAAATAGATATAAGCCAAAGAGTAAATATAGATAGGGCACAGACCAGAAAGTACTCTGTGGGTTTTGTGGGTGGCAGTGTTGCCAACAACACAAGGCCTAAAAGTAGCCCAACGCCAAAATATCGCTATGATTTTTGTATTATTTATTAAAGTGTTAATCTACACATAAAGGAAATATCCTAATTTTATAAATACTGTATATCAAAAATTCCGAGCGGGCGGGATTCGAACCCTCATCTTTCAGGAATCGCGGCCTGAGTGTGTTAACCGTTACACTACGGCCAAATTAAACCACACGTTGGCCACGAAATTAGTGATATGTATCTACTTTTTCATTTTTATAGCAACTGTTAGCGACAACTGGTAGCGACACATTACAGTGTTGTCGATCTATTTTTCCAAGACCCCATATTACAATGGAGCTCTTAAGAAACTAGAGATGCCACATTGCTTGAAACAATTTTTTATTAAAGTGTTTACCTACACTTAAAGGATATATCCTAATAGATTTATAAATACATATCGAAAATTCCGAGGTCGGCGGGATTCGAAGCCACATCGCAATCGAATCATTGTTTCAAAATAAATAAGTAATAATAATAAAAGTTTGTGCAAATGGAACGTTTAGAAGTAGATTTAGTGAGCGCAAACCTTCGACCAGTTCGACAATTCAGCCGGGACGTGCCTTTACGCAGATTTAGTACTGAACATATTCTGCCACTTTCTGCGGTGAAGTGGGGTAATCACGTACAGCACACATTTACTCACTTCCGCACACTCTTGTAAATACTTAATGTCTCTATGAACGCACACTAACTCAAAAGCTGTCACACTAACTAGCTAACACGAACGATTGTACATGTACTTCGGCAGAGGAGAATGCGTGCGCTTACCACGTCCCGGCTAAATGGTTGAAGGCGCAAACAGATAAGTTTTCGACGACATTGCGGATTTGGCTAATTTAAATAGACCTGCAGGGCGATTCAGACCTGTTCGATAACATACCGTGTCGATACGGTTAGATATCAATCTCTTTTTGTCGTGTGGATTCAGAGCGAGCGAAATATATGTTAACAAACCGAATCGATCGACAAATAAGTTATCGGAAGGGTCTGAATCGGGGGGCTGGTCCCTATAAAGTAGCCTAAAAAGCGACCAGTCGCCTTTCGGATTTTTTCGTTGCAGATTCTTGTTCTGAGTAGCCTAAATATAGTTTTCAAGTAGCGACAGTTTTCAGTACGTATGCACCCTAGTTTCGTAGGTAGGGCGCACAAACATTTTATGTTTGTGGTAGGGCGTCACATGTATTACCTACATACGTAGACAGAGAAAGCAATAGACGAAGGTACTGTGTAACCGCGACTGAAATAGAGATAACATGACGTAACGATGACGTCACATGACAAGTTTGAGTTTCATGTTGCCACAATAACTGCACTCCCCTGTTACCCCAAATTAGATGGAAAATTCTTCCCAGGATTTTTAAATAAAACGACAAAACAGATGCTGAATTGTTTTATTTTTTAAATAACATACCTACACATATAAGGTTATAATATACCTATTAGGGTAAGCTTCTATTTTTTACATATATCTTAATATTGTGTGCAATAAAGAATAATAATATTAAAAAAAGTATTTTTAAAAAACCGACTTCAACCACCACTTAAAAGTATAAAATAATTTTAGTTTGTACACGTATTGCGGTTGAAGTCGGATTTTTAAAAAGATTTTTTTTTATATTAAAGTTTTTTAGTGTAGTTTCATAGGACCAATTCACTAGATAATTTTTTGATCCTTAAAAAAAATATTGAAATGCCGAATAGAAATTTAGCATATGTGAGTCATTTTGAAAAAAGATGCATGTAACACAAAGGAATATTTTTTTTCGTTACACAAGTTACTAGTAAGAATGTTACACAAAATAATTTGTAAAGAACAGTTTATAATTTTCCTTCAATCGAGTAATGCTATTGAATTAAAAGCAACAAAAATTGTATATTTAGTCATAGAATAGAATAGAATAGAAATATTTTTTATTCAAATAAACTTTTACAAGCACTTTTGAATCGTCAATGAGTCTACCACTGGTTCGGAATGCCTTTCCTGCCGAGAAGAGCCAGTAAGAAACTCGGCGGTTGCTCTTTTCAAAAAAAATAAAAAATTTACAATTGTTATTGAACACAGGATAGTTATTACTGTCTTATGAATCACTGGAGCGAATTATATCCACGCTTTTTTATCATTTACATAGTCTTCAATTGTATAATATGCTTTTTTCATGAGAGCAGATTTAATTGATTTCTTAAACTTGTGTAGAGGCAAGTCTAAGATTGACTGTGGAATTTTATTGTAAAACGTCACGCCCATTCTCACAAATGTCTTTTGGACCCTCTTGAGGCGCAGCCCAGGAAACATGAGCCTATTTGGATTTCTACTTGGTCTATCGGACAAATCACTCTTTTTTTTGTAACTCAAAATGTTTTGTCTGACAAATATTATGTTGTTATAAATATATTGTGAAGCTACTGTAAGAATGCCTATCTCTTTAAATCTTTCTCGAAGGGAATCCCGCGGCCTCAAATTATAGATTGCGCGGATTGCCCTCTTCTGCAAAACAAAAATTTTTCCAATATCGGCTGCCTTACCCCATACTAAGATTCCGTATGACATAATACTATGGAAATATGCAAAATAAACAATTTTTGCAGTTTCTATGTCAGTCAACTGTCGAATCTTCCTAACAGCGTAAGCAGCAGAGCTAAGTTTGCCAGCAAGCGTTGCTATATGGGTGCCCCATTGTAGCTTTGAATCCAGGGTTAACCCCAAAAACACTGTGGAGTCCTCAGTTTTCAAAGGTTCATTATTTATCTTTAAATTTTTACTGACAGTTCTCGTGTTAGGTAATAAAAACTCAACACACTTTGTTTTTTTAGCATTTAAAAGGAGATTATTTGCCGTAAACCATTCAGAAACTTGAGATAATGCATTATTTACATCGTCAAAATTGTCTTTCATCCTATCGACTTTAAAAATTAAAGACGTATCATCAGCAAATAGTACAATATCGCAAGTATTTTGGACAAAATGTGGTAAATCATTTATGTAGACCAAAAACATGAATGGACCTAGAATAGAACCCTGGGGTACACCCATTACTGAGGCTGATCCGGATGATTTTACATCATTGACACATACTCTTTGGACTCGGTTGCTGAGATAAGACGCAATGAGACTAAGTGCAAAATCTTTAATGCCATAGTGGCTCAGTTTAAGCAAAAGAGTCTCGTGATCAACGCAGTCGAATGCCTTTGACAAATCACAGAAAATACCAATGGCATTCTGTGAGTTCTCCCACGCATCGAATATGTGTTGTAATAGCCTTGCGGCTGCATCGGTTGTTGATCGACCCTTTGTAAAACCATACTGCTCAGTGTGTAGGAGTTTATTTAAATTAAAGTGTAAAAGCAGTTGGTTGAGCATTATTTTTTCGAATATCTTGCTGAGAGTTGGCAAAATTGAAATTGGCCTGTAGTTATTCGGGTCACTTTTGCTGCCCGATTTAAAAAGCGGTATTAGCTTACTACATTTCATAAGATCTGGAAAAGATCCAGAATCTACTGATTTATTAAAAATTAAAGCAAGATACGGCGCAATAATATCAATTACATTATGAATTATTTTAACTGATATCCCCCATAGATCTGCTGTTTTCTTATTTTGTAAAGATTTAAATGTTTTGACTATGTCATATGGGGTAACGTGTTCAAACCTAAATAACTTATTGCACTCAGAGACATTGCTTCTTAGAAGACGATAGGCTTCTGCCGGCGAGGAATTTAGAGAACTGGTTGTGGTAATTGGAATATTTTTGAAAAAGTTCTCAAATGTATTTACAACTTCTATATCGGAGTTAATTACATGATTATCAATTTTAAGCTCCAATTTATTATTATTATGCACCTTATGGTTATTCATTTCATCGCCGATGATGCCCCATGTTGTTTTAATTTTATTATCAGAATTGACAATTTTTTGTTTTATGTGAAGTGACTTTGCTTGTATGCACACATTTATAAACAATTTAGAATAATTTCTTACATATTCAATAAACGCGGGGGAATAATTATATTTTTTTTCTGCATACAAGTCAAACAGCTTATTTCTACTTTTATAGATGCCGGCAGTTGCCCAGTCACTAAACTTAAGATCTTTAAACAGTCTTTTCTCCATCACCTTAAAGATAGAGTTATATTGTGAGCTTAACAAATCAAAAAACTTTGTATAAATTTCATCCGGATCATCCTGTGCAAGGTCAAGCGTCGGCAATCCAGCTGAGATGTTTTGTTTAAAATGCTTTACTTTTTTAGTGGTAACTGACCTGTATTTTATTACTTTTGTTATATTCTGTTGACTGCTTGGAATAGATATCATTTGACCGCAATGATCAGATCTGAGATAAGTGATAACAGATTTTTCAATAATGTTACAATCACAAAAAATGTTGTCAATACAGGTAGCTGAGTTTGCAGTTACTCTTGTAGGTTCATCAAAAATATTCTCTAAATTAAAGCTTTTAAATAAGTTAAGTAGCCTACCAGTAAAAGGAGTGTGAAGCAAAATATCAATATTAAAGTCTCCACAGACCACTATTTTTTTTGATGACCTACATAGCCGCCTTAAGGCATCCTCCATTACCTCCTCAAAAACAACAAAGTCGCCCGAGGGTGGGCGGTACACGCAAACTACAATATATCGGTCCAGCTCAACACAAGACAGCTCAATAGTGCGTTCTATAGAAAGACTAACAACGTCTTTTCGCTCTTTATAATTAATGTTATTTCGCGTTACTATCAATGATCCCCCGCGTATAGCAGTCTTTCTTGAGAACGCACTTGACAGTGAATAATTATTAAGGTGTACAATTAACTGATGAGTATTGAGCCAATGCTCAGTGAAGCATAAGATTTCAATATCAAATTTTTTAATAAAAAGCTCAATCTCATGTTCTTTGCCAGATAAGCCCTGTATATTTCAGTCATCAAAATCATCATGAATGAAATTAACAGTATATTCCTTTTTTCAGGCAGTCGTATAAAACTGCAACTCTTCATAGTTTAAGTTAACAATTATTAAAAAAAAACATAAAAAGTCTGCCTCTAGCTATTTAAAAATGGCTTTAAAAATTAAGAACTTTGCAAATAAAATAATTCTTAAGATCGCTAACAGTTCTCGACTGGTCGTTGGACATTCGAACGAAACTTCAGGATAATTCAGAACAGTAACCGACACTATCTTACTGAATACACTTTAATCATCGCCGACATATATTATGTATCATCATCTTTCTTTTCTTTTCTCAAAATATTGAAAAAGTAGCCAAAGTAACCCGCCGTTACGGTATGTCAGAGGACATTACTAAAAAAACCTATCTCCGTGCCAAATTTTAACCATATCGGTTTAGTGTGGCGTGATTGAGTAACAAACATCCATCCATACATACATCCAAACTTTCACATTTATAATATTAGTAGGATAGGGAAAATCGGGACATTGTATAGGTACCTAAAGCTGGCAACACACATAGATACTAAATTTTTCTTATAACTGCCAGTTTGTTTCGCACAAAAGTGTGGCGACCTTGAAAAAAACTGGTTACACGATGAGGGACAAAAAATTGGGTAGCTGCGTCTCTGTTTATCACATTAGTAACTTTATTTCTGCTCTCTTTTTAGTGTGAGTGAGAAAGAAATCGTCACTGGCTCTATGTCTTCTCTCTCTACGCCTACATAAGACAGTTCACACTAGCGCCATCTTAAATAAGCCCACATCAACTTTTGACAGCGGGAGATTTAACCGTAGAAATAACATAACTATATATGTACAAATCCAAATTCTAGACATTTTGACTCGAGAACTAGATTGATACCTACCTATTTAAAATTACCGCCAAACATATTTTGTCCAATTTTCATTATACATATAAATATAATAAATACTGGGGGTTTTAGTCCTCAGTTAGGATAAATCCACAAGTATATGACTAAAAAGTAAAAAATAAATTAAAAGTATAAAACTTTTTTGAAAACCAGCTTTTATTCAAATGCACTAAAAGTATAAAATAAACCTAAAAAAGTATAGTAAATATTAACATCATCACACAATTTATATGATATAAAAGCTTCAAAAGATTTACCTGTGTAGAAAACATGTAAATTTAAGAACTGCGATCTGATTGATTTTAATTTTTAACATTTTCAAACTACTTAAGTAAATACGAGTACTTAAACAAAGATTACAACTAGCATTGTTTTTCAGTACTAGATCCCACATTTATAACGGAACTTACGCGAGATATGTTCGACACTCACTACTTCTTTTTATTTATTTATTTACTTAAATACACTTACAATATACATATATGAGATTCACAAAAACATTTACAAAAATTTTAATACTCACTGATATGTATCTCAATTATTACAAACTTACTATATACATAATATATGAGATTCACAAAAACATTTACAAAAATTTTAATACTCACTGATAAGTATATCAATTACAAGTGTACCTATATAACATTCGCTGATTGTCATGCAAACAATAATGATAATGATAATTACTGAATATTAATAAAATAAAAATGTTAAATAAAATGAAAGCTAACGCGACAAATACATAGAAAATATTAACAAACGTAAAATAATGGAAAATGAAAATTTTACAATTAATAAAGACAAATAACATATATTACTCGTACATTATCTACAATTATACGCATTACATGGTACATAATTACAGTCTTAAATTATTATAAATATAATTAAAAATAAGTTAGGTATACTTCCAATCATCAATACTTGCATAATTAACAAGGGACCTTCACCAGTGTGTATTCACGTGAGCTGTTAAATTACTTTACGTGCAGATTTATACTTGCATAATTCACAAAATTAAGGCTTTCCACCCGTGTGTGTTCTCATGTGACGCACTAAATGACTCTTATTAACAGTTTTATATTGACATATTCTACATGCATAAGGCTTTTCACCAGTGTGCCGCCTCATGTGAACTATTAAATTACTCTTATTTACACCTTTGTACTCGCATAACTTACAAGAAAAAGGCATTTCACCATTATGCTGCCTCATGTGAAGTATTAAATCACTCTTCTGTGCACTTTTGTACTCGCATAACTTACAAGGGAAAGGCTTTTCACCAGTGTGATGCCTCATGTGTGTGGTTAAACTACTCTTACGTGCACTTTTGTACTCGCATAATTTACAAGAGAAAGGCTTTTAACCAGTGTGATGCCTCATGTGTGTGGTTAAACTACTCTTACGTGTACTTTTGTACTCGCATAACTTACAAGAGAAAGGCTTTTCACCAGTGTGCTTCCTTGTGTGAAGTATTAAATGACTCTTCTGTGCACTTTTGTACTCGCATAACTTACAAGAGAAAGGCTTTTCACCAGTATGCTGCCTCATGTGTGTGGTTAAACTACTCTTATTTGTACTTTTGTACTCGCATAACTTACAAGAGAAAGGCTTTTCACCAGTATGCTGCCTCATGTGAAGTATTAAATGTCTCTTCTGTGCACTTTTGTACTCGCATAACTTACAAGAGAAAGGCTTTTCACCAGTATGCTGCCTCATGTGTGTGGTTAAACCACTCTTATATGTACTTTTGTACTCGCATAACTTACAAGAGAAAGGCTTTTCACCAGTGTGCTGCCTCATGTGACGTATTAAATGACTCTTACTTGCACTTTTGTACTGACATAACTTACAAGAGAAAGGCTTTTCACCAGTGTGCTGCCTCATGTGACGTATTAAATTACTCTTATTTTCACTTTTGTACTCGCATAACTTACAAGAGAAAGGTTTTTCACCAGTGTGCTGCCTCATGTGACGTATTAAATGACTCTTATTTTCACTTTTGTACTCGCATAACTTACAAGAGAAAGGTTTTTCACCAGTGTGCTGCCTCATGTGACGTATTAAATGACTCTTACTTGCACTTTTGTACTGACATAACTTACAAGAGAAAGGCTTTTCACCAGTGTGCTGCCTCATGTGACGTATTAAATTACTCTTACTTGCACTTTTGTACTGACATAACTTACAAGAGAAAGGCTTTTCACCAGTGTGCTGCCTCATGTGTGTGGTTAAACTACTCTTACGTGCACTTTTGTACTGACATAACTTACAAGAGAAAGGCTTTTCACCAGTGTGATGCCTCATGTGACGTATTAAATTACTCTTATCTACACTTTTGTACTTGCATAACTTACAAGAGAAAGGCTTTTCACCAGTATGAGCCCTCAAGTGATTCATTAAAAGGTATTTGTATTTGCATTCGTATTGACAATTCTCGCAAGTAAATCTATTAGCTGTCTCGTGGCGCTGTATGTGTTTTATAAACAGACCTTTTTTTTTATACTTAACATGACAAAAGTCACAAATATACATTTTTTCTTGAAAATTTGTGTCAACTTGTTCTTCATCAGTGGCTGGTTCAATGTATTTACTGGCGTGAATCTCTCTCTGACTTTTTGGCTCGTAACTCACATTTTTAAAGGCTTCGTGACTGTCGTAAGAAATGAAAACTTTTCGTGTTTTCGTTAAAGATGCATCTCGTTTTGGCACAACGTTTTTACTGAACACATCGTATAGTTTCTCTGTGCAATTCGTATATCTAGCGATGTTATCGTTTGTTGTATTGTTGGTCTCGGCAGATCGGTAGTCTAAGTCGCCACTGATTACTGCGATGGCTCGTTCACTACTCGGGCCTGCATCGGCTCCTTCAGTTAAGCGCTCTTCGCCGTCATCACTGATCGCGACACTCGCCGACAAAGGAGCAACTGAAACAATATAACTCTGTTTTACAGAAGCATGAACATTATACGCTATTATACTTTCTAAAATAAATTCATGATAAGAAGAGAAAGTTTTATTAAGATTGTAAGAGTTATATTCGCATAATTTAAGGCTGTTCCCCAGCGTGGTTTCTCACTTGCTTCACAAGAACGCATCTTTGAGCACACTTATAATTTTATTTTATTTTAAAAGAACACTTACAGCTTATTAGAAGAAATTAGTCAATAAATACAGAAGAAGAATAAAGGCTTATTATAAGTTTTCACAGATATAATTTACATATGAAAAAGAAAAAAACACTCAACTGGGAAAATAATTAACTCAACAAACATTCGATTTTCTTAATATTATTCACGTTTTAATTTGAAACGAAAATCTTAATGAAACCAGACTTATAGAAAATCGTGGAGCGATCTATCTGCTACTAATTCCAATTTAAAAAAACCACCATTTTTTTTAATAAAGAATAGTAGCCAAGCTGAACTTGACTTATTTTCTCCTCTCCCCTCTATATAAGCGGAAAGCTTGTGCTAGGAGTGGGTAGGACAATAGTGCAACAGGTAGGGCTCGAACCTGCGACCTTTCAGATTTCAGTGCGCTCCTTAAAGCGTTGGGCTATTGAGGCTACATTTTAACAATTGCACTTTATTGTGTGTAGCAAGAGTAGTTATTTGACTATAGCATAATAAAATATAACTAATTTTTTTTTAAAGAGTATTAGCCAAATATCCAAGAAAACCAAAACGCGAAAGATCTATCTGACCTTTTCTAACACGCTACGCGCGTATAAGACAGAGAGAGTACGATATTTTTATCAAATTGATCGCATTTATCTCGGGCACGCTCGGGCTGCCGCGTGAGCAAATGAAAGCAAATTATTGCAGGCAAAATTAGGCTGTATAATAATGGTCTAAGACATAAATTACAATGTATTAGTTTGCTTATGAAAATACACATGTACCCATATATAGGATATAGGACCACATATATAGGATTTCTCGGGACACTTTTTTCGTGAATTTTGCATTACACCCAAGGTCCATAGTATTATAATATGTCAATGGTTTAGACGCTCGAATTCTCTATCTAGACATAAAATCGAAGTAATTAACTTGCCTGTTGTGTGCGCGACATCAGCCAGACCGCGACCGGCGCGCAGACTTTCAGGTTCCGGCCTGTGGAGCAGACAATGTATAGAATAGAAATATTTATATTGAAATAAACTTTTATTAGTCCTTTTGAATTAGTCCTTTTGAGCATGTCATGCTCTCTTTAAACACTTCTGTGGTGGTGTCGTGTGGTGCGGGTTGTTACGTTCCCTCAAATATGGTTGAGCGAAGCAACGGCTGGATCATGCGTCACGCTCGTGAACGGGTGCCACCAATGGGAATGGGTCTGCTTTGACTGCCCGTCTTGACATGCGTTGGATTGGTGTACCTAAGTATGCATTTTTGCATTTTTGAAACTTTATTGTGGACGCACTTTATACATAGCATAGCTTTGTAAAAAAAATTTTTTTTTGAAAAGAGCAACTGCTGAGTTTCTTGCCGGCTCTTCTCAGCAGAATCTGCATTCCGAACTGGTGGTAGATTTATGACGTGTCATAAGAGCTACAAGTTAGCCTACATGAAATAAATAAATTTTGAATTTTTTTTTGAATTGTCGATGAATCTACCACTGGTTCGGAATGCCCTTCCTGCCGAGAACAGCCAGCAATAAACTCGGCGGTTGCTCTTTAAAAAAGATGCTATGTATACAGTGTTTCCACAATAAATAATACTAATAATAATAATAGACACACAAACAAACACATACATTCACACGCACATACACTCACTACACACACACCCACAGGCACACGTATCCACGCAAACACACGTTGTGAATATTTTTAACTGTTTTTTATTATTTTTACTTTCGCTTCTGAAAATTACCCTAAATTAACAAGCATATTGTATTATGAATTCTCTGTTGAACTTTATATATTTTGTTTAATTCAAATAATGTAATCATTTTTGGCTTTATTTAAGGACTATAATAATCTTGTAAAATTGTGTTGTAAACGCTGTTGATTACCAATAAATAAATAAATAAATAAATAAATAAAGTTTCAAAAATGTATACCTACATAAAATCCAATACAATATGTTAGGACGGACCCATTCCCGTCGGTGTTTTTAATTATTCATACTTTTTTAATTTGTAGACAAGACAGTCCATGACTGCGATCTCATCTGATGGTAAATGACGATGCAGTCTAAGATGGTAGCGGGTTAACTTGGAAGGGGTGTAAATTCAACCCATACACCTAGTCGGTTTCTACACGCCATCGTGCCGGAACGCGAAATCACTTGACGGCACGTCTTTGACGGTAGGGTGGTAACTAGCCACGGCCAAAGCCTCCCACCAGACCAGACCAGACATAATTCAGAAATTATAAATTCCTAAATCACCCACGCCGGGAATCGAAGCCGAGACCTCCCAGTTGTAAGACCACAGCGCTCACCACTGCGCCAGGGAGGTCGTCAAACTTTATCTTGCTGTTAACTTCTTTATCTTCTTTTTTGTCTATATTCTAAGTTTTTGTCATTGTTTACTTCTAGTAATGCATGTTTAGTTGATATTTTTTTTTCTTTTACGCCTGTTACTGAGAACCATACTGACAAATAACGTAATAGAATTTGGTTAATTTATTGTATGGAACTTGTTGGTGTAAAGAAATTAAAAAAAAAATCGGTTTAGGAGTGTAGCCGCTAAGGTAGAAGATGCATAGACTGCTAAGATCGTATCGACTAATAGTTGGGTTCACAGGTACACTCACTTGATCTCAGAGAGTGAGGGAAGCGAGGGCCTGGCGTCGGCGGCGGCGCGGCGCTCGCACGCTCGAGCTGTCCCGCTGTCACCGGCAACCGTCCCGCTCACACCAGCAGCCATCCTGCTCTCACCAGCAGCCATCCTGCTCTCACCAGCAGTCGACACGCTCTCACCGGCAGCCGTCTCGCTCTCATCGGCAGCCGTCCCGCTCACACCAGCAGTCGACACGCTCTGACAAATCGATCGATCGATCCTTCAATTGATCCATTCGCCCATCGCTATATCTATCATTCTTTTACACGTTATGCTTCGTTAACTATGTGACGTCATTCTAAATCCAAGATGGCGGAACACTCAAGATGGCGGACTAGTTATTTTTAATGCACTCCTACAATATGGATATCAAATAAAATGACTTGCTGAGAATAAGAATGCGAGTTAAACTCTTGCTTTGCTCCAATGTTTGAAAGTTTGGTGTACTAGGGCTTTTTACTTCTCGATTATGATAAAATGACGATATATGACTAAAAAGTAAAAAATTAATTAAAAGTAAAAAAACTTTTTTTTTAAAACAAGCTTTTATTTAAATGCGCTAAAAAGAATAAAATGAACTTTTCATCAACTTGTAACGTCATTACACAATTTATATGATATAAAAGCTTTTTTACTTTTTCTTTTTTTAAGAATATTTAGCCAAGCCAAACTTGACTTATAATCTCCTGTCCCCTCCAAATAAGTGAAAAGCTTGTGCTAGGAGTGGGTACAACAATAGTGCAATGGGTGAGGCTCAAACCTGCAACCTTTCAGTTTTCAGGCTGCACCTTTAACCGTTGTGCTGTTGAGGCTATTTCTCTAATCTCTAACGAGGGTGACTTCTCCGAGAAGCGGATGAAAGTGTTTGATTGACAAGACTAACTCACCTGGATATGCATGCTCATATGTTCCAGAAACGCAAAGTCTTGGTCAAATTCTTCAGAGCAAATCGAACATTTGAAGTCATCACTTTCAAACTTTAACATATCAGAAATGTTCCCTTCAACATCAACTAAATCATTATTGACACTGTCAGCATAATCAGTGTATACAGTGTGTTCATATACCACATCCATATCTTCTCTAATTGCCATAGAGTCCACTTTATTGGCACTGTCAGAATAATCAGTGTGTTCATATACCACATCCATGTCTTCTCTAATCGCCATAGAGTCATCGCTTTCTTCTGTTTTCACTACGCCTCTGTCTATGGTTGTCTCTGATTCTGTCTGTTTGTCTTCTGAGGTGTCTGCTTGTATGTGTAAGTCACAGAAGTCAGCTCCTAGTGTTGTCACCACCATAGGGTTCTTTAGTCTGTGTTTTGCGCGGTTTATCGTTTTTATATGTCGTCTTGTTATCTGTTGAGAAATTATTTTTGAGCAAGTATTTGAATATACTGACTGTCATTGGGTTCTATTGATTGATTTATAATAAAACTGTAACATGACAAATTCTGCACATTAAATATATTTTGTAAATTTAAATCGGAGGATGCTTTATTATCGACACTTAGCCCAAAAAAATTTTTTTTTTAAATTTTTTGTGTATCTGTCTGTGCGCACATCACGCAAAAACTGCCGAACGAATTTGAATGAAATTTGGTATAGTGGTAGCTGATATCAATCATATACATAATAATAATTATAGCTGATGTCAATATGTAGGATACTTTTTATCGTGATAAACAATAAGGTTTATCCGGGATAGGGGATGAAAGTTTTTGTTGATTTTGCTCCATAACTTCATCAAAAAACATTAATTAGAACGGAAGAAATTATAAAAACTCACCAATTCATGTTTCTCAACTAAGTCCATCATCAATGCCCGAGCTCTCAAACTCTGGTCCCTGAACCGACTAAAGTTCTTCAGTCTCTGAGCACATTGTACGCAAAGTGTTTGCTTCAGGTTCCCTTGTTCGCACGGCTGAAACAACAAATCACATAAGTGGGGCTGTTCCGAAGCTGGTGGTAAATGATGAAATCCTTTTTGTCGTTCTGGTTTACTGAAGTCACTTAAATGGTGATAGAACATCTATTTTCTACATGTATAAAAAATTATCACTTCAGAACTGCTCGATCAATTTTTTTTTTATTTTTTTTTAGTGGTGTTAGTTTGTAACTGCATGTTTGACCATACAGATTTAACTATTGGTGGATTATAGCAAAATAATTCTAACTTTTTCTTACTTTGTACAATCTCTTAAGTTAATTTGGTAGTAAACACCTGTAATAAGATGAATACTTGTTACATCTTATCAAATACTAGCTTTTGCTCGCGGCTTTGCTCACGTTAAGTTCGATTTTTCAAACCCCTATTTTACCCTTTTAGGGGTTGAATTTTCAAAAATCCTTCCTTAGTGTGCGCCTATGTCATAAAAGGAACCAACTGTAAAAATTCCAAGTTTCTAACTTCAGTAGTTTAGGCTGTGCGTTGATATCTCAGTCAGGCAGTCAGTCAGGACTTTGAATTTTATATATATAGATTTCATATATTCATTTTATTGTATAATATTCACACACCAGTACTGGTAAAATGTATTAGGCTCGTTTTTTTTATATTACATCATATTGTACCTGCATTTTGGTGAATAAATGATCTATCTATCTATCTACAATAAACGCATATTGAACAACCGCCATGTCTTTTCTTCGGCTGAGCTCAACCTCGCAGTCCGATAATTCCTTACACTGTTTAATTAAAGGAGACGGTCCATTTTGGGTCTACTTTTGTACCATATAGGCGTGAAAAGCGAAAAATACAAAGAGATCAATAAAAATAAAATCAATTAGAAAATCATAATAAACTAGTGGTTCGCCCCGAACTGAGACCTCGCGATATCCCATAATTCCCAAAAGTTTTAATTATATATTGTAATAATTAACTTTTAACATTAGACGCAATTAAAATATAATAGTTGACATAAAACTGTTTTACTGACACAGCGCCATCTATAGTGAAGCATTATAGTGAAGCATTATAGTGAAGCTATTAGCTTCACAATAATGCTAATAGATGGCGCATTAAAATTAAATAATTTCGTTTCTTTATAACATTTATCTAATTTTAGTATTTGTTGTTCAAGTACAGGATATAACTGAATTTTCAACCAAGTTTCACGTTCTAATATTCAGTAATTCTTGACATATGGCTCAAATTAAAATCTCCACTTTGAAACCCCCTCATTTGGTCAATTTTTAGGGAAAAATTAAAAAAAATATATTTTTGTACTCTGTTCAAAGTCGTCTTTAAAAAGATATATCGCAAGTCTATGTAGAGCAACAAACAAGATTTTACTTCAAATACGCTTCTATGAGAGCCCCCCTGAAATAAAGCTTTTTATATTTTTTTATACAATGTTCGGCTGAAGGCCATCAGTTTACATATTATATTTAAATTTGAAGTAATTACGTTCAGTAATTCAGAAGTTATAGGGCTCTGACAGACATTTAGACGAACACACTTCTCTGTCTAGTAGGCAAGCGCCCTAGTTGACTCAGAGAACTTCGCTTCGCTCGTTCAATAAGTTGCTGAAATAAAAATGTAATTTCAAGTTTTTCGGTACTGCTCGCAACACTTACAAGATGGCTACCTTACAGCCATAGAGATAGCAGTAGACGCGGTTCTACGTCAAATTTCATTTCTGAGTTATCTGACAAGTGACGTGTCACGTGATATTTTTTGGTTATACCGATTTCCGAGCTTTGTCGTGGTGTTGTGAACTCGTGAATGCATTTCTTGTGTTTATTGTGGATTTTCTCTGGCGATTTGGTGTTTTTATTTGTACTTTGGATCTTTTGCTACTTGTTTGACTCAGCTTTTGTTCACGGATTCAAGATTTGAGGATCAATGACCTCATAATATTTTGACAGCTAACGTCAGAAAGATGAATCCGCCCGCCATGATTACGTATGAGATGTTGCGTCACTTTGAGAAAATAAATAATATTAGCACTGAAATAAGGATGAGTTCGTGGATTTGATCAGTCAAAAATGGTTTAATATTTTATTTTATTTTATTGTATTACTAGTACAAAGACCAGAGCCAGGCTCCATACTATTTTGGACCGTCTCCTTTACTATCATTCAAAATTGAGAACTTACTGCATGTCCAGTTAAATATTCATAGGCTTCTTCCAATTTGTGTTTCTTCATGTGAAGCAGCTTGCTGTCTGTGTCCAGGCATATCATGCACACCTGTGGATACACATTTGTTTGTATTCATGACATATATATTGATACCTCCTATTTAAATTGTTGTATTAGTCTGGACTCTGGAATAGCACAGAGGCTACTTTTTATCCCGGAAAATAAGAGAGTTCCCACAGGACTCCAAAAAAAACCTCAAACCACATGTACGAAGTCGCGGATATCAGCTATAATAATAAACTAGCTTTTGCCCCCGCGACTTCGTCCGCGTGGAATTAGGTATTGGGGTGGAATTTTCAAAAACTGTGACACGCGTACTTCTTTATTTTTAAAATGAAAGCTCTAATACCAACTTTGATGGAAACAGCTTGAAAAATGACGGACTTTCATATAAACTTCCATCCCCTATTTAAACCCCTTAGGGGTGGAATTTCCAATAATCCTTTCTTAGTGTGCGCCTACGTCATAAAAGGAACCAACTGTAAAAATTTCAAGTTTCTCACTTCAGTAGTTTAGGCTGTGCGTTGATATCTCAGTTAGTCAGTCAGTCAGGACTTTGAATTTTATATATATAGATAATATAATAATAGCTTTATTGTTTCCTAACAGTATTTCCTTAAAAGTATACTATAACTGAATACAAATCTTTTCTAAAAAAACTTATTAAAAAAAACATTACAATTAGGTTAGTAAACTATGTTTCTGAGGAAATGGGCAGGTCACATACAAAGAGTTAAGGACAATAGGTGGTCATACATAGTTACCAATTGGTACCCGCGGGACTCAAAGCGCAAACGAGGCCGGCCATTCAGTCAGACATTGTCAGTGTGGCAGGAAAAACATGGTCGAGAGCAGCTATAGATAGAAGGGTATCAGCTAGTAATAACTAAAACACATACTGTGGACCAACATTACCTGCACTGCAGAAGGAATGGCTCCAGCATTAATCTGCCTCGAGCCACTTTCTGTTTCACAAATGTCGTCATCCAGGAAATGCTGCGAGCAGACCACGGCCGAGTCTGGCAGGGGAGCGTGCTGTTTGCCCAGGGCTCTGAGCCAGGCCTGACGGAGAATCGCATCACTGGGAAAGCTGGAAAATAATATATCCTATTAATATTATGAATGCAAAAGTTTGTGTTTGTTACTGTTGTTGTTGTTGAACCGATTTAGCTGAAATTTGGCAGAGATAGATTGTAGTCTGGAATAGCACATAGTCTACTTTTTATCCCGGGAAATAAGCCAAGCGATTCAGCGTTCCGGCACGATGGCGTGTAGAAACCGACTAGGGGTATGGGTTGAATCTACACTGCCATACCCCTTTCAAGTTAGCCCGCTACCATCTTAGACTGCATCGTAACTTACTATCAGGTGAGATCGCAGTCAAGGTCTATCTTGTCGTTGAACAAGTATATTAACACGAGCAGTATTAGATAGATTTTTTCTAGTTTAGCAAATTATAGCAAAAGAATTTTGTTTTACTTTATGCAACGTTTAATATTTATTTTGTTAGTCATTAAGTTTGAAGAGATGGTCGTTCGAGTCCTAAAATGTCGGAGCGCAGTCGCAGGGTTGCGATGGATGCAAGCGGCGTAAGACTGAGGCCTGTGGAAGTCCATGCAAGATACCTTTGTTCAACAGTGGACTTCTATCGGTTGATAAAGATTAATTATTTCAAGATATACTTACCCATGAAAACTAATACCCCTCCCCTCCCCCCCTGATGCGAGCACATTGTCTGGAGTATTTCTGCAGAAAGGCGCGCAACACCGCATCTTCGACGAGTACTTTGTTGCACCTCAAGTATTGCTCGACATTCGTTGAAGAGTAACAACTGCACGTGGTTTATAAATACAACATGCCCAACATGGGAAATTGGCAAAACCAAAACCGTAACGGAGTGATTATATTCTCATCTCTTGGGAAACCGTTGTTCATCGCAAACACATGTTATTATACAATATAGTTCAATATACTCTTTGATCGCAAATCGTAATAAAGCCTTTGTCAAATACACGGCGAACCGAATACGAACCGAACATGTAGCGAAAGCAAACAGAGGCGGAGACGCGGAGATGTCAAACTAGGCGCAGGGTTACCAACTCCTAAAAAAAAATTAGCCCTAACATCAACATGAAATACCCCTAAATAACCCTAAATGCAATATTCAAAAGCCCCAAAAAAACCCCTGTATCTTATTACCATTCAAAGCTAATGTTTAAATAAGTTTCCCGTTTTATTGAGGTAAATAAAAATAATATAACTTAATTTTAATTACATTATTCGGAATTCTTATAGTCATACAATATGTTTACATTATAACTGTAACATTTTTTGGAGATGGAGTAAAAGTAACGCTAGATCCACCATCACGTTTTAAAATGAAAAAGGAATTATATATCGAAAAAGCGTGTTCAACGCTAATGTATTGTAAATATTTTCAAAACGCTTTAGCTATAAAACGATTTTAAGCATATTATTCCGGAATACCGTAGACGTTTTGCTTTATTTACTCGTTTTGGTCAGTTAATTATGTGACGCTTGAAAATTTATTTATGCCCCTAAAAATAGCCCTAAATTTTTTTGGCCCCTAAAAAAATCCCAATAAGCAAAATTCCGCCCTAAATTTGGGGCTAAAAGCCCTAAGTTGGGAACCCTGACTAGGCGCGAGCACACAGCGGATCGGACGCGTGGCGAAAGCAAAACCACGGAGTGATTACATTCTCTTTGAGCAAAACGAGGTGGTGGCGTCGCGCAGTACTGAGACGCCATATTTCCATATTTCTGCCTTTTTCAAAGAATTTTTAAAGTCTTTGTGACGGGTAGTATAGAATATAGGGTTTTTTAACACACTATAAATTTTTCGATATTCATGACGGCCACGTGTCGAATAGTTTTGTAAATAAATACAACCGCCGCGCTTCGTTCTCGCACAAGTTATTCTGTGGTTCTCGCTTCGCGTCTCGCGTTCGCTCTCCGTTTGACGACGTGCATACAGAGCCAGCTAATACAACTATCTCGCTCACGCCTCGCTTCGCGCGCTCACCCTTGGTTTGTCATGGCGTGACACGCCTTTCGGTTCGCTTTCGCTTTACTATGTGACTAGATTCATACGATACTATACATAACAAAATAAAAACGCTGCGCCACGCTTTCGGTTCGCTATCTGTTTGACAAAAGCTTAATGGTTTTTTGCAGAGACCACAGACCAGAAAAGTCTAGTTGTTCCTGGTCTATGTTTGGTAGTAAATAAACCACAGACATAGAGAAGGATACAAAGAGTAAATATAGATAGGGCATACCACAGAGAATACTGTAAGTGTAGTCTTTGACGGGACCCGGGTTAGTAAATAAACAACAAGTGAGACCAAACAATAGAAATAATAAATAAAAAATGTCTACATCAGTGAATATAGACGAGCTGAGTACGGTAGATCTATCTCTAATTTGCCGCGGTTGTCTGGCGACGTCAGGCATCATGAAAAACATGATTGAATGGGGTTTGTTGGATGACTTTTACAAGCTTACAAATGTTCAGGTACTTAAATATTCTCTCTTTCTCGATGCTTTCTGTATTGTATTCTTCACAGCTGAGGGTGGCCCCTTTACATCAGTGGTATAGTTGTGGGAGTTACCTCGAGGTAAAGCTGTGATTTCCTTCCGCTGTTATCGAACAGGTCTGAATCGCCCTGCAGGGGTATAGCAGTGTAAATTCAACCCATACACCTAGTCGGTTTCTACACGCCATCGTGCAGGAACGCGAAATCACTTAACGGCACGTCTTTGACGGTAAGGTGGTAACTAGCCACGGCCTTAGCCTCTCACCAGACAAATTTTAATCTTGGATAAGAGCTATTTCCATTGCAAATTATAGCCAAATCGGTTCATAAGTTGTATATTTTTGTCTCTTTCTTAAGGTATTTTAGTTATGCTTTCTTAGGGTATTTTAGTTATGCTTTCTTAGGGTATTTTAGTTATGCCTGCTGAGGGTATTTTAGTTATGCCTGCTGAGGGTATTTTAGTTATGCTTTCTTAGGGTATTTTAGTTATGCCTGCTGAGGGTATTTTAGTTATGCCTGCTGAGGGTATTTTAGTTATGCTTTCTTAGGGTATTTTAGTTATGCCTGCTGAGGGTATTTTAGTTATGCTTTCTTAGGGTATTTTAGTTATGCCTGCTGAAGGTATTTTAGTTATGCTTTCTTAGGGTATTTTAGTTATGCCTGCTGAGGGTATTTTAGTTATGCTTTCTTAGGGTATTTTAGTTATGCCTGCTGAAGGTATTTTAGTTATGCTTTCTTAGGGTATTTTAGTTATGCCTCCTGAAGGTATTTTAGTTATGCCTGCTGATGGTATTTTAGTTATGCCTGCTGAGGGTATTTTAGTTATGCTTTCTTAGGGTATTTTAGTTATGCCTGCTGAGGGTATTTTAGTTATGCTTTCTTAGGGTATTTTAGTTATGCTTTCTTAGGGTATTTTAGTTATGCTTTCTTAGGGTATTTTAGTTATGCTTTCTTAGGGTATTTTAGTTATGCCTGCTGAGGGTATTTTAGTTATGCTTTCTTAGGGTATTTTAGTTATGCTTTCTTAGGGTATTTTAGTTATGCCTGCTGAAGGTATTTTAGTTATGCTTTCTTAGGGTATTTTAGTTATGCCTGCTGAGGGTATTTTAGTTATGCTTTCTTAGGGTATTTTAGTTATACCTGCTGAAGGTATTTTAGTTATGCTTTCTTAGGGTATTTTAGTTATGCCTGCTGAGGGTATTTTAGTTATGCTTTCTTAGGGTATTTTAGTTATGCCTGCTGAAGGTATTTTAGTTATGCTTTCTTAGGGTATTTTAGTTATGCTTTCTTAGGGTATTTTAGTTATGCCTGCTGAGGGTATTTTAGTTATGCCTGCTGAGGGTATTTTAGTTATGCTTTCTTAGGGTATTTTAGTTATGCCTGCTGAGGGTATTTTAGTTATGCCTGCTGAGGGTATTTTAGTTATGCTTTCTTAGGGTATTTTAGTTATGCCTGCTGAGGGTATTTTAGTTATGCTTTCTTAGGGTATTTTAGTTATGCCTGCTGAAGGTATTTTAGTTATGCTTTCTTAGGGTATTTTAGTTATGCCTGCTGAGGGTATTTTAGTTATGCTTTCTTAGGGTATTTTAGTTATGCCTGCTGAAGGTATTTTAGTTATGCTTTCTTAGGGTATTTTAGTTATGCCTGCTGAAGGTATTTTAGTTATGCCTGCTGATGGTATTTTAGTTATGCCTGCTGAGGGTATTTTAGTTATGCTTTCTTAGGGTATTTTAGTTATGCCTGCTGAGGGTATTTTAGTTATGCTTTCTTAGGGTATTTTAGTTATGCTTTCTTAGGGTATTTTAGTTATGCTTTCTTAGGGTATTTTAGTTATGCCTGCTGAGGGTATTTTAGTTATGCCTGCTGAGGGTATTTTAGTTATGCTTTCTTAGGGTATTTTAGTTATGCCTGCTGAGGGTATTTTAGTTATGCCTGCTGAGGGTATTTTAGTTATGCTTTCTTAGGGTATTTTAGTTATGCCTGCTGAGGGTATTGTAGTTATGCTTTCTTAGGGTATTTTAGTTATGCCTGCTGAAGGTATTTTAGTTATGCTTTCTTAGGGTATTTTAGTTATGCCTGCTGAGGGTATTTTAGTTATGCTTTCTTAGGGTATTTTAGTTATGCTTTCTTAGGGTATTTTAGTTATGCCTGCTGAAGGTATTTTAGTTATGCTTTCTTAGGGTATTTTAGTTATGCCTGCTGAGGGTATTTTAGTTATGCTTTCTTAGGGTATTTTAGTTATGCCTGCTGAGGGTATTTTAGTTATGCTTTCTTAGGGTATTTTAGTTATGCCTGCTGAGGGTATTTTAGTTATGCCTGCTGAGGGTATTTTAGTTATGCCTGCTGAGGGTATTTTAGTTATGCTTTCTTAGGGTATTTTAGTTATGCCTGCTGAGGGTATTTTAGTTATGCTTTCTTAGGGTATTTTAGTTATGCCTGCTGAGGGTATTTTAGTTATGCTTTCTTAGGGTATTTTAGTTATGCCTGCTGAGGGTATTTTAGTTATGCCTGCTTAAGGTATTTTAGTTATGCTTTCTTAGGGTATTTTAGTTATGCCTGCTGAGGGTATTTTAGGTATGCTTTCTTAGGGTATTTTAGTTATGCCTGCTGAGGGTATTTTAGTTATGCCTGCTGAGGGTATTTTAGTAATGCTTTCTTAGGGTATTTTAGTTATGCCTGCTGAAGGTATTTTAGTTATGCCTGCTGAGGGTATTTTAGTTATGCCTGCTGAGGGTATTTTAGTTATGCTTTCTTAGGGTATTTTAGTTATGCCTGCTGAGGGTATTTTAGTTATGCTTTCTTAGGGTATTTTAGTTATGCCTGCTGAGGGTATTTTAGTTATGCTTTCTTAGGGTATTTTAGTTATGCCTGCTGAGGGTATTTTAGTTATGCCTGCTGAGGGTATTTTAGTTATGCCTGCTGAGGGTATTTTAGTTATGCTTTCTTAGGGTATTTTAGTTATGCCTGCTGAGGGTATTTTAGTTATGCTTTCTTAGGGTATTTTAGTTATGCCTGCTGAGGGTATTTTAGTTATGCTTTCTTAGGGTATTTTAGTTATGCCTGCTGAGGGTATTTTAGTTATGCCTGCTGAGGGTATTTTAGTTATGCTTTCTTAGGGTATTTTAGTTATGCTTTCTTAGGGTATTTTATAGAGATGAAAAGGATATCCGGTAACTATCCTGTATCCGGCCTATCCGGCTCAAATTTTAAATCAGGCAGAATACCGGATATTAAATGAGTATCCGGCCGGATAAAAGAACAAAAAATTAACACTTAAACTGCACTAAGTGCAAATTCAAATTCAAAATTTATTTATTTCATGTAGGCTAACTTGTAGCTCTTATGACACGTCATAAATCTACCACCGGTTCGGAATGCAGATGCTGCTGAGAAGAGCCGGCAAGAAACTCAGCAGTTGCTCTTTTAAAAAAAAAATTTTTTTTTACAAGACTATGCTATGTATACAGTGCTTCCACAATAAAGCTTCAAAAATGCTAAAATGCATACGTAGGTACACCAATCCAACGCATGTCAAGATGGGCAGTCAAAGCAGACCCATTCCCGTTGGTGGCACCCGTTCACGAGCACGACGCAAGATCCAGCCGTTGCTTCGCTCAACCATATTTGAGGGAACGTAACAACCCGCACCACACGATACGGTGTCCGGTGTCTGGCCAAATCACTATCCGTTTCATCTCTAGTATTTTAGTTACACATCCTTGTCAAACACCAGCCTCCAGTACTCAAGTACGACATGCCCTTTGGTTTTGTCAGGTGAACAGTTCAAACATCCCCTCCATGCTGCTCTGTGCCAGGTGCGAGGAAGTCGTACACAGGTTCCGGCATTTCAAGACCTCCTGTCAAGAAGCTGACAGACTTTTGAGGAGTGTCATCGAGGTATGACATCTTATTTAAGGTCGACTAATATTAGCACAGTGTGGGGTTAACCTAGTGGGGGGTCTGCTACCCCCCACTAGGTGGACAGACAACATCAAACGAGTCGCAGGGAGCCGCTGGATTCAGGCGGCGCAAGACCGAGGCTTGTGGAGGTCCATGCAGGAGACTTATGTCCAGCCGTGGACGTCCATTAGTTGATAAAGTAGAAGAAGAAGAAGAATATTAGCACAGAGTTGAAACGCATCGAAGCAGTCTGAAACTTTTTTTTTGCTAGTTTTTATACGACTGCTTGAAAAAAGGAGTAAATTGTTTTCAGGGTTCATGTATGTATGTATGTAAGTTCCTATATTCCACATAACTTCTATATGCCTGAACTGATTTTGATGAATGAGCTATCGTTAGAATCCTTAGCTCCTCCCCAACTTCTTGGGGAAAGTTGTTCAGTTTCATGAGCACATTTCGTAGCTCACAGAAACGACAGTGTTTTTGTTACATATTGTATATGTAATGAGAAGCTACTGTAAGACTGCCTATTGTTAACACTTGTTAAAACAGAAAAGAATAAAAAAAAACTCTTAATTGTTACAGAAAAGACTCCGCAATGAACAATTGGACTTTAGCATCGCTTCTACAAACGAAATATCATCAGACCCACCTGAGAACACAGTACACACAGAATTGTCGGATAACCGACTTACAATAAAGATAGTAGCGCCTCAAATGGACTCTAAAATACTCTTACCGTGCCTCTATTGTGACTCTAATTTTCTAAAACGCACCGATCTAACGCACCACTTGGTCAAACACCATAGAGTCAACGAAGGCTTCACTGTAGACCTAAAATATTACTGTCATATCAGAAACTGCGTTTACCATCTTGATTCGGGGAAAGAAAAGAATTTCACCGGTCGAAAGTTTCTGAACCAGCACATTTTTAAAGTGCACAGAGACAAAATCGCTTGCGATACGTGCAAGTTGACATTCTTTAATGAAGTTGACTTCAAAAGGCATTTCAAGACATGCAACTACACTTATGTTTGTCAAGTTTGTGAGAAAGCGTTCAAGACTTATGAGATTTACTTGGTGCATTTACTGCGGAAACATCCGGACTTACACAAGATGTATAAAAATGAGAGGAAAGCTGAAAAACGGAGTTTAAATAAAGTTGGTGTGAAGAAGATTAAAGTCGAGACAAACACAGTTGTTTCTGATGAAAGAGATAAAGGAAAGTCCGGAAAGGTAGATCGACTCGATCCGGAAAGTAATGTTGATTTGAAGAAGGTGAAAACAGAGTTCGATAAAACAGAGTTCTTATGCGACAGTCCGAAGCGATCTTTCGCGACTCAAACTTTGGACTTTGAGAAGCATATAAAAAATGATGTAACTCTGCCGTCTTGGCAGGCGGAAAAGTCGGACGACACTAAGAAAGATGAAATGTCAACTCAAACGGTGTTCGAAGACTTATTGTCACTGAAATCGAATATAAGCGAGGATGAGGCAATGTTTTCTGATTCAGTGTCTCTATCGGACATACAGACTCAAACGCTGCCTTTAGAGTTCGGTTTAAGTCGCTCGAATAAAGAGACTATTACGTCAGAGACTCAGTCGCCGGACTTGAGTATAAAGGAGACTCAAACCTGCCTCTGCCTCTATGAGTCTCCGAAACCAAACCTCAGCCTCAGATGCACCGAGAGCGTTTCGTCGAGCCCCAGTACGTTTGGGATGTTGACCTCAACCGAGACTCAAACTTTGGACTTTAGGGGTACGTTTTATAACGATTTGCTGAGTTTCTCCTCAGCTGAAACTCAGACGTGTTTTGAAGATGATTCGGACAAAGATTTATGATATTGGTTGTAATGTTATCCCGAACTTATTAAATAATATGTCTGGTGGGTGGCTTCGGCCGTGGCTGGTTACCACCCTACCGTCAAAGATGTGCCGCCAACAGCGTTCCGGCACGATGGCGAGTAGAAACCGATTAGGGGTATGGGTTGGATTTACACTGCCATACCCCTTCCAAGTTAGCCCACTACCATCTTAGACTGCATCGTCACTTACCATCAGGTGAGATCGCGTTCAAGGACTATCTTGTCATCGAATAAAAAAAAAAACTGAAAACTGAAAGGTCGCAGGTTCGAATCCCATCCGTTGCACTATTGTCGTACCCACTTCTAGCACAAGCTTTCTTCTTATTTGGGGGGGATAGGAGGATATTAGTCAACTGTAGCTTGGCTAATATTCTTTAAAAAAAAAGTATTATGATTTTTCTTCTATTGAGAATGTGATAATTTTTTTTGTTCGAACTTAAATACATACTCTCAAATTTAGAATAATAAATAAGTAGTACATAACGTAAAACTTGTTAATTATATTAAATTAATTATTAAAATATATCTACCTAGTCAGTATTGCTTCGTTTTTGTTTTTTTTACCCTATTTCTCAAAGACCGAAAAGTGACCGACGTAAACAGGTGCACCGACATTAAATGATGACGGTGCACGAACCTGTGGATATAGGCGGCGCAAGACCGTGCAACATTTGGAACTCTATGTGAGAGACCTATTAGCAGGGATGTATCGTTTAGAAGTTAGAAGAGTTACATAGGAATGTATATTAATTAGTATAATTAGCATGGTTTTACCAAATAACATGGTCGCTAACTATGGGCCTCATAAGAAGGCTCAGGATCACTCAGCGGGCGATGGAGAGAGCTATGCTCGGAGTATCCCTGCGAGACCAAATCAGACATGAGGAGATCCGTAGGAGAACCAAAGTCACCGACATAGCTCAGCGAGTCGCGAAACTGAAGTGGAAATGGGCGGGGCACATAGTTCGAAGAGTTGATGGTCGATGGGGTCCCAAGGTGCTGGAGTGGCGACCCCGCACCGGGAAGCGCAGTGTTGGCAGACCCCTCACTAGGTGGACCGATGACATCAAACGAGTCGCAGGGAGCCGCTTGATACAGGCGGCGCAAGACCGAAGCATGTGGAAATCCATGCAATTGAACCCTGTCCAAATGTAACCGGCTATCAGTTTAGAATTAACAAAATAACCTTTACCATGCAGTCTGTAATCTGTTTTCTAATATTCAAGGAAGCGGGAATACAAATTAACAAAAAGGGATAGCTTATTGCTTTGTCTATGAGGAGGACTGAGATAGAAAATGTGTGTCAATTTTTTTTTAATCCATCCAATCCAAATCCATTTTTTTTAAATCAAATTATGAATAGAGAATTGCTTTTGTTTTTTTTTTAAGTTTTTTTTTAGTCTCATTTCAAACGGAAGTTTGTTTAAAAAAAAACTATAAAGGGTAGTACACACACGTAGTAGTGTAAAAATTATTATGTGCGACTATTTCCTATTATTGATTTCGTGTAAAGCGCAGGCGCGGTTTTCCTTCCGTCATTAGAGAGTTTGACGTTCACCCGATCGTACCTAAGGTACAACGCGTTAGAGAAAATAAATATTACAAAATATATTCTAGACCTATCGGAAAATGTGCTATCCATCACCGTAAAATAGTCGCCTTTTTACCAAGTAAAATAGTTGTTTTTCGATCGAAAAGTGTAATAAAAGACGTTAAAACGGCTCCCCAAAGGATATATCCCGTGAAACCAATGCATTTAGCGGCGGATGCCGTTCGCCAAAGGAGAATTATCTTAAGACTCGAGTCCACGGAAGCTGAAGACCATTTTAGTCGGTGTATTTGTATCTCTTTGCCGGCACCACCGGACATCGATATACCATGTCGTTGCCTAGAGAGTTTATCTTTAACAAGGTAGGTTTAGATAGAAATCTAAAAAAAAGTCCAAAAAAAGGAAAGGATGACGCACTTTTTTTTTTTTTTATTCGATGACAAGATAGCCCTTGACTGCGATCTCACCGGAACGCTAAATCGCTTGGCGGCACGTCTTTGACGGTAGGGTGGTAACTGGCCACGGCCAAAGCCTCCCACCAGACCAGACCAGAGACAATTTAGAAATTATAAATTCCTAAATTGCCCCCGCCGGGAATTGAACCCGAGATCTCCCAGTTATAAGACCACAGCGCTCACCACTGCGCCAGCGAGGTAGTCGCACTTTATCTATACTTGGCGAACACTATGTTATGAAAAAAAAAGGTTTAAAAATAATACGGTCAAAAAAAGTACCTAGGCAATGGTAAATTTTTTATATCTGGCGAAAATGACGTAAATTAAAAAAAAAGTTTAAAAAATAAATCATGATGCATTTTTTTTTGCAAAACTGCTAAAAGGCGGAATATGTACAACCGTCCTTATTCATAAACAAAATGAGGTTTAGTGATTTTTTAATTTCACACTGTGACGTAATTTCTACATAGGCAGAATGGTAGTAGGAAGAAATGAATCATGCATGCTTAGACTAGTCATAGCATAATAAGCTAATTAATTAAAAAAATGAATTGTAATGTTATTTTAATTTTTATACCGAAAATCTTAGTAGGTACCCAATTGAAAAAACTTCTTGACTCAATTCTAGATCCAATCGCTCAAATGACGCAATTTATAATAAGATTTTTTAATTATCTGCTTTCTATAGCCAGTTAAACCAATTTTAATTAAAAAAATATAAATAAAACTAGCTTTTGCCCCCGCGACTTCGTCCGCGTGGAATTAGGTATTGGGGTGGAATTTTCAAAAACTGTGACACACGTACTTCTTTATTTTTAACTGAAAGCTCAAATACCAACTTTGATGGAAACAGCTTGAAAAATGACGGAGTTTCATATAAACTTCCATCCCCTATTTAAACCCCTTAGGGGTGGAATTTCCAAATAATCCTTTCTTAGTGTGCGCCTACGTCATAAAAGGAACCAACTGTAAAAATTTCAAGTTTCTAACTTCAGTAGTTTAGGCTGTGCGTTGATATCTCAGTCAGTCAGTCAGGACTTTGAATTTTATATATATATATGTATAGATAAACTTATTTTATACATTATTATATTTTTACTTTTACTTTATTACATATAGTTATAAATTGTAAAGTAAAATAAAAGAGTAAAACAGATTTAGGTAATAATAAGTATTAGAATTTAGCATCAGTTCTTTGACCTTTCCCAAAATAGTAAAGATAGTCAAAGTTCACGTGAGAATTATTTGTTTTTTTTTTTTTTTTTTTTTTGAATGACAAGATAGTCCTTGACTGCGATCTCACCTGATGGTCAGTGACAGTGCAGTCTAAGATGGCAGGGGACTAACTTGGAAGGGGTATGGCAGTGTAAATTCAACCCATACCCCTAATCTGTTTCTACACGCCATCGTGCCGGAACGCTAAATCGCTTGGCGGCGCGTCTTTGGCGGTAGGGTGGTAACTAGCCACGGCTAAAGTCTCCCACTAGACAGATTATGCACCGGTTTCTCGAATTAGTAAAATTGTAAATTTTGAATATTGGATAGAAAATTTTTATTGATTTTCATTATCTTCAAATATGATTTTTCCGTCGCGCGTCTTGTGTGTCCAGACCTTTAAACCTAGGTCAATGTAATTGTGGCCTACATTTGAAAGCAATTTTAGGTCACATAGCACTGCAGTGTCTCTAACCTTAAGGCATTTTATCTACCACTTGGATTGGAGTGGAAACTTTTTACGACAAATACGCTCTCTAAGAAAGGGTTTTTAAAATTCCACCCCCAAGGGGGTTGAATAGGGGGTGAAAATTTGTACGAACATCGGGCATTTTGAATTTGTATACACATGTATTTAACTTGGTATTTGAGCTTTTAAATAAATAAAAATGAAGCAATAATTAGGTAAGTACGTGTTTTGTCAGTTTTTGAAAGTTCCGACCTCAAACACCTTAAAAAAGGGGATGAAATCTAAATATTTAAAAGGCAAAGGTGACTGACTGACTGACTGATCTATCAACGCACAGCTCTAACCACTGGACCGATCGAGCTGAAATTTGGCACACAGGTAGCTATTAGGACGTAGTCATTCGCTAAGAAAGGATTTTTCAAAATTCAACCCCGAAGGAGGTAAAATAGGGGTTTAAAAAACCGAACATAATAAAAAATCACTTTGTAAAAGTTTATTTGAATAAAAAAATATTCTATTCTTTTCATATAAATCTTGGTAATTTGGCTTTCGATTAGAAATAAAGAAATGGGTGAGCAGGTATCTACATGTTTCACAGTTTAATAATGCCGACCCCAAAGAGATAAAAGGCCGTTATTTTTCAAGATAACTATATCCATAAAAGTAAAAAGTATTTTAGTTTTCCTTCTGATAAACAATAAGGTTTATCCGGGATAGGGGATGAAAGTTTTAAGCTATTGCATAGCTTCTATCGCGGGCCAGCGTGGAGACCGAATCCAGAAATTCCGTAACGAAAATAACCTGACACGGGACTCCTCTACGGTGAGTCGCTAGATGGCGCGCGTTGATAAAAAATGCGATGCAATAGCTTTACCGCGGCAGTCCCCGAGTGCCACACGTCTTTTTTTTTGTGGATTTTGCTCAATAACTTCATCAAATCTAAACCGATTTTTAATTTTTTTATTGAAGTGTTAAGCTACACTTAAAGGAAAAAACCTAATAGATTTATAAATACATAATTTTTACGGAATTTTTTGATATGAATTTATAAATCTATTAAATCTTAACCGAATTTGATAATCCTTTCTTTATTGTAAATTGTGTACTATTAGAAATATTTTGTCCAATTTTGGTGATCTACTAAATATTATCGGAGATAGAGGACATAACTTCTCACGGGCAACCGACGACCTCCCTGGCGCAGTGGTGAGCGCTGGGGTCTTATAACTGGGAGGTCTCGGGTTCGATTCCCGGCGGGGGCAATTTAGTAATTTATAATTTCTAAATTGTCTCTGGTCTGGTCTGGTGGGAGGCTTTGGCCGTGGCTAGTTACCACCCTATCGTCAAAGACGGTGCCGCCAAGCGATTTAGCGTTCCGGCACGATGGCGTGTAGAAACCGTTGGGGTATAGGTTGAATTTACACTGCTATATCCCTTCCAAGTTAGCCCGCTACCATCTTAGACTGCATCGTCACTTACCATCAGGTGAGATCGCAGTCAAGGGCTATCTTGTCATCGAATAAAAAAAAAAAAAAAGGTACTTTAAACTAATATGGAATACGGATAAAGAAGAGTGCAGTGTCTAACAACTAGTTATTGATTTTGTGTCTAGTCAGAGCAACGACCCACTAGGTACCCAGTGTGATCGATAGCTACCTCCTATCCCACCACCAATCACCACCAATGTTATCCAAGTCACCAACGGTTGCCTGGGGCCCAAGTCTGCTATTGCAATTGTAGTTCAATTGTCTATCAATGACATCCCAATTGCTACTTTTAGCAATTTTGGTAGTCTACTAATTCAATGGCGTCACAATTGTTTTCCGATGGTTTGCCACTGACACATCTAGCTTTGAATCTAGCTTAAATAAACGTTTTTAATATGTAGTTTTTTTTTTGAAACTCATTTCGGCAAACGCTTTTTAAGCTAATGGCAATACCGAGGTATCATTGAATTACAATCCAATTATAAGAAATCGAACGACCATTGTGAAATTAGTAGACTACGAAATTTTGAACCAATGATAATTGAATTGTAATTGTATTACAGTTCAATGACAATGACATGTAAAATAGCAGACTTGGGGCCCAGGTAGAGATTGCTCTGTAGCAATAAGGCCGCCTGTGCATGCGTAGTTTTAAGATGTATTCTATACCTACTGTTTATAGATACCATAGATTATTATCTTAGAAATATGATATACTTACTTGATACTATATGAAAGTATTTAACACAATGGCCCTAGTTGCTCTTTTTTACACTTTTCCATTCTCAATTCGAATTCCCTCGAGTAACAAAGAGATAAGTAACTAGGGCCAGTGTGTTAAATAAATTCCTATGAATTTATCAGTATATCATATTATTTCTAGGATGATAATATAAGGTACGAAATAGGACAGTGTAATATCGGCCTAACTCCCGCTATATAAATATAAAAGTACTAGCGGACGCCCGCGACTTCGTCCGCGTTCCTAAATCCCCACAGTTTAGGTGGGCAGAAATCCCGCAGCATCAGGATTGAGGAGTTGGGTCCTGGAATTCAACGATGTAGTCTTTACTTGGTACCTGCAATAACTATTCGTAATCGACAATTCCGAAATCCCCACAGTTTAGGAGGACCCGAGATTAGCGGCAACAAACAGACAGACAGACAAAAATTTTAAAAATTGCTTTCTTGTTATAAGTAGCGTATTTACTTTCGTATGCAGTTAATAAAAAGCTGTTCTTTTGATATTACAAACAGACACTTCAATTTTATTTATTTGTATAGATAGTAGAACCATGAAATCGACCTTCTTTTATGTAAAATAGATAGCATTCCGAGTTTAAAGTAATCGATACAATGACATTGGAGCCAGACGATCGATATGCCGTTTCAGCATCACTAGATATTTGCATAACGTTGGATAGGTACATCACTTTGGTTGCTACGGATATACAGGGTCACTGGAAATGTGACTAACGAATAGGGTTGCCAGATTTTTTTTCAGCCTATAAGAGACAAATGGTTAAATGGGCGAAAAAATACGGGATTTCAGTTCAACCCGGGACAAATAAAAAACAAAATTATTCAGTGTCATTTTTTTATATTTTTCCGAGGATTGAGTCAGTTTTAACATATTTTTATTCGTTTTAACATATCTGTAAAAATCAATACAATTATAATTGTAATTAAAAACGGTTATCAACTCTCTTTTTTACGAACGTTGCGTGTGTGAGTACTTGGATCGATTTTATAATGAAAAACGAAGTACGGTTCAAATACGGGACAGAGTCAGTCCCGCCGGGGCATTTTAAACTATGCCTAAAATACGGGACGTCCCGGGAAATACGGGACCTCTGGCAACGCTACTAACGAAATGAGAAGAAATCTGTCTTCTGTGGTCACTAAAAGTGAATTACGTCACAGAATGACGTACATTGATGTACGAGCATGTATTAGAAATAGGGGTTCACAATTCGAACAAGATTTGTAAATTAATAAATTCATAATTTGATTTTAATATCAACCTTTTATTGTTCCCTTCTCAATAACAAGTGTTTTACAAAAGCTATTTGCCATTGTAATACCTCATTTGAAAGCTAGATAGATGGAGATATTTTTATAATGCTTTGCAGATTTAATTACATAGAAGATTTTTTTTTAATTTGTGTTTACTTTCGATGATTGTGATAAAAATATCTTAATTATTCATTAAAGGCTCATTTTTTTAAAAACGGTTGTAGTTTTTGATAATTTTTGTATTTATTATAAAAACTTGGGATGTCTTCTGACAAAAAGTAACAAAACAACCACACTCAAATACATAGTTTTTTTTAATTTACATTTTTAGTTGGCCTAAATCGTATTTTGACCAATAATTATAAAATTTCAAATAACTCATTAACCGTCAGGTTTCGGATACAATATCACATAACAAAATCGATTAGTTTTGACCTCATCTATAACTCCTTAAGAGAAATACGTCACATTTCCAGTGAACCTGTATAATGCTGTATAGTCATGGATCTTCGCCTGCCTCGAAGAGGGTCGGATGAAGAACAACAACACTATAAAGATCCGGAGATAGGCAGGCTTATAATAGGGTCCCATTGGCGCCGTTTGGGTACGGAAACCTAAAAACTGTATAGTTTATATATATAAAATTCAAAGTCCTGACTGACTGACTGAGATATCAACGCACAGCCTAAACTACTGAAGTTAGAAACTTGAAATTTTTACAGTTGGTTCCTTTTATGACGTAGGCGCACACTAAGAAAGGATTATTGGAAATTTCACCCCTAAGGGGTTTAAATAGGGGATGGAAGTTTATATGAAACTGTCATTTTTCAAGCTGTTTCCATCAAAGTTGGTATTTGAGCTTTCAGTTAAAAATAAAGAAGTACGTGTGTCACAGTTTTTGAAAATTCCACCCCAAAATCTAATTCTACGAGGACGAAGTCGCGGGGGCAAAAGCTAGTACCTAATAGATGCGAAATCGATTACACAACTTAGATTTTCTTGTCTCTGAGTCTGAAGCCATTTAAGTGTAAAAACTTATTGAGGCAAAAGGGGTGAGAAAAGATTACGTAAAGTAAGGCTTATTTACGCTATACTTAAGTATATTATTTTATTTTTATTATACCGCTTTTTATAATAACTTTACCACGTTCTGCTGCGCATCACTGACGTCTGTCGAGGTTAGTTAAAAAGGTATACATGCAGGGTTACCAACTCCTAAAAAAAATTAGCCCTAACATCTTTTTTTTATTTTTTTATTCGATGACAAGATAGCCCTTGATTGCGATCTCACCTGATGGTAAGTGACGATGCAGTCTAAGATGGTAGCGGCCTAACTTGGAAGGGGTATAGCAGTGTAAATTCAACCCATACCCCTGATCGGTTTCTACACGCCATCGTGCCGGAACGCTAAATCGCTTGGCGGCATGTCTTTGACGGTAGGGTGGTAACTAGCCACGGCCAAAGCCTCCCACCAGACCAGACCAGAGACAATTTAGAAATTATAAATTCCTAAATTGCCCCCGCCGGGAATTGAACCCGAGATCTCCGAGTTATAAGACCACGGCGCTCATCACTGCGCCAGGGAGGTCGTCAAAAAACATCTATAATATATATATCGTATAAAATTACATACGTCACTCAATAAGTCTTTGGTCTGACCTATAGATGGCAACACTTTTGACAAAACCATATGATTGCCGAGTAGTAGGATCCTTCAGATGACACGTGTCAAAATTTGGCGTCGTTCTGACAATTAGTTCAAAAGTTAGAGCGGATTAAGTAACCCAAGTTCTTAATATTGTTGTTTGGTCCGGTGTGAGCAAGCGCGGCACCCACTTTGAAAGCAACTTTCGTATGCCCAAATTTTCGTGTAAAATTGTAAATACACTACCCTCTGATATCTCTAAGGTGTCAGCTATCTCACGCAACTTCACTTTACGGTCTTTCAAAACGATTTCGTGGACTTTTTTTATGTTTTCCGGAACAACTACCGATTTCGGTCGACCAGAGCGTTCAGCATCTTCGTTGCTTTTGCGGCCCCGTTTAAATTCAGCATACCAATAAATTATGCTTGATTTCGCTGGTGCGGTGTCCGGGTAACACTTATCGAGCCACTGTTTTGCTTCGGTTGTATTTTTTCCCATTAAAAAACAATGTTTAATTAACACTCGAAATTCTTTTTCATCCATTGTTTTTAACAATGAAGAACTTGGGTTACTTAATCCGCTCTAACCGCGGCTCTAACTTTTGAACTAATTGTCAGAACGACGCCAAATTTTGACACGTGTCATCTGAAGGATCCTACTACTCTGCAATCATATGGTTTTGTCAAAAGTGTTGCCATCTATAGGTCAGACCAAAGACTTATTGAGTGACGTGTTATATGAGTAAAACGGCTTTTTCTCAAAACTGTCCTCGTGTTTATAAGTAGGTCCAATTATAGGATTATTGGATAGAAGCAGGAATTAGCGGAATTCCATCTTCTTCTTTATCTACCGATAGACATCCACTGCTAAATAAAAAAATTCAAATTCAAATTCAAAATTTACTTATTTCATGTAGGCTACCTTGTAGCTCTTATGATACTTCATAAATCTACCACCGGTTCGGAATGCAGATTCTGCTGAGAAGAACCGGCAAGAAACTCAGCAGTTGCTCTTTTCAAAAAATAACGATAAGTAACCAAACTAAGCTATGTATACAGTGCTTCCACAGTGAAGCTTCAAAATGCTTGCATGATCCAGCCGTTGCTTCGCTCAACCATATTTGAGGGAACGTAACAACCCGCACCACACGACATCATATGAATGATATCCAACTTTAATATTAAGGAACTCGTTACATGAACACTTTAGTGAAAAACTCGGGATGAGGGCACGCGTCCCACTCCGTCAAACGCTGGGCACGGAATGATGTCGCGCGCGCAGTCTTTCCAAAAGTTAACAGGGGCCCAAGTCTGCTATTGCAATTGTAGTTCAATTCTCTATCAATGAGATCCCAATTTCTACTTTTAGCAATTTTGGTAGTCTACTAATTCAATGGCGTCACAATTGTTTTCCGATGATTTGCCACGGACACATCTAGCTTTGAATCTAGTTTAAATAAACGTTTTTAATATGCAGTTTTTTTTGAAACTCATTTCGGCAAACGCTTTTTAAGCTAATGGCAATACCGAGATATCATTGAATTACAATCCAATTATAAGAAATCGAACGATCATTGTGAATTTAGTAGACTACGAAATTTTGGACCAATGATAATTGAATTGTAATTGTATTGCGGTTCAATGACAATGACATGTAAAATAGCAGACTTGGGGCCCTGACGTGTGCGTGTTGTTGCAGGAGCTATCGCAGCTGGACGGGCAGGTGCTCGGCTCGTCCGCGCCGCCCGCCTCGCACGCGCCAGTCACCTGTTCCATCGAAATGGCGACAGACACCATCGCAGAGGTACGCTGCAGTACTAAAGCTTTTTTTTTCAATGAAATGAGTTTATTTTGCCAAATGTGAGTAAAGCAGAGGTACAAAGGTGGTATAGTATAGTTACATAGTCTCTCACACTTTACCATTTACGTCGTGTGCAAAATTGCAGTCAGAAGGTCTGCTGCTTACTGTATTGCTAAATGTTATGAAATATGTATATAAATAAGGACAACGATGTCAATGGCAAAATGTCATAATTAATTACAATAAGAAAAATGATAAAAAAGAATATTAGCCAAGCCAAGTTGGCTAATATCCTCCTCTCCCCTCCAAATAAGCGGAAAGCTTGTGCTAGGAGTGGTGCAACGGATGGGATTCGAACCTGCGACCTTTCAGTTTTGAGTCCGCACCTTTAACAATAACAACACCGTAGACACCAAGACACCAAGTATGGCCGCCATCTTGAGTCCGCCATTTTGGACTTTCAACTCACTGCCAATTGGATGAGTTTTCGAGTGATTTTTGTTTGAACTTACATATTTTCAATACCCATGCTCCTCGCCCGTCTCCGAAATCCTGAATCATCAGCTCTCTCCATATTTTTCCTCTGAATGATTTATGTCCTCTATACGAATCACAGATTTTTTTTATACAAAATTTTACAGGAGAGGAGATCAATGAGTGTGTAAAGCTCGCTGCATACATAACGTGCACGGGACGGGACGGAACGTGGACGGGACGGGACGTGGAGTTTTGGAAATATCGTTTCATAGAAAATGTATACGACTGTGCATACGTCACGGAGCACGGACGGGACGGGAACGTGCCACGCGCGGAACGGGAAAAATATCGTCGGCGCAATTAAAGCCAATTCTTCAAATGAAAAATCCATCTTTCCTTGTTCACATCACTAGCACGTTAGTTCTGAGTTATTGCCACGTTGCGTATGCATTAAAAATCCCCGTCCGTGTTTACTAACCACGTCCGGGCCACGTCCCGTCCACGTCCCGTCCCGTCCCGTGCACGTTACGTATGCAGCGGCCTTTAATCAGCACGAGCATTGTCCTCACTCTCCCGACGCAATACTAGCCCGGAAGAAGATCTTTCTATTATTATATGTGTTAGTTGCAGCAACGAATAAAAAATATGATTTTTCCTATTTGTTTTATCAACAATTTCTATCGATTATGCTAGGTACTCTCTCCGGAAACTGCGGGGTCGCTGCTGTCGATCCAGTCGGCACCGCCGGAACCGAGTGAGCGCATGGAGCCGCGAGAGCGTCCAGTCAGTTTGCTGCTCGAGCTGCCGTTAGCCACTGTAAGCGAATTGGGGACCTTTGTCTGTAGTAAGAGTGCCGGGACCTCCAAAACCATAAAAATAAATAAATACAATAAAAATAAAAATAGCTTTATTTTCCTTTTACATTTAAAAACTTAATATTAATTATTTTACGAAAGCATGCAAATACAGGGGTCTAGGCACCGAATATGATTTTGTCCCATTCGGTGTCGAGACCCTTGGTCCGTGGGGTCCTAGCGCCATTAGACTTTTTAAAGAAATATCTAAAAGATTAGTCGACGTCACAGGTGACCGAAGAGCTGGCAGCTACCTCGGACAACGAATTAGTCTCGCTATCCAAAGGGGGAACGCTGCCAGTATCTTCGGAACGTTGCCTAAAGGGACTCCTTTTAATAATTTATTTTAATTTATTATAGTATATATTTTTTAAGGTTTTTAGTTTTAGGTTAATATTTTGTCAAGTTAGGTTAGTTTTAATTTTAGAAGTAATTTAATATTAATTTAATTTAGATATAATTTTAAATATATTAATTATTTTACTACTAAATAAATTTAACTTAACTAATACATATTATGTAATTTGTGTGTGTATTATTTTGATATATTTCATGTACTGTGGTAAGTGTAAGTGTAATGTGTAGTTCTTCTTGTTCCTTATGTAAAAAGACCGCCTTCCGCGGTGAAAGCCTCCTCCATCTTTTTCCATAAGTTCCTTTGTCTAGCAATTCTGTGCCATGTTTTTCCTGCTATCTTAACAATATCGTCGCTCCACCTTTTGACTGGTCTACCTGGCCTGCGCTTTTTATTCATAGGGTACCAGTTTGTTGTGATTTGGGACCATCTTTCATCTGATACCCTCTGAACATGACCGGCCCATTTCCATTTGAGGTGGAGTACTTTCTTGACGACATCCCTGGCTTGTGTTGTTTTTCTTATTGCCGTATTTTTTATTCTATCTTTTAGTTTTAGCCCTAAGTAGCTTCTTTCTATTTTTCTTGGACATATTTTTAGCTTGTTTATGTTGAAGGTTATGTTGAAATACAAAGAAGAATCAAAAGCACTTGGAACAAATATTGGGCCATGAAAGAAATCTTCAAAAGTCGGCTACCTATCCATCTCAAAACTAAAGCAATGGAAGTGTGCTTACTGCCATGCCTCACCTATGCTTGTCAGACTTGACCTCTAACAAAAACAAACATAAACAAGCTAAAAAAAATATGTCCAAAACCATACCATAGTTAAAATTTTTGGGTTTATTTTTTTTATTGATGACATTGATAGCCCTTGACTGTGATCTCATCTGATGCAGTTTAAGATGATTGCGGGATAACTTGTAAGAGGTGAGATATTATAAATTAAACCCATACCCTTAATCGGCTTCTACACGCCATCGTACTAAAACCCATTTCTTCATATATTCTTCATACTAGTTGATGCCCGCGGCTTCGCTCGCGTGGATTTAGATTTTAAAATCCCGCGGGAACCCTTTAATTTTCCGGGATAAAAAGTAGTCTATGTCACTCTTCCGGTCCTCAGCTATAGCTATATATAGCCATATAAAAATCACCTCGTTCCTTTGCCTTGTTACGGCATGATGGAAGGACAAACCAACAAACAAAAACACTTTTCATTCATAATATTAGTAAGAATTACTCTCAAAACCACTTAATTCTATTATTTACAACTAGCTTTTGCCCCTGCGACTTCGTCCGCGTGGAATTAGATTCCAATTTTTCCTGAAAACCTCACGGAGCCCGTGACCCTTCCAACGAATGCAAAACCCTGGAAATCGGTTCGTGCGTTCTGGAGTTATAGCGTCAGGAAGGAAAACACGACTTTTTTTTATATAGTAGATAATAGATTAGACAATTAAGACAAAAAAAGACAGAACAGTGAAAGACAGGTTGTCACATTGTTTTTAAGGGTATTCTAATTTTTAATGGATTTATTTTTGTTTACCAGCAAGTGGGCGCGTACCTATCAGCGATGTCACCGACTGACCAAGAGGAGGACTCCCTGCTGACGCTGTCCTCGGTGACGGCGCGGCCTCTGCTGGCGGCCTCGAGGAAGCTGAGGCCGCATGATAGTTCCACTGAGTGAGTGTTTACGTTGAAAAGAAAGAAAGAAAAAACGTTTATTTTATAAACTGTGCCACACATCACCTTTTCTTGATAATAGCAGAGCGCGGTTGTGAAATAAGAGAATATCACTACTTTGAAAACTATTTAATTTACATTTTACACCATACATTGGTACAACAACGATACAGCGCCGTCAGCCATGACACCACCATGACACACAGAACACAGACTACATAGAGTTACATAGAACTGTACACCTTACTTGGAATTAGGTAGGTATAGTTAAATTGCTCATCAACATCACCCAATAGGTATACCTAGATTAGGTTGTCCCGGCGCCTCCACCACTTGAGCATTAAAGACAAAAGGCGTCAAGCAGAAGAAGCGCCGGAACAACTAAGTCATGTGTGGCACAACCCGGAAAAAAGGTCCCAACTCAGCAAAATGCTGTATGCTTTGTACATGCACAAGAGCATGCAGCGCTGATTTTCAGGCAGAACCCTAATTCGGGTTTGCTACACCCACTGCAGGGTGAGCATGGGCAGAGGATATATTATCCACTGGGAAAGGATAAAATGTTTATCTCCTCGCTCAGTTTTATCCACTCGTCGAGCTTTGGCAAAACGGTGGAAATGGGCAAATATCCACAGTGGATATACTTGTCCGTTTCCCAGTCGCCTTGCTTTAGCATAGGGAGAAGATAATTTTACCTATTGTCATCAGTGAATAAAATCGGGGATACAATTTTTGTCCCTTACCCATGCTCACCCATACAGATTTTTTCTGTTGGCGGATTATAGCAAAATAACTGTAACCTTTTCTTGCTAACCTTAAATTTTGTTCCAGCGTGTCATCTCCACCTGACGGCGGCTACGGCTGGGTGGTGGTCTTCGGCGCGTTCATGGTGCAGTTCTGGGTGGCCGGGCTATTCAAGTCCTACGGTGTGCTGTACGTGGAGATCATGGAAACCTTCCCAGATTCCTCGGAGAGCGTTGCTTCCTGGATTCCTGCTGCGCTGTCCACTTTGTGCTTGGCTCTGGGTGAGTGACGTCAGCTTTGAGAATTTAAACCCACGATTCACGGTTAGCAGTCAAGGAATAACTTGCAGTAGAAAATGTTATGCCAATATAAAACCATTCAACCCATAAGAAGGCTCAGGATCACTCAGCGGGCGATGGAGAGAGCTATGCTTGAAGTATCCCTGTGAGATCAAATCAGAAATGAGGACATGCGTAGGAGAACCAAAGTCACCGACATAGCTCTGCGAGTTGTGAAACTGGAGTGGAAATGGGCGGGGCACATAGTTCGAAGAGCTGAAGGTCGATGGGGTCCCAAGGTGCTGGAGTGCCGATACCGCACCGAGAAGCGCTGTGTTGGTAGACCCCCCACTAGGTGGACCGTCGACATCAAAGGAGTCGACGAGAGCCGCTGACTGCAAGACTTGATAAAAAAGAAGAGAAGATAAAACTATTCACAGATGATTCCACGGTAAAGAAACATCGCAAGAAAACCTGCACTGTTGAGAATTTTCAACGGTGTTTGAAGTCTGCCAATTTTCATTGGACCAGTGTGGTGAACCTATAACCCTTTTTCGAGAGGATATCTGCACCATTGGGCTATTTATGGGTTGCTGATGATGTGATGATTATTAAACCATCTCTTTCCAGCGCCCCTATCATCAGCTCTCTGCGAGAAGTACTCCTGCAGGCTGGTTGTGTTCATCGGCGGTCTGTTCTGCGCTACGGGACTAGCAGTGTCGTTCTTTAGCAAGGGGCTGCTCCATCTGCTGCTGAGCTTCGGAGTTATGACTGGTAAAGGAACACGAATCACCATATTCCTTCATCTTCAGCTACTATGTTGAACATGTTGACAAGGCTAGGGCTGTAGATTTTTTGTTTGCCTTAAACCAAAAGCAACTTTGGTCAACATAGTCCGCTGTATAGAATGAAATCTTCTGTGACAATGTACCGAATATTTGAAAAGGAATTAAGTAGGTAAATTTAAGTTAAGTTAGTATTTGTTTGCCATTTTTGTTTAAGTAATTGTTTTGTTTGGTCAGGCGTGCCACTTCCACTTCGAGAAGACTCGATTGCATAAGAAATAATTTCCTAAAGTTACTTTTCCTATGATTGAGACCTTTAGCTAGTAGCCACAACTCTCGTTTTTGGCCCTTCGCATCCTTTTCCAATCATCCTTCCGTGTTTAAACTTGGAGTTTTTAAATCGTAGACGCCAAATCAAGTATAACTTGAGTACCTTCAAGGCAATAATGTATAAGCAAGCGTTCTCTAAACTAGATCACTCACTGCTTTCCATCAAGCATTGTCATCACATGCAAGCCTATCTTGGACTCAAATAAATCTAAAAATATCCACTGAACTGTTAAAGTTCAGGAAAATGGTTTTATCTTCATTATAAATGAGCACTGAAACTTTTGAAAGACCTTCGTCTTTGTTTATGGACTTTGAAAGTTTGAAAGACATCCAAGGTTCCGATTTTGGATCAAGGTTCGCCATTTTGTTTGGAGGTGAGTACGTTTGAACGCTTCCCCAACCATAATGGATATAAAGAGTAATTAGTTTTGGGTATTTTTCTTGCTAACTATAGGCCTCATAAGAAGGCTCAGGATCACTCAGCGGGCGATGGAGAGAGCTATGCTCGGAGTATCCCTGCGAGATCAAATCAGAAATGAGGAGATCCGTAGGAGAACCAAAGTCACCGACATAGCTCAGCGAGTTGCGAAGCTGAAGTGGAAATGGGCGGGGCACATAGTTCGAAGAGCTGATGGTCGATGGGGTCCCAAGGTGCTGGAGTGGCGACCCCGCACCGGGAAGTGCAGTGTTGGCAGACCCCCCCACTAGGTCCGTCTCGCCTCTATCGCCCAAATGCCAAATTGAATTTAGAAGATGTTGGGCTACAATTGAAGAATGGTTGTTTTTTTTTTCAGGAATCGGAGGAGGTCTCTCAACAACTCCTGGAATTGTCATTGTCTCGCAATACTTCGATAAGCACAGGTAAATTTACTAAAGGTTGTCTAATTTTATATTTCTTGATTATTATTAAGGAATTAAGTGTAAGCAGCAGGCCTCGCTAGTTTTCCGGAGTTATGTGTTTTCAGATGAGGTCTTGAGGAGTCCCAAAACAAAAAATCTATACATATAATAAAATTGTAGAAAAGTGGTGTCTGTACAATGGAAATATATAAAAAAAAAGTAGCAGGAGTTGTTATTATATCGATGTCGAACCCGAAATTGTAATTAATTTTTTTTTGTCTGTTTGTCTGTGTGTTTGTGCACGCTAATATCAGAAACGGCTTATTCGATTTTGATACGGTTTTCACTAATATATTGTAGTAAGCTTCACTTAACATTTAGTGTTTATTTCATGTCAATCGGTTCATAAATAAAAAAGTTATGTCAATTTAAAGAATCACGGCGAACATTTTTAACGTACAGAGAACGTACTACACGCCTCGCGCCTGAGCGTCCGTGGCTATATAAAGCGCGCTGAGAGCCGCGCCCCGAAAACTCACTATTCCACGCGAACGAAGTCGCGGGCACAGCTAGTGTTACAATATGTCTATCTATCTTGTGGACAGCTGAAGCAAAGCAGATTGGTTCCAAGCAACTTTGTCATTAAGGAATTCATTAAATGTGTAATAACTTCTACTTATTACATGTATATTTATCTCTTTCAGAGCTATGGCCAATGGCATCTGTGTGAGTGGGACGGCTGCTGGCAGCTTCGTGTTTCCGATGTTAATCGAGAAATTGGTGGACACTTATGGCCTTCATGGGACAGTTCTTCTTTTAGGTAAGTCCTTTATGAGATTCTATCTTTATAGATCTTATCAAATCTATTAAGATAGTTAAGATTAGCAAATACTATAACTTTTACGTCTTCAAGGGAATCTTAAAGTAGTAGCGGAAAAGTAATCTAAGGTCTTAAAAGTGTAATTTTTTTTCCTGTGAAAAATATTTAGCAAAACTTAAAACTAAAGTTAGTTTCAGTAATTATTTGCTCAAACCTTGTTGTGTGCAAATATCACTGAGAGTTCCACTTCTTTGTAAATAATCTACCAAGTATTTCAAATAACTTTTAGATAGGTAGAGATCTCTTTGACATGTTTCCTTGTCCAATCATTTTTTCTTTTTCCTCTTTTTATGTAGATGGAATTCGCTCTAGTCAGTCGCTGGTATGGGTCCCGAGGTTTTTAATAGAATCCCCCACAGCATAAAATAGCACAAAATATGAATAGTTTCAAACGAAAACTGAAAAATTGGCTTGTCGAGGAGTCTTTCTATAGCTATAGTGAGTTTTTGTCAAGAAAGATTCTAGACTAGGCAATTGAAATACTATTATGACATTGTTATTATTATTAGGACATAAGAATTATATATAAAACTAGCTTTAACCCGCGGCTTCGCTCACGTTAGGTTCGATTTTTTAACCCCCTATTTAACCCTCTTGGGGTTGAAATTTTCCAAAATCCATTCTTAGCGGGTGTCTACGTCCTAACAGCTACCTGTATACCAAATTTCAGCTCGATCGGTCCAGTGGTTAGAGCTGTGCGTTGATAGATCAGTCAGCCAGTCATTCAGTCAGTCAGTCAGTCACCTTTGCCTTTTATATATTTAGATATGTATACCAATATAATGTGATTGACATAGGATTTAAATAATAATTATGATTGACGTGTAATGATATTTATGAATAAATGACTATGACTATGACTATGAACCCAAACCTTGTTGTGTGCAAATATCACTGAGAGTACCACTTCTTTGTAAATAATCTACCAAGTATCTCAAATAACTTTTAGATAGGTAGAGATCTCTTTGAGATGTTTCCTTGTCCAATCATTTTTTCTTTTTCCTCTTTTTATGTAGATGGAATTTCAATAAAAGGCTTTACAACGTCACTCTTCCTACGAGATAAGAAACCTTTATCAATATCTATACTTTTCTAGGCGGTGGCATGCTCCACGTGTGTGTGTCCGCCACTCTGTACCGTCCACCACCCACGCCGCGCGTCACCACTCCCGTCACCACCACTACCACAGAGAACACCACGCTTCTGAACGATATTACTGAGGGTAAGCTACAAGTATCACATTAATTTATTTTAATTTATTATATTATATATTTTTTAAGGTTTTTAGTTTTAGGTTAATATTTTGTCCTAGTATATATTAAATTAGTTAGTTTTAATTTTAGAAGTAGTTTAATATTAATTTAATTTATAGATATAATTTTAAATATATTATAGTATTGTAAATATTTTAAGTTAATTTTATATTTTATGTTGTAGTTGGTAATGAATTTATTATTTAATTTGGATTAAAACAACAATATTATGTTGTGTTAAAATGACTAATTATGTACAGTTGCTACAAGGTTTTATCTATGATGAGGAAAATAAAATCAGTATCACAGTCATTAATGAAAACTATGAATAAGGCAGGCCCGGAGATACTACCCAGCACTATAGTACACCATTATTTATTAATACATTATTCCCGCCACCACCACTATCACAGAAAACACCACGCTTCTTAATGATATATTTTTTTTATTCAATTACAACATAGCCCTTGACTGCGATCTCACCTGATGGTAAGTGACGATGCAGTCTAAGATGGTAGCGGGCTAATTTGGAAGGGGTTTGGCAGAAAATTCAACCTATACCTTTAATCGGTTTCTACACGCCATCGTGGCGGAACGCTACAGTGCTTGGTGGCACGTCTTTGACCATAGGGTGGTAACTAGCCACGGCCAAAGCCTCCCACCAGGTATTACTGAGGATGAGCCATTGAGCACATATCATAACAGTTATTAATATAAACTGTTAATAACGCAGGCCCGTGACTACTACCCTGTGCAACACCAAAGTTAAGTTTTGAAACCCGCGATAAAAGATAGGCTACGTCACTGTTAAGGTGATATTTGTCTAAGTAAAATCAGTACCAAAATTTTGTACTAGAGGGCGCTGTATACTTTTGCCTCGCGCTCGCCACCTTGTACGGTTAAATAGATATACTAGCTATTGAATTCAATAAAGGGGTGTCCATACGAGTTCCAGCCGTGTGTATTATTGTGTCCGCCAACCAAACATGTGAATTGTGATATAGTGAGTGAACAGTCACTTTCCAAGTCTTCAACTATACCCAAACAAATAATCACTTGTCCCGGTGCTATTTGATTAAAGAAAACAAACAAACACGCTTTTGCATTTATAGTAAGTGCAGCAAGTGGGACCCATTTCATTGTGTTATTTTTGAGGATGTTATATAGGTATATTGTATTTTTGTAAACATTTTTTAAAAATAATAGGTATACTTAATGTATACTAGCTTTTGCTCCCGCGATTTCGTCCGCGTGGTATTAGATTTTGGGGTGGAATTTTCAAAAACTGTGACACACGTACTTCTTTATTTTTAACTGAAAGCTCAACAACTTTGATGGAAACAGCTTGAAAAATGACGGAGTTTCATATAAACTTCCATCCCCTATTTAAACCCCTTCGGGGTGGAATTTCCAGTAATCCTTTCTTAGTGTGCGCCTACGTCATAAAAGGAACCAACTGTAAAAATTTCAAGTTTCTAACTTCAGTAGTTTAGGCTGTCCGTTGATATCTCAGTCAGTCAGTCAGTCAGTCAGTCAGGACTTTGAATTTTATATATATAGATGACTGTGAAAATAAATGATAATAGTTAGTGAGGAATATAATTATGAGTGGTAGATTCATTTGACGATTGGAAAGCATTGTGTAAAAGTTTATTTGAATAAAAAAATGATTCTATTCTATTATATATTTTCAGGAAAAACCGCCGTCACGAACAACGACAACAAGCTTCAGAACCTGTTCCAACCAGAGACTGAGATGACTCTAAACCAGAAGAACACGATGCTGAGCGACGAGAAACGCACCAATCTGCTCAGCGAGATCATACACCCCAGCCTGATCGAGGTACCGCTGGCTTATGGCTAGGGTTGCCAGATTTTTTTTCAGCCTATAAGGGACAAATGGTTAAATGGGCAAAAAATACGGGATTTCAGTTTTTTACCCGGGACAAATTAAAAAAATTAGTTAGTGTAATTTTTTTTTTGATATTTTTCCGATGATCGAGTTAGTTTTAACATATTTTTATTTGTTTTAACATATCTGTAAAAATCAATACAATTATAATCATAATTAAAAACGGTCATCAACTCACTATTTTACGAACGTTACGTGTGTGAATACTTGGATCGATTTCATAATGATAAACGAAATACGGTTCAAATACGGGACAGAGTCAGTCCCGCCGGGACATTTTAATCCATGCATAAAATACGGGATGTCCCGGAAAATACGGGACGTCTGGCAATGCTACTTATGGCGTATCTCGCGACAGGCATAAATCTCGCGATCTTCTTCTTAGAATAGAAGAATAGAATATCGTTTATTCATTGACATGTACAAATACAAATGAAATAGGTACACTTAAGACTTACACATTACAATTACTTAAAATATAACTCAACTAGTAGGTATCTACTATGTGTCATGCCAATGAAAGGGTCCTAGCTCAGCTCAATGCTGTGGATACAAATATGTAACCACAATGCTGTTATTCTGCTAGGGCCCGCCCGAGGGAAGTTCATAATTAATCTATACTAATATTATCAAGCTGAAGAGTTTGTTTGTTTGAACGCATAAATCTCAGGAACTACTGGTTCGAATTGAAAAATTATTTTTGTGTTAGATAGTTCATTTATCGAGGAAGGCTTTAAGCTATATAACATCACGCTGCGACCAATAGGAGCGAAGCATCAGTGAAAAATGTTGCAAAAGCAGGGAAAATTATCCATATTTAAAATATATATTCTTTTAAAAACTTCTTAATCGCGAACAGAAATTGACGCGGACGAAGTCGCGGGCAACAGCTAGTTAAATAAATATACGTACTTAAAAAGCGAAAGTGTAGGTATTATTATTCTAAAATACTATTAAAATGTTCTTTACTTTTTTGAAGTTTGGAAGGTTTCTTCGACTGAGCGTTATCCCACTAGGTGGGGTTCGCTTTCCGACATGCTTTTGCCCACTTTGCCCGGTCTTGTGCATCCAATTTTCTTAGTTTATTAGTCCTCATATCGGTGCTATACAAGGTCCAGCCAGCGCTTTCTTGGACGGCCGCGAGATTTAGCTCCAGGAACGGCGATGTTAAGATCTCTATTACCGACGTAGCTTTGTGGTTTCCGTGCCATCTTAGACGGGCTTCTTGCAGCATAAATCTCGCGATCGTTGCTGTCAAACGTCACTTCTCACCCTAACAAGTGTAGATTGAAAATTTAAAACACCCCCAACAAATTATTTAAAAAAAATATATATGTAAATCGCCATTTTGTGGTGACTGCCATCTTGGATTTGAAATTGATCACAGTGTATAGTATTCTACTGGTCAAGCCCTTTCATTATTTTGAAGCACATATTGAGGGAGTTGTGAAATAATATGTAAGCCGCGTAGACAGAGAAGGCAAGTAAGCCGCCATTTTGTGGCGGCAGCCATCTTGGACCGATTTTCATCAAACATAGCTAAGAACACTCCCGACTATTTCACCTTTCAAACAAACACGCACATACACTCACACACACACACATCAATCTCGCTCAAAATAGAAAAATAAATACGTTTTTTATGATGCATGAATCCTATTTCATGAGAAAAATGCATAATTTAATTGATTCTTGGTTACTGTCATCATGTCTATTATAGTTCTTGTAATTCACGAGGGCGTGTGGTGTCGTATCTGTATAAGTGGGAGCGAGAGATTGCTAACGCCTGACCGCTCTCACCTACGCTCCTGACAGGCACTCACACTTACGCAATTTGCATGTACATGACGTAACCACAAGTAAAGCTCACGCGCCCTCGTAAATTGTAAGAACTATGATAACCTACCTAGAAAAACTGGTCCCTCAGGTGGCGCGGCCCCCCCTGCCGTCACACAACATGTCAGATTCCGAAGACTCTGAAGGCATGGACGTGCTTGGAGTCGTGGGTGAGAATTTAACTCCTTAAAATGGACACCATGGTTTGAGAATAATTTGTCTGGTGGGAGGCTTTGGTCATGGCTAGTTACCACCCTGCCGTCAGAGACGGGCCGCCAAGGGATTTACAGTTCCAGCACGATGGCGTGTAGAAACCGATTAGGGGTCACTTACCATCAGGTTAGATTGCAGTTAAAGACTATCGTGTCATCGGAAAAAAAAATTATCATAGGCTTTTCTCAGCAGAAGGCACAGACAATGTACATACAAAAAATAGTACCTTTTTTTTTTTTTTTTTTTTATATATTTTTAGCGAGCAAACGAGCAGGCGGGTCACCTGATGTTAAGTGATTACCGCCGCCCATGAACACTTGTAGCACCAGAGGCACCACCAATGCGTTGCCGGCCTTTCAGGAATTTGTTGGTCCGCCCCTTGAATAACCCCATGTTGTAATTCAGTGGAAACACCGTCGCAGGAAGTTGGTTCCACAGTTTCAAAGTACGTGGAAAAAAGGATCTGGAACATCGGATGGTCGAAGTGCTCCAGGCACCCAGGTGGTGAGGGTGAAATTGTTTTCGGTGGCGAGCGGTGCGGTTGTAGAAGAGAGACGGTGGAATAAGGTCAAATAGTTCTTCAGAACACTCCCCATTATATAGCCGATAGAATACGCAGAGAGAGCTAACATCTCTGCGGTGCTCCAGGCTTTCCAGCGGGTTGGTTAATTTGGGATTGCCCACAAGCCGAACTGCCCGCTTTTGAATCCGGTCAAATGGAAGGAGTTGGTATTGGGGTGCTCCAGCCCAAAGGTGAGAGCAGTACTCCATATACGGGCGGACTTGCGCTTTGTAGAGTAGGAGCCTATGCTCGGGCGCAAAGTACCGCTTTGCTCTGTTGAGCACCCCAAGCTTTTTCGAAGCTAATTTAGCTTTTCCTTCCAAGTGATCCCGGAACTGGACGTCGTTCGAAATGCAGACACCAAGAATCCCAATGCTGTTGGAAGGGGCTAGGGGGGTGTTCTGGAAGAGAAGAGGAGTGGTGAAGGGGGTCTTTTTGGCGGTGAACGCACAAACTTGTGTTTTTGAGGGATTGAAATGGACAAGATTTTGTGAACCCCATACTGACACTTTATCAAGGGAAGCCTCAATGTCAGACACAAGTTTGGCTCTATTCTCCTCTAGCATTGCGCGGGAAAATTGTGCATTTCCTTTGTAAAGGGCATCACCAGTACTGTCATCTGCATAACAATGGATGCTGCTGTTTTGCAACATGTCATTGATATGCAGAATGAACAGTGTAGGCGATAACACTGAGCCCTGTGGAACACCTGCATTGATGGGCTTAGGGTCAGAGCAAAAGCCGTCGACAGCGACTTTGATGCTGCGTCCATCAAGAAAGCTAGCGACCCAATTACAAAGCAGCACGGGGAGTCCGTAAGATGGTAGTTTCGATAGAAGGGCCCTATGCCAAACCCGATCAAAGGCTTTGGCGATATCAAGGCTAACCGCAAGGGCTTCTCCCTTACTGTCGATAGCATCCGCCCAACGATGCGTGAGGTATACAAGAAGATCACCAGCAGATCGGCCGTGACGAAAGCCATATTGACGATCGCTGATGAGCTGGTGCTCCTCAAGGTAACTCAGCAGTTGGGTACCTTACCTAGAATTAGGTATGACTGATGAATTCGCTCATCTTCTATCTAAATATGTAAAAGGAAAAGGTGACTGACTGACTTACTAACTGATCTATCAACGCTCAGCTCAAACCACTGAACGGACTCGGCTGTTTGACATACATTTAGTTATTACGAAGTACGCATCCGCTAAGGATTTTAGAAAATTCAACTGAAAATTCAACTGAAAATGAGCGAAGCCGCGAGCAAAAGCTAGTCAACAGTAAACTTTGTTAAGAATCAGCTTTAGAAAAAGAAAGAAATTCAGAAGTTGCTCTTAATCATGCTTATTTTATGCTTTAAAATGTTATTTTCAGGACTACCGCGTGAAGTAGCTCGTCTGAGACTCCGGCCGACTCGATCATCTTCCATCCTCCACTCGGTTGAAGACCTGTCCACTGACAGCACCTGCGTCTATAAGGCGAGAGGCAGACAGCTAAGTCGGTAAGAAATAACTTCTAGGATGATCTAAGACGTCAATGTACACGAGGAGAAGTATGGTACTCAATAAGCCTCCTTGGTGTACACCACAGATTACAGTTGGTTATACTTATAATATGGTAACATATAACATAGTATGCGTATATTTCGTACATCGTAAAAAATATCTTATATCTCACGAGAGGTTATATGTATTTTTACTTTAAAAAAATGACTTTTGCTGTAATTTGGATATCAAAACTGCGTCAAAAGCCTTAGAATGAACCAAATTCTTTTATTACATATTTTTTTTAACTAAAGCGATAATTTTAGATCGCTGTACATCAAGCCTCCATTGCCGAGTAGAATAATCCAGAATAAGTTAACGGAACCCGCGAATAACGTGAAGAAGGTAGAAGAAGAAGTCAAAGAAGAGAACTTAGAAGAGAAAGAAGAGAAGAGAGGTTGTATCGGGACTATTTCCAGGTTTGTTCTAAGTTTTGATTTAATGCTGATAATAATTTAAAGTTATTATGTGCGGTTCAAAGATTTGACAATCTTTGTCATTTATACAACCGTTAAAAAGAGGTAGGTTAAGAGTGGATCCAGATACAAAGTGAATTGTATTATTATTGAACTATATGGGTATTTGTTGCTCTTATAGAGTAGTTTAATAAATCCTAAGACATCATGTCTGAATTCACCAGAAGAAAAATATATTTGATCGATAAATTAAAAGTTTACACTAATTAATGGATTAGTTGTTGGGAAAATTCAGTTCTTCTAAAGAACATACCTTTTTTCTCTAAGCTAATTCAGACATGCTGTCTTAGAAGTTATTTAACTACTCCATAAGGGCAGCAAAAGCCGACATAGTTCTTAATGCTACAGTCTTGGGTACAGGACCAATCTCACGATTATATGGGCCGAATCTTTGGGAGAGCGCCCGGTACTTGCTCTTAGCAAGCTCTTACAAATTATTTCTCTGAACCTCCATATCCCTGTCGTCTTTCTTCCCTTTCTGGGGCAAACGTTCACAACAAAAGCGAGGACCCCCGCGTGCCCAGCAGTCCGGGTCCAACACCACATTCCGGTCCGCGATTACGGTGTCAGGCTGTTCCACCTCTTGTGCCATCGGTGCGCAAATTCTCGGAGCTTGCCGAAGTTTTCCTCTGAAGAGACGAGATCCTGATAATAGACTGGACCCTTCCGGCAAGCGACCCCATCTAGCAGGTTGCGCCAGAGATTCCTCGTATATCTCTCACTCCCAGAGGGTGAAGGTCTTCCTCCGCCAAACCACACTGGCACTCACCACTCGCGACGAGACACATTTCATGCAGGCGTTTGTTGAAGCACCCGTGGCCTATCAGAACCTGCGAAGTCTTAAGGCCTCTACTCACGGCCCTGCGGCAGGGCCGATTTAGGAGGCAGCTAAATTGGAGCAATCTAGGGTGGTGCCTACACACGAGCCTGCCGCTCAGTCCGTGCGCGGACGTATGAAGGAACACTCGTGTCAGACGAAACAGAGGTTTTACATAAAAATTCGTGGAGGAGAGCATGCATCCAATATTGTCTAAATACCAACGTGTAGGTTTAGCATTGGCCCTTGCGGTTATTTTACTTCAAAAAAAAGAAAAAAAATTATATCTAAATGAATTCATTTATAATTATTATTATAAATGAAGTATGAAGTAGTATATAGAATAAATGAATAAATAAATGAAGTACGCATATTTTTAATTTTTTTTTTAACTGTCTATTATAAAGCTGAAAAGTTTGTTTCTTTGAACGCGTTAATCTCAGGAACTACTGATTCGAATTGAATTTTTTTTTTGTGTTGGATAGTCCATTTATTGAGAAAGGCTTTAGGCTATATAACATAACGCTTCGACCAATAAGAACGAACCATCAGTGAAAGATGTTGCAAAAACGGGGAAAATTATCACATATTTAAAATATATTCTTTTAAAAACTTCTTAATCGCGATCATAATAAAAGAAATTGACGCGGACGAAGTCACGGGCAATCTAGTTAAAGCTAAATATGCTTCAAACATCGTTACGATTGTTTTGTTTCTAAAATCTTTATTAAAATAATTTTTACTAGTTGATGCCCGCAACTTCGTTCGCGTGGATTAAGGTTTTGTAATTCCCGCGGGAACTCTCTTATTTTCCGGGATAAAAAGGATAGCCTATGTGTTATTCCACACTATAATCTATCTCTATGCCAAATTTCAGCCAAATCGGTTCAGTAGTTTTTACGTGAATGAGTAACAAACATCCATCCATCCATCCATACTTACAAACTTTCACATTTATAATATTAGTAGTATTTGCTTGTCCCACATAGGGAGATTGTTTTTAAAAATATCTTTTACTTTAATCCATGCATCCATCGTCCGACGTCATTTTAATTTTTTTAATGCGAGCGCGCAACCTAACTATATGGCTGTCGCGACCAAACTGAGAAAAGAAATCGGGCCGACGGCCCTACACACGTGCAGGGCGGCAGGGCGGTTGCCCCGATCTAGAAGGCATCGGGTGCATTTCTGCTCCTGCCGGCCGATCTAGGAGGCGATCTAGGAAGCGATCTAGTATGACCCTACACACGACACGATTAGGAGGCAATCTAGGAGCCTCCCCACTCTTTCACCCTAAATCGCCCCTGCCGCAGTATCGTGTGTAGCCGGTCTTATGCGACCCAGATTGCCCCAAGCCGACCGGCCCCGTCTGTAAAGAACCCACGCAGCTCACCTCCTTTCGTCTCGCACGACCATCATTCCTGCCACTCCGCAACAATGGCTGACCCAAAGTCTTGGGTACGGGACGCATACAAAATTACCCGTTATCCTTTCAGCTCGTTATAATTCCCTATATTGTTTATGGTGTCATCGTTGAAGTATTTGTCATTGACAGGTACCTGGACGTGTCGCTGCTGAAGTCGTGGCGCTTCGGGCTGCTGTGCGCGTCGGTGGCGCTGATGTCCTGCGGCTCGCCCTACGCCCTTTACTACCTGCCCGCGTACACCGTCGCCGCCGGACACAGCAAGGCTGCCGCCGGTGAGCTCTGCAACGGTTTAAAAATTAACCTCTTTTTCGCCCTTAGTCATTGTCGCGGCTTACGCCAGGGTCCGCTTCCCTGCTAAGCTCACTGAGCGCTATAATATTTTTTTTACCACCGCCTATAAACATTTGTAGCACTAATGCGTTGCCGGCTTTTCAAGAATTTGTTGGTCCGCCCCTTGAATAACCCCATGTTGTAATTTAGTGGGACACCGTCGCAGGAATTGGTCTCACACTTTCGTACACACAGCAAAACTATTCGCTTACGGTGAGTCGAGATGATATCAAACTTGTGTTTTACAGGTCACCTGGTGGCAATTAGCGCGGTTCTAGACCTGTGCGGTCGCCTAGGTCTGGGATACCTCTGCGATTTGCATTTGTTCTGCAGAAGGAAGGCGTATATACTCAGGTAATCACCAAAATGTTATGTTGACTGGACACAAAGCGACGGTGAGTCACCCCCGTGCCTCGAAAAGCACGTAAATTCGTCGGTTCTGCGTCTGTGTCTCTCCGGTTGTTCAAACATACAACAACATTGATATCATAGATAAATTAAAGAGGTCGGTTCGCCATTTGCCATATTACCTATTAGTTCCAGAGACACTCGTATCTGCTTAGTACTTAAAGCGCCAAAATGGCGTCAATCAAATCCAAAATGGCGTCTATCAAATCCAAAATGGCGTAAATGAAATCCAAAATGGCATCAATCAAATCTAAAATGGCGTCAATCAAATCCAAAATGGCGTCAATCAAATCCAAAATGGCGTCAATCAAATCCAAAATGGCGCCGATCAAGTAGGTCCGAAACCGTTCAGGACAGCAGACCTCTCGACTGTTAATCATAGATTATTTATAGAACTAGAGTGGGTGACATAGATGCTTATTCTGTTTTTCAGCATCCTGATAGCGGGTCTGGCGGTGCTGTCCTTGCCAAGTTTATCATCATGGTGGGGGTTAGCCGTTGCATCAGGTTAGTGTAACTACGGTAGTGTAGATAAGATATAAGTACATAGTTACTATACCTGTGATTACATTATGGAAAAACTTTAATCATGAACTTTTGATATTAAGTTAGAAATTTTATATTAGACATTCAAATTGTTATGGTTAAGCTAATTTTAATGTTGCATTCTGTATTTAAGCAGAGTGTGGTTGTCCATTTATTTTTATTTGTAACAAAAAAAAAGACGTGTGGCACTCGGGGACTGCCGCGGTAAAGCTATTGCATAGCATTTTTCTATCTAGCGGCTCACCGTAGAGGAGTCCCGTGTCAGGTTATTTTCGTTACGGAATTTCTGGATTCGGTCTCCACGCTGGCCCGCGATAGAAGCTATGCAATAGCTTAAAAATCTATTTCTCCTTAGCAAGTGTTTTCTCGCAGAACTGTGTGTGACAGACTCTATTTACTTCAATGACTATAGGAGATTTTTACACCAACGGGATTGGGCCTACTTTATGTGTGCCCGTGTTAACATGCATTGGATTGTATGTAGGTATACATTTTTGAAACTTCATTGTGGAAACACTGTACATACATAGCATAGTTTTGTTACCTATTGCAAAAATTTTTTAAAAAGAGCAACCGCCGAGTTTATTGCTGGCTCTTCTCGGCTGGAAGGGCATTCCGAACCTGTGGTGGATTCATCGACGATTCAAAAGCACTTGTAAAAGTTTATTTGAATAATAGTTATTTGTGTTATATGGGGCCAAAGAAAATTTTTGCTCCCCGAGGGCGCTTTTTTGAATTCAGAGCGAAGTGAAGGATTCTAAAGTAGAATCCTGAACGTAGCAAGGAATTCAATATATGCCGCCCGAGAACAAAAAATTTGGCCCCGAGTGACACACACTATTTTTCATCATTACCTATGAGAAAAAGCTAGGAGTATCAACCTTCTATGATCATGTGACTTATCGAAGACAACAGCTGCACAAACATTTTTGAATTTCGAGTTTTTTGAATTTCTGCAACGATCGCAGTAGTAATAAACACATACTAAAGCACGAACGCGGACCAATCAGAAGAGAGAAATAAAACTCCCATGGGACTAAAAATTAAATTTTGCTGCCGCTATCCTCTGAAGCCAATATTCGTTTTTCGAATAGGTATGATGAAAAAAATATTTCTATTCTATTCTATTATGTGAAGGTGCCTACGGCCTCTGTCTGGGCTGCTGGTTCTTGCTGGTGCCCGTACTGCTGGCTGACGCGTTCGGTACGGCCCGCATCGCGTCGTCCTACGGTCTGGTACGGATGTTCCAGAGTCTTGCTGCAGTCTCCGTACCGCCAACCGCTGGTACGCTCAGTTAAGCCTAGTTCGGACTACATTAGTATTTTAGTCGAGTAGCGGGTAAAGTAACTAAACGTGTCTGAACACCAAAAATTTAGTCGAGTGGATTAGTAAGTTATTTAGTCGAGTCGATTATCGCAGCTAATATATACTACGATTAATTGAATATCTATTTTTTTTTAAAGAAATATTTAATTTATGTATTCTCTAGCACTTACTGAGCCCTATGATTAATTAGTCTATGATTATCTCTGAATAGACTGCTTTCATTTTTTGAATCCACTTGATTGACGCCATTTTGGCACTGTAAGCAGTTCCGAGTCTATGAAATCATAGATTATAGAGATCAGTGCGCCATTTGCAATATTATTCATTCCAGAGACATTCGAATGTCAAATAGGGCGCTTTAAATTGATCCATAATAACTGTTGTAGTTGTTTTGTTTAATGACTTTTGATCTAGATTAATTATAGAGATACACACACACACACGTATGCTTTGCTTCAGGGCTGCTCCGTGACGTCACAGGCGGATACTCCTGGTGCTTCTACGGGATGGGATCGTGCATGGTGCTGGGAACCATCCCGGTCATCGCGTTCCACCTCAGCACCAAGAACGAGGACTCCGAATCTTCAGTCGATTGAGACGCGCGTCCAAATCGCTTGACTCACACTCTCGTAGAGAAATTACTGGATGTAATTTGTAAACGTCTTTCTAGATGACGGTTGCTGTTAAACTTACTATATTTATTTCATTCATTTTGTCTTTAATCAATGTCTATGGATCTATTGGCACTCAGATGACATTGACATTTGGCTGTGAGCTCGTTGAATGTCCTGTCATAAAGTCATATATTTCACAAGATGGCGGCGTTAGTTCCGATTTGGCCGTGTCAAAAAATCGCGCCTATTTTGCCTGACTTACACTCTCGTAGAGAAATTACTGGATGTAATTTGTAAAAGTGTTTCGAGATAACGGTTGCTGTTATAGCTACTTTATTTATTTCATGTTTAATTCAATTAGTCTTTAATCAATGTCTATGGATCTATTGGCACTCAGATGACATTGGCATTCGGCTGTGAGCTCGTAGAATGTCCTGTCATACAGTCATATATTTCACAAGATGGCGGCGTTAGTTCCGATTTTGGCCGTGTCAAAAAAATCGCGCCCATTTTGCCTGACTTACACTCTCGTAGAGAAATTACTGGATGTAATTTGAAAACGTGTTTCTAGATGACGGTTGCTGTTAAACCTACTTTATTTATTTCATGTTTAGTTCAATTAGTCTTTAATCAATGTCTATGGATCTATTGGCACTCAGATCAGATGACATTGGCATTTGGCTGTGAGCTCGTAGAATATCCTGTCATATATTTCACAAGATGGCGGCGTTAGTTCCGATTTTGGCCGTGTCAAAAAAAATCGCGCCCATTTTGCCTGACTTACACTCTCGTAGAGAAATTACTGGATGTAATTTGAAAACGTGTTTCTAGATGACGGTTGCTGTTAAACCTACTTTATTTATTTCATGTTTAATTCACTTCGTCCACAAACATATAAGAGTATATGTTTGTGACTTCGTCTTTGATCAATAATGTCTATGGATCTATTGGCACTCAGATGACATTAGCATTCGACTGTGAGCTCGTAGAATGTCCTGTCATACAGTCATAATATATTTCACAAGATGGCGACGTTAGTTCCAAAACCACGTGTCAAAAAATCGCGCCCACATCACTTGACTTACACTCTCGTAGAGAAATTATTGGATGTAATTTGTAATCGTCTTTCTACGATGACGGCTGCTGTAAATAATTGATAGCCTCCTCCTTTTTGGAAGTCGGTTAAATTACATTCTCAGCATTTCTAAAAATCTTAATCAATTTTAACCAAGAGCCCGACAACCGACTAAGTTTGGCCCATTATCATAGTATAGGACACAGGTATTACCTCTTCGCACTGGATGACTTTGGAATTTTGGAAGTTCTGTTCTCTAGGGATTCGTTTCGGAGCGTTTCGATGTCTTTTTCTGAGAACAACAAAAGCCTGATCAAGTGCATGAAAAAACGCTAAAGGATTCAAGGGGAATAAAATAGAATAGAATAATTCTTTATTCAAATAAACTTTCAAATTCAAAAACAACCCATCAAACCAGGTCAACTTGTAGCTCTCATGACACGTCATGACTCGACCGCCGGTTCGGAATGCAGATTCTGCTGAGAAGAGCCGGCAAGAAACTCAGCAGTTGCTCTTTTTAAAAGAAAATTTTAAAATAATATGTAGCTATCTTAATCAATGTAGCTTAAGGGGATAATATATTGATACTCAATGAAATTTTATCGTAAGAAGTGATTTGAAACTATAAAAAAATTTAACGAGAAAAAAAATATAAATAAAAAGAAAGAATAGTGGGAAAAGTCCTGATGATGTTTTTGTAGAATCGTTTTCTTTGTTGATTTTCAATGCGAAACTATTAATTTTAGTGTCATTGTTTATTTTTACACCGTTTATAACCTATTAGTAATAAAAATTACATTAATTTAATACCAGCACTGGTAGCATGGGCGGGAGAAATTTTATCCCCGGGAAAAGGATAAAACGTTTATCCACCCGTCGAGCATGGGCACAGCGGTGGAAATAACACTCAGTGGATATACTTATAGAATATACATCGCCTTCTTCTCTGTCGCCATGCTTTAGCATTAGGAAAAAGATAATTTTATCACCTGTCAGTGGATAAAATCGGGGGATAAAACTTTTATCTCCTGCCCATGCTACCAGTGCAGAACTTGTTTTCATGATAAAATTGTGATCGTTTATGTAGTAGATAATGTAGTTAGATATGTGTAACTAAATGAATGAAAATTAACTTAAAATAAGCATAAAATACGATCACAGATGTAGTAGTCTTAGAAAATAACCTTTTAGTTTACTGACCTCTATAATTAAGCTATGATTAACACTGGACAAGTCACTGTCATATTTTTTTTAACCTATTTGATTGACGCCATTTTGGCGCTGCAAACAGTTGCGAGTATCCAAAGAACTAAAATAAGAGTGGCCCTATAGTCTATTTTTTAATCCCAGAGACCAAAATGACAGCTAGAAATGTCAAACTTAGAAATAATGATACCAACTTAACAAGAATAGTGTTGTCCTCAAGATTAAGGTTCAGATTAATATCGATAAAAAATAATGATGAGTAGAATAAATATGTATACGAAATATGTAATAACGAAATTAAAAAGTCGCCCTAGTCACATAATTTGAAAGACTAATTAAAGGATTATTAGTTACAAAAAATACAAAAAAAATCACCTTAGTAATAACGATATGTCTATCTAGTCTATCTCTTTGCCGAAAGAAATTTGCTGGAAGAATTTTAAAACAATAGGTAACGATTACGTCACGTTGAAACAGCTAATACCTAATCTCTAATCACGAATTACGACGCCATTTTGTTTCTTAGTTCGCATTTGATACATTTGCGCCCTCATGATCGGATGTGTTTTGCATACCTGCGTTTGTTATTTTTGCAACAATACCTACAAATATTTATCGGTAAGTATCGATTCTTCGTTATGTATTTCGATCGATCTGTAAGTTGATATTTTTTGGCACTTCCTGCATCCCCATATTATCAGTTCCAAAGACACTCGTATGTCAAGTGTGGCGTTTCAAATCGATCCATAATTTAAACTGTATAGGGCATCGATGTATATGGATATGCCTGTCCCAAATAATTGCGTCTAAGAAAATGCGCTTGAATATTACTTCAATGAAAACCTCGCGTTCCCCGCGGTTCGCTTTGACGCGAGTGTCAACCAATCACGTTCGTAGCCACTTTACCAGAAGAAAAAATGGAATGAAGCGACATTAATCTTCTTCTTCTTAAAACTTCTTTTAAGACAAGAGAATTTTGCGAATTCTGTTGTCTTTTTGAGCGCGTTTTTTTCCCCTCTAGAGGTCTATCCATATACATCGATGGTATAGGGACAGCCAGTCCAGTGTTAATTATAGAGGTCAGTGTTTGAGTTTCACAAAAAAATGGTTGTTTATGTAACGGTACATATTATTATATGTATTATAACCTAATGCGTACATTCTAATAGTCAGTTTTGTCAGTAGGTATTAAAACTCTCATTCTAAATTAAACATCATATCTTAATATATGTTTAATTATTTTATTGTGAACATTTAGAATTAATTTATAATTAAGTAGTTCTTTAGTAGATAACATGAGATTTATACAGCGTGAAATTTTAGTGGTTGTTTTAACGCAGCAAAACGATTTTCCCTCAGTTGTACTATCGAATTACGTAGTTAAACTTAAAAATAAACATTTTTTTGTTTTGAAAAAAAAATCATGAACTCGAAAACGTGAGATATAATAGTAGGTCACGAGGCGCAACGCAAGTACTAATAAAGAGAAGTACTAGAGACTTGATGATATCTCCTTTTCACTCCCACACGAAAGAGATGCAGTATAGCAATGTCGAACAAGATAGAATGAGACACAGCTATGTCTATATCCGGCCCTCACTGCGTGCCACGTTTTGAGTTATTGCTCACAATTTATGTATATTGTAAGGTGATTGAGAGGAACAAGACGCGTTTTAATTGAACGAGCGAAGCGAGTTCTCTGAGTCAACTAGGGCGCTTGCCTACTAGACAGAGAAGTGTGTCCGTCTAAATGTCTGTCAGAGCCCTATAACTTCTGAATTACTGAATATTAGAACGTGAAACTTGGTTGAAAATTCAGTTATATCCTGTACTTGAACAACAAATACTAAAATTAGATAAATGTTATAAAGAAACGAAATTATTTAATTTTAATGCGCCATCTATTAGCATTATTGTGAAGCTAATAGCTTCACTATAATGCTAATGATGGCGCTGTGTCAGTAAAATAGTTTTATGTCAACTATTATTTTTTTTATTGTGTCTAATGTTAAAAGTTAATTATTACAATATATAATTAAAACTTTTGGGAATTATGGGATATCGCGAGGTCTCAGTTCGGGGCGAACCACTAGTATTGTATGTACATACTTTATTACCTATCCCTTTCGGCGACACACTTGGTAGAATTCTAAAAGATACTCATTCTACGTACTAAAAGAATCTCATGCGCTTCTGACAAAGTCAAGAGCTATTCATAATGTTCAAAGCAAAATAAGATCTTGCATGTGGTGATACGGCATAAACTAGACTGCATGCGCGAAACTATCGCAAGGTTACTATTGGTTCTAGATCGCTTTCAATTTGTTTTTCACAATTGTAATATGTAATTTTATTATTTTAATATTTATTAATTTATATCAATCGATTATACTACCAAGACGAAATCATTTCATTGCGGGAAAACGACCATTAAAATTACAGAGTGTTCAAGCTTATTAAAAATTCATTTATTTTCATAATCACGAGATCATTTTCATTTAAACTTATACATTCTTTTTTTTTATAATTAAAACAAAAATTTTAGTAGGTAACAAAATATTGGTAATAAAAAAAACGCACCTAACGTTATTTAATGTAGTTTATTATTTCAATCAAAAAACCTTATTAAAGAGCTTGGTTTTAAATAAACTGTGAAACAGACATGTCTGTAGTACGTACTTATAATTTATTTTAAAATTTGAAAGTTATTTATTTAATTTATTTAAAAAGTTAGAAATCTGACGTCTGTGTAGACGTTGTAATAATAAAAGTGAAAAATTGGTAAAAACAAAATGTAGTTAGTTCATAAATATATAAAGTAATTGCATAATTACCAGGAAGGTTTTTCTGGTGTCGATTTGGCTGTGCACAAATCTATTATTTTTATCTGAATTATTTTGGTTTGGGCAGTAGATTTGTGCATAAACCAAAAATAACTAGTTATTTCTTCAGACCTATAGTCAACAAAAAAATTATGTGCTTATAATTTAACAGTAGTAAATCTTATCTGACTTTATTTACCAAATAAAAATGGCAACTTTTTCGGAGAAAAAAAAATATAAAAATATCTTATTGATAAATTATATGTAAGGATATTGAAATTTTACTATAGTAAGTAACAATATAACTAAACTAAATAATTTAAAAAAAAAAATCTCAACAAAAAAAAAATTTTTTTTCTCTAAAAAGTTGCTAAAACGTTGACTGTCGTGGATTCAAATTTAACAAAAATATGATTTATATATTATTATTTACGTTAGTAACTGCAAATGGCAGTTTCTGTTTTATATAGAAGATTTTCTGAAAGCTAAATACCACGAAACTAACTAAATCATAAAATATCGACCAAATAAGCCAACTAGCATCACTATACCTAGTTACTAATGAACGTGAAAAAAAATTACCAACTTTATTTGCTGTCCAAAAACACACTGCAAACGCAGCGCGGAATTAAAACTCTTCACGTTGCTTTCGCTATCTATGTAAGGCGTGTTTTTGTGCAGCAAATAAAGTTGGTAATTCTTACCACGTTGGTTTCACATGCCAGTACTACTGGCGAATAGGAATATCACATTTTTATCCGCTTAATTTTATATGAATAAATTACTTATAATAAATAATCTCGTGATGTGTTCATACCTACAGGTATTTACCCATCTCCGATAAGAATGAATGTAAGTAAATGAAATTTAGAATGTAAATAAATGAATGCTGGCGGTAATAATAAAAATGTATTCTAAAAATAAATGTAAGCGCTAACTCTATATGTGTATGTACTTACTGTAAACTTTATAATCATGACAAAATAATATTTAAAAAATCTGGTATGTAATGTTTTTTTATTTCGGAACTTAGTCCGGTGATGTTTTTTTATTTCATTTCGGAAATTTGACCCTTAGTCGGTTTTTTTTTTCGATGACAAGCGATCTCACCTGATGGTAAGTGACGATGCAGTCTAAGATGGTAGCGGGCTAACTTGGAAGGGGTATAGCAGTGTAAATACAACCCATACCCCTAAACGGTTTATACACGCCATCGTGCCGGAACGCTAAATCGCTTGGCGGCACGTCTTTGACGGTAGGGTGGTAGCTAGCCACGGCCAAAGCCTCCCACCAGAAATTTATTATTTGGTATTTTTTTTTTAAGAATATATTAGCCAAGCTGAAGTTGAAATATCTTCGTCTCCCCTCCAAATAAGAGTGAAGCTTGTGTTAGGAGTGGGTACGACAATATGCGACGGGTGGGGATCGAACTTGCGACCTTTCAGTTTCCAGACCGCACCTTTAACCATTGAGCTATTGAGGCTAGCAAATGAAGTGAAGTAAGCTACTGAGATAAAAGTACAGACACAGAAGATTAATTCCGTAAAATCCATCGATGTATATGGATAGGCCTCTAGAGGAACGCGCTCAAAAAGACAACAGAATCTCTCGTCTTTTTTTTTTAATTTTTCCACCAACGGAAATGGGTCTGCTTTGTCTTCCCATGTTGACATGTGTTGGATTATATGTATTGCATTTTTGAAGCTTCATTGTGGAAGCACTGTATACATAGTTTAGTTACTTAGTGTAAAAATATTTTATTTTTTGAAAAGAGCAACTGCTGAGTTTCTTGCCGGTTCTTCTCAGCCGAATCTGCATTCCGAACCGGTGGTAGATTTATGACGTGTCATAAGAGCCACAAGTTGGCCTACATGAAATAAATAAATTTTGAATTTGAATTTAATTCGATGACAAGATAGCCTTTGACTGCGATCTCACCTGATGGTAAGTGACAATGCAGTCTAAGATGGTAGCGGACTAACTTGGAAGGGGTATAGCAGTGTAAACTCAACCCATATTCGGTTTCTACACGCCACCGTGCCGGAACGCTAAATCGCTTGTCGTCTTAAAAGAAGTTTTTCGTAGACTTAATGATATGGGACAGGCATATCCGTTAAATAAATAGTGAAATAATAATAGGTCGAACAGTGCTAAATTACCTACAGTGACCTCGAAGTTGCCTCTCTTTCTGTCGCGAAACTCTTATCCCTTCGCACTGCGTTAGCTTATTGACTGGTCGGCCAACTTGCAGGAACGTTATGTACATGCATTGCAAGTTAAACAAAGGTTTGTAAAAATGAAAACTTCCTGGGACAGTGTTCCCACTAAACTACAACATGGGGTTATTCAAGGGGCGGACCAATAAATCCCTCCAAAAAGCTCGCAAAAAAAATAATTAAATAGGTAAGTACTTTATTAATTTGAAACAATTAATTAAACTTTACAACACGAAAAGACGCCATGTTGCCAGAAGAGAGCTTCTGGCAACATGGCGTCTCTCTCCGTCCCTTTCCCGCGAGCGGTCTGTCTCTTGTAATTTGCAGTGAACGGTTAGTACATACATTGCAAGTTAAACAAAAGCTTGTAAAAATAAAACTAACAAACGAATAAATAGGTACTTTATTTATTTGAAACAATTAATTAAACTTTACAACACATCTTGACGTTTTCGTCCTTCTTCTGGCAACATGGCGGCGTCTCTCTCCGTCCCTTTCCCGCGAGCGGTCTGTCTCTTTCGTCCCATACAACGACGCCGTCGCACGCGCAGATGCGTTTTGGATTTTGGAAAATTCCAGCCGACCTAGCGATAATACCGCATGCTACACTGTAACAGGAAAATTAGGGTATATAACAATAGGGTAGCCTGAGTAGTCATGCTCTCTTTAAACATTTCTGTGGTGGTGTCGTGTGGTGCGGGTTGTTACGTTCCCTCAAATATGGTTGAGCGAAGCAACGGCTGGATCATGCGTCATGCTCGTGAACGGGTGCCGCCAACGGGAATGGGTCTGCTTTGGCTGCCCGTCTTGACATGCGTTGGATTGGTGTACCTACGTATGCATTTTTGCATTTTTTAAGCTTTATTGTGGAAGCACTGTATACATAGCATAGCTTTGTAAAAAAAAAGTTTTTTTTGAAAAGAGCAACTGCTGAGTTTCTTGCCGGCTCTTCTCAGCAGAGTCTGCATTCCGAACCGGTGGTAGATTTATGACGTGTCATAAGAGCTACAAGTTAGCCTATATGAAATAAATAAATTTTGAATTTTGAATAAGAAGGGTTCCGTAAAAAAAAACACAGTTCTAATAGGAGCCCCCTTTATTTTTATTATTTGTTGTTACTTAATCACGCCTTAACGACTGAACCGATTTGGTTGAGATTGGCTACTTTTTATTCCGGAAAATAAGAGATTTCCCGCGGGAATTAAAGAAACCTTATACACGCGAACGGAGTCGCGGCCATCGACTAGTCCTAGTCTAAATATATAAAATGCAAAGGTGACTGACTGACTGACTGATCTATCAACGCACAGCTCTAACCACTGGACCGATCGAGCTGAAATTTGGCATACAGGTAGCTGTTAGGACGTAGACATCCGCTAAGAAAGGATTTTGGAAAATTTCAACCCCAAGAGGGTTAAATAGGGGGTTAAAAAATCGAACCTAACGTGAGCGAAGCCGCGGGTTAAAGCTAATATAATATAAATGCGTAAGTTTGTATGTTTATTACTCAATCATGTTGTAACGACTGAACCGATTTAGCTGAAATAGATACACAGAGATAGATTATAGTCTGGAATAGTACATAGGCTACTTTTCATCCCGGAAAATAAGAGATTTCGCGCGGGAATCAAAAAACCCTAGCCACGCGAACGAAGCCGCGGTCATCGACTAGTAATAATATAAAAAAAGACGTGTGGCACTCGGGGACTGCCGCGGTAAAGCTATTGCATAGCATTTTTTATCAACGCCATCTAGCGGCTCACCGTAGAGGAGTCAGGTGTCAGGTTATTTTCGTTACGGAATTTCTGGATTCGGTCTCCACGCTCAAGGCCCGCGATAGAAGCTATGCAATAGCTTAAAAACAACTTACGGTATTCCAGAGTCGCCGTCAACTTTGGAGGTCAGACTCGAACCTCGGCCCAAATCGTCGGCGCGCTCTGTCACCGCTATCGACCTTCCCACTATTTCATGGATCTTTGGAGAAGAATCAAAATAAAAAATTTAAAACATGTGAAATGTGAAATCTACACGGTGAAATTTCATTGGTTGTACTCCCTGAAAGAGGTGAATGTGCTCATGAAACTGAACAACTTTCCCCAGGGAACATAGGTCAAAATATGAAAAAAAAATTTGGACCTCCCATAGTAAATCAATCAGCTGATCGTCAAGTTTGTATGGGAGGTCCAATTTTTTTTTTTTCATATTTTGACCTATGTTCCCTGGGGAAAGTTGTTCAGTTTCATGAGCACATTCACCTCTTTCAGGGAGTACAACCATTAAAATTTCAACCGGTATACATCTATACATATGTATAATAAAATTGTAGAAAAGTGGTGTCTGTACAATGGAAATATATAAAAAAAAAAAGTAGCAGGGGTTGTTATTATATCGATGCCGAACCCGAAATTGTAATTAATTTTTTTTTTGTCTGTTTGTCTGTGTGTTTGTGCACGCTAATATCAGAAACGGCTTATTCGATTTAGATACGGTTTTCACTAATATATTGTAGTAAGCTTCACTTAACATTTAGTGTTTATTTCATGTCAATCGGTGCATAAATAAAAAAGTTATGTCAATTTAAAGAATCACGGCGAACATTTTTAACGTACAGAGTACGTACTACACGCCTTGCGCCTGAGCGTCGACGGTATATGTAATTCAAAATATGCTGCCCGAAAAGTCACTATTCCACGCGAACGAAGTCGCGGGCACAGCTAGTGTTTAATAAATATATATAATCCGCCATTTTGCGGTGGCGGCCATCTTGGATCGATTTTAGTCAAACATAGCAAAGAACACTCCCGACTACTTCACCTTTCAAACAACACTTACCATCAGGTGAGATCGCAGACAAGGGCTATCTTGTCACTGAATAAAAAAAAATCTTTAACCTAATACAGTAGAATCCCGATTATCCGAACATCGATTATCCGAACATCCGATTATCCGAACTCATTCGTGATCACTCAAAAGATGTGATTGATTACGTCAAAGATCAATAACAAGTTATTTCGAACCAAAATTTTAAATTACATAGGTACTTTGTAATTCATTTGCTTTGAAATCGATTATCCGGATTTTCGATTATACGGAATACCCCTGGTTTTATTTGATCCGGATAATCGGGATTCTACTGTAGATTTATAAATACATATCAAAAATTCTTGTAATGTGTCGCTACTAGATGTCGCTAACAGTTGCTATAAAACTGATTGAAAAAGTAGATACATATCACTAATTTCGTGGCTGACGTGTGGTTCGGCCGTGGTGTAACGGTTAACACACTCGGGCGCGATTCCCAGAGAGACGTGGGTTCGAATCCCGCCGGCCTCGGAATTTTTGATATGTATTTATAAATCTATTAGGTTATTTCCTTTAAGTGTAGGTTAACACTTCAATAAAAAATTAAAAATCTTTGAACCTAACCTATCGATGCTTACTTGTAATAAATCATCAACGATCCTGAACGTGGCCCTTCCTTCTTCATCAGCAATGATGTTGCCAAGATCCCCAGCATGTCTCTTGTCTGAGGGGTCGTTTGGACCCCCGTGGGGTGAATTGTAGGGGTTGTAATGCTCCCCTAGTGATTCGCAGCCCTGGAATAGAATATTACATCACTAGTTCATGCTCGCGGCTTCGTACGCGTGAATTGCGGTTATTTCATTCCCGCGGGAACCCTCATATTTTCTGGGATAAAAAGTAGCCCATGTGTTATTCCAGACTATGAATCTATCTATGTGCCAAATTTCAGTCAAATCGGTTCAGTCGTTGCGGCGTGATTGAATACCAAACATCCATCCATATATCCATACATCCAAACTTTCACATTTATAATATTAGTAGGAAGGATACATAATACATATCTACTAAGTATATAAACTGACTGATCTATTAATGCACAGCTCAAACATCGAAAGGTGGATCGGCCTAGAATTTGACATATAGACAGCTATTATAATGCTAAAAAAGGATTTTTGAAAATTTATCCCCCGAGGCAGTAAAATAGGGGTCCAAAAATCGAACATAACGTGAGCAAAGCCGCAAGCAAAGGCTAGTTTTACCGCTACCAATTATTAAGCTATTGCATAGCTTCTATCGCGGGCCTTGAGCGTGGAGACCGAATCCAGAAATTCCGTAACGAAAATAACCTGACACGGGACTCCTCTCACCGCTAGATGGCGTTGATAAAAAATGCTATGCAATAGCTTTACTGCGGCAGTCCCCGAGTGCCACACGTCTTTTTTATTCCCGTGGGAACTCTTAAATTTTCCGGGATAAAAAGTAACCTACGTCACTTTCCAGGTCCTCAACTACACCCATGCAAAAAATGACGTCGACCCGTAGCTCTGTAGCAGCGTTATTGAAGGACAAACCAACAAACAAACACAGCTTCGCATTTATAATATTAGTAAGGATTATTTAGGACTAGCTGATGCCCGCGACTTCGTTCGCGTGGATTGAGGGTTTTTATTCCCGCGGGAACTCTTTAATTTTCCGGGATAAAAAGTAGCCTATGTGCTATTCCAGACTATAATCTATCACTGTGCCAAATTTCAGCCAAATCGGTTCAGTCGTTGCGACGTGATTGAGTAACAAACATCCACACTTTCACATTTATAATATTAAGTAGGATTAGAACTAATTAGCTTTTACCCGCCACTTCCTACAGAAAATAACCAATTATGATTTTTTTTAAAACTAAACCACGCGGACGAAGTCGCGGCCATCAAATTCAAATTCCATTTATTTCATGTAGGCCAACTTGTAGCTCTTATGACACGTCATAAATCTACCACCGGTTCGGAATGCATATTCCGCTGAGAAGAGCCGGCAAGAAACTCAGCGGTTGCTCTTTTCAAAAAAAAAAAATTTACAATACATAGGTAACAAAACTATGCTATGTATACACATACAGTGCTTCCACAGTGAAGCTTCAAAAATGCAAGCAGGTGCACACAATCCAATGCATGTCAAGACGGGCAGACAAAGCAGACCAATTCCCGTTGGCGGCACCCGTTCACGAGCATGACGCATGATTCAGCCGTTGCTTCGCTCAACCATATTTGAGGGAACGCAACAACCCGCACCACACGACACCACCACAGAAATGTTTAAGTGAGCATGACATACTTAGGCTACCCATGTTAAGGCATCTAATTAAATACTAATATTAAGATACTCATTTTAAGACATAACTGAGACACAAATAAAGTGGAAACACTGTAGAACAGAATACAATAGAATCATGTTACACAGGATAGTTATTACCTACTGTCTCATGAATCACTGGAGCGAATTATATTCACGCTTTTTTATCATTATATAGTCTTCAATTATTGTATAATATGTGTTTTCCATGTTTTTCCTTCAATAACGCTGCAACAGAGCTACGGATCGACGTGATTTTTTACATGGCTATAGTTCAGGACATAGTCTACTTTTTATCCCGGAAAATAAGAGTCCCTGCAGGATTATAAAACTAAATCCACGCGAACGAAGTTGCAGGCATCAACTAGTAAAAGAAATAAATGTACGTGAGCGCAGTGAGCGCGAATTTTCTTTCTCACCATGCTCAAGTCCCCCGTGTGCCGCACGTGCAGGCCGTGCGGGCCGGGCGCCAGGCCGTGCACGGTGCCGTCCCCCACCAGGGGCCCAGCGGTGGACTGTTGGAACCTGATCACTCCCAGCACTTGGGACTGGCAGCAGGACTGGCTCGATATCATCGCGACAGCTGATTGACTCTCTGAAAACACCACCATTCAGACCATTACACAAAACTTCTGATATTTCAAATTCAAAATTCAAATTTTATTTATTTCATATAGGCTAACTTGTAGCTCTTATGACACGTCATAAATCTACCACCGGTTCGGAATGCAGATTCTGCTGAGAAGAGCCGGCAAGAAACTCAGCAGTTGCTCTTTTCAAAAAATAAAATAAACTAATTTTACAATAAGTAACAAAACTAAGCTAAGTATACAGTGCTGCCACAGTGAAGCTTCAAAAATACAATACATATACACACTTGTTCATAAAGTGGCTCCGATTTCACCGCAATTAGGCACATAATGACACCTATAATCAAACTGTAACTTTTTCATTACCATTATTCACAAGTGAGTTATAGAGTTTTTTTTTATTGGTTAAGTTGCTTTGTTTTTAAAAAAGTCGTGTTCAATATTACAAATAAATTAATGTACCTATTGCTTGCTCATTTCATGCAATTTCGTATTTAAATAGATAATTTCAACTTGTACGTGTTTAATAAATACAACTTTCACTCAAATATAACTTTTGTTTTTTCTGTAATAAAGAAAACTTGAAATTCCCCATTTTGTACGTGGCTAAAACAGTGATAATTTAGATGAAAATAGATGTATGCATGTAAATACCTCCAAATCCCTGTAAAACAGCTCTCTTCCCAGATGTCTTAGCCACTGTGTCCAGAATAACAGCACTGGGCAGTGTTGTCTCTACCATTACTGCCCCATCTTTATACAACGCCTGTAAACAGAAATAATACAGGTTGTAAGGCACAAGTTTGTCTGGTGGGAGGCTTTGGCCATGGCTAGTTACCACCCTACCGTCAAGGACGTGCCGCCAAGCGAGTTAGCGTTCCGGCACGATGGCGTGTAGAAACCGATTAGGGGTATGGGTTGAATCTACACTGCCATACCCCTTCCAAGCTAGCCCGTTGTCATCTTAGACTGCATCGTCACTCACCACCAGGTGAGATCGCAGTCAAGGACTATCTTGTTATCCATTAAAAAAAAAAAAGTTAATTAAGTGACTAGATCAGGGGTCGGCAACCTTTTGAGTCGGAAGAATCAAAAATTACAATTTACACAAAGTTTTTAAGGAGCCACAAAGTTGTTTCTTGCCAGAGTTGAGTCTGGGCTGAGTGAGACTGAAATCTATAGACCACTGATATATTGCTGCTATTTCTCTCCTATTCTTGGATAGGAGAGAAATAGCGACATATCAGGGTGTGTGATTAAAATGGATGTGTGAATGACGTAAACACCAACTAAAGAATAAAATGCCTGGAAAAGCTTGTGGTCTTTAAAAGACCATATGAAGGATACAACATATTGTTTTTATATTTAGTTTTTGGGTATCCTACATCCCACTTTGTTTTACCGTGACAGAGTCAACTTCTACCCTAAATTTTGCCCTTGTGAAATTACCTAAATCTGTGGGATTTCTGTTGTATCTGGGATAAAAAGTATCCAGTGCTCACCTGTGTAACACCATCTTGAGCTTTGAGCCGGTTCAGTGTCTTGTCAATTAGTTGTGTGTCTGCCTTAGCATCGAAGTCCACTAGAACTTCCAACTGAAAAACATGCAGTGTATTTAAGTATGGGTCACTAAAACCTACTAGCAAGTAGCCCTTATTTGCTAGTATGCAAGTAGAGCCCCTACTTGCATACTAGCAAATAAGGGTTACATGCTTTACATGAGATACAATTAATACCTTTTAAAAGGTAGGTTAATTATATATTATCACTTCAAGTTTTGATGACCTTGAACCTTGGAAACGCAAGAACAGTAAGTACTGATAATAAAAAACATTAAAAGCTATACGTACCTTTGTAGTGATCATTGTTTTTAATTATGAATTTTAGGAATGTTTTGAATTAGCACTAAATGCGATTAGAACTTTATAAATTTTGCGCGAAAACTAAACCAATACGATAAAAAACAATAACAAGAACCATAGACAATTAATATAAGATTATGACAGCTGCTTGTCAGTGTCATATTATTTTGACTTGCATTTGTGATTGGCCATGGAAGTAGAAAGTACTTAATTTTTAGGTAGGTACAACTACCTCCATGTTATTGGCCTATTCACCACAGAATGATACTGTATTCTGTCTCTTTCTAAAACCAAGTAAAACTCTGTACCTATACACTAAAACTCCGTAAAAACATGTACACTATATACAAGAGAAGCTGAGGAGCTCGTCAAAGTTGACCGCAGTCCGAGGAACGTGCGTATACAAAATAAAAATGGCATTGTATTTAAAATTTTAATATAATCAAATACCCAATTCTAAATTCAAAACTTTTATCTTCACTGTGTGAACAAAATACACTTTTTTTCTCAAGTTTTAACTAGAGAACAAAAGTCTATTTTGTTCACGCAGTAAGAAAGACAAACTTTTCGACCTAGTGAGATGAAATATTAATTTTAAATGGTTATGATAAAATAAAACCAATGAAAAACATTTTTTTAAGCATATATTGTATTAAAAATTAAACGATCCTTTTCTTATAATTTAAATTTATTCAACATTAATAATTGATATAAGAGGTGTCAATAATTTATAGATGTATTTAAAAAAGTACATACTATTTTTGTTCCTTCAAATATTTAAAATATTTTTAAAATCTGCTTTTTTTATCGAATAAATAAATATGGCCTTCCATGAACATGATGTAAATAAATTAATATACACAAGTAGTATTACCTAGTAGTATCTTAGCAGTAATAATCAACAAGCAAGAATAAAAAATAGCATTATTATAATGGTGGGGACATATTAAAGAAACTGTCGGGGGTGATTTAAATTTTCAATTTACAGCTGTGTTCTGCACTTCTGTTCACTGCACAACTGTTCGTGCAGCTTAGCCATTTCCCGTTCATTACCTTTTGTAGTGGAAACTCCGCTTTAGTTAGCAATTTCCTATTGTTTTCCAACACCACTGATATAGAGAATAATTCACTAGGGGTGAAAACTGAAAAGTTGGGTTAGTATAAGATTTAATTCCATTGATCGTATTCAATTCCTATACATTAGCGTCAAAATAAATTGAACCATAAGAACATAAAATTAGAGCTTAATTTCGTGTAAGCATTCTAATAAGTTAACGTATTCGGATACGCTCCAAATTAGAATTGGTTGTACTGAATTTATGACTTTACATCAATACACGTAAGGTTAATTTTACTCTGACGCTAATGTCATCGAATACGATCAATTGAATTAAATCTTATACTAACCCTACAGTACAATCAATACAATCTGTGTTGGAATTTTTCATCGGTTTTTCCATAACTGATGAAAAATTTTTTTAACTTAATTTTTCTTAAATCTATTACAAGTTACAACATGGAACGATTCCGCTTCTTTGTACCACTATCTGGCTTCTGCTGGATTGGCTGGAGACATCGATCGTAATCTCTGAAACAAAAAAAAAATTATATCCGACTTCTCTCAATAAGAAGCGATTTTTTTAGATAGAGACGAGATACTTTATTTGACATTAAATGCTCGAAACATTATGTCGATGTCCCATTGAGTTTAATTTTTGGTTTTTTGGGATTTTCCCTGGTGTATACTGACTTTTATATTTTATCTACGACAAACTGATTTCCGCGACTTCGTCCGCGTGGAATAATTTAGCGTGACTTGCTACTATCCGCGAGAAGTTAAGTCCTCTATCTCCGATAATATTTAGTAGATCTTCACCAAAATTAGATTAAGTATTTTTAATAGTATACAATTTATAATAAAGAAATAATTATCAAATTCAGTTTAGATTTGACGAAGCTATGGAGCAAAATCATCAAAAACTTTCATCCCCTATCCCGGATAAACCTTATTGTTTATCAGGATAAAAAGTATTCTATATATTGAGCCGGAGTATCATCTACCATTATACCAAATTTTATTCAAATCTGTTGAGTAGTTTTCGCGTGATACGCGCACAAACAGACAGATAGGCAGACAAAAAGTTAAAAAAAATTGTTTTGGGCTCAGTATCGATAGTAAAGCATCCTCCGATTAAAATTTTTAAAATATATTTTATATACAGAATTCGTCCCGTTACAGTCTTATAGTATAGTATATTCAACGTGTAACAAAAGTATGGGTCAACCCTGAAGGAGGTCAATGTGTACATGAAACTCAGGTTGAAATATGGAAAAAAAAATATTTACCTCCCATAGTAAATCAATCAGCGGATCTTAAATTTTGTACGGGAGGTCCAAATTTTTTTTCATATTTGATCTATGTTCCTTGGGAAAAGTTGTTCAGTTTCATGAGCACATTGACCTCCTTCAGGGTTGACCCACCCTTTTGTTACACGTTGTATATAGATGTGTCGAACTCACCTCTCGTATATCCGACTCCGCGAACGCCGTCGGCCGGAACGTCTCCAGTTGCCTCCGCGGCTCGTCGTCCATGTTGTGCACCGCTCGGTACACCTCCGAGTGTCTCAGGTGGTCCAGGCCCACGGGCGGCTTGTCGAACTTCTTGAAGTTCACCCTGTGACAACACGAAAAATAGGTATCTATCTACTAAAACACTATAGTTATTTGTTTAGAATAGAACAGAATAATTTGTGGAAGCACTGTATACATAGCATAATAGATTTATAAATACACTAGCTTTAACCCGCGGCTTCGCTCACGTTAGGTTAGGTTAGTTTTTTAACCCCCTATTTAACCCTCTTGGGGTTGAAATTTTCCAAAATCCTTTCTTAGCGGATGTCTACGTCCTAACAGCTACCTGTATACCAAATTTCAGCTCGATCGGTCCAGTGGTTAGAGCTGTGCGTTGATAGATCAGTCAGTCAGTCACCTTTGCCTTTTATATATTTAGATATCAAAAATTCCGAGGCCGGCGGGATTCGAATCCACACGCCCGCCCGAGTGTGTTAACCATTACACCACGGCCGAACCACATGTCAGCCACGAAATTAGTGATATGTATCTACTTTTTCAATCAGTTTTATAGCAACTGTTAGCAACATCTAGTAGCGACACATTACTGTTGTCGATCTACTGCTTTAAGTGTAGGTTTACACTTCAATTAAAAAAAAAATTAAAAATTGTACATAGCATAGTTTTGTTACCTATTGTAAATTTTTTTTCTTAAAAAAAGAGCAACTGCTGAGTTTCTTGCCGGCTCTTCTCAGCAGAATGTGCATGCCGAACCGGTGGTAGATTTATGACGTGTCATAAGAGCCACGAGTTGGCCTACATGAAATAAATAAAATTTGAATTTGAATTTTTTATTCAAATAAACTTTTACAAAGTGCTTTCTAAACGTCAAATGAATCTACCACTGCACACTGGTCCGTTCAACAATATAGCAAAGTTTATTTTTATTGCGAGTGCCTAGCTTGAACCCCGAGCGGGCGAAGGATTCTGTAATAGAATTCTGAGTATAGTGAGGGATTCAAAGGCGCAAAAAACAAAAACATTGCTATCGTGTGATACATACAACTTTTCACCTCACTAGTTCAAAAAGGGCGCCTTTGCTCTCTAAAACCAGTGCGCAAAAGTCGTTTTTGCTCACTCGGTGAGAAAAAGTTTTGAACTTTTCTTCTGACGACACTTTTCCTCACTGAGTGAGCAAAAGCGACTTTTGCTCACTAGTTTTAGATAGAAAAGGTGCCCTTTTTGAGCTAGTGAGGTGAAAACTAATATTTCGTCTGGTAGAAGGTTTTGGCCGTTGCTAGTTACCAATGTACCATCAAAGCGATTTAACGTTCCGGCACGATGGCGTGTAGAAACAGATTAGGGGTTTGTGTTGAATGTACACTGCCATAACGATTCCAAGTTAGCCTGCTACAATTTTAGACTCCATCGTCACTTACTATCAGGTGAGATCCTAGTCAAAGACTATCTTGTCATCGAATAAAAAAAACGGATAGAAACGTCTATATATCTGCGAGTTTCGGTTATTCTACGCAGTGCCCCTCCCCCGCCGCGCCGCCCGGCCCCGATGCAAGCTCAAGGTCTTAGCAGCGAGATGACTATATACTCTAAATAGTGACATTGGATTCATTTTTCTAAAACTTATAGTTTTGTAATGTATAGACCTTTTCGTTACGGTACATTTTTCTGACTGGTACCCGTGTGTTTTGGGGTGATTTTAAAGACGTTTCACGTCAAAAAAAGTTTACATACCCCATAGCGTTTCCCTTGATGACCTCCGCTTGTCCCACCAGGGTCTCGGAGATCTGATCCTCGTCGTACTCCGACAGCTGCCACCGCCTCCCCCCAGGGAGGTATAGGGGTCGATCAATAGTCAATGGTCCGAACACAGGGCTCGGTTTTCTACGCTCGGTTCTGCGGTCCTTGTTGTCGGTTCTACGGTCCTTGTTGTCGGTTCTACGGTCTTTGCGGTCGATCTGGTCGGTCTGTGACCCTTGGTCTCTTGACGGGCTGACTGACTGGAATCAAATCAAGAGGATTCATTGAATGAATAGTTCGTGAAGTATTTATGAAATGTAAATATATGGTCTATTATAGTTATACATAGTTAGAAACTAACAATGCAGGCAAACCTATCTATAGGTAACTACTTATAATAAATCTGTAACGAGACGAATTCTGTACATTAAATATATGTTGAAAATTTTAATCGGAGGATGCTTTATTATCGATACTGAGCCCAAAACAACTTTTTTTAAAATTTTTTTGTCTGTCTGTCTGTTTTGTAATGTACAGAATTATTATAAGTATAGATTGTCAGAAGCTTATCAGTATGACGTCATTTTGTAACGGCCAACTTGGAATGAACGTAATGTACGTGTCAAATTGATAACCTCCATTTTGATATAGATTAAAAATAAGATCGATAAAGATGGATTACCAACTTTTCTCATTCTCAAGTCTTCGAGAGATCTTCTCAATTCCTCCCTCTTCACAGCGTCCAGTTCTTCTCCAGTGAGGCTGGGCTTCGTCACACGGATGTGGATTCCACTCCTCGCTTCATCATCAGGCGTCATTTCGGTTATCTCCACGGAATGTGGTGGCTTCGGAGGTCCGTTGCCTTGGGTCTTTGGTTGGAACTGCTGCTGGTAGTACTGATGGGTTTTCACGCGGGCAGCAGCTAGTTATGGATAAAAATCTCCTTAATGCCGGGCATTGACGATCAGTTTTTCGCGTCAGTTGAACTGACGTCCATCCAAAATTTGATCGTGAGTGTCGAATCGTCACTCCAGAATTTTAACTGACGACGCGCCCGGAAATTTTTCGTGACTACCATAAATCCACGGCGTGTCACGCCAAACTGCCCGTGAGTGTCATTCCAATGGCGCAGGGTTCCCAACTTAGGGCTTTTAGCCCCAAATTTAGGGCGGAATTTTGCTTATTGGGATTTTTTTAGGGCCCAAAAAAAATTAGGGCTATTTTTAGGGGCATAAATAAATTTTCAAGCGTCACTTAATTGACTGACCAAAACGAGTAAATAAAGCAAAACGTCTATGATATTCCGGAATAATATGCTTAAAATCGTTTTAGCTAAAGCGTTTTGAAAATATTTCAATACATTAGCGTTGAACATGCTTTTTCGATATATAATTTCTATCCATAGGTATAGTTAATATAGTGAAAAACAAATTACGAAACCGATTTCTCTTTTCATTTTAAATTGCTTTCTTTCTTGTTTTTTGGAGAGTATATGGCAACAAACAGTAGCTGCAGCAAGAATTAATGTTTCTTCTTCGGAATCCGAATTCATTTTTTTTCTTATTTGACGCAAATAAACCTATTTGTACAACCCTACAACAGCCCGACCGATCAAAAACTCAAGAGCCGGAGTGACGCCAGTGAGTGGGGACATTTAGTTGGCCTAAACCATTTGGAGTGACGCCACAGTTTTAGGTCTGGACTGACGCGAAAAACTGACCGTCAATGCCCAGCTTAAATAACAAGTAAAGAGGTGATACACATGAAGTATTTATTAGACACCGTCATAAACTAGTAACACCATACTATCGTCTGCGTAAAGTGCAAAAGTCCTTCGTGGGGCGAGTATATGCTTTTATAACTTGATCCCAAAAGAATTGGTAGATTTACCATTACATTTTAAACAGTATGTAATTGTGTACATTTAATAAGTAGAAGTTATTACACAGTTAATGAATTCCTTAATGAAAAAGTTGCTTGGAACCAATCTGCTTTGCTTCAGCTGTCCACAAGATAGAAAAGCTACATATCGTAATTTTTTTTGTTTTGAAAAGAGCAACTGCTGAGTTTCTTGCCGGCTCTTCTCAGCAGAATCAGCATTCCGAACCGGTGGTAGAGTTATGGCGACTGAGTGCGGCAGTTAGTGTCAATAGTATAGTTTACACACCTTGATTTTGTTTCTGGATAACTTTCTGTTCTTGAACGAATTGCCTTTTTGCGGATTCCTGAAAACAAACAAACAGACAATCTAGTAACACCATACTAATTATCATCTGCGTCCTGCGCATCATGGTTTCTACAGACCATCGTGTCGGAACGCTAAATTGCTTGGCGGCACGTGTTCGACGGTAGGGTAGTAACTAGCCACGGCCAAAGCGTCCGACCAGATAAAAGGCGTTATTGTACTGGATTAGGAGAGCATTGTACGTCTTCTGCGAATTCTGCGTATACTTGACCCACAGGCTGCACGTGTATAACGTTTGACAAAACGCTTTAAAAAGTTTAGTGTGACTAATTAGTCACGCTTCTCTAGGCGATTAGTCACTAATGCAGGCGAAAATGCTCAGTCTTCAACACCGACGTAATTCCGAAACAGGCAAGACCGTTTATATAATTTTTTTTTATTTTTTTTTTATTCGATGACAAGATAGCCCTTGACTGCGATCTCACCTGATGGTAAGTGACTATGCAGTCTAAGATGGTAGCGAGCTAACTTGGTAGGGGTATAGCAGTGTAAATTCAACCCATACCCCTAATCGGTTTCTACACGCCATCGTGCCGGAACGCTAAATCGCTTGGCGGCACGTCTTTGACGGTAGGGTGGTAACTAGCCACGGCCAAAGCCTCCCACCAGACCAGACCAGAGGCAATTTAGAAATTATAAATTCCTAAATTGCCACCGCCGGGAATCGAACCCGAGACCTTTCAGTTATAAGACCATAGCGCTCACCACTGCGCCAGGGAGGTCGTCGTATGGAGAAAAGACCGCTCGTATTTCGTCTTAAGTATGCTTTAAAACACACCTTCATGCTAATCTGCGAGATCTGTTGGTTGAGTGACTCCAGCTTGCTGTTGATGATGGTGGGGAGCTCCGCCAGCGTCGCCATCTGCACGCGCAGCTGCTCTAGCTGCTGCTCTGCTGGCGCTGTAGGATCTAGAAAGAAAGAAAATACTTTTTTCACCTCACTAGCTCAAAAAGTCTAAAACCAGTGAGCAAAAGTCGTTTTTACTCACTCGGTGAGAAAAAGTGTTGTCTCAAGAAAAGTTCAACCCTTTTTTCACTGAGTGAGCAAAAATGTCTTTTACCCACTAGTTTTAGACCGCAAAGGTTTTACTCACTCAGTGAAAAAAAGGGTTGTCTCAAGAAAAGTTCAACACTTTTTCTCACTGAGTGCGCAAAAACAACTTTTGCTCACTGGTTTTAGACAGCAAAGGCGCCCTTTTTGAACTATTTAATTATTTATTAATTTTTCTGTACATTATAATCTTAAAAACTAACTACTACCTACTACTACTACTAGTGAGGTGACTCTGCAAATTTTATATGCACAATTTATATGCGTTTGAAGTTGGTTTTGTAAAAAAAATTAAGCAGAAGAAGAGTACAGAGTAGACATACTTACATAAAAAAAATCGGACGAATTGAGAACCTCCTCCTTTTTTGGAGTTCGTTTAAAAAGTGATTGACAGGAAAACAACCTCAAAAAAACATAAAAAAAAAAACTTCACGCACTTACCAACCATATTTTCAACAGTTCTCAAAATCTCTGTCGCTATGCTTTTCGGCTCCATTACAGATTCTTCTGAGCTTTTCTTTTTAAAGTTTTTTCTCTTTCCTACTATTTAAAATGGCGATGACAGATGATTCCAAAGTCCCCTGGCCACTTGACCGTTGCCTAAAAAAAAAGAAAACAGCTATGGATCAAGCTGTAATGAAAAAAAAACCGACTTCAATATACCGATATAAAGAATAACTGAAAAGGGAAAAGTGTCCATATCTTGGAACCTACCGAACCGATTTGACGCAATCTTTACTGTTTCCTAAGTTGAAATCAATGTATTTTTTTTTGAATAGCGAGCAAATGAACAGGCGGGTCACCTGATGTTAAGTGATTACCGCCGCCCATGAACACTTGTAGTACCTGAGGCACCACCAATGCGTTGCCGGCTTTTCAGGAATTTATTGGTCCGCCCCTTGAATAACCCCATATTGAAATTAAGAGAAAAAAAAAAGATTGATCACAATTCGATTAATAGTTTCCGAGAAATGCGTGGACAAACATAAATACATACATCTATAAAATTTTGTATAACTAATTGGAAGCCCTAATAGATTAACCACATCATATTATGTGAATATTTTCTATTAATATTTTGTAGTACCAATAATAATATTACATATTACATAGATACGTGTCGAATTGATAAACTCCATTTTTTGAAGGCAGTTAAAAATAGATTTTAAGTACTTAATCAGTTATAATTTGACTTACCTAATTAAAAACCACTTATATAACACCATGAACACCACACCTACCCACACACTGTCTACTGATTACTGATCCTGCCAAAAAATCATTTGTAACCGATTGAATTGACGCCAAGCTATTCAAACGTCTTTATCTGCATACTAGCTGTTGCCCGCGACTTCGTACGCGTGGATTTAGTTTTTAATAATCCTGTGGGAACGCTTTAATTTTCCGGATTAACGGCAGGATCTCCGAAAACAGCCTGTTTTTGATTCAATAGTAAACAATCAAATATTCTTTGTTTTGATAGGTTAAAAATATATGTTGTAGTTTAATACGCGTTCTAAATTATTTTACCGTTCAAAAGTCCATATTTTGAACTTCACTCGATCAAATAATATTCCGAAAACAGTGTAGTTTTTAATTGCTTTTCAGGTTGTATTTATGTTGTATCAAAGTTAAACTAAAAAAAAAATGTCAAAAAACAGACAAAAGCTTTTAGAAGAATATTTTACCGTTAATTTTTCTCTAAAAAGTTTTCTTTTTTTTTATCATGACTGTTTTACATTTTTTATAACAAAGTGGCTCGTGCACCTCACTTCAATTGCTTGCAAGTTACTGCGGCCGAAGATCGTGCCCTTAAGGCCCAAGACACGGAGCTGCTCGCGAAATTCTTTAATTTGGTTTTTCGCCATTTGTAAACTAATACGACAAAGTAGGCTTATGGTATTCAAATTGCGCCAATGACAGTATCATCTTCACAGGTTTATATACTAATATTTACGTAAAAGTATCCAGTTTAAGAAATTAATCAAAATAATGACTAATTTGTGAGTAACTCACGTCAAACTCATTATTTTTACTAATTTCTTAAACTGGATACTTTCACGTTAAGATTACTATATACACCTGTGAAGATGATACTGCCATTATCGCAATTTGAATACCATAAGCCTATTTTGTCGTATTCGTTTATAAATGGTGAAAAACCAAATTAAATTTGAATTTCGCGGGCAGCTCCGTGTCTTGGGCCTTAATAAATAGCCTTCGGTTCGGTTCTCGTCGGGTGACCGCCCTCGACCACCGACTTACCGCATCGCATTGTTCGCCCGCGCTATTTTTTTCTTTTTGCTCGGCTTCTAAGAGTCGTACCGAGATATTGAATAGTCTGTAACCTTCCTCAATAATTGGGCTATCAGATAAAAAAAGAATTTTTCAAATCCGACTGATAGTTCCAGAGATTAGCGCGTTCAAACAAACAAACTCTTCCACTTTATTAAATTAATACAGAAGATACATCTACCTACATCTATATATATAAAATTCAAAGTCCTGACTGACTGACTGACTGACTGACTGACTGAGATATCAACGCACAGCCTAAACTACTGAAGTGAGAAACTTGAAATTTTTACAGTTGGTTCCTTTTATGACGTAGGCGCACACTAAGAAAGGATTATTGGAAATTCCACCCCTAAGGGGTTTAAATAGGGGATGGAAGTTCATATGAAACTCCGTCATTTTTCAAGCTGTTCTCATCGAAGTTGGTATTTGAGCTTTTAGTTAAAAATAAAGAAGTACGTGTGTCACAGTTTTTGAAAATTCCACCCCAATACCTAATTCCACGCAGGCGAAGTCGCGGGGGCAAAAGCTAGTACTTATAATAAAACTGTAACGGGACGAATTTTGTACATTAAATATATTTTGAAAATTTTAATCGGAGGATGCTTTATTATCGATACTGTGTCCAAAACAAATTTTTTATTTTTTGTCTGTCTGTGCGCGCATCACGTGAAAACTACTCAACGGATTTGAATGAAATTTGGCAAAGTATTGGCCGTGGCTAGTTACCACCCTACCGTCAAAGACGTGCCTTCAAGCGATTTAGCGTTCCGGCACGATGGCGTGTAGAAACCGATTAGGGGTATGGGTTGAATTTACACTGCCATACCCCTTCCAAGTTAGCCCGCTACCACCTTAGACTGCATCGTCACTTACCGTCAGGTGAGATCGCAGTCAAGGGCTATCTTGTCATCGAATAAAAAAAAGTTTTCTTCTCTGGCAATTCTTTTCATGGCAATGACATCTTGAAAGGCGTAATTTTTAACTTCAACATATTACGTGTACAAACTAATTTTTTTTTCTTTGAATTCGGTATTTTAAAAAGAATTTTTATTTATATATTAAAAAATTCCACTGCTGATCGCTCCGGATCGTACGTTGTCACTTACCATCAGGTGATATCGCTCATTTGCGATAAGGGTGACATAACTCAAAATTCACCAATTTTAGTGTCGAACATTTATAAGTACTTTTTATTTATAAAAACAACATTACGCTAAGCACAAAAAAATAAGAGCGAGAGAGATTGTGACTTAATGCTCTGTCGCTTTGTTGGCCGCTGTGTTGTTTCGAGACCGCAGCATCCACGAAACATTACTCTCTAACGAGAGAATTCTCTCATCGTCGATTTTGAATTATGCCACTCTTGTCGCAAATGAGCGATATCACAGCAAAGGTCTAACATATCATCGAACACAAAGAATCATTGAGGCTTGGCAATGGAGTTGAATGATTTTAATAATAGATGCACAAATTGCTATGTGGTGATTGATTAGGAATTCTCGAATACGCAATACTTGATTCAAAATTTGTTTATGAAAGACTGATCTAAATATATAACTTCAAGCTAACTCCGCCCGGATTTAGCGTGGTTTTTTTATGACCTGAAACGTCTTTAAAATAACCCCAAAACATACGGGTACCAGTCAGAAAAATGTACCGTAACGAAAAGGTCTATATCGTCTCACCTTAATAACTACAAAACTATAAGTCTTAGAAACATGAATCCAATGTCATTATTTAGAGTATATAGTCATCTCGCTGCTAAGAGCTTGAGTGTGCATCGGGGCCGGGCGGGGCGGCGGGGGAGGGGCACTGCGTAGAATAACCGAAACTCGTAGATTTAGACGTTTCACGTTAAAACCAACGGCCGTGTGCACCGACACATCCCCACCCGTTTTTTTTAATTATAACAGGGTGTCCTCTTTCTTAGAAAGGGAGGAAAAATGATATGAGGAACCTAAGTCCTAACAGTGATTTTCAAATACCTATTCAATAGCCACTTAACATAATTCATCGACTTTCATTTTTTTCTTTTTCACAACATGGCGTCTGGTGGTCGCCATATTGAATTTTGATTACTGTCAAGTCTTTATGGCAGTTTGGTTATCAAAGAAAGATCATTTTTCTTTATTAAAAACTTTGTTTTAAGTACGTATATGTATAAAACAATTTAGTCGAATACCCAATCCAAATATTTTTTATACATTGGCCTTACATTCACTTTAAATATTTCTTTTTAGGATCTAATTTAGACTACCAAATCCCCTCCTTACCATTAACTAAGTGACAAAAAAGAAACACAAAGTAAATTTTTTGAAGATTTTTATTTTATTTTTCTCTAAATTTGTGTAAACCTAGACAGTATACTTTTACGAGATTTATTTTCTTCTTTTCTAACATCTAACTCGGCTTTTTTGCTTTTTGCTTTTCGTGTTTTTCCATCTTTTTCTAGTTTAACTGCTTCGTTTTCGTTCAATCTTTCTTCTTCTTCTACGTTAAGTCTTCCTTCTTCTTTTTCTCCCGACATCTCTGTCTTCTCTATCTCGATAGCAATTCCTACCGATTGCTTGTACTCTTCAATGCTTCTTATTGTCTTATCAATTGCTGAAGCGAGGAGAGCCGATTTTCGATTGATTTCTAGTAAATCCTCCTGAAAACATTTTTTTTATTGAATGATAACATAGAAGTTTTTGTTAATTTGTGGTTATTACAAAGTTAGTGACTCTCTTAATCACAAAGTTGCATGGAATCAATCGGCTTGGCATCCAGCTACCCACAAGATAGTGTAATAAGTTATTACATTGTAATATTATGTAGCTATATATATTGTAACATTTTGTTATGAAAAGAGTAACTGCTGAGTTTCTCGTCGGCTCTTCTCAGCAGAATCTGCATTCCGAACCGGTGGTAGAGTCATGACGTGTCATAAGAGCTACAAGTTGCCCCACATGAAATAAATAATTTTGAATTTTGAATTTTTTTGAATTTTAAACTTTACTCTAAGGTTCAGTTACACAAGAAATGTTTCTTGAATGTGATCGGGTAGAAACAGTTTGCGATTATCCTATGCGAAAACTTTCCATACAATTTTCGCTCACGATTAAACATTACATTACATTATTATTAATACATTACTGCAGCGGCCAGCAAAAGAGGCATTGATGGAAGAACGTATAAGTCCATCAATGCCTAGTTGTGGCCGAGGCTTGTATAGTATTTTTCTCAAATAATGCGCGGAAATTAAATACAATTTACTTTTCAAAATCAATGACGAACAACGAACAACAATAATTTTTCCCTTATTCTTAACGTGTTCATTAGTTTTTTTTTCAATAAGCAGCTTTTTATTTGCAAGCCAGTTCGAAATTTAAATAATACCTTTGATAAATTACCTCCTTGGTTGCCATGATTCGGAGTAAAAGATCGTTCCATTTTTGAATTACACGACAAATAGGAGTTTACTGTAATTTATTTGGTTGCTAAACTACGACAGATATGGATTTTCATACAACTTTTACCGGCCGCTGCTCACATGTATTTGGCCAGTACAGCAATTTCGATTTACCTCAAAGAAGGTTGTCAAAATAATTCTCAAATGTCTAAGCATGTTTGAAAAAAAATTATTACAAAAACTCGTACCAGTTAAGTAATTCTCGAATAATAGTGCCGAAAATTTCACTCCCATTCAAGAAACTTCCCTTGTGTAACTGAACCATAACACTTACCTTCGTAAACTCTGGAGTGTGAGATCCACTCTTAAATCCTTTTAAAGACTCTGGTGTCTCTGATCCACCTTTCAATCCTGGTTTTGTAAAAACTGGCTCAGTCCTTCTCGCCGGAGATATAGGCGGTGTTTCTAATGGAGGACTGTATAACACCCTCACTATCTTTGTATCTATATGGGGTATCATACCGTTTACTATAACAACTTCATCTTCATGAACACTTTCGGGTGTGAAGGAACAATCACGAGGTACGAACGTGGTTTCTTCGGGTGCAGGTGTGTTCAGTCTAAATATGTATACATCTCTTAATGGAGACGGTATTTCTTCTGGTGATGGAGATTTAATACCGCTTGCATCTCCAGCTTTAGATTTCAAATCCATTTGTAATAACAGTTTTTGCTGATCAATTGTAGCACCAGCTTGGGATATTTCAGATAAACCTTTTTGAATGGAAATTTTCTGGCTTGCATCCATATCTATGGATTTGGATGATCTTGATTCGAGACTCGCTTGCTGTGATGTATAGCTTGCTGCTGAAATGCTACTCGATTCAAGTTTTCCTTCGACTGCTGCATAGCTACTCTTAGAAAGATTTCTCGATTCTAAACTAGCATCCATCCCTACATAACCACCTGTAGAAACACTACTTGTTTCATGTTTTCCTTCCATTGCTAAATAGCTGGCTTCAGAAACACTGTTTGCTTCGAGATTTGCTTCCATTTTTGCATAGCCTCCCTTTGCAATGCTCCTTGATTCAAGACTTTCGTCTATAGCTGTATAGCTTCCCTTTGCAATACTTCTTGATTCTAGACTTCCGTCCATAGCTAAATGGCTTTCCTTCGCAATACTCCTTGATTCTAGACTTCCCTGCAAAGCTGTATAGCTTCCCTCCGCAACACTCCTTGATTCTAGACTTCCCTGCAAAGCTGTATAGCTTCCCTCCGCAACACTCCTTGATTCTAGACTTCCCTGCAAAGCTGTATAGCTTCCCTCCGCAACACTCCTTGATTCTAGACTTCCCTGCAAAGCTGTATAGCTTCCCTCCGCAACACTCCTTGATTCTACACTTCCTTCTAGAGTTGAATAGCTTTCCTTTGATATACTCTTTGATTCAAGATTCGTACCTGCTTCATAACCATAGCTTGCTTCTATGTCAGTTTCTGATGTTGCCAAAGCCATAGATTTTGTACCTTTTTTCACTCGCCTCTTAGTTGACTTTGAAGTTGCAGTTTTAGATTCCTGTAAAGTTTGTAAATCTAATTCCACAGATTGACCATTTACAACAATTTCATTTTCTAAGGTCAAGCCATAAGCTACATCTACGCTTTGCGCAGAATATTTACTTGATTTAGATTTTATGCTCACTTTAGCTTGTGATTCTACATCTTTTAGAGTCTTAAAAGATGCCTCCGATTTTAAATCAAAGGTAGCCACTGCTTGGACATCTGAAATTTGAGTTCTCTTTGTTTCTAATTGTTCTGAAGATTGCAAACTAATTTCAAAGTCTGCTGCCGTATCAAACGATTGAGATCTACTTTTAATTCCAACGGAAGAATCTTCAAAAGAAACACTCTTTTGACTAACTTTACGAGCTTCAACATCCATGCTTACATTCGTCAGTTTCATTCTAGCATCAGAAGATTCAATTGTCTCCATAGTTTTAACATCCGATATCCAAAATTGATTCTTTTTGACTACATCACTAAATTCCTCCATATGCAGGATCTCTTTTTCATCTTCGTACGCGGCCTCAAAAGTTAACGTGTAACTTGTATCTGCTTTCCCAACTCCGTATAAATCTTTTGCCGGTTTTACTATATGCAATTCAGTTTCTTGTGGTGATTGGACTCTATATTCATGGCCAACAGTGAAACCAAATACATATTCTTGAGTAAAAGGCGATGAAGGGGCTGAAGATATGGTAGATGAGGCACTACTCAAATCAATATCTTTAATATCGACTGTTACTTCTTTAGTAATTTCCAAAGCAGCTTTCTTTTCCTCTTGCTCTTCGGCTAATTCGACGGTGTATTTACTGACATCGACTATTTCTTCTTTATCAATAATAACATTAGCAAATGTACTCTTAGCAACAGCAATTGCAGTTGATTCAACTATTAAGACTTTAGCTTGAATATCTACCTTGGATCTTTTACTTGTGTAGTCAGCAGCATCTTCGTAAATCGTAATAGTTGAATGAAAAACTGGTGTAAACGCCTCATATGTTAGTTTACATTCTTTGGACAATAATTTTGATAATACTGTAAACTCCGTTTCTACCTCACTTGTATGAATTACAGTTACTAACGCAACAGGTTGTACTATTGGTACAATTGTATATTGAGATTCTTTCTTATCTAGTTTCTCAGCTTCTATAATTTCTAGTTTGGGTTCTTCTGAAAAAATTATGATTGTATTGGGTAACTTCAGTCCTTCCAAATAAGTTGTAGCTTTTTGACTTGCTGGTTTAATAGTTTCTGTAAGTTTCTTTACTTTTTCTTCAAATGTAATTATAGAATTTTCAGCAGCTATTAAAACAGGGCTTTCAAGTAATATTTTAGGTGTTTTCTGTACAATTTCTTCAATTACCAGATCTTTGTCTTTTGACTCGAGTGGAAAGACAAGACTACCTTCAGTCGCTTTTTGTTCTATTATTTCAATATGTGCCTGTTGACTTGTCGTTTGTGTAACATCGAAAGTTGTTTTAGATTCTTCTGAAAGTAGCAATGATGTTTCAGCTGCTGTTAAATAAACTGCCTCTAATACAGTTTGTTGTTGTTTTACCTCAACTATAGGCAATTTTAAATTTTCTTCTCTTGGTTCTTCAGAATATACAACCGTTATATTGGTGCCTTTAAATTCTCTCATTTTTACATCGGCTTGCTCACTTGTTGTTGAAACTACTGTAAACGTGCCCTTAGGTTCATCAGGTACAACTGCTATTGTCTCAACGACGGGTAAAAAGTGATCTTCTATTAAGGTTTGCGGTTTAAAATCTTTAACGTGAGGAACATCAACTGTTATTTCCTGAGGTTCATTAGGGGTTACCGTACTTATTGTTAAAGGTTTAATTTCTTCTAAAATTACATTAGCTATATCACCTGTTATTGCTGGTGCTTCAAATCTACCACACAGTGGTCCTTCTGGCACAATAGCAAGGGTTTCTGCTGCATTTCGTACAGGTTTTTCTAATAGAGATTCAAATTCTTTTTCTTTGTAGGTGAAATTTTTTAAGTTTTCATTCTTGGGTTCTTCAACGGAAACAACAGTCACGGAAGCAGTTTTAAGTTCTTCAATATCAATATCTGCTTTCTCTTCAACAGGTTTAAGTATTATGAGATTCTCATCTTTTGGCCCTTCCGGTAATATTTCCACTGTCGTAGCGACTGGCAATAAAGAATCTTGTAGCAAAGTTTGTGGTTGCTTTTTTAGATACTGTAGTAATTCCAATTCCTCCTCTTTTGGTTCTTCAACTTGCACAAGTGATGTTGTTATTGCCTTAGATTCTTCAATCATAATATTAGCTTGTTTATTTATTTTTTCCATGAGGTTGAAGTCTGTTTCGGGACTAGTCGGGGATACTAATATCGTTTCGGCAACAATCAAACCTCCTTCTATTAATGCTCTGGGTCGTTTTGTTTCGATTTGTGGAATTTCTAGATTTCCGTGGTGAGGTCCCTCTGCTAAAATTATAGTGTTCTCAGCAACCGTTAGAATAGAAGCTTCTATATTGGTATTTGCCTCTTTATCGATAACTTTTTGTATTTCTACAGCTTCGTGCCTAGGTTCTTCAACAGTGACAGAAGAAACAGTTGCAGTTTTTAATTCAACGACTTCAACATGAGCTTGTTGTTTCAAGTTTTCGTTTGTCTCAAAAGCTACTTTAGGTTCTTCTGGTAATATAGTGAACGTTTCAGCAGCAGTCAAGTACTTTTCTTCTATAAAAGGTTGAGTGTGCTTTGCTGTAAAATCTAATACCTCTACATTTTTTTCTTCTGGTTCTTCAACTTGTGTGACAGTAATTTCGGTGGCCTTTGACTCCTCAATACTTATAGATGCTTGTTGATTAAAAGCTTTGATTGAATCAAATGGTTCTACAGGTGGTTCAAAAGGCAAAATAGTTGCTGTTTCCCCGACAGATAAAACTGACTTTTCTTTCAGTGCTCCAGGTTCCTTTGGAATGATTTTTACCACATCAAAAGTATCTTGTTCTGTTTCAATAAGAGACACTTCAGTGATTTCAGCTACAACCTTAGCGTCAATATCTACTTTAGCTTCCTTTTTTTGGGCTTTGGATATGATGAACTCTTCACAAATAGGTTCTTCCACGGAAGTCGAAGTTGTTTCAGGTAAAACTAAGACAGACTTTTCCAGAAACACATCACTTTGCCTCCGCTTTGTTTCAGATTGTATTACTTCTTCATATACTGGTTCTTCTGGGAAAACCTCAAACACCTCGCTTGCAACTATTTCGTCTACTCCAACTTTTACTGTTTCCTCAGTAATTTTTACCACATCTCTGTTTTCACTCTTTGGTTCTTGGATGATTGCTATCATTGTTTCTGCAATCGACTTTAGATGATCTGCAATTGTGTATCTTGGTGACGCACTTATTGTTTTTGAAACGTCTAATATATCTAAATCCGCTTCATGTACAATAATCTCGCTGGTTTCAGCGACTGATTTTATGGCCCTTTCAACCTTTACAGGTTGTGGTATTTGTACGATTGGTTGAGGGATATCAACCATTCCAACAGTTTCTTCTTCTGTGAAAATTTCAATTGTTTCCGCAATGGCTTGGCTTGGTTCTAATAGTGGTTTTGGCTTGCGTTCTTCGGTCTCAATCATTTCAATAAATTCACTTCTTTCTTCCTCTTTTATCTCAGAAGTTTCCACTATGGACTTTACTGGCTTTTCAATCGAAATCAGGGATTTCTCAACTAGCTTTGATTCCTGTACAATATTTTCTTCTTTTTCCATAGTAACAGTTGTTTGTTCAGATATCAATTTTAGTGGTGTTTCAATAGCCGGATAAGCTTGTTTAATATTAACAGACATAACTTGCTTTATGTTGAGTAAAGGCTCTATAACTTCTGATATCTTTTGAACTGCAAGCTTCTTTGCTGTATCTTCATAGGCCGTTTCACAGGTCTGTAAAAGTTCTTGTTTTTCCTCCTCAAATACTTGTTCTGCTGGGATCTCTTCAATGGATTCTATGACTACAGTAGGTGGCAATGACGGTTCTCTAAATTGTCTATAGAAGACGGAAACTTCACATCTATAGTAGATAATACCCGATTCCTTGACATCAGATTGATTCATACTTTCAGACATTCGTCTCATTTGTTCTTCGAAAATTGCATTTTTATTCGTATAAACATGTGCTTCTACTATAGCAATGTAGGTCAAAGGTACAGTCACATCATCTCTTGAAGTTGATTCAGTGTCATATGAAGGCATTTTTGAATCGTACTTCGTTTTGGATTCAGAATAGCGTTTTTCTTCTTTCATTTCCCGAACTTCATATGACTGTGTTTTAGTTTCATATATTTCTTCAAAAAGTTTTTTAGTATCAAAACTTTCTTCTCGAAAAGGATGACCTTCAGAAAACTCATTACTTTCTCGCTTACTTTTGTCGAAAGTCTTTTCTTTAAAAGAAGAGCCATACATAAATTCATCCCCTGTTGGCCTTTCATCAAAAACCTTTTTACTAAAAGAAGCATCATTTGAAAACTCGTCGTTTGTTCTACTTTCTCTTTTTGAAGTCGATGTTTGACTAGTATGAAATTCTTTATCGTCATATCTTTCTTCCTGTCCCGTTTTTCGCAAAAACTCCGAAATGACAATATTCATTCTATCAGTAAGCTCTGCTGGTTTAAGACCCTCTATTTGAGCAATCTTGGCTCCAGACAGTTTAGGTTTTCTTATTTCTTCAACTCCATCTATAATTTTGTCTTTTCTAAAATCACTATCGTCATAATGTATTTCGTGAATATATTCATGATCCTCTTTCCTTTTTTTGTAGGATGTTTTTGAAAAGCGATATCTTTTTTCTACTGGAATTAACTTATATATATTAATCATAACTTTAGTCATTTGTAAAAGAAACCTTTTTAGTAGCAAAATACTTTGACGTGAAGATTGCACAGAAGCACGTATACGTGGTATAACTTGCAATCCAACGTTATAAACTCTTTGCTTGGCTAGCTCTATGTCAGTTTTGATATCAATTTTAACTGTATCAACTATCTTTTTATCAAGTTTATCTGTTTTTATTTTTTCAGTACCTGTCTTAAACATACCAGTTCTCTGACGAACAGTGCCAGCCTCAATTGCCTCGTCAATATCTTGTCGAGTCAATAATTTTCTCTCTTCCGCATTAAGCGTTGAATCCATTTGGATATCAAAAGCCTTAAACTTTTTAATTTCATCTGCAACGCGTATTTCTGTTTTACTTGCCACTTTTGATGATATTTCTTCATCTTGCACTTTATAATGATCATCTTCGAAAGAAACTCTTTTAGTTAATTTAACTTTTTCTTTATTTGATTGTTGTAACGATTGCTTTGATATTTTTTGGGTTTTTGATACAGCTTCACCGTCTTCATAGAATAAAGGCTCATTTAATTTGAACACTGATTTATTCTTTAATTGATTAGCTACAGAAACAGCTTTACTTAGACTTTCTTCTATAATCTGTTTAGCAGCTTGTTTTATTTTACGTAAATCACTCTCCTCTTCTAAAATACTTAAGTGTTGATCTCTTCCAATTTCGAGAATTTCTTTTTTCTCAATGAAACTTTTATCGCTTACATCTTGCTTTGATATTTTTTGTGTTTTTGATATAGCTTCACTGTCTTCATATAATAAAGACTCATTTAGTTTGAACTCTGATTTATCCTTTAGCTGATTAGCCACAGAAACAGCTTTACTTACACTTTCTTCTATAATCTGTTTAGCAGTTTGTTTTATTTTACGTAAATCACTCTCCTCTTCTAAAATACTCAAATGTTGATCTCTTCCAATTTCGAGAATTTCTTTTTTCTCGATGAAACTTTTATCGCTTACATCTTGTTTGAAAGATATTTCTTGCATTTGTTTCACATCTTTCTGTTCTGCAAGCTTCTTTATCTTTTCAAAATCGACGATAACATTTTTATCAAAAACTGCTTTCTGCTTAACCCTCTTCCCTTCAGGGTCGTATTGTTCGGAAACAGGTAGTTTATATTTGGTTTCTGGTGGTAATTCGTCAAGGCTGAGTTCAGGAAAGACATCTTTGTAATTAAGGTTTAATATTATAGGTTCTTCTAAAGTTCCGGCACCGAAAGGCTTATAGGGTTTAGAAGCATCTAGAATTTCATATTCAATGTCTGTTTTCGTTTGTTCAGTTGATTGTTGTGTCTCTATTTGAACCTGTCTACATTCCTGAACGTTTGATCCTTGGTCTAAATCATCTGGTCCTATCGGTACATAAATATCTTCAGAGTCATCGAGTATGGGGTCATAGAGACCACTGAAAAAGAAAGATTTAATCTATAATTCCATATCTATGTCATTACGGCTAGCCGTTATGAAAAACAGCGCCGTTTTGTAATGCGGCGGTTCTTTATTTAATTAAAAGTTCTTTTGAATACTACATGCTATTATAAAATTAAAAAAGTGAAGATAAAAATGCGGTAAAAACAAAATCGGATTGGGAAAAAATAAATCTATCATAGACACAGCATGCTTTCAACCAACGAAAAATTCCAAAAAAGCCTTAGCAAAATCCATTACAGCTACTACAAAAAGGAATTCAATTAAGTAATTAAATAAAAAATATATTTGTTTTATTTTTAGAAATAATTAATTATTAATAGTTTTAATTTTAGAAATAACTGTAAATCTCTATGCATTAAATGAAACCAAAATGGTTTAAAAAATATTTATAAAAAAGTAAAATAAAAAAATACTTAATACAAAAAGTGATCTATAAAATTTAATGTTCTATAAACATAAAAAATTGCTATTTAGATTTAATTTTATTATTTATAATTTAGGATTCTCTATAAGTATGAAATAAGGTAAATACTTTATATTAGGTACCTATTTATACTCCTAGTTAGTGTATAAAATCTTAATAGGTAGATATATAAAAAAAATATATATAAAACAAAGTCGGGTTTGTTCGAACACTAATACTCTAGAACTGTGCTCTAGAACGGCTGGACCGATTTTAATGGTTATTGACTTGTTGTGTTTGTCTCCGTACCGAATAGCCGAATAACTATTAAAAACCTTGAAAAATTGAGGAAAAAAAATTATGAAAAAATTTCATTTTCTCATATATTTTTCATTTAATTTTGTATTGTACGGGTCTTTTAATGGCAAGGAAAGTGACCTTTTATCCCAGAAAAACAGTAACCTAAGTCACGCGGACGAAGTTGCGGCTAAAAGCTAGCAAGGTGTATTTTATGTTGTAACTTGTTAAAAAAAATTATAAAATTATGACAGTAAAAACATGAATTATGATAAATAGAAAAACTTTAAAACGGAAATCGCTGCACGAAATCGGTTTAAGATGACAAAAACCCACAAGTAATTAACCAAAATCATCAATAATCACTTTCACTCTTAAAGCACTTAAAACAGCACAAAAAAAACTTTAAAAAATTTCTAATAATAAAAAAAATGCATAAAACTGAAGAATTCAAACAAAAAAGTTTGAATTAACTGATTTCAAGACCAAGAATTACTTTCACTTAAAACAGCACAAAAAACCTTGAAAAAAAATCTCTAACAATCAAAAAAATGCACAAAACTGAATGGTTTAAACAAAAAAAGTTTGAATTAACTGATTTTTGTAGACCAAGTAGAATTTCATAATTAATAACCCGCTAAAGCATTATAGGTGATGTTCGGCCAATTACTGAATGAACACTTGCCTATCTATATTCTATACCTAGCGTGTCTTGACCTTTGTAAGCTAAATTAGGGCTGTTAGTCATTAGGGTTCCACAAAAGTGCATCGCGGGATCGACAGCCATCCATCTATCCAGAGAGACTTTAGATCTAGGTATATATATAAAATTCAAAGTCCTGACTGACTGACTGACTGAGATATCAACGCCCAGCCTAAACTACTGAAGTTAGAAACTTGAAATTTTTACAGTTGGTTCCTTTTATGACGTAGGCGCACACTAAGAAAGGATTATTGGAAATTCCACCCCTAAGGGGTTTAAATAGGGGATGGAAGTTTATATGAAACTCCGTCATTTTTCAAGCTGTTTCCATCAAAGTTGGTATTTGAGCTTTCAGTTAAAAATAAAAAAGTATGTGTGTCACAGTTTTTGAAAATTCCACCCCAAAATCTAATTCCACGCGGACGAAGTCGCGGGGGCAAAAGCTAGTAGTACAAAATAATACACGCAAATACAATAAGAAATGGTTTATTCAGAAAAGAATATATTGAGGCAAGCACGAGGCCCATTTCGTTAGTAATACAAAACTTAGAACACTATGTTAGTAACAGGATATATTTGTTTTAGTAATTTAACACAACATTATCATATAAATAAGCACAATATAATAAAAGTTAAATTTTAAGCCATTGCATAGCTTCTATCGCGGGCCTTGAGCGTGGAGACCGAATCCAGAAATTCCGTAACGAAAATAACCTGACACGGGACTCCTCTCACCGCTAGATGGCGTTGATAAAAAATGCTATGCAATAGCTTTACCGCGGCAGTCCCCGAGTGCAACACAGTTTTTTTATAAAAGAACTAGCTGTTGCCCGCGACTTCGTCCGCGTCAATTTTTGTTATTATGATCGCGATTAAGAAGTTTTTAAAAGAATATATTTTAAATATGGATAATTTTCCCCGTTTTTGCAACGTTTTTCACTGATGCTTCGCTTCTATTGGTCGCAGCGTGATGTTATATAGCCTAAAGCCTTCCTCGATAAATGGACTATCCAATACAAAAAAAAAACAATTTTTCAATTCGAACCAGTAGTTCCTGAGATTAGCGCGTTCAAACAAACAAACTCTTCAGCTTTATATATTAGTATATAGATGAAGCTTTGCACAGTGCAGATTGCATGAATCAAATAAAACCGGCCAAGAGCGAGTCGGACCCCTGCACAAAGGGTTCCGTGCCATCGTACAAGATTAAACGCCAGCTAAATTTAAGATCGAGCAAAAACAAAAGTTTATCGTATCTCTCTCTTGAATTTTTAACTGAAAAAAAGATATAACAAAATAGTATAGATTTAGTCAATAGTAATAGATTGCAAGTGTACGGACTTCAGTGAAACAAAGTGAATGTTCGGACTGTCATATTTAGTACCTACTAGCGGACCCGACAGACGTTGTCCTGTCTTAAGTTTTTTTACATCCTCTTTGACGAAATTGGCAGCACGCATTCTGTCAATGTTATGTCAAACGCCATAAGGTTACATCAAATAAGTTTGAATTGTAAAAGCGGTTATATTAGAAATAATTTAATATGGTGGTTAATATTTCTTAAATTTTCTAATTTTCCGCGCAATTTTCTTAATTTTTTCTTTCATAAGAACCTTCTCCTAACAATAACAAACACAATAAAAAAAGAATTAGCGAAATCGGTCCAGCCGTTCACGCGTGATGCGCTTACCAACACATTAAGCGATTCATTTTTATATATTAAGATATTAGCCAAGCTGAAGTTGACTAATATCCTCCTATCCCCTCCAAATAAGCGGAAAGCTTGTGCTAGGAGTGGGTACGACAATAGTGCAACGGGTGGGGCTCGAACCTGCGACCTTTCAGTTTTCAGTCCGCACCTTTAACCGTTGGACTATTGAGATAATAATCTATATATTTAAAATTCAAAGTCCTGACTGACTGACTGAGATATCAACGTACAGCCTAATTTACTGAAGTTAGAAACTTGAAATTTTTACAGTTGGTTCCTTTTATGACGTAGGCGCACACTAAGGAAGGATTTTTGAAAATTCAACCACAAGGGGGTAAAATAGGGGTTTGAAAAATCGAACTTAACGTGAGCAAAGCCGCGAGCAAAAGCTAGTATAATATATTATATCTGTTCAATATTAGACATACGTACTGAACCATTTGTGTTTTAGAACTCTCAACCAAGATGTTAAATTAATGTGAATAGGAAGTTGGCTGGTTACAATACAAGTCTTCAAGTCAACTGATCGACTAAGTGTGAAAAGACTTTCCTCGTTAGTTGATGACTGATGAACTCAAAGGTTGTTGTAGTTGTTTTAGCTTTCTGGCTTTAGCTAGTGCCAGTTCAGCACAATGCACTTCGCCAATGTCACGTTGAATAGAAGAGCCACAGAGGGGAAGTTCAAAAGTTGGCGAAAAAAAAAAAAAATTATACAGTATAGCAGGAGAATCTTGTTAGATGAGTTATTAACATTGACAATACCACAGAATATCGACCTATACGCAGAATAGAGTTACTTCTGCAAAATCCCTACTTTACAGGAGAGCAATTTGAAGTTTGTCTTGCCTGTAACTTTTTTCGTTATTTTTCTAGAGAATTGATTCTCATAGTATACTTTTGGAACATTATTATGCATTGATTACTATCAATAAACTCAATGCAAAACCCATAATTTGGAATTTAGGTGTTTCTATATGCATATGTGACGATTTTTTGCGGATGTCTCCATGTTCTATATGTATATGTAACCTTATACTTGGGAAAAGTGTTCGTACCATGTCTATATATAACTTTTTTTTATGGAAATACTAATCTTCAAACGGTCTTATTTACTGTAAAGGATGAAATATAAATACAAAATAAACAGTGTTTCTTATTTCATAATAACACATTTATTAGTAAAAAAAATTCAACATAATTTGACTAATTTTTTTAATTACTAAGCATGTACCTACTATAAAATTGTCTTACAAAAAAATGTAAAAATTAATAATAAAATAACTGAAAGTACTTTGTATTTTATATAGGTAATACTAGCTTTTGCCCGCAACTTTGCTCACATTAAGATCGATTTTTCAATCCCCTATTTTACCCCCTTAGGGGTTGAATTTTCAAAAATTCTTTTTTAGCAGATGCCTACGTCATAATAGCTATCTGTATGTCTTTTAGCCCGATCCATCCAGTGTTTTGAGCAATGTGATGATGATGAGTCAGTCAGTCAATTAGTCACCTTATCCTTTTATATATTTAGGAACTATTATGTAAATATGTAAGTAGAATGTATTAATAATCCTACTATAGAAACCTCAAAATGAAACTAATAAATAACTAACATAAAACATAAACATAAATAACGTATTAGGAACTATTATTTAGCATTAATAATAATCCTATTATAGAAAACTCGAAAAAAACCAACGAAATAAAATTGCTACAAGGATAATATATAAGTTCTTTCAGGAGTTTTAAAAATAGTACAACCGAATATTGGCAAACAAAAAGATTTAAAAACATTTTCTCTATTTTCCACAATTTTTCTGTGCGATTCATTATTGGCAATCAATAAGAAATCAATCATATCTAAGTTCTTCTTCGACTGAGCGTTATCCCACTAGGTGGGGTCCGCTTTCCGGCATGCTTTTGCCCACTTTGCCCGGTCTTGTGCATCCAATTTTCTTAATTTATTGGCTCTCATATCGGCGCCTACGAGGTCCAGCCAGCGCTTTCTTGGACGGCTGCGAGATTTAGATCCAGGGACGGCGATGTTAAGACATCCATTACCGACGTAGCTTTGTGGTTTCCGTGCTACATAACCATACCATCTTAGACGGGCTTCTTGCAGCTTATCTCCGATGTCACGGACACTGAGCCTGCCGCGGATGTGATCGTTGCGTTGCCGATCGCAACGTGTAACATATCTAAGTTATTTATGTCTATATTATTAACTAGTAGGGCGCGTGGGTGCGCGGCTCGCTAAAGCGAACCGCGTGTTTTCTGTTCACTAAGTAGATCTTCGGGTCTTGATCATCTTTTTCCAAGAAACCACTCTTCATCTTTTATAGTCTCCGTGATAGACACCGATGACATTTGTATGGCCGCCATCTTGAACCCGCCATTTTGGTATTTTTTTTTCAGCTCATTGCCAATTGGATGATGTTTCGAGTGATTTTTGTTTGGGCACCCTTAACCTATCTTCAATACCCTGACCGTGCTCCTCACCCGTCTCCGAAATCCTCAATCATCAGCTCCATATTTTTCATCCAGATGAATTTTTGTCCTCTATACGAAACCATCAGAAATTTTGGAAAGGAACGTATCCAAAGTCTTGCATACATTTTCTATGAAAACAATAAATTCCGCCATCTTGATTTTTTTCTATTCATCAAGTAGACCTTCAAGTCTTGATCATCTTTTTCCAAGAAACCACTCTTCCACCTTGTATAGTCTCCGAGATAGACACCGACAAAATCTGTATAGCCGCCATCTTGAATCCGCCATTTTGGATTTTTTTTCAGCTTCCTGCCAATTGGATGAAGTTTCGAAAGACTTTTGTTTGAACACTCCCCACCTATCTTCGATATCCTGGTCGTGCTCCTCACCCGTCTCCGAAATCCTCAACCATCAGCTCTCTCCATATTTTTCCTCCAAATAAATTTTTGTCCTCTATACGAAACCATCAGAAATTTTGAAAAGGCGCCGCATAAAGTCTTGCATATATTTTGTATGGAAAAAAAATAATTCCGCCATCTTGAATTTTTTTTCTATTCATCAAGTAGATCTTCGATTCCTGATCATCCTTTTCCAAGAAACCACTCTTCCATCTTTTATAGTTTCCGAGATAGACACCGACGAAATTTGTATGGCCGCCATCTTGAATCCGCCATTTTGGAGTTTTTTTTCGGCTCTCTGCCAATTGGATGAGGTTTCGAGTGACATTTGGTTGAACACCCCCCACCTATCTTCGATACCCTGGCCGGTGCTCCTCACCCATCTCCGAAATCCTCAATCATCAGCTCTCTCCATATTTTTCCTCCGAATGAATTTTTCTCCTCTATACGAAACCGTGAGTGAAAAAAAATTTTTCCATACAAAATTTTACAGGAGAGGTGATCAATGAGTCAGTGAATCAGTGAATCAGTGTGTCAGTGAATCAGCCCCAGTAGCTATATATATATTAATATTTTAATTGAATAGATATTTTAAATCACGAAGAAAATAATATTGTGGTGGCAGAGATCCACTGGGTACCGCGCAAAATGAAAATTTTAAATCAATCAAAATAATGAATTTGTAAAGAAGATGTGGCACATCATCATCTCTAGAGTCGTTAGGTGCACTGTAAGAGTTAGTTGTAGATGGTGATTGCGTCCAGTGATCATCATAGTGGTTAGAATAAAAGGCATCACGACAATTTATGCGTATTTAACGGAGAAGGCATGGGAGTCGGTACACATTTTGGTGATGATATTCAAGACAAATTCCAAAAGCTAACAGCAGGGGAATTTTCAAAGTTGGACCGAGTTAAAAGTGTTAGGTCTAGTTGTTGCAATTGCAGGCAACGGTAGACATTATTTATTATCTTTTATAGAATTTTCAGCAACATGGTGCAGCCTTATGGCTAGTTTTGTCAGTAGCAAAAACTGGTATTTATCATTATATGCCGGCTGCAGTATAGATAATCGACTGTCTCTTACAGTTCCATCTGATATATCAATCTTCCCATATATCAGGGACCTCTTGCCTAATTTTTTCAGCTCCCTGTGGTAGTGCTGTTATTGTAAAAGCTCCACTATTGACACTGCCATTTTCTGAAAACAAAAATTAACATCATTAAAACGTTAAAGCAATTAACTACAGAAAACAGGTCTAAATCGTTTTATGTAGTTTTTTTATAAATACTTAACATAAAAAAAATTATTAATTTTAGGCTTTTACGGTAGTTTTCAGTTGAAAAAGGATATATATCTCAATGTCAAACCAAGAATAAAAGAACAGTTACACATATACCTCATAATTTCAAAATAATTTCCCTCGAACAAAGTAACTTGTGCACATTGTCCCGATATTTTTTACATGATTTCCGAATAATAAAGTAGTATGGTAAAATAATTAATATTATTGATTACTTATTAAAATGTATGAATTAATGTTTAATAGGTGTAATGAATTGATATTTCTTTTTTTGATTGTTTTTTGTAGTAAAATCTAACATTCCGAGGTATAATGTTCTATATGAATGTGGAACCGTTTAACTTAATTATTTAGCTTTAAAAATATATATATGTAAAAATAATTATATACAAATATCTAAGAGCAATCTATGTATTATAATCACAAAGCTGAAGAAAGAAAATTCCATTCACTTACCTGGAACATCCATTTTTCCATTTTTTTTATCTCCACGGCATTTGTCGTATTACTATATTCAATTTTTTTTGGCTTTAACGAAGGGAAGATCATATGTTTTGAGCGTGTATTTTTAATTTTGAGCACATATAGTAAAAAATAATAACAAAATTAACACAAAAATAGCAGATAAAAGTGCGAGCGTGTGCATACTATCATTTCGGAGAACATGAATACAACTGCAGATGTGACCCTCCGTTCGCGCTGATCAGGACAGTGAATACTGACACTTGTGCTGTCGGGCCCTTCTTCTTTGGGGAAATAAACTACATGTACCTTTATTCGACTGGTATCTTTGGATCTACATAACTTTTTAAAATTTTGATTTCACTAGTAAATATTAGAGATCTTTTTAGGCTTAAAAATGCAATAAAAAATTTTTGTGCCATAATCATATGTAACTCTATTCTACGTATAGGTCGATATATTTAAATAGCACCTACAGAAGATTAACTCCGCAAAATATACGAGTAGAGTGACCGACCCAATTATTAGCACTTTAAAAGTTTATCCAATTTCAAATATGTTTTTTAAATTAAAATCTAACCAAATTCTTTAAATAATTGTGTTCATAAGGTTACTTGTTTAATAATTTATATAATTAAAGAACTTTCTAAGGATTTTTTTCTTAAATCAACAAGAATTTGAAATAAAATTGAAAAATGACCCAGTCTCCAATTATTAGCACATACGGGATTAACTACTGGTTAGTACTGACGGGTAAGTCGATCAGTCAAAATGGCCGAAAACTTCAGGAACTCCAAAACAATATCTTTCAACTACAATACTGACGTCATTTTAAAACTTTCCAGATTAGAAAGGTTTCGATTGTGAAAAATATGAATTCCCCTAAATATTTTTTAATCTGAAAATTTAAAAACTACAATCAGAAACTTATATTTTAATCTTTTTTGCTAAAGTGCGAATAAACTGGTGCAGTGCTAGCAATTGGGTTGGTCACCCTATATATTTTTTTTACTAATTGACAAGATAGGCGATAAGGCCGCCTTTTTAACCGACTTCCAAAAAAGAGGAGGTTATCAATTCGGAAGGTATCTTTATGTATGTCCATCGATTACTCCGGGGTTTCTGAACCGATTCACGCGATTTTTTTTTAATCGACAGAAGAAGCTCGCGAAATGGTCCCAAAAAAAATTTTTCCTTCAACTCCTCAAGCCTGATGCTGCAGGGGTACTTTCCCCCTAAATTATGGGGTTTTAGGAACTGTCGTTTACGAATTGGTATGCTTGGCCTAAACTTATTCTAGATCATAGAGCTTCAGGTCCCACTCCTCATTTCTGATGCTGTAGGGTACTGCCCACCTCAATTGTAGCGATTTAGGAACTGCTGATCATGAATTGTTGTTGTATGTAATAAACATAGACTACATCATGGAGTTTTAGGTTCTAGCTCCTCAATCCTGATGCTGCAGGGTACTGCCCACCTAAACTGTGAGGATTTAAGAACTGTCGCTTACGAAATGATATTGTTGGTACCAAGCATATACTACATCATAAAGCTCAAGGTTCTAGCTCCTCAATCCTTATGCTGCAGGGTTGGAGGAATTACGAACCGTCGCTTTCGAATTGATTCGATTATTGGTATGTACCAAGCATTAACTACATCATGGAGCTCCTGGTCTTTAGAAATTGTGTATTATTAATAAGTACTGAAAGTACCAAGTATAGACTACATTAGTACCGTAACGTTGGAGGGAGGGGAGAAAGAGTGCAGGAACAAGCTACACTAAAAAGCTTAAAATAAAAATTCTTTTCAAAAAACCGACTTCAAATGCCACTAAATAGTATAAAACAAAGTCGCTTTCTCTGTCCCTAATTCCCTATGTACGCTTAAATCTTTAAAACTACGCAACGGATTTTGATGCGGTTTTTTTAATAGATAGAGTGATTGAAGAGGAAGGTTTGTATGTATAATAACATCCATTAACAGTGAATGACATAGGCTATATATTTTATACCCGTGCGAAGCCGGAGCGGGCCACTAGTTACTTATAACAGACTAGAAGGCGCCCGCGACTTCGTCCGCGTGGAATTAGGTTTTGGGGTGGAACTTTCAAAAACTGTGATACACGTCCTTCTTTATTTTTAATCGAAAGGCAAAATACAGATTTTCATAGATAATATAACTTGTAAAATGACGGACTTTCATACAAACATTCATCCCCTATTTATTTCGTTTGGGGGTGGATTTTTCAAAATCTGTGAAACACGTATTTCTTTATTTTTATTTGAAAGCCTAAATACAAAGTTTCATGGATATAACTTGAAAAATGACGGACTCTCATATAAACTTCCATCCCCTATTTAAACCCCTTAGGGGTGGAATTTCCAATAATCCTTTCTTAGTGTGCGCCTACGTCATAAAAGGAACAAACTGTAAAAATTTCAAGTGTCTAACTTCAGTAGTTTAGGCTGTGCGTTGATATCTCAGTCAGTCAGTCAGTCAGTCAGTCAGTCAGTCAGTCAGTCAGTCAGTCAGTCAGTCAGGACTTTGAATTTTATATATATAGATTTCTCAGACTATCTTAGATGTCTTGTACTTGTGTAAAGGCAATTCTAAGGTTAAGGAGAAACCAAAAGCCCCTTTCTCTGCACATCTTTAATTAAAGAGATAGTTATTTTAAACTAGCACACCAGTGTTGTAACATTGACATTCGATCGATACAAAAATACAACGAATAAATCGATTGGCAGTCCGTCAACTAATGTTGGCACATCTATCAATTGGCCAACGGTGATGCACTCACATACCTTTCTTATTAATCTGTATTATTAATCTTGCTTGAGAGCAAGGCGCGGTATCCACCAAAGCCAATGTGTGACTTTTAACAAGCTTTTAATCTTCTATATATATAAAATTCAAAGTCCTGACTGACTGACTGAGATATCAACGCACAGCCTAAACTACTGAAGTGAGAAACTTGAAATTTTTACAGTTGGTTCCTTTTATGACGTAGGCGCACACTAAGAAAGGATTATTGGAAATTCCACCCCTAAGGGGTTTAAATAGGGGATGGAAGTTTATATGAAACTCCGTCATTTTTCAAGCTGTTTCTATCAAAGTTGGTATTAGAGCTTTCAGTTAAAAATAAAGAAGTACGTGTGTCACAGTTTTTGAAAATTCCACCCCAAAATCTAATTCCACGCGGACGAAGTCGCGGGGGCAAAAGCTAGTATATCTATAAATCTTTGGTACGGGTGGACAGGCACCCTTAACCAGGGCGAGTGTGAGGCGTGATTTGTAGTTGAGATCATGTGACATTTTTCTTTCTTTACACCATTTTTACGAACATCGAATGTTACTACGTGATACATGGCGCCTTTTGTCCCGTTGGTCTAGGCCCTAGGGGTTAGCAAGTTTGAATGCGGATGATGAGCTCCTGGGTTTAGTTTCTTCTTCAGTTCTGCAGGACGTCGGCGACTGGTGATTGTGGTTTTGGTGATTTGGGACTTGAAATTAAACAGCAATTTTACAAGTAATATAACTATTATGTATTCCATGTAACGTAAAACGACGATTGCAAGAAGTTTTAAAAAGTATTATAAACACAAAACCTATTCTTTCTTTTTTTATTATTTGATGACAAGATAGCCCTTGACTGCGATCTCACCTGATGGTAAGTGACGATGCAGTCTAAGATGGTAGCGGGCTAACTTGGAAGGGGTATAGCAGTGTAAATTCAACCCATACCCCTTATCGGTTTCTACACGCCATCGTGCTGGAACGCTAAATCGCTTGGCGGCACGTCTTTGTCGGTAGAATGGTAACTAGCCACGGCCAAAGTCTCCCACCAGACCAGACCAGAGAGAATTTAGAAATTATAAATTCCTAAACTGCCCCCGCCGGGAATCGAACCCGAGACCTCCCAGTTATAAGACCACAGCGCTCACCACTGCGCCAGGGAGGTCGTCGTCGTTCCTGTGATTGAGTTATGGTTATCAGTAATTATTTTGTATTTTTATATATAAGTGTAATCTATATTAAGTATATAAAATTCAAAGTCCTGACTGACTGACTGACTGACTGACTGAGATATCAGTACGCGCAGCCTAAACTACTGAAGTTACAAACTTGAAATTTTTACAGTTGGTTCCTTTTATGACGTAGGCGCACACTAAGAAAGGATTATTGGAAATTCCACCCCTAAGGGGTTTAAATAGGGGATGGAAGTTTATATGAAACTCCGTCATTTTTCAAGCTGTTTCCATCAAAGTTGGTATTAGAGCTTTCAGTTAAAAATAAAGAAGTACGTGTGTCACAGTTTTTGAAAATTCCACCCCAAAATCTAATTCCACGCGGACGAAGTCGCGGGGGCAAAAGCTAGTTTTTATATATAAGTGTAATAAGATTATAATGGGGCTGACACGATGGCACGATAGCGTCTAGAAACTGATTAGGGTTATGGTTTGAATGTACACTGCCATACCCCATCCAAGTTAGCCCGCTACCATCTTAGACTGGATGGTCACTTACCGTCAGGTGAGATCGCAGTCAAGGACTATCTTGTCATCGAATTAAAAAAAAACCCCAAAAAAACGGAAACCTAATCTCATTGGTCATGAAACAATAGCTTGAGTGGATACCATTGCTAAGAGAGTCAAAATGAATTTATTGAAAACAATATTTTTATTATATTTGGTACACCACGCCTCTAGCAAAAGTCATACGAAATCTCTAACAGAGTCTTTGGGACAGGAGATAATAGAAATCGGAAAGATTAAAGGTATTTATGACTATAGGAAGAAGCTGTTGTATTGTATTTATTTTTACCTGTATTGTACTCAGGAACATTCATCGTGGAAGCACTGAATACATAGCATAGTTTCAATAACAATTGTAAAATTTTTATTTTTTTGAAAAGAGCAACCGCCGAGTTTCTTGCTGGCTCTTCTCGGCAGGAAAGGCATTCCGAACCAGTGGTAGATTCATTGACGATTCAAAAGTGCTTGTAAAAGTTTATTTGAATAAAAAATATTTCTATTCTATTCTATTCTATTCTTGTAAGAACGGCTAGGGTTCCCAACCCTCCCGGATTGCCCGGGAGGCTCCGGTAATAATGGTTAACCTCTCGACCTCCCAAGGTGCAATAATTTCTCCGGTTTATTGAAAACTAGACTAGATTTGAAGGCACCCAAATTGTAGTTATAGGAAAAAATTGAAGCCGGAATGGTGCGGTGCGTATCAGGAACGAAATAGAAATAGAAATATTTTTTATTCAAGTAAACTTTTACAAGCACTTTTGAATCGTCAATGAATCTACCACTGGTTCGGAATGCCTTTCCTGCCGAGAAGAGCCAGCGAGAAACTCGGCGGTTGCTCTTTTCAAAAAAAAGATTTTTACAATAGTTAATGAAACTATGCTATGTATACAGTGCTTCCACGATGAATTTTCCTAAGTCCAATACAATAAAGAAGCAAAGCGTTTAGTGCGCGTCCTTGGGATTTCAACTAAGTAGGGGTGCAGATCTATTCTGTGCCTTGCGTTTCGATGGTAGAATAGTAACGGTGGAACCAAGTTGAAGAGTTCCTGATCAAACACGTAGGTACGGATTATTTTTTATCCAAAATAGGTTTACGCTTGACGACAATCAATACTGGATAGCACTGATGAAGTCAAGGTTGGAGCGCGCTTGCCTAGAAGATGCCTATTCACTCTTGCCTTGAAGGCACTCAAATTGTAGGTGGCAGGAATCACGGATGCCGGAAGAGTGTTCCACACCTTAGCGGTTCTTATCAGAAACGTTGGATTGAAGCGTTTCGTTCGTGTAGGTTGGATTTCTACCACATAAGGAATGCCAACGCTCACGACTTCTCGCAGTTCTGGTGAACCTTTTTTTATATATGAATAGCGGGCAAACGAGCGGGTCACCTGATGTAAAGTAATTACTGCCGCCCATGAACACTTATAGTACCAGAGGCACCACCGATGCGTTGCCGGCTTTTCAGGAACTTATTGGTTCGCCCCTTGAATAACCCCATATTGTAATTAAGTGAAACCTACAGTGAAATACCCAATTATCCTTCCCACAGATCTACCCCAAGACCTGGAGGAAGAACCTTCAGCAGAGAACGACGATAGCAAGCACACTACCACCACTATACAAGCTGCCACCAAAAAAGAATTCTCCAAAGCTACAGCTGTAAGTAATGTAAATGTAAAAAATCTTTTTACAAAACCGACTTCAAACGCCACTACAAAGTATATCAATTGTGACTTTGAAGAGATGACAATGGGGCCACCAGGGAAGTATACCCTTTCAAACAAAAAAAGAATTTCCCAAATCGGTCCAGGCGTCTTCGAGTGATCGGGGAACATAAATAAAAAGATTTCGACGGATTGAGAACTTCCTCCTTTTTTGCAAGTCGGTCAAAAAGGAAAAACTGACTCATCTATAACGCACAGCTCAAATCACTGGACGGATTCGGTAGATACCTAATGTGGCATAAGTATCCGCAAAGAAAGGGTTTTTTTAAAATTCAACCCCTAAGGACTTCGACCATGTAGCCGGGACGAGCCTTTACGCAGATTTAGTACTGAATATATTCTGCCACTTTCTGCGGGTGGTGGGGTAATCACGTACAGCACACATTTACTCACTTCCGCACACGGATGAACGCACACTAACTCAAAAGCTGTCACACTTATAAACTGAACCGTACGTTTGTACATGTACTCCAGCAGAGGGGAATGCGCTTGCCAAGTCCTGGCTAAATGGTCGAACCCTAAGGAGATAGAATGTGGGTTTGTAAAATCGATCTTAACATGAGCGAGACTAGTGTTTTATACCTATTATATTTACAGATTGATCCTAACAGAAAAGTCAAGGATATCGACAAAATAGACGGAAGAAGGCAAGATGACGACGAGGCGAGGATTGAGAAAGAGCTGGCTGACTTATATAAGGATTCCCTGGGTAATAATAATAATAATTCCTCAAGACAAGGTTAGATTTATTTTGCTATAATCCACTAAAAGAAAAAATGGTCAAACGTGCAGTTACAGCTTGTAACTGCTGTGGCATCGCTTGCTTGGTAACTTGGCTTTTGCTGGGTCGGGAAGGTAAGCGGTGCTTAGCTTGTAACTGCATGTTTGACCATACAGATTTTTTCTGTTGGCGGATTATAGCAAAATAATTCTAACCTTTTCTTGCTAATCATGACCTTCCGCAAAGTAATACCTGCTTCTATCCAATAATAATAATTCATTTATTTATTCTCCTCCACGTTACACATAATATTTTAAAGTTTACATTTGAGTATCATTCTTTCTCAGTTAATGTGGGGACTGATGCTTAAACTAGGTTGAACCTGTGTTTCAAGTAGCGTTGCCAGACGTCCCGTATTTCCCCGGGACATCCCATATTTTAGGCAGAAGGATCTTTTAAAGAGTAATAATTCTTTCATACATATTTTTTGGGTAAATTGAACCGTTTACGCAGCGCACGCAACGGAAGCCCTCAAATATGGATAATTTTCACCGTTTTTGCAACATTTTTCACTGATGCTTCGCTCCTATTGGTCGCAGCGTGATGTTATACAGCCTAAAGCCTTCCTCGATAAATGGACTATCCAACACAAAAAGAATTTTTCAATTCGAACCAGTAGTTCCTGAGATTAGCGCGTTCAAACAAACAAACTCTTCAGCTTTATATATTAGTATAAAGTATAGATAAAGAAGAAGATTGTAATATGTAACCAACTATTTTCTAAATCTAGATTACAAAGCCGACAGCGCCGAAGTGACGAAGGAAGCCAACGCGTCCGTGGCTCCTGCAGCGTCCAACGCCAGCGCTGCTGCTGATGCTGACTCCTCTGCTCCAGAACTAGCTGATACACCCATGCTTCGGGCGAGACACGAGTAAGAATATTTTTTGATTCAATGACTAAATAGTCATTGATGATTGATAAAGAGTTAAGTAATAAAGTATGTCATGCTCTCTTTAAACATTTCTGTGGTGGTGTCGTGTGGTGCGGGTTGTTACGTTCCCTCAAATATGGTTGAGCGAAGCAACGGCTGGATCATGCGTCATGCTCGTGAACGGGTGCCACCAACGAGAATGGGTCTGCTTTGACTGCCCATCTTGACATGCGTTGGATTGGTGTACCTACGTATGCATTTTTGCATTTTTGCATTTTTGAAGCTTTATTGTGGAAGCACTGTATAGTACATAGCATAGCTTTGTAAAAAAAAAATTTTTTTTGAAAAGAGCAACAGCTGAGTTTCTTACCGGCTCTTCTCAGCAGAATCTGCATTCCGAACCGGTGGTAGATTTATGACGTGTCATAAGAGCTACAAGGAAAGTACCAAGATAAACAGAAAAATTTGATTCCTCCATGAAGATAAAGGATAGTTGTGGTAAGTTTTTGAAAGAACAATTTTTGTTGATTATGCTCCATAACTTCGTCAAGCCTAAGCCGATTTTGATAATTCTTTTTTTAATTCTTTTCATATTATAATAAATTGTGTACTATTAGAAATATTTTGTCTAATTGTGGTAAAGATCTACTAAATATTTAGACGAAGTCGCGGTACCTAATCAGTTAAGGTATATTCTAGCCTCAATAGCCCAACGGTTATAGGTGCGGACTGAAAACTGAAAGGTCGCAGGTTCGAACCCCACCCGTTGCACTAATGTCGTACCCACTCCTAGCACAAGCTTTCCGCTTATATGGAGGGGATAGGAGAATATTAGTCAACTTCAGCTTGGCTAATATTCTTAATTTAAAAAAAAAAAATCTGTTCGTCGCATGAAGATCCCTTGCCATGCATGCCGTGCCGACACTGAGCGCAAACCCTTAGGGTTCCATTGGCACCTTTAGAGTAAGGAGGGTTCCTTAAAAAAGTAATAATTTAAAAATTAAATATTTTCAGGTTCAAATTCCAACCGGACTCGAACAACCCCCGAGACGTGGCCAGGTTCAGAACCTCTGTCGACGAGATCAGCTGCGACTCCAAACTCAGTGCTGTTAGTATATTTATTTATAGGTAGGTACCCAATTGGATATTTTTTTTATTGGATGACAAGACAGTCCTTGACTGCGATCTCAACTGATGGTAAGTGACGATGCAGTCTAAGATGGTAGCGGGCTAACTTGGAAGGGGTATAGCCCATACCCCTAATCGGTTTCTACACGCCTTCGTGCAGGAACGCTAAATCGCTTGGCGGCACGTCTTTGACGGTAGGGTGGTAACTAGCCACGGCCAAAGCCTCCCATCAGACCAGACCAGATACAATTTAGAAATTATAAATTCCTAAATTGCCCCCGCCGGGAATCGAACCCGAGACCTCCCAGTTATAAGACCACAGCGCTCACCACTGCGCCAGGGAGGTCGTCAAAACCTAGACCAAGTAATAGAGTTGAAAACAGTATTTTTATAATTTGGATGTACTCTGTTTTGAGACAAAACACTATGGGTCTAAACCCGTTCAGTAGTTTTCACGTTATGCGCGCACAGACAAACAGACAGACAAAAAATTAAAAAAAAAATTGTTTTGGGCTCAGTGTCGATAATAAAGCATTCTCCGATTAAAATTTTCAAAATATACTTAATGTACAGAATTCGTCCCGTTACAGTTTTATTATAATTGTATAGATAGACATTGATGATTTTTTTTTCTTTCAGACCAAATCGCCGAATGAAATGAATAACGCGGCGGGAAGATTGGTCCTCGATTTATTGCTTTTCATCCCATTCCTTTATACGGCTTGTGTCTAATTTAATTTTATAAATAATATCATATTAATTACATTACTTTCTGTATTTAAATTGTTCGAATAAAATTGATTCTATTACATTACATTTTTTTAATGTACCTACCCATACCTCCTAAATAAATTAGTTACTCATTTAGTCCCGAAAAAGTGATACCTACGCAATTATTTGGGTATTCTTTTGTTTTTTTTATATGTATAGCGGGCAAACGAGCAGGCGAGTCACCTAATGTTAAGTGATTTCCGCCGCCCATGGACACTTGTAGTACCAGAGGCACCACCAATGCGTTGCCGGCTTTTCATCAGGAATTTATTGGTTCGCCCCTTGAATAGCCCCATATTGTAATTAAGTGGGAACACCGTCGAAGGGAGATGATTCCACAATTTGGTAATACGTGGAAAAAAAGATCTGGAGCCACGGATGGTCGAAGTGCTCCAGGCACCCAGGTGGTGAGGGTGAAATTGCGTTCGGTGACGTGCGGTGCGGTTGTAGAAGTTAGAGGGTGGAATAAGATCAAACAGCTCTTCAGAACACTCCCCGTTATATAGCCGATAGAATACGCAAAGAGAGCTTACGTCTCTGCGGTGTTTCAAGCTTTCCAGCCCTGGTAGCATGGGCGGGAGAAATTTTATCCCCGGGAAAAGGATAAAACGTTTATCCCATCGCTTAGCTTTATCCACCCGTCGAGCATGGGCACAGCGGTGGAAATAACACTCAGTGGATATACTTATAGAAATATACATCGCCTTCTCCTCTGTCGCCATGCTTTAGCATAGGGAAAAGATAATTCTATCCCCTGTCAGATAAAATCGGGGGATAAAACTTTTATCTCCTGCCCATGCTACCAGTGCAGCGAGCTGATTGATTGACAAAGAGTGACATATAGGCAACTTTTATCCCGGAAAATCAAAGAATCCCCGCGGGATTTTGAAAACTAAATCCACGCGGACGAAGTCGCGGGAAAGCTAGATCTATATAAGTATATAAAATTCAAAGTCCTGACTGACTGAGATATCAACGCACAGCCTAAACTACTGAAGTTAGAAACTTGAAATTTTTACAGTTGGTTCCTTTTATAACGTAGACGCACACTAAGAAAGGATTATTGGAAATTCCACCCCTAAGGGGTTTAAATAGTGGATGGAAGTTTATATGAAACTCCGTCATTTTTCAAGCTGTTTCCACCAAAGTTGGTATTTGAGCTTTCAGTTAAAAATAAAGAAGTACGTGTGTCACAGTTTTTGAAAATTCCACCCCAAAATTTAATTCCACGCGGACGAAGTCGCGGGGGCAAAAGCTAGTACTTAATAAAATAGATACCTATTTGCCACATAATCGGCCCGGTTTTTCAGGCAAAGTTTATTTTGGTGAAGTCATCAAATCGATTTTGTGATATCGCTTAATATGATTCATATATACTTACCGATCTATAACTATCTATAGTCTTTATACAGATAACGCGATAAGGCTTGATTGTCGTCATATACAGGATGTTCATATGCCGAAACAGTACAGGTATAGTTTTTGCAATTCACGAGGGCGCGTGGCTCACGGTTGTGTGTGTGTCGTATCTGTATAAGTGTGAGCGAGAGCTTGCTCGCGCCTGACCGCTCCCACCTAGGCTCTTGACAGGCACGCACACTAACGCAATGTGCATGTACACGACGTAACCACAAATAAAGCTCACGTGCTCTTGTGAATTGCAAGAACTATACTTACTTTTTTTTCATTCGACGACAAGATGCGATCTCACTTGACAGTAAGTGACGATGCAGTCCAAGATGATAGCGGGCTAACTTGGAAGGAGTATGGCAGTGTACTCAATACTCATATATATAATTATTGATTTGTATGCTTACTTTAGTACTTACCTACATCTCACCTGATGGTAAGTGACGACACAGTTGAAGATAGTAGCGGGCTAACTTGGAAAGGGTATGGCAGTGTACATTACATTCAAATCAAACCCCTAATCGGTTTCTACCCGCCATCGTGCCGGAACGCTTAAATCGCTTGGCGGCACGTTTTTGACGGCAGGGTGGTAACTAGCCACGGCCAAAGCCTCCCACCAGACCAAACCAGAGACAATTTAGAAATTACAAATTTCCAAATCGTCCCCGCCGCGCCGGTAAAATAAAAAAGAACAATTTATTTTTTAATTATATTAGATGTAATGTAATATTAATTGTTTATTATCCTTACTAATCCTTACCAATATTAAAAATGCGAAAGTGTGATTGTTTGTTGGTTTGTCCATCAATTACGCTGCAAAAAACAACGGATCGACGTGATTTTTTGCATGGGTATAGTTTAGGACCGGGAAAGTGACATAGTCTCCTTTTTATCCCGGAATATTAAAGTTCCCGCGGGATTTTAAAAACTAAATCTACGCGAGCGAAGAAGCGGGCATCAGCTAGTTTTAAAATAAAGTTTTAATGCTATTAATAATAAATGAAGCGAAATAAAGGTGGAAAGGTAGGTTCTATCAACTTGAAAATACGGACTACAAAAAAAGTCGCATCCTGTATATAACTCAAATAAGGACTGTCTACAAACCATCGACCTCCACAACGCGTTCCGCGGCGGTGTGTGACGCACGTCTATTGTTTCGCTGGAGTCGCATCAAACATGGAGCATCCGGCATTCGAGGAAGCCGGCCAGAGTCCTGGCTTGGAGATATGGACCATTGATGTAAGATCAAACTCTACTCAGCTATAAAAAAAAATTTTTTTTTTTTAATTTTATTTATCTATAGGTAGGTAGGTACTTAATATTATAAAGCTGAAGAGTTTGTTTGTTTGAACGCGCTAATCTCAGGAACTACTGGTTCGAATTGAAAACTTATTTTTGTGTTGGATAGTCCATTTATCGAGGAAGGCTTTAGGCTATATAACATCACGCTGCGACCAATAGGAGCGAAGCATCAGTGAAAAATGTTGCAAAAACGGGGAAAATTATCCATATTTAAAATATATTCTTTTAAAAACTTCTTCATCGCGATCATAATAACAGAAATTGATGCGGACGAAGTCGCAGGCAACAGCTACATAGTTCATACAATAAAAATACAAACATGTTTCTATGGACTATCTCTATAAGTGGAAGCGAGAGCTTGCTCGCCCCCGCCTGATCTCTCTCCGGCCGTGTCGGACTATGAGAGTGAGGGAATAGAGAGGGCACCTGTGTTTGCGCAAACACTTGTGCACTACAGTATCTATCGCGCGGGGAGGAGGGAGGTCGTCTCAAATACCCAATTAGTGAACATTCTTCGTTGTGTTCTTACCACCAGAGGTTCTAATAGATTTATAAATACATATCAAAAATTCCGAGGCCGGCAGGATTCGAACCCACATCTCTCCGGGAATCCCGCCCTGAGTGTGTTAACCGTTACACTACGGCCAAGTTGACCACACGTCGACCACCAAATATACATTTCAGCCTATGAGTCAAAATAATTTTTATCGTGATGATAATAATTGCGATTTTTATACAACTACCTAGTTAGTCGCTATTGATTTTATTGATAACATTTTAGCTATCAGATTATTCGATAAATTACCTACCTAAATACTTTTGTTCCTTTTTTTATTTAATCTATCTATATATATAAAAGAAAGTCGTGTTAGGTTACACTATTTATATTAACTCAAGAACGGCTGAACCGATTTGGCTGAAAATTGGTGGGGAGGTAGCTTAGAACCAGGAGATTTTCATGGTATTTTGTAACTTCTAAAATATCGGAAAAATTCAGGGGAAAAAAATACGAAAAAATTTCATTTTCTCATACATTTTATATTGCACGGGTTTATTGATGGGAAGGAAAGTGACCTTTTACCCCGGAAAAACATTAACCCAATTCACGTGGACGAAGTCGCGGGCAAAAGCTAGTTACAATTGTAATAATTATAATAATGAACAATTAAATTCAAATCCACTCCACTCAACAAAAAATTCACTCCTAACTCAAGCTTTCCGCTTATTTGGAGGGGATAGGGGATATTAGTCAACTTCAGCTTGGTTAATATTCTTTTTTTTTAAATCGGTCTATTAGCTTGAGGGCTACGATATTGCCGACAGATAGACAGACAGACAGACAAAGCGGAATAACTTCACCACCTTTCTTTTTCCGACGCCATCGGGTGTTAAAAAAAAAAGAACTAGGTATATGGTACCTAATTCTTCTTCTTCTTCTTTATCAACTAATGGACGTCCACTGCTGGACATAAGTCTCTTGCATGGACCTCCACAAGTCTTTGTCTTGCGCCGCCTGAATCCAGCGGCTCCCTGCGACTCGTTTGATGTCGTCGGTCCACCTAGTGGGGGGTCTGCCAACACTGCGCTTCCCGGTGCGGGGTCGCCACTCCAGCACCTTGGGACCGCATCGACCATCAGCTATTCGAACTATGTGCCCCGCACATTTCCACTTCAGTTTCGCAACTCGTAGTACCTAACTACTCGTATATTTTTTGCAGAAATTCGAGCCTGTCGCGATCGAACCTAAAGTGTACGGAAAGTTCTATAATGGCGACTCTTACATCGTACTAAAGGTAAGATTTGTACAATTTTCAATTTGTTGGCAAAATTTTTCTATTTCAAAGTTTTTGTATTGTAAAAAATCACAAACATATAATAAAAAATAAACATAGTTTTTACATAGAATAGGTTTGTAATAGAATCTGCAATCGCGTAGGTAATCAAAACAACGGAAAAAATATTGTGCCTATTATTTCTTACTGCTGCATGTATTTCAAAGCGAAAAAGAAAAAAGCTTATTATCCTCAAGGAAAACAATATTCTTCTGCTATAAAACACCAAACCAGAAAAAACTGTATGGTACAACGTGGGTACAACGTACCGCCCACGCCGTACTCTACCTACTACGTACTTATTATTTATTTATTCGTAGCTACTAAGTCTCCAGTAGTAGAACAATGCAAGATCAACGCAACCCCACACAAACCCTTACATTTTTGACGACCTCCCTGGCGTAGTGGTGAGCGCAGTGGTCTTAAAAATGGGAGGTCATCCAATAAAAAAAATATATACCTATTACCTAGTAGGAAATAATGATAATAGTTATGTCTCATTAAATAAAAAATCTTTTAGACTACAGGTGACAACACATCCACTTTATCTTACGACCTTCATTTCTGGTTGGGAAGCAAAACAACTCAGGATAAGAAGGGGGCGGCGGCCATACTGACCGTCACCTTGGACGACAAGCTTGGGGGCCGGGCGGTGCATCATAGAGAGGTCCAGGGTCACGAGACTGGCCAGTTTCTGGGCTACTTCCAACCTGGTGAGTGACACGACTCGTTCACAGCAGCCATAAAAAAAATATTTCAAGTAGGCCAACTTTTTTTATTTTATTCTATGACAAGATAGCCCTTGACTGCGATCTCAGCTGATTGTAAGTGACGATGCAGTGTAAGATAGTAGCGGGCTAACTTGGAAGGGGTATAGCAGTGTAAATTCAAGCCATAGGTACCCCTAATCGGTTTCTACACGCCATCAAGCCGGAACGCTAAATCGCTTGGCGGCACGTTTTTGTTAGGGTGGTAACTAGCCACGGTCAAAGCCTCCCACCAGACCAGACCAGAGACAATTTAGAAATAATAAATTACTAAATTGCCCCCGCCGGGAATCGAACCCGAGACCTCCCAGTTATAAGACGACAGCGCTCACCACTGCGCCAGGGAGGTCGTCGAAACTTGGAGCTCTTATGACACGTCATGAATCTACCACCGGTTCGCAATGCAGATTCTGCTGAGAAGAGCCGGCAAGAAACTCAGTAGTTGCTCTTTTCATAACAAAATATTACAATATTAATGTATAGCTACATAATACGGGGGTATTTCCAACCTTGTAAGTTACATGGCTCGTTCCTATGCATTGTCCAAAGACTTTGTCCTTTTAAACGATCTTCCTGACTGTCATAGACAGACAGACAGACAGACAGACAGATGGACAAGTGTCAAAGTATTCACTTTGTTCGGTCACGATTTTAATCATGCTGTAGTGTATTTTAGCCAAATCAGTTCAAGCGTTGTGGCGTGATTGAGTAACAAACATCCATTCATTCATCCATAAACTTTCATTCATTCATCCATACAAACAAACTTTCGCATTTATAATGTTAGCAGGATTAGTAGTTTCAAAAATTAATATTTTCAGCTATCAGATACCTAGAAGGCGGTAATGAATCCGGTTTCAATGAAGTGGAGACCAACGCAGGCGCTGAGAAGCGGCTCTTGCAATTGTCTGGATGTGACAACATGAGGATTGAAGAGGTACCTTTCTCTTTTTTATTTAAAACTAGATGATGCTCGCGATGATGAAGGTTTTTCAATTCCCGCAGGAACGCTTTAATTCTCCGCGAAAAAATGTAGCCTGTATTAAACCTGGGTATGAGCTATCTCCATTCAAAATTTCAGCGAAATCGATTCATCCGTTGTGGCATGAATAAACATGCATCCATCCAAACTTTCGCATTTATCATATTAATTAGTAGGGTTAATGAAGACATAATATAATACGTTAACGCTAGCCTTGTTCTAATGTATAATGTTAGCAATTTCTTTTGGTCTTGTGGGAGGCTTTGGCCGTGGCTAGTTACTACCCTACCGTCAAAGACGTGCCGCCAAGCGATTTAGCGTTCCGGCACGATGGCGTATAGAAACCGATTAGGGGTGTGAGTACACTGTCATACCCCTTCCAAAGTTAGCCCGCTACCATCTTAGACTGCATCGTCACTTACCATCAGGTGAGATCGCAGTCAAGGACTATCTTGTCATGAAATAAAAAAATGGTAACAATAAAACACGAGTGTAATCTAGACTTATCAACAATCAGGTACCAGCTGAGGGCTCGTCACTGACTAAGGACCACTGCTTCATCCTGGAAGTGCAGCACGATATCTTCGTGCTGATGCCAGAGGGTGCGCGCGCCACGCAGCGCAGGAAAATCATCAGCGTCGCCAACAGCTTGCGAGACGACTACCACAACGGCAGGGCTACCATTGACATCATTGGTAAGCTACAGCTTCCTAGTTGTTAAGACAGAGTGGTAATATCCTATAATAATCAGAAGTCACTCAGCGGACGATGGAGACAGATCCCCGCTTGATCATACGGGTTGCGATGCTAAGACAACAAGCTGTAACGATAAAACATTGTATCTTCAGCTATACAGTGTTACGATGAAACACTGTATCTTCAGATACAGCAATAAATGAGTTCCTCGCAATTGTTTACATATACTTAATGGCATTTAAATATTTCAATTTTTAAGACTTAAATACTGAGAAACTTCAAATGTACACTGTATCTCATCAAAACATAATGGTAAAAAAACAGACAATCGTGATTTCTGAAAAATGCTTGTTTTTTAGATACAGTGTATTGTCATGGTACGTCATGGTTCGATCGTAATAGTTGATTAATTGAACGAGCGAAGCGAGTTCTCTGAGTCAACTAGGGCGCTTGCCTACTAGACAGAGAAGTGTGTCCGTCTAAATGTCTGTCAGAGCCTTCTGAATTACTGAATATTTTTTTTTTTTTTTTTTTTTTTTTTTTATGTTTATTGCTATTTAATTTCTGTTGTTATTTTATAATACAACATCTTTTTATACTATTTGATTTACATCTATTTCTATCTATCTTATCTATTTGATTTCTATTATTATGTCTATAGGTATATTATCCTACTATTAGTATATTTTATGATGCGATGGTGGTTTTTTTTTTTTTTTTTTTTTTTATTATTATTATTTTTTTTTTTTTAATTTTTTTTTTCCTTCTCTGCTTTTTATATTCTTATGTATACTGTTTCTTGCGTAAGGTCTTTTTTTTTTTTTTTTCCCCTTATGTATGGTCTTTTCTTTTAAAAGGTTTTTTTTTTTTTTTTTTTTTTTTTTTTTATTTTTTTTTTTTTCCCACTCATCGTCTTCCTTATTAATTATACTATGTTACTTATTTATATATGTTATTCCTTATTATTTTTACTATTTTCGTTGGCACTACATTCATATCGCTGTAGTTGCACCAAACCCATTCCGGCTCAAACTACTTATTACTAATTAATACTTTATTTACATATTTACACTTAACTCAATCCTAATGCTATGTGTCCCTAATTGTTATTTTACTATTATTAATCCTATTGATACTATTTACAATTTTTAATCCATATTCTAGTAATAGGTTTCTCTTATCATCTTCCTCCATAAATTTGTGCAAATTTTCGGGTGTCATGGAGACTCCCGTTTTTAACTCTAGGTCCATTCTGCTAGCCGTAAATTTCGCGCATGAACATAGCAGATGTAGAATGGATTCCTGTGAGTCTCCATCACACTCGCACGCGGGGCTATCCTTCAATTTGAATCGGTGTAGGTATTCGCCGAAGCCCCCATGTCCGGTGAGTAGCTGACACATTTTATTATCTATTTTAATATTCATAACTATTTTATGTGCCATGCGTACTTCAGGTAGAAAGTGCTTTGTGACGCCAGCTGCTCGTTCCTGTATGTAGGTTTCTTGTCTCGCCGCTATGGATTTGTTCCTGATGTGCCACTTTACGGAGGCCACCGGGACTGCATCGTAAACTGGTTTAGCCTTTTTCTTCGTTGCATTTTTGGCGAGCTGGTCTGCGCGTTCATTGCCTGCCAGCCCTTCGTGTGCTTTTATCCAAAAGAAGCGGACCTCGCCCCCAACATCACGCAGTTCTTCCACCTTCTTGCGTATTTGCACCGCAATTGGGTGGAGGCTGCCCGCGTCTTCCACTGATTGTAAAGCGGATCTCGAGTCGGAGAAGAGATTAATCTTTGCTTTTTTGTTGATGGCCATCTCTATCGCCGTTCGGATTGCAACCATCTCAGCTTGGAATACGGAGCAGTAGTTGTCCAACTTCAGGGTGCGGTACGTCTTTTCTTCTTCGTTCTCCCACCACGTGACTGCTGCTCCAACCTTTCCTTCGATTTTGCTGCCGTCGGTATACAAGTGTGGCCATTCACTCCTTACTAGCACCAAATCTTCCCTGCTGCCTATTAGTTCATGCTGAATGGGGATTCTTTTTGAAGGGTGAGGTAACTCGAAGGGGCTAGCTCTTTTCTCCAAACTTCTACCTGGAAAGTCTGGGATAGGTTCACCTCTCTTATAATGGTAAATCTCGATATTTTCTTTCGCCCTCAAATCCAGTGGTAGGATGTTTGCTATCACCGTGCTAGCATTCAGCGAGACCGTTCTATGCGCTTTGCTGATCTTGATGGCAAACAACCTTGTAATTTTATCCAGCTTTTTCTTAGCGTATTTTCTATCTATGACCAAACCCCAGGTACTCGCCGCGTACAGAACTGTAGGTTCTATTATCACCGTATATAGTGTCCGAATAATGTCTGGATTTAGACCCCAGGTTGCCCTAGCTGCTCTTGCAACCATTTTGTATATGTTTAAGGCCTTTTTCTCGACTTTCCCAAGATGTTCTCTGAAGTTGAGTCTCGAATCTATCGTCACCCCCAGAAGGGTTAGTGAAGGTGAGAGCGCTAGGGTGGTGTTCTCCAATCTGAATGTTGGTATGTCGTATTTCAATTTCTTGGTGATTATGACTACTTGCGTTTTGTGGGCCGCGAAGCGCATTTTATTTTGTGCACCCCACTTTGACACTAAATCTAGGGCCTCGTTCATTTGACTATTTAGATCGTCAGTGCTGTGAGATGTCGCTATGATGAGGATGTCATCAGCGAATGCCTGGATGTGGGCCTTGATACTATTTGCCTTTTCAAGAAGAGGGTCCATCTGAAGGTTCCACATCAGGGGACCTCCGGTCGACCCTTGTATACAACCCCTATTGGTTTGTTTTTCCACTTCAGAGCCTGCATATTTCAGGAGAATGGTCCTTTCGCTGAGGTAGCTTCTCATCAACCTTACTATGTTCATATCTGGAGCTTTATTTATTAGCTGCTCTAGTATCTTCGGCCACCAGGCGTTATCAAAGGCGCCCTCAATGTCAAGTGACGCCACTGCCACGATTTTCTTGTTATCTAGTCCTTTCCTAATTCTCGCAATAGCGTCGTAGAGGGCGTCCTCTGTGCTCCTTTGTGGCATAAAACCATACTGCCTGTCACTAAGTTGGTTGTTCTTACCCAATGACCATAGCAATCTGTTGCATATTATTTTCTCAAATACCTTTCCGTTTATTGGTAGGAGACCTATTGGTCTATATGCTTTGGGTACCGTGTAGTCTTCCTTGTTGGGCTTCCTTAGCGTTATGATTTTAGCCCTTTTCCAGGATTTGGGGAAGTATCCCGCTCCGAGACAGCTGTTAAGGATAGACTGGTAAACTTTCGGGGCCGTCAAAAACGCCTGCAGACAAATATCTGCAGTTAGTCCATCCTCCCCCGGGGCTTTAGATGGGTTGATAGTCTTCATCACCTGGTGTATCTCTTCCATTTGTATAGGGAGAAATTCTGGCATACTCCCTAGTCTCGACAATTCCGTATCTACCCACTCTCTTATCTCCTTGTGATAGGCAGTATCTTGTTGGTCATCATCCATAGGATAAAAGGTGTCCGCCAATAAGTTGGCCGACTCAGTTGGGCTTAGCACTTTTCCGTTTAGTTTGAGTAGAGTTTCTTCGTTATTTTTCCCCGCATATTTCATTACACGATAAATCTTATCCCAGACTGACTCCTTCTTTTGGCCAGAACAAAAATCTTTCCAGCTTTTAGTTCTAACATCGATTATAGCTTTTTTGTATTCTAGCAGGCTATTTTTATATTCTTCCAGGATGTAGGGTCTCCTCCTTTCGTTTGCTTTCTTTATTTTCCGGCGGTTGCGGATGACTGCCGCTTTCAGTTCATCCAGCTCTTTAGTCCACCATTTGATCTTCCTGGTTGTGCACGGCGATAGTTTTGGGATTGAGGAGTCGCACGCTTCCCTTATACAGGTTGTGTATGACTCTACAATCGCATTAAGATCCTCCCGCGTATAGCAGAGTTCTGCCCTTTCATACGTTGTCCCTGTCTGCTCCAATCTTTCACTTAATTTCTGCCTGAACTTTCCCCAGTCTGCCTTCTTGCTGTTGTAAATTCTGGTCGTCTTTCTCTTCTCTACTTCCGATTTTTCCCCTTGTTTCTCGACTTCAAATAGTATTGCCCTATTAATTTATTTGAATTACTGAATATTAGAACGTGAAACTTGGTTGAAAATTCAGTTATATCCTGTACTTGAACAACAAATACTAAAATTAGATAAATGTTATAAAGAAACGAAATTATTTAATTTTAATGCGCCATCTATTAGCATTATTGTGAAGCTAATAGCTTCACTATAATGCTAATAGATGGCGCTGTGTCAGTAAAACAGTTTTATGTCAACTATTATTTTTTTTATTGCGTCTAATGTTAAAAGTTAATTATTACAATATATAATTAAAACTTTTGGGAATTATGGGATATCGCGAGGTCTCAGTTCGGGGCGAACCACTAGTTTAATAAGCCGAAATACTGAGTACTGCTTGCGTAATATTTCTTTAAAAAATATAAGGAAGCTCAGGGTCACTCAGCCAGCAATAGAGAGAACAGAATTACGCTCGTAGCGTCCCTGCGACATCTGTGGGGATTGAACCTATATATATCTCGGGGTTTACGCCCTATGTTGACCTTACACTATGGCCATCATTAAACTAAAATTAATGATAATGTCCTATGTGTGTGGCGTGAATGAATTATTTTCTTTCAGACGAATTCTCATCAGATGAAGACGTCCAGCGATTCTTTGAAGCTCTAGGTTCTGGATCCAAGGAAGACCTCATCGATGACGACGCCACGCAAGTGAGTGCACTTTGCAAAACTCCTCAATTGCAGCTTTGCGAAATTCTGCAAAACAATTCCAGTATTTCGTAACTTAATAACCATTCGTCATTCTGATTAATTCATTTTAAGCTTACAATATTTTTGCACGAAATATATATAGATGTGATCTTAAATGTTTCATATTCTTACATACAAATCTTACAAATCTAGGTAATATTGCATGGGTTGTATGCTCCAATTTTTAATTTATTTGCAACATGCGGACTTCTGCAAAGTATAACAATTTTCTCTGTGCCAGATGTATACACGTGAGAACATGTCCGCCGTGTACTTCTACAAAGTGTTGGTGGGAGATGAAATTGAATTGGTCCAAATCGACAAGCCATTCAGACAAAGACAATTGTCTGCTGAGGTGAGTGTAATTTAAAATCTTTAAACACTAAAAGCTATTAAAAAAACTAGCTTTAACCCGCGGCTTCACTCACGTTAGGTTCGATTATTTAAACCCCTATTTTACTTCATACTAACATTCATCCCCTATTTGATGCCTCTGGGGGTGGATTTTTTCAAAATCTGTGAAACACATGTTTCTTTATTTTTATTTGAAAGCCTAAATATAAAGTTTCATGGATTCAGCTCGATCGGTCCAGTGGTTAGAGCTGTGCGTTGATAGATCAGTCAGTCAGTCAGTCAGTCATTCACGCTTGCCTTTTATATATTTAGATATCATCTAAACCACTGGAATGTTAAAAAAATAGCATCTAAACCACTGGAACGAGCAAATGTGCCCAGAACGCTGGCTGCGTTACCCCGCTGAATGGCCAAACCTATATTTTGTTGGCTAAAACATCAGGTTACATTATAATTGGCCTCAATAGCCCAACGGTTAAGGTGTGGACTGAAAACTGAAAGGTCGCAGGTTCGAGCCCCACCCGTTGCACTATTTTCGTACCCACTCCTAGCACAAGCTTTTCGCTTGTTTGGAGGGGAGAAGAGAATATGAGTCAAGTTCAGCTTGGTTGATATTCTTTTCCAAAGAGAAAAAAAAATTACTTACGCTAAATATCAAATCAGTATTTATTTCACTTTCTCTGTTTTCAGGATGTATTCATTTTGGATACGCCATGCTCGGGAGTGTACGTATGGCTGGGTAAGAACGTAGATCCAGACGTGAAGCAGAGCTATAACAACATCGCGCAGCAGTATTTGGACGTCAAGGGCTATCCTGCTTGGGTATGTATGCTTTTTCATCATATTTTATTATGATGTTATGTGTATAAGATTCAATTTTCCATATTCCATCACATTGTACCTGCATTTTGGTGAATAAATAGAATAGAATAGTATAATTTTTTTTCAAATAAACTTTTACAAAGTGTTTTCGAATCGTCTAATGAATCTACCACTAGTTCGAAATGCCTTTCCAACCAGCAAGAAACTTGACGGTTGCTCTTTTAAAAAAAAAAAATAATATCGACGGGTATCTATCTTATCATAATTCTTCGTTCATAATTCCAGGTCCCCGTCACTCGAGTGTCGGAGGGAGCTGAGAGCAGCACCTTCAAACAGTACTTCCACACCTGGGACTCGGTCAGACCTGTCACCGCTGGATCTGTTAAGTCCATCGCTGCCCAAATTGGTAAGCGCACAGAAACGCTCCTTGCCTTCAAAACAATGCCATATAAACGTGTATATGGCATCGCCTTAAAGGCATTCTCTTCTGTGACTATAACGAACCAACTTTGTAATATACCTACTTAATATTGTAATATTTTGTTATAACTGCTGAGTTTCTTGCCAGCTCTTTTCTGCAGAATTTACTGCGAAATAAACAATTTTGAATTTGTATGTTTGGCATTCACTTATGTCCATACTTGTTATAACAAAAACCAAAGACTCAAGCCTCAATAGCCCAACAGTTAAACGTGCGGACTGAAAACTGAAAGATCGCAGGTTCGAACCCCACCCGTTGCACTATTGTCGTACCCACTCCTAGCACAATCTTTTCGCTTATTTGGAGGGAATAGCAGAATATTAGTCTACTTCAGCTTGGCTAATATTTAAAAAAAAAAATTGTCGCGGCATTGGTTCGTCTCATCGCTCTCGTACGCGCTCGTACGGAAACCCATCGAACCAGGCGTCGTAATGCACTCTTATTCTTCACTACACATCTTCTTTATCCGCTTCTGTCAAGTGTCAGAAACACTGCCGTACTTTGTTCTTGCAAAGAACTTCTTTGTAATTTCGGACTTTCGCAAAGAATTTCTTAGCAACTTGTTATAATCGCATTTTCTTTGCAACTTTCTGTATTCTGAGCTTTCTCTTTTTGAAATTTTTCAGAAGCCGGTTTATTCTCTGGGGATTCCGACGACGATGGCGAAGCGTTCGCGAAGTTCGTTGGCAAGAGCGCCGCAGCGCGCGGCTATATGCCAGATGAGGGCGCTGGCGACCTCACTGTTTTCAGGTTAACTTGACACTTCTGTGGAAATTTAATTACATTAATTTCATATTTATTAATTACCTACTAGCGGCACGTCCCGGCTTCGCACGAGTGGACATAAGATTTTTTTTATATTTTTACCTTTAATTATTGTGACATAACGATAATAGTTGGACATATAGTATCGCGAAGTTTTTTGTAGATATTGATAATATTGTAGAATATACTTTTGTTCTATCATCAATAGTTTCCGCAGCGCATGCGACGAAATACGTTTTAGGGCACTTTTTTTACACCTTGGATTACGTTAGTTAAGTTTTAGTAAGGATCCCTAACCTTTTCTAGCAATAAATATAGCCTATGTTAATCAGGGTGAATGTAGCTTTCCAATGGTGAAAGAATTTTTGAAATCGGCACAGTAGTTTTTGAGATTATTCATTACAAACATACACACAAAAATACAAATCTTTCCTCTTTATAATAGTAGTGTAGATCAGTTATCAAATGGCGTCATTTCTTTATAAATTGCCGCTTTTGAAATATAGTTTTGATAGTTAGTTAACGACAGTTTAGCTTTAGACAACGTGTTAGATTTTCTTTATTTGCGCGAAAATGGCAGTGTGCAGCTGCAGCGAGAACGGTACGTTGTAAGTACCATACAGATTTTTTCTGGTTTAGCGGAATATAGCAAAATTAAGTGAATATAACTAGTATAGGTTTGTTATTCCTTGTATATCATGGATTTATACTGGTGCGGGTTGTTACGTTCCCTCAAATATGGTTGAGCGAAGCAACGGCTGGATCATGCATCGTGCTCGTGAACGGGTGCCACCAACGAGAATGGGTCTGCTTTGTCTTCCCATGTTGACATGTGTTGGATTATATGTATTGCATTTTTGAAGCTTCACTGTGGAAGCACTGTATACATAGCTTAGTTTGGTTACTTATTGTAAAATTATTTTATTTTTTTGAAAAGATTAACTGCTGAGTTTCTTGCCGGCTCTTGTCAGCAGAATCTGCATTCCGAACCGGTGGTAGATTTATGACGTGTCATAAGTGCTACAAGGTAGCCTACATGAAATAAATAAATTTTGAATTTTAATTGAGCAAAGTAGCGTATTTCTAGTATGAATGTATGTCTGTATGTTTTTTCGACTAATTGTAATTTGTTTGAACTACCAGGGCATCAGAAGAGCCGGAAGACATAACGGCGAGTCAGGCGGAATCTCCCAAACTGTACCAAAGCTGCGTGTACGTGGTCCGGTACCAGTATAAGGACGAGAACGAACAAGACGCTACTGTGGTGTACTTGTGGTTTGTAAGTGCACTAATAGAATAGACTTGTACTATAGTACATTCCTGCAGCGGCCAGCAAAAGAGGCATTGGTGGACGAACGTGTAAACATACGCGGTGACGCCACCCTTTTGGTTTGCTATTTGGATTGACATTATATGTCAAAACTAGCTTTTGCCCCCGCGACTTCGTCCGCGTGGAATTAGGTATTGGGGTGGAATTTTCAAAAACTGTGACAAACGTACTTCTTTATTTTCAACTGAAAGCTCAAATACCAACTTTGATGGAAACAGCTTGAAAAATGAGGGAGTTTCATATAAACTTCCATCCCCTATTTAAACCCCTTAGGGGTGGAATTTCCAATAATCCTTTCTTAGTGTGCGCCTACGTCACAAAAGGAACCAACTGTAAAAATTTCAAGTTTCTAACTTCAGTAGTTTAGGCTTTGCGTTGATATCTCAGTCAGTCAGTCAGTCAGTCAGGACTTTGAATTTTATATATATAGATATTTCCCATCTACCCTCCATTTCCCTTCGTGCACTAAAATGACGTTCGTGGTGTCAAAATTGCGACGCCATGACATATAAATCAGTTCGAACTTTTCGTCTCCGCGAGGCGCAAGCACACATTTGTCGCCCGTCCTCGTGTTTTTTAACCAACCAAAAAAAAAAAAGAGTGTGTGTGAACGACTTCGCTGCCCAGCTGACGCCGACGTGTTCCGGAGTGGCCGATAGTGGAGGTGCGCACCTGGCTCCAGTCCAGGGGTCTTACAAGGTTAGTGCACGGAGATCCCGCTATCCCTTCATTCGCCCCTGATCCTTCGGAACATCTAAATTCTAAATTCATACAGTCCACAAGCTCAGGCTGTCGAAGGTGGACAGTGGTGTCCGTTTCTACACCAATACGTAAGTCCATAAATGCCTAGTTGTCAATGTTTTGTTGTTTGTTGGCTTGTCTATACAAGCCTTGGCCACAACTAGGAAATTGCTGTACTGGCCAAATACATGCGAGCAGCGGTCGGCAAAAGTTGCATGAAAATCCATATTAGTCGTGGTTTAGCGGCCAAATTAATTAAATTTCAGGGTGAAACTGCGGATGATGAGAGCAAGAAGGCTGGTTTGCAACTAGTCGGCGAGATTGAAGAGGAACTCGAAGGTCACGTTACGATCGTGAAGATCCCGCAGGGGAAGGAGACCAAGCACTTCCTGAGCATATTTAAAGGTAAATAACTACGAGGAACTCTAAATCGTTAGCCTAATTATCAAACTTCGTATCTCCATTCGATTAAACTTTACAGGAGAACGAAAAAACTTTTTTACTATATAGGTACCTAACTAACAATAAAAACATAGACAAACAGCTTTATTTACATTTGAATATTAATGTGCTTATGTTTGTTGTAATTATGATTTATTATCTGTTGTCATGATTCAATAAATGGACTTAGGTATTAGGTCAAAATGGCGTCGCCTTATGCCGTGGTATTTTTATTTTTTGTAAATAGCAAAAAAACTAAAAACAAGTGGGAGTTACGAGTGATTCCATCGTGTTCGTTACCGAATTTTACACTAGATGGCGTCAAAATAAAAAATCGGAAATGTAATGGAATGTAATGGTTCTATATTTAATCTATGATTACCTCTAAACTTGCTGCTGAGATTTCTTCTTTGGACCTACTTGATTGAAAACAGCAAATTTGCTTAATTTTTTCAGGAAAACTCGTGATTCTGTGTGGAAGCAAAGATGAAGAATTCAAAGCTCAAAACTTTAAGAAATCATACGAAGATGATGGAGTTCGACTTTTCAGGGTAAGTATAGTTCTTTCAACTTACGAGGGCGTGTGGCTCATGGTTGTGTGTGTGTTGTATATGTATAAGTGCGAGCGAGTGCTTGCTCGATTTCTCCAGGATCCCATCATCAGATCCTGACCTGATGACAATGGGATCACCTGAGAAGTATACCCTTTCCAGCAAAAAAAGAATTTTCCAAATCGGTCCAGGCGTCTTCGAGTAATCGAGGAACATACATTAAAAAGAAAAAAAAACGATTTTTGAAGATGTGTCTTAATTTGTTTTATTAAAACAAAAATGAAAAAGCCGTGGTTTTCAAGCTGTAACTTTTCACTGAGTTAAGCTATAAGCTTGATATTCTTAAAACACTACGAGACCATTATATTCAGTATAAATTTCGATTTAGTACCATGAGCCGTTTTCGAGAAAAACGGTGGTGACACACTGACAGACAGGACGGACAACGAAGTGATCCTATAAGGGTTCCGAAGTTTTTTTCGGAACCCTAAAAATAAATAAAAAGATTTGTCTGGTGGGAGGCTTTGGCCGTGGCTAGTTACCACTTTATCGTCAAAAACGTGCCGCCAAGCGATTCAGCGTTCCGTTACGATGGTGTTTATAAACCGATTAGGGGTATGGGTTGAATATACACTGCTATACCCCTTCCAAGTTAGCCCGCTACCATCTTAGTCTGCATCGTCACTTATCAGGTGAGATCGCAGTCAAGGACTATCTTGTCATCGAATAAAAAAAAACCGATGATTTGAGAACCTCCGCCTTTTTTGGAAGTCGGTTAAAATATCTCATGTCCACAGGTGGAGGGTACAGAGCTGGGCGTGGACATGCGAGTTACCCAGGTGGAGGAGTCTACCAACTCTCTGGAAGACGACGATATCTTTGTTCTTGAGACTCCGGGCGCGATTTATGTCTGGAGTGGAAAGGTAAGTTTGAGCAAACTCAAACTCAAAATTATTTATTTCATGTAGGCCAACTTGTAGCTCTTATGACACGTCATAAATCTACCACCGGTTCGGAATGCAGATTCTGCTGAGAAGAGCCGGCAAGAAACTCTGCAGTGGCTCTTTGCAAAACAAAAAATGTTACGATATGTAGCTTATCTGTCTTGTGGACAGCTGAAGCAAAGCAGATTGGTTCCAAGCAACTTTGTCATTAAGGAATTCATTAACTGTGTAATAACTTCTACTTATTAAATGTGTCTTTACACACTTTAATCCTTATTATACAAGAAAAGACCAAGATTTGACGACCTCCCTGGCGCAGTGGTGAGTGCTGTGGTCTTATAACTGGGAGGTCTCGAATTCGATTCCCGGCGGGGGCTATTTAGGAATTTATAATTTCTGAATTGTCTCTGGTCTGGTCTGGTGGGAGGCTTTAACCTTTGCTATAGTTACCACCCTACCGTCAAAGACGTGCCGCCAAGTGATTTAGCGTTCCAGCACGATGGCGTGTAGACGTGTAGAAACAGATTAGGGGTTTGATTTGAATGTAATGTACACTTCCATACCCTTTCCAAGTTAGCCCGCTACCATCTTAGACTGCATCGTCATTTACCTACCATCGGGTGAGATCGCAGTCAATGACTATCTTGTCCCTGAATAAAGCAGAATGCAAAATAGTTGTTTGTTAGCAAAGTTCATTTTTGTTGCGAATGCCTAGTTTGAAACCCGACCGGGCGAAGGATTCTAAATTAGAATCCTGAGTATAGTGAGGGATTTAAAGACACAAGAAACAAAAACATTGCTGTCGTGTGATACATACTTTTCGCCTCACTAGCTCAAAAAGGGCGCCTTTGATGTCTAAAACCAGTGAGCAAAAGTTTTGAACTTTTCTTGAGACAACATTTTTTCTCACTGACTGAGCAAAAACGACTTTTGCCCACGGTTTTAGACAACAAAGGCACCCTTTTTGAGCTAGTGAGGTGAAAAAGTAATTACTTGATGTACCTACTTCCACTTGTAGGATTCGAGTGAACAAGAGCAACGAGCTGCCAAAACGTTCGTTTCATCATTTGTGGGTGATGAGCGAGAGGTGAAAGAGATCAACCAGGGTGATGAACCTGACGAATTCTGGGAGGTTTTAGGTGAGAGATCCCTATTTTCATACGACTGGCTGAAAAAAGGAGTATATTGTTTTCAGGGTTCATGTATGTATGTATGTAAGTGAGTTTCTACCATAACTTCTATACGCCTGAACCAATTTTGATGAATGAGATATCGTTAGAATCCCTAGCTTATTCCGGGTGACATAGGCTAGTAAAATTTAAAAAAAAAGTTAGAAATAGTTGTAGTATAATATTATTATAATTTAGATTTTAATTTTATATTATTTTAAGTTTGTTGATTGTTTATTTGAAATGCTTATTAAATAAAATGAACTTAAACTGTTAATTAAAAAAAAATGAAAATAAGATTAAGTATAAATAATCATCATCTAGAAAATGATGAGTAGATTCCAAAAATATATAACACTATAGTTCAATATCCAGTGAATCACAAAAAAAAAAGACGTGTGGCACTCGGGGACTGTCGCGGTAAAGCTATTGCATAGCATTTTTTATCAACGCCATCTAGCGGTGAGAGGAGTCCCGTGTCAGGTTATTTTCGTTACGGAATTTCTGGATTCGGTCTCCACGCTCAAGGCCCGCGATAGAAGCTATGCAATAGCTTAGTACTTATCATTTAAAAATTTGAATAATAAAAGAAACCAACCAACCCAAAGAAAGTACAAAGTTCGTTTTTTGGCTGGACAGGCGTGTTTTTTTTTTAATTATAGTTTGTATAGACCTATATTTAGTTTGACGTGTGTATTTGACATTTGTATCTGTCAATTGCGGATAGTGCTTGACATTTGGAACGGAACTTTGTTAGAAACTTTTGTTCTAGCGTTACACTACTGTTATGTGTAGAACTTGCATTAGATTATAGATTTAAGTACTCTATGGTACTAAATAAGGACGTGCATTGTGAATCTGTATTGTTGCCTTTTGAAGAAATAAAGTGATTGAGATACATAACAAGTAAGATGATGAATTAATTCATTCATTTTTGTTAAACAGGGGGGCCACCAGATGATACTAAAGCGCCCTCTGGGTGGGAGGTGAAAGCCAACCGACGCGTCACCACCCCGCTGTCACTGACGTCAGTGGCCGTGCGCGCGGCGGGCAAGGTCAAGTTTGAGGAACTACCGCCGGCGTTCACTCAGAAGGTATTTTTATTTATTTATTTTATTTTTATTTTTCATGTATATATAAGGAATTACAAGACAACATATCACACCTTGAAAACAAAAGTGGCGTTTTACAAAAATTGTAATTTTTCAGTATGACCATTCAAAGTTTTGACGCAGTATTTTTGTTCAATATCTTAGCAAATAACTGGAAGAAAAGAATGCAATTAATTTCATTTATCAGTTTGACTATCTAATTTAAGTTGTGTACTGAAAACATGCCAGTAAATTATGGAGTTAATTTAGAAAACATGGTTTTAAAAAAAGTTCCACATAGTGCCGCTTTTGTTTTCAAGGTGCGATATTATATTAGAAGAAGTAGACATAGGTCTCCTGACCTATGTCTACTTCTTCTGATCAGATCCTTCTGATGATGGGATCCTGGAAAAATCGAGGGAACTCTTCTATAGGCACAATTGATATACTTTGTAGTGGCGTTTGAAGTCGGTTTTGTAAAAAGAATTTTTACGTTTATATTACTGTATTTTTTTTTTTTTCAGAATCTCTCCGACGACGGGGTCTATATCCTGGACGGGGGCGAGGAGCTGTACGTGTGGCTCGGAAAGAACATTTCAGAGCGCATTAAAGCTGCCAGACTCAAGATTATTGGGGTTTGTTTTTCTATTTAATTCAAAACGATAAAGTAACGCTGAGATCTATAGAGCGTGCTCTCACTCAGCTCAGACTCAAGACAGAGTTAAAACAAGACAGATTTACGTCAGAGTATATTTGAGTCTCAAACAAAAAACTTGAGAGGTGTCAAGGGACACCCGGATGGAACGAAGTTCAATGCGAAATAGAAATGAAAATATCTGGCTTGCTTTCTATAAGAGAGAGAGAGAGACAGAGAAACATGCGACGCCTATAGCAAAAAGTGTCGTGACAACTTTTCGTAAGAATTTTTTCCGTCTAGCCCCCTTTCACAACGCGCGATAAGGAACTTCGTTCCAAAAACTTTGCTATCGTGTGATAAATATAACTTTTCACCTCACTACTAGTGGTAGTAGTAGTAGTTAATTTTTAAGATTATAATGTACAGAATAAATAAATAAATAGTTGAAAAAGGGTGCCTTTGCTGTCTAAAACCAATCAGTGAGAAGAAGTGTTGAACTTTCCTTGAGACAACACTTTTTCTCACTGAGTGAGCTAGTGAGGTGAAAAATACAATAATTTTATTAATATATTTTTCATCATACCTATTCGAAAAACGAATATTGGCTTCAGAGGATAGCGGGAGCAAAATTTAATTTTTAGTCCCATGGGAGTTTTCATTTCTCTCTTCTGATTGGTCCGCGTTCGTGCTTTAGTATGTGTTTATTACTACTGCGATCGTTGCAGCTTTCAAAAAACTCGAAATTCAAGAATGTTTGAGCCTTCGATAAGTCATGTGATCATAGAAGGTTGATACTCCTAGCTTTTTCTCATAGGTAATGATGAAAAATAGTGTGTGTCACTCGGGGCCAAATTTTTTGTTCTCGGGCGGCGTATATTGAATTCCTCGCTACGCTCAGGATTCTACTTTAGAATCCTTCACTTCGCTCTGAATTCAAAATAGCGCCCTCGGGGAACAAAAATTTTCTTTGGCCCCATATAACACAAATAACTCTATTCTTGTTAACGGTATAGTATGAAGTCATTTTGTATCGGTCAACGACGGCCAACTTGACGTGAACTTGAGTACTCTCTACAGGCCTTCGATTTAACGGATAAAATATTTAATATATGAATAGATTTATAAATACATACCAAAAATTCCGAGGCCGGCGGGATTCGAACCCACATCTCTCTGGGAATCGCGCCCGAGTGTGTTAACCGTTACACCACGGCCGAACCACACGTCAGCCACGAAATTAGTGATATGTATCTACTTTTTCAATCAGTTTTAAAGCAACTGTTAGCGACATCTAGTAGCGACACATGACAGTTGTCGATCTATTTTTTTCCAAGATACCATATTACAATGGAGCTCTTAAGAAATTATAGATGCCACATTGCTTGTTACAATTTTTAATTTATTATTGAAGTGTTAACCTACACTTAAAGGAAATAACCTTTAAGTGTAGGTTAACATTTCAATAAAAAATTAAAAAATTAAAAATAATGTATGAATGTGTTGAATCAGGAGTACCTAGAAGACGATGGCCTGGAGCGTACGGTCGACTCCGCGATCGTAGTGACCTTGAAACAAGGGAAGGAACCCGCCATCTTTAAACAGCTGTTCCCAGCGTGGGACGACGACCTGTGGGATGTGAGTATGATTATAAATACATTACATACACATCGCTCATTTGCGACAAGAGAGACATAATTCAAAATCGACGACGAGAGAATTCTCTCGTTAAACAGTAATGCTTCGTGGATGCTGCGGTCTCGAAACAACACGGCGGCCAACGAAGCGACAGAGCATTAAGTCACAATCTCTCTCGCTCTTATTTTTTTGTACTTAGCGTAATGTTGTTTATATAGCAAAAAATATAAATGTTCGAGACTAAAATTGGTGAATTTTGAGTTATGTCACCCTTGTCGCAAATGAGCGACATATTCGATGACAGTAGCGTGAAAGTGAATTGAGCCTTATATGTACTGGTTTAAAGTCACAAATTCAGTACAACCGGTTTTGTTATGGAGCGTATGCGTCAACGTTAATGCATAGACGAAATTGAGCTCTAATTCAATGTAGTTATGGTTCAATTTACTTTGACGCTAACTTCATCGAATACGACTACGATAAAGAACGATTGAGTACGTGATTCTGAGTTACAGTCATCATGATTCTGAGAGGGAACTCTTCAAATTTTATAGGCAAGATTGATTTGAAAAAAAAAAAAATTACGTTTATATTAGGTACTAGCGGACGCCCTCGACTTCGTCCGCGTTCTTAAATTGTTGAAATTTTTCCTGAATTTTCTTTGCTATAAACCTCACGGAGCCTGAGACCTTTCCAACGAATGCAAAACCGTGGAAATCGGTTTGTGCGTTCTGGAGTTATAGCGTCAGGAAGGAAAACCCGACTTATTTTTATATAGTAGATATAATATATAGATTCCTTTAAAACTCACATTCTCTATTTATTTCAGAATCAAGCGTCTTACGAGGACATCAAAAATGAAACGATGGCAGCTAACTCTTAGAAAATTAACATTTTAAAAGAATAATTTTATAAAATCAAAGATAAAAGTCAAATTTTATTTATTAAAAATAATAATTCATAATACACCTATTAATGTTTATTTACTTTACATTATCCTATTCTAAGACATAATATAGTAATTGCTTAATTACGGGCCAGCAAGAAAAATCTGTTGAAACGATAACAAGCCATTTTTTTCAAGCAAGTTGTTATATAGAAGAGTAATAAAGTTTTTTTTTGTTTTTTATTTAAGATAGTCCTTGACTGCGATCTCACCTGATGGTAAATGACGATGCAGTCTAAGATGGTAGCGGTCTAAATTGGAAGGGGTATGACAGTGTACCTAGATTCAACCCAAATCTGTTTCTACACGCCATCGTGCCGGAACGCTAAATCGCTTAGCGGCACGTCGTAGAGTGGTAACTGGCCTGCCAAAGCCACCAGAGGGTTGTCCAGAGACAATTCAGAAATTATAAATTCCCAAATTGCCCCCACCGGGACTCGAACCCGAGACCTCAAGACCACTGCGCCAGGGAGGTTATCATATTGAAAGCACTTCGTAAAAGTTTATCTGTATAAAAACTTTTCTATTCTATTCTTTTTTTTTTTATTCGATGACAAGATAACCCTTGACTGCGATCTCACCTGATGGTAACTGACGATACAGTCTAAGATGGTAGCGGGTTAAATTGGAAGGGGTATGGCAGTGTACATTTAACCCATACCACTAATGTTTCTACACGCCATTGTGCCGGAACGCTAAATCGCTTGCCGACATTTATGACGGTAGGGTGGTATCTAGCAACTGCCGAAGCCTCCCACCAGACCAGAGACAATTCAGAAATTATAAATTTCCAAATTGCCTCCACCGAGAATCGAACTTGAGACCTCCCAGTTATAAGACCACTGCGCCAGGGAGGTCGTCATTGGACGATTTGAAAGCACTTTGTAAAATTTTATCTGTACAAAAAACTTTTCTATTCTATTCTATAAGACTGTAGCTAAATAAAACAATCATTCCGTTTACATATTTATTTTATTTATTGTTGATTACACAAATCTTAATATTCTTAATACATAATAATATAAAGCTGTAAATAATAAACATTTAAAAAAGGAATCGTAAAAAAAATTTTAACTTGTCTATTCTACTAATATTATAAAGGCGAAAGTGTGTATGTGTGATTCAAACATACATACATAGACGGCTAAAATGCTTCCTTTTGACTTATACACAGTCTGGTAATAAATAACGTTGTATATCATACTCCTAATAATACATTACTTAATCTAATTGGAATATTCATTAATAACACAGGCCTGCGATGGTTTTCCCCTTTAAAAAATAATTAGCAATTTGGGTAGGTATTAGTTACTAAGCTACGAAAAAAATAATAAAAAAATTCCATCACGTAAGTTTTCTGAGAAAATGAATTTTCATTTTTCTGAGTATTACCGCGCATTACTAGCGTTAACTTCCAATTTCTTTAATCATAGTGCATGCTTGTAGAATTGATGACATTTAAATATTCCCTTACCCTCATAAGTCATTGTTTGTCGTGATTGAAATCATATTACAATACATATGTATCAACTACTAGATGATTCCCGCGACTTCGTTCGCGTGGATTAAGGTTTTTTATTCCCGCGGGAACTCTCTTATTTCCCAGAGTAAAAAGTAGCTTATGTGTTATTCCAGACTATTATCTATCTCTGTGCCAAATTTCAGCCAAATCGATTCAGTCGTTGCGACGTGATTGAGTAACAAACATACATAGGTAAATAGGATGATACGATAGTTTTGTGATTTAATTCTGCTACCTCCACTTCATATTAACTTAGGTATTATAAAGCCATTTTCAAACGCACTAGCTAAAGATGGTACCTGTGTTAATTACCTTTGTGTTTTTAAGCATTTATCGGATTCCAAGATCAAAGAAGGCATTTTTCTTGGGTCTGAAATAGGGAAGCTCATGCAAGACGCTACCTTTGAAAAAATCTTGAATAAAATCAAAGAACGCTTGGACTTAACTTAAAGATGTAGTAAATTTTTTATAGAAAACAGTAAAAGCCCAAATTATGACAATATAGTGAGTATTTTACTCAGCAATTTTCATAAAGTGGGTTGCAATATGAGTATAAAGTTACATTTTCTGCATTCTCAAATTGACCTCTTTTCTGAGAATCTTGGGGCTGTAAGTAAAGAAAAAGGTGAAAGCTTCTACTAAGATATTAAGGTCATTCAGAGCAGATACAAAGGAAGGTGGAACCCAAACATGATGGCAGACTACTGCCAGATATTGAAGAGAAATAAACCTGATAGAAAGCATAAGAGAAAAAGATGAAATAGGAGTTTTGAAGGAAGTTGAAAAAGAAATAATAAGTCTTTTTGATTTATTTAGTCTCTTTAGCGTTATTTTTAAATAATACTGTCGGTTTTTTAAATTTTAAATTCGTTAATTTTTGTTTTTTTCATGAAGTTTGTTAAAATAACCTAAAATATGCATGTCATCTGATGTCATCAATAAAAAAAAATCTCGACGTGCTAGAAAAAAATCAAAGATGAATTTTAGTGTACCATGCCTGGATATTTAAAAAAATAACATACTTATTGAAAGGGGAAAAAAAAAGTTAAATTTCGCAGGCCTGTGTAATTAATCATAAATGTTACACTTAATTATTTATCTATGTCTGCTGTGCATAAAAAGTTTATACCCGATTTCACCAACCATACCCCCTAAATACCTAATTTTCACCGTTAGGAGTTCCCTAAAGTTCTTGAAAACGAAATTGACAGATAGCGTCACCTAACTTAACTTAGGTAGCCCGTAAAATTTAGAGAACGTCGGTGAAAACGGGCATTTTTTTGGCGTATACTAGTTAAAAAAAAAGATACCGGCCGAATTGATAACCTCCTCCTTTTTGGAACTCAGTTAAAAAAATACGCGACAATTTGAGGACCTCATTCTTTTTACGTCAGTTGAAAAAAAAGGAAAAATAGATAAAATAAAGATATAAGATAAGAAAATCAAACATTTTTGTATCTTCAGATTAAGTTTGATAGATTAAAATAATAATAAAAATGAAAAAAAGTTTAGTTACAGAAACTTAGCAAGAGTCGATACAGATTAAAAAAGACACTAAAATTGACATTTCAATTTTTTTTCAGTCATGCTTAAAAAAATGACTAATATTCATGTTTCCCCTCCAAGTAAGCGTAAAGCGCTAGAAATAGGTACGACAATAGTAAAACGAATGGGGTTTAAGCCGACCAATTTTCAGTTTTTCAGTCTACCGCCATGACTTTTTTAATGCAAAGATATTTTAAAACATGAATGTACATTTCTTTTGTATCAGAAAAGATATACGATGCTATGCTCCCGCCATAAAGTATCACACCATTTGGTGAGATGATGGGCGGTTAAGAAAGATGGTGGGCGATTGGATGAGATGATGGGCGGTTGAGAGAAATGATGGGCAGTTGGATGAGATGATGGGCGGTTGAGTGAGATGATAGGGAGGTAATGAAATGTTGGGCCGTTAGTTGTGATGGTGGGCGGCGGGGGGCGGGAAACAGCGCACGTGCTCCACTCCGGCCCGCTCGTCGTCGGACGCCAGGTGTCGTGCCAGTACGCTGAATATCTGCGAGTTCAGCACTTGGAAACGCCTGATCCGGTCCACCATGCGTTTCAGAGGCTGCATAGGAGAAAAATAAATAATTTATCTATGACGTAATAGATATACGTGAAATAGGTAAAATAATAATTTTAACTAGCTGATGCCCGCGACTTCGTCCGCGTGGAATTGGGTTTTTAAAAAATTGGAAACCTTTCGGGTTTTTAAAAAAATATTATATTACTGCACACAGAGAGCCGGTGTTGAACCAGACTGGATGTTTAGATATGTTGATGGTCCTTCGTGATTAAGCATGTCGCTCATTTGCGACAAGGGTGACATAATTCAAAATCGACAATGAGAGAATTCTCTCGTTAGAGAATAATGTTTTGTGGATGCTGCGGTCTCGAAACAACAAAGCGACAGAGCATTAAGTCACAATTTCTCTCGCTCTTATTTTTTTGTGCTCATCGTAATGTTGTTTTTATAGCAAAAAGTATAATAAATGTTCGACACTAAAATTGGTGAATTTTGAGTTGTGCCACCCTTGTCGCAAATGAGCGATATGTTGTCTTGTAATTCCTTATTTATGTACATCTAAATATATAAAAGGCAAAGGTGACTGACTGACTGACTGACTTACTGATCTATCAACGCACAGCTGAAACCACTGGATGGATCAGGCTGAAATTTTGCATGTAGATAGCTATTATAACGCAGGTGTCTGCTAAGAAAGGATTTTTGAAAGTTCACCCCCTAAAGCAGTTATCGGCAACCTTTGGAAAGTGGCGGGCTAAACTTGTGGATGAAATAGAAGTCGCGGGCCATAGAAATAAATATTTTTTTATTTGGTTGTGCAAAAACATCAGTTCAAAACATTTGTTGTTATTTACCCGGACTTTCAACATGTTTGTTATTCATTGCATTACTTTACTTGATTTTCTAAACTTTTAATTCAGAGCGTATTGAACTGTATGTCACAATTTTTGTATTACATAGTATCAAATTTCAAAGATTAAAATTCCTTTTTTCTGGCTGTTTGTTCAGAAAAAGCGCTAATGACATACTAACCAAAAATTACATTTTAGCGAGAGAAGCGAGCGCGAAATTTTTTATTGCGAAATTGTATTCTATCACTACTCCACTAGTTCTTATACTTGAAATTTAACTACCTGCAATACCAATCAACAACCGATATTTTCTAAATCCTGACCATTTTACCAAGCACATCAGGATTGAGGAGTTGGTACCTGAAGTTCAATGATGTATTCCATATTTGTTACTTTAATACCAATCCACAACCGAAAATGTTGCGAGCGAAGCGAGTGTGTAATTTTTTATGTTTGCATTACGGTATTTAGTAGTCCATTCTTGGCTCTTACAACAGCAACGTAAAAGCGACGTTTTCGCGAGCGAAGCGAGTGCGAAATTTTTTATGATTGCATTACGGCATTTAGTAGTCCATACTTAGCACCTACAATTGAAACGTAAAAGTGACATTTTCGCGAGCGAAGCGAGCGCGATATTTCTGTAAGACATAAATAACTAGTGGTTCGCCCCGAACTGAGACCTCGCGATATCCCATAATTCCCAAAAGTTTTAATTATATATTGTAATAATTAACTTTTAACATTAGACACAATAAAAAAAAAAATAGTTGACATAAAACTGTTTTACTGACACAGCGCCATCTATTAGCATTATAGTGAAGCTATTAGCTTCATAATAATGCTAATAGATGGCGCATTAAAATTAAATAAGTTCGTTTCTTTATAACATTTATCTAATTTTAGTATTTGTTGTTCAAGTACAGGATATAACTGAATTTTCAACCAAGTTTCACGTTCTAATATTCAGTAATTCAGAAGTTATAGGGCTCTGACAGACATTTAGACGGACACACTTCTCTGTCTAGTAGGCAAGCGCCCTAGTTGACTCAGAGAACTCGCTTCGCTCGTTCAAAAATTTTGACTCCAAATTTGCCGCGCCTAAAATCTGCTGCCCTAGGCTCCAGTCAACTCCGGGGGCCTCTTCAGGCTGGGGGCCCATGGCATTTTGCCGTCTTGCCACCCTATTGTTACGCTACTGTACACACTGCAATCTTATACGTGAAATATGCTCAAAACAAGGAGTGGAAATTTTTGAAATAATCCATAATTAATATTTAGAACTCTTTTCTTGGCGTTGGCGTATGTGTAGGTAAATGTAGCGTGAACAAGAATTTTTTTCGCGCGTAATTTCAAAATGTTCCGCGGGCCGGATCTAAAGATGAGGCGGGCCGCATGCGGCCCGTGGGCCGGGGGTTGCCCATATATGCCCTAAAGGGATAAAATAGGGGTTGGAATAATCGAACTTAACGTGAGCGAAGCCGCGGGGTAAAGCTAGTAAAAAATAAAAATAAAATAAATTAATTAATTAATCCGCCATCTTGTGGCGGCGGCCATCTTGGAGAAGGTGTTCGGACGGTGCACTCACAATGCCCTTGACGAGCTCGTCCTTGCCGTCGACGCGCTGCACGCGCAGGATGTGGTAGCAGAAGTCCAGCGCCTCGAAGCGCCGCTGCTGGCCCAGCAGCGCGATAATGGTGCAGCCCGCCCAGTGCAGACCCTCGCCGAACAGCTCCCTGGTGGAACAAGAGTTGGAAAAGTTAACGTCTAACAGACAGCTGGAACAGCTGTACAGTGCGTGTTGCCAGTGATGACTTATGGATCCGAAGCATGGTCGCTAACTATGGGCCTCATAAGAAGGCTCAGGATCACTCAGCGGGCGATGGAGAGAGCTATGCTCGGAGTATCCCTGCGAGATCACATCAGACATGAGGAGATCCGTAGGTTTTGATTAACTTTTGAACACTTTTTCTCACTGAGTGAGCAAAAGTGACTTTTTCTCACTGGTTTTAGACAGCAAAAGCGCCCTTTTTGAGCTAGTGAGGTAAAAAAGTTATTATAATTTTATAATCGCATCTCGAAAAAAATTATAAGTTATCGTCACATCTAGGAACAGTTCCCTGAATGACCGAAGAAAGTTATGATAAGTCATTGGCACATTTGCAAACAGTTCACTAATATATTTTTTTCTTTTTTTAAAAAGAATATCAGCCAAGCTGAACTTGACTGATGTTCTCCTCTCCCCTCCAAATAAGTGAAAACTTGTGTTAGGAGTGGGTACGACAATAGTGCAACGGGTGGGATTCAAACCTGCGACCACCGCAGTGAGAGTTTTCAGTCCGCACCTTTAACCGTTGGGCTATTAAGGCTTTAAAAAATAATAAATATAAAAAGTTCATAACTTACTCAACAGTAAACTGGGTTTCACCAACCGGGATGCAGTACAGGAATTGAAGTGCTGACCACAACCTGCGAGCGAATTAAATACATTGTTTATTTATTTATCTATCTAAATATTATATAAAAGGAAAAGGTGACTGACTGACTGATCTATCAACGAACACCTCAAATCACTGTACAGATCGGGCTGTTTGAGGTCACAGGTAATGCGTGATACTTACTGCACACGTTACCTGTAAGTGTCGCAACTTACCTGTCAGTGGCACGACTTACCTGTCAGTGTCACACGTTACCTGCAAGTATCACCGTGACCTGTGACTGTCATACGTAGCTGTGGAACTTCTGTATGTGTCGTCATTGTAGAGGGGGCCGTGGTAAAGGTGAGGTCGCAGGTAACGTGTGATACTGCACACGTTACCTGTCAGTGTCACAACTTACCTGTAAGTATCACCGTTACCTGTCAGTGTCACAAGTTACCTGCAAGTATCACCGTTACCTGTGGACGTCACACGTTACCTGTGGAACTCCTGTGTGTCGTCAGTGTGGAGGGGGCCATGGTGCGCGGGCGCGGGGGGCGCGGGCCACTGCGGCGCGGTGAGGCAGGCGCGGAGTCTGCGCAACACCACCGCGAACAGAGAGAGACCGCAGCAGAGACGCTCTCGAGTCAGCAGGTCACCCTCTCGTGACAGCTGACTTTGCTGCAGGAAAAAATAATATAAACAAAAATTATTTTTTAAAACAGCCTTCAAATGCCACTACAAAGTATATCAATTGTGCCTATAAAATTTGAAGTTTCCTCGATTTCTCCAGGATCATCAGATCCTGGCCTGATGACCATGGGACAACCTGAGAAGTATACCAATAATAATAATTTCCAAATCGGTAAAGGCGTCTTCAAGTAATCGGGGAACATACATAAAAAAAAAAGCTTCCAACGATTTGAGTACCTCTTAATTTTTTTTTAAAATCGTTTAAACATACCAAAAAGTGGAAAAATGAACATGATTTGAATTTTTTTAAGTCTAAGATGGTAGCGGGTTACCAAAATGCATAGCAATTTAAAACCCTAGTCGGTTTTGAATTTAGATTTTTTTGAAAACTGCCATATTAGCCTGCGACCATCTTAGACTGATCACTTACCATTAGATGAGATAGCAGTTATAGCTACTTTGTCACTGAATAAAAAAAACAAACATCGACGACGAGCGACCTATCTTTAAATATAATCAAGTGATAAAACTTACCTTAGCGGTTCCGTATTTCTCGACATTTTGCACTATCTGCAGGGCAGAGTACTTTGCTTCTAAACGTTTCTGTTTAGTTTCCGGCTTTTCACCCTCTGAAAACATCAGTTACATCTTGATTGTAAATTATTGTTCATGCGTCATGCTCGGGAACGGGTGCCACCAACGGGAATGGAAATATCTATTGCTTTATAAAGTAGTAGAAAGAAAAAGTTCTTATGATATATACTTTGACCTCTCAAAATTTGTAAGGTAACAGGATTGATTTCTTATCCCGGAATGTTGTTACCTGTGATTGTTATCTTTTACCTGTGATTGTTATCTGTTACCTGTGATTGTTATATATTACCTGTGATTGTTATCTGTTACCTGTGATAGTTATCCGTTACCTGTGAATGTATATCGGTTCGATTGACTTACCGGCAGTGTATGGTCGCGGCAGGATGTTCTGGAAAGGCGCCGCGTGGAGCAAGTCTGTCACCTCTTCTTGACTCAAAGCCTGAAAAAGACCAAACCTTCTTTATCCTACTTAAAATTATTGTACATGCGAGTTTGGATTATGGATGTATGGATGTACTAGTTAATGCCCGCGACTTCGTTCGCGAGGACTGTGGTTTTCTAATTCCCGCAAGATAATTAACGCGCCATTGTAAAACAACTTGTATAGTTCTTGCATTTTACGAGGGCGCGTGAGCTTTACTTGTGGTTACGTCGTGTACATTGCGTATGTACAATGTGTGTGCCGTGCCAGTCAGGAGCCTAGGTGGGAGCGGTCAGGCGCGAGCAAGCTCTCGCATACACTTATACAAATACGACACACACACGCACTACCATGAGCCACGCGCCCTCGTGAATTGAAAGAACTTATACTACATTTGACATTTTAATTTAAACTCAATGAATTATAGCCTCAATAGCCCAACGGTTAAAGGTACGGACTGACATTGAAAGGTGGTAGGTTCGATTCCCACCCGTTGCACTATGGTCGTATCCACTCCTACACAAGCTTTCCGCTTATTTGGAGGGGAGAGGAGAATATTAGTCAAATTCTTGACTGGCTTGGGGCATGGTTAAAAAAAATCACCTGTTCAATGAGCATACAGAACAGTATGATGTTCCCGAGCTCGCGGAAGGCGTGGAACAGCTCCGTGCGCGCGTCCGGGTACTGGACTATGTCTGTCAGCTGCGCGTGGTAGTAACCCAGTACACCTGTAACCAGAATAACCTTCATACAACTTACTTGTTGTGACTCCATATGGGGTATGTGGTAATTGCCCAGGGTTTCTAATCACAATTTAAATTTTCGCCTGCCTCAGACACTTTTTGTTTAAGAAACCACTCAAATTTTTAAAATTATTCAAGGGTTTAGTGGAATCCTTTCGCCTGTACTAATTGCCCAGGTTTTTAAACCAGTACCCAAAAGGTCATCTACCACAGGTTGTTTCCGGTTAAGAAACCACTTGTCATTAAAGAACAGAATGGGTTTTAATGAAAAAAAATCAATAATCGAATATGGTAGCTTCAATATGCGGCAGCTCCGAGGAACTTTACCCGCACACTGTGGAATAGTCCACGAGCTACTTCCACGTCGTGCCGATACTACTACTGCTACTTCACGATAGCCCAGGAGATGAACCAAGACATCGTCTTTTAAACCACATAGCAGCTTGCAATATTTTTGCGTGGCAGCTCGGCTAAAACTGTGCCTAGGCATTGTGGAATACCCCACACCTTCGTAATCTTATCGCGGTTTTATTACAATGCCACAGCATGGCCACGACTAGGGCGCGGGTGAACTGCGCCAATGTCCCCTGGAATAGTCCACGAGATACGCCAAGTAACTCTGATACCACCACTGCTAGTCCTTGATAACCCAGAAGATGAACTAAGACATCTATTTGCAATACTTTTGCATGGTAGATGAAATAAACTGTGCCATTGTATTGTGGAATACTCCACACACCTTCAAGTAGTGCCAAGACTTACCATTAGATCCATAGTCATATCGCGGCAGCTTGCAATGCCTCGGCATGGCCACGACTAGGGCGCGGGTGAACTACGCCAATGTCCCGTGGAGTAGTCCACGAGCTACGCCAAGTAACTCTGATACCATCACTGCCACTCCTTGATATCCCAGAAGATGAACTAAGACATCTACTTGCAATACTTTTGCATGGTAGATGAAATAAACTGTGCCAATGTACTGTGGAATAGTCCACACGCCTTCAAGTAGTGCCAAGACTTACCATTAGATACGTAGTCGTATCGCGGCAGTTTGCAATGCCTTGGCATGGCCACTAATGCGCGGGTGAACTGCGCCAATGACCCGTGGAGTAATCCACGAGCTACGCCAAGTAACTCTAATACCACCACTGCCACTCCTTGATAGCCCAGAAGATGAACTAAGACATCTACTTGCAATACTTTTGCATGGTAGATGAAATAAACTGTGCCAATGTATTGTGGAATAGTCCACACACCTTCAAGTAGTGCCAAGACTTACCATTAGATCCGTAGTCGTATCGCGGCAGCTTGCAATGCCTCGGCATGGCCGCCGCTAGGGCACGGGTGAACTGCGCCAATGTCCCGTGGAGTAGTCCACGAGCGACGCCAAGTAGCTCTGATACCATCACTGCCACTCCTTGATATCCCAGAAGATGAACTAAGACATCTACTTGCAATACTTTTGCATGGTAGATGGAATAATCTGTGCCAATGTTTTGTGGAATAGTCCACACACCTTCAAGTAGTGCCAAGACTTACCATTAGATCCATAGTCATATCGCGGCAGCTTGCAATGCCTCGGCATGGCCGCCGCTAGGGCGCGGGTGAACTGTGCCAATGTTCCGTGGAGTAGTCCACGAGCGACACCAAGTAGCTCTGATACCACCACTGCCACTCCTTGATAACCCAGGAGGCGGACTAAGGCGTGGAGATGTTGTGGACCCACAAATCCTGGAATCAGGTAAGAATTATTCAAGCGACTGCTCAAATATGCCCTTTTAAATTTACGAATAAATAATAAGTAAGGAAGTCTAATTCAGAACAAAATCCACTCAAAAATGGCCCTACTTCAGACCAAAACGACGTATGATTCGTATTTTGAATCACTTCCGAGGTTACAGATGGACATGCTTGGTGCTTGGTTCAAATTCAGAACGAAAGCAGGGATTGGTTCGCGCGCGTGCTGCTATGTTTGCTATAACAGCTAAGTCATTGGACGATGTTATGAAAATTTGACGTGCAAGAAAACTGATCAACAGTTGACGTGCTATTTTTGTTTTTAATCCCCGCCTCTTACGGCTTAATTTTAATCTCCACCCACTTCGGCGCAATTTTTGTTGATGTCATTTTTTTAACGCACTTAGTTAGACTTCCTTACTTATTATTTATTCGTAGCTTTCAAATAATAAAAATAACTGAATTTATGCTTAAAAAAAATATGCCTTAATTGTTATAAAATAGTACGAGTACGTACCACGGTAATTATTTTAGATGTTTTTGTTGGGATAGAAAAAGGTGGGTAGATAGATTCTACCCATGACAGCTTCAACTTGACAGCTCGCAACACCGCAGTCCCGTCGTGACCACGGTCCATGCAATTGGATCGAAATATCGACAATCCCAACTAAAATAATTACCGTGGTACGTACTCGTTATAACAATTATGTCTTTAAACCACGAATCAAGTCTAAAATATTTAATTTATGCCTCCTTTACATATTAACTTATATTATATTTATTTATTTATTTATAATATATCATTTTAAAAGATTTTATCAAATCACTTTCCACACTTGGCACTTACCACATTTATGTGGGTAGTTCAATTAATTGTATTTGCTTGCTCATCATTCTTCTCAAGTAGTTTTAAACTTTAAGCATGTTGTGGTAACCAGTAATTAGGTCTACATTACTGCATAATAATTTATTTAACATGTTGTTTTTTAGTTTCTAATTTATTGTAACCTATTGGTCGTCCATAAATAAATAAATAAATAAATAATAACATTTTGAGTCCCAAAAAACGGTAATTTACACGATAGGCAAATAAGAAATCCAAATATGCTCGTGATTCTTCAGCTACGCCTCAACAAAGTACGGATGTCCTCTTCCCATAGGAATGGGCGTGACGTTCTACCGCTCACCGTTGTACTGCGCGTACTGAGCGGAGTAAGCGAGGCTGAGCTGCTTGGAGCCCCACAGCATCGCGTGCCCGTACTGCTGCGCCTTTTCACGCTGCACCTGCGCCGCGAACTGAATACGACGACATTTCACGAACCTGGAAGTATTACGTTATTTTATTATTTAACTTTAAAAAAAAACCTTTACGAGTATCCACTGACATATTATCTGACTGATATTAGAGGTGGTTAATATAACACTTAGCAACATATTACAGCATGCTATCTTTCCATAGCACACAGCAAGTGCTACATACGTAGGCGCGGTGGTGCTACGATGCTATAAATATCACGCGCTGTAGGCGGTGTAGCACACTGCGCGTAGCAGCGGCGCTGAGGCGGCCGGGCAGTTAGCAGATGGATATATCGCAACTCGTAATAAACATGCTATATGATTTAGCGTGTTGCAAGACATAGCGCGCGCGCCGGCCGCCCACAAACTTCCTAATTAAAGTTGCTATAGCATAGCATTTTTTATAGCATGCTAAAAGGAGGTGGGTTGATAAGGCAACAAAATCCGCCCCTCATACACTCGAAAAAAAAAGTTCCAGATTTCGACAAATTGTAAATGTATTTATATACTTGAAGATATAAACTTTATTTTAATATAAAGTTTAGGTGATAAAAAAAATAGTAAGTTACAGAAAATATTACCCAAAAAGAGAGTGTTTCTTTCACTTTTCTTACATTTTCATACATTTTAGTCGTTTTTTAAGCTTTGATTTAATATTTTAGAATGAGGCGCTCCATGAACCATGGTAAACGTAACTGATAATGATGCTCCTTTTTATAAGCTTTTATATGAGTATTAATTTATTTTGGTTCATGCCTCATTCTAAAATATTAAATCAAAGCTTAAAAAACGACTAAAATGTATGAAAATGTAAGAAAAGTAAAAGAAACACTCTCTTTTTGGGTAATATTTTCTGTAACTTACTATTTTTTTTATCACCTAAACTTTATATTAGAATAAAGTTTATATCTTCAAGTATATAAATACATTTACAATTTGTCGGAATCTGGAACTTTTTTTTTCGAGTGTATGAGGGGCGGATTTTGGGCCTTATCAACCCACCTCCTTTTATAGTTTATAGTCAGTAGCATGATACTGATTTATAGCATTTTTGAACAACTCTAACTCCCAAGTAGCACACGAAGGCTGCTTAGCAGCTGAATAACGAATTCCCGTCACGCTTAAAGCTGTATAAAAAAGCTGCATAAGGGCTGTATACGGCCGTATACAGCTCTTATACCTCTTAAATGGGCACAAATTATACAGCCTTAAGTTGAGTAAAAGATTACAAGTTACTCTTTATTCAGCAAATAAATCACGTGACCTAAAAGTGAAGTAGCAAACCATAGATAATACAAATCTAGCAAATTAATATACTTCGTGGAGTGAATTGAATTTGATTGATTACGTGTGGTTATATATTCAAAGTTAAGTGCATTGTTTTCATATTTATAAAAGAAAAATGATTGGGAATGTAATTTTACTGACATTATACATATATATTACCTAAGAAAATTTTAGTGCGCCACGAAAATATTCGGTTTTTAATTAGTTTCGTGATATAAATAAGCCGTGATGAAAACTTGAATAAACAATTTTTAGTGCTTTGAAAAGAATTATAAGTTAAAAAGTTGTTATTATGATATCGAGAAGTAAAAACTAATGCAATCCATTCCTAATTCATACACAAAACATCATAAAAGTTGAAAAATGAATCAGTATATTTATATAGGTTATGAGGTTATACAACAAAATGGTGGATTCATGTTAAACAGCGACGTGAATAGTTAAAACTCTGATATTCAGCAATAAGCTTCATAATAGTTCACACGTGCCCCCTTAATAAGTCAGTGTAATAAGAGTTCACAAATACCTTCTTATACAGCATTTGGCGTAATTTTATCCACTAAACAGCCCTTATTCAGCCTAAGCTGTTTAAATATCACTGACAGCTATTATGCAGCTGTAGGATCACCAGTGTACTCTTAAAAGAGTCTTAATACGCATAGAGTTTCAAATAGGTCTAAAAGTGAGTATTTATACAGCTATCTGTGCTACTTGGGCTGATATCTATGATTAACCCTTTCAAATGACAGCCTAACGTAGACAGAGAAGGCAATAGACCAAGGTACTGTGTAACCGCGACTGAAATAGAGATAACATGACGTAACGATGACGTCACATGACAAGTTCGAGTTTAATGTTGCCACAATAACTGCACTCCCCTAGTACCCCAAATTAGATGGAAAATTCTTCCCAGGATTTTTAAATAAAACGACAAGACAGATGCTGAACTGTTTTATTTTTTAAATAACATACCTACACATATAAGGTTGTCTGGGAGAGACATACCTATTAGGGTAAGCTTCTATTTTTTATATATATCTTAATATTGTGTGCAATAAAGAATTTATTATTCTTTATTGCACACAATATTAACTTCAACCACCATTTAAAAGTATAAAATAATTTTAGTTTGTACACGTAAGTCGGTTTTTTAAAAATATTTTTTTTTTACTAAAGTTTTTTAATGTAGTTTCATAGGACCAATTCACTAGATAATTATTTGCTCCTTAAAAAAAATATTGAAATGCCGAATAGAAATTTAGCATATGTGAGTCACTTTGAAAAAAGATGTATGTAACACAAAGGAAAATTTTTTTTCGTTACTAGTAAGAATGTTACACAAAATAATTTTTAATGAACAGTTAAAATTTTCCTTCGATCGAGTAATGCTATTGAATTAAAAGCAACAAAAATTGTATATTTAGTCATCAAAATCATCATTAATGAAATTAACAGTATATTCCTTTTTTCAGGCAGTCGTATAAAACTGCAACTCTTCATAGTTTAAGTTAATAATTATTTAAAAAAAACATTAAAAATCTGCCTCGAGCTATTTAAAAATGGCTTTAAAAATTAAGAACTTTGTAAATAAAATAATTCTTAAGATCGCCAACAGTTCTCGACTGGTCGTTGGACATTCGAACGAAACTTCAGGATGATTCAGAACAGTAACCGACACTATCTAACTGAATACACTTTAATCATCGCCGACATATATTATATTCTAGTATCCATCATCTTTCTTTTCTTTTCTCATAATATTCATTTCTTCCATCACGACTTTATTTTGTTTCAACAAAAATTAAAAAAAAAAAAACGGTGGTGACACACTGACAGACAGACGGACAACGAAGTGATCCTATAAGGGTTCCGAAGTTTTTTTCGGAACCCTAAAATTGAAAAAGTAGCCAAAGTAACCCACCGTTACGGTATGTCAGAGGACATTACTAAAAAAAACCTATCTCCGTGCCAAATTTCAGCCATATCGGTTTAGTGTGGCGTATTGAGTAACAAACATCCATATGTTTGTTACTCAATCACGCCACACTAAACCGATATGGCTGAAATTTGGATGTATGTATGGATGGCCATACATACATTCAAACTTTCACATTTATAATATAAGTAGGATAGGGAAAATCGGGACATTGTATAGGTACCTAAAGCTGGCAACACACATAGATACTAAATTTTCTTATTAACTGTCAGTTTGTTTGGCACAAAAGTGTGTCGACCTTGAAAAAAACTGGTTACACGATGAGGGACAAAAAATTGGGTAGCTGCGTCTCTGTTTATCACATTAATAACTTTATTTCTGCTCTCTTTTTAGTGTGAGTGAGAAAGAAATCGTCACTGACTCTATGTCTTCTCTCTCTACGCAGCCTAAATTATAGATCAATTTGACGTGCCACTTTTGACATACGACTGTCAAATCAAATTGATCTATAGTCTCTGGAACTAATTATATTGCAAATGGCGCACCGATCTCTATAAAATTCAGTCAAATACCCTATTGTATCACTCACCTATCGGTCGCAGCGTTATAGCAATAGTTCGGCAGGAAGTCGTAGTTCAGCTCCCAGAAAACGTGAAGCGTGATCCGTCCATAAGGCGCTAACACCCCGTGGTCCGACTCTCTCAAGATGGCGTCAAACTCGTCCAGGGTAAGGTATCTGCTGAGGAGCTTGTGGCATAGACGGTTCACTGCTATGAGGCCTTCTAGTTCCTGAAAACGTGAGGGGTCAGTAGGGCTAACATGCGCGCCACGAGAAAGTTTTGTCTACACGTTTACTCGTAATCTCTATGTGAATCTCTACAGAGATTCACGAGTAAAGTGTTGACAAAGTTTTCTCGTGGCGCGCATGTTAGCCCTACAGGTTTCATCATCATTTCTCTACTACTATTAAGGGGCCGTTCAAACATTACGTAAGCAGATTTATTACAATTACTAGCTTTTGCCCCCGCGACTTCGTCCGAATTAGATTTTGGGGTGGAATTTTCAAAAACTGTGACACACGTACTTTTTTATTTTTAACTGAAAGCTCAAATACCAACTTTGATGGAAACAGCTTGAAAAATGACGGAGTTTCATATAAACTTCCATCCCCTATTTAAACCCCTTAGGGGTGGAATTTCCAATAATCCTTTCTTAGTGTGCGCCTACGTCATAAAAGGAACCAACTGTAAAAATTTCAAGTTTCTAACTTCAGTAGTTTAGGCTGTGCGTTGATATCTCAGTCAGTCAGTCAGGACTTTGAATTTTATATATATAGATTTACCCCCCCATCCCCTCTCGTCAGCAAAAGTAGGCAAAGCTCTTACCCCCTCCCCCCCATGCTTATGTAAACATTTTTCAATTATAAATGTATTTTTTTTTTAATTATAATTTATATATCATTATTTGCGGGAATCCCCGAAAATGCGTTTCGTTTTCAAGCATAGACAATGTGAGGGTTGCCATTGTGTAAAAAAGTAAATAACTACCGATGACGTAATCATCATCTAGACTCCCCTACCCCCTATGTCATCCAAAATAAGCAAAACAAAGACCCCCCCACCACCCATAGTGCTTACGTAATACTTGAACGGCCCCTAATCGGCTGCCACATTTCAAAACCTAGTAAGTGTGATTGACAAAATTTTACAAGAGACCAAAAAAACATGTTTTGTGGTTGCCCTTCTGAACTCTTCAGTATCTGTTGATGAATAAATGTTTCGTAAATAAACTACTTTCAATGCTTTATTGGATATATCTATTTATTACTTCGCTAAGCCATCTACCACAAAACATGTTATTTTGGTCTCCTGTAAAATTTTGTCAATCACACTTACTAGGTTTTGAAATGGGGCAGCCGAACTGCCTTCTTTTTACAAAACCGACTTCAAACGCCACTACAAAGTATATCAATTGTGTCTATAAAATTTGAAGAGTACCCGAGATTTCTCCAGGATTCCATCATCAGATCCTGACCTGATGACTATGGGACCACCTGGGAAGTATGCCTTTTCAAACAAAAAAGGTTAAACGTATCAAAAAATTGTATTGCGAAGAATTTTATGCTCTACAATTTTTATGATAGATGCAAACAGCATTGAAGCCACAGGAAGCGAGATATTTGAGAAAAACTGATTTTTGCGACCTTGAATATTTCAAGATGCGGACGCGGAAATTTAACAAGACTTTCGAGACAACATTGTTTTTTTTTAAAAAAAGAACATTAGCCAAGCTGAAGTTGACTAATATCCTCCTATCCCCTCCAAATAAGCGGAAAGCTTGTGCTAGGAGTGGGTACGACAATAGTGCAACAGGTGGGGTTCGAACCTGCGACCTTTCAGTTTTCAGTCCGCACCTTTAACCGTTGGGCTATTGAGGCTTACAACATTTAGAATGCTAAAATAAAGGTCTAAACAAGTTTACAGCCTGGTTTCTCTCATTAAGATGTTGACTCCCTTTTTTGGCTAAAATGCCAAGTTTTTTGGCTACTTACCACTACGCCCGTAATGTCGCCAGCTTCGAACTTAGCGACCGCCGCGTCCAGAGCGCGATGCATGTCTGCGTTGATCCGCTGAGCCACCTGGGATACAGTAATTATAGAATAGAATAGAAATATTTTTTATTCAAATAAACTTTTACAAGCGAAGCAACGGCTGGATCATGCGTCGTGCTCGTGAACGGGTGCCACCAACGGGAATGGGTCTGCTTTGTCTGCCCGTGTTGACATGCATTGGATTGTGTGTACCTACGTATGCATTTTTTGAAGCTTCATTCTGGAAGCACTGTATGTGTATACATAGCATAGTTTTATTATCTATTGTAATTTTTTTTTTTTTTTTGAAAAGAGCAACTGCTGAGTTTCTTGCCAGCTCTTCTCAGCAGAATCTGCAATCCGAACCCGGTGGTAGATTTATGACGTGTCATAAGAGCTACAAGTTGGCCTACATGAAATAAATAAATTTTGAATTTTTTTGAATTTTGAATACTCACCAAGGCGCACAGGTCGACGTGCCGGCCCAGTAGAGCCACGTGCCGCTGCCTCAGGAGCGACGCGTACCGCCCCGCACCACATCCCGTGCTGGCCCCGCGGGCAGCACATTCCGCACGGTAGCGTTTATCCAACAACATACTGTAACAGAGCAAACAGATTCCTTAGAAAGTAAAATTTTCACAAAAGTTCATAATGGCTAATATTCTTTTCTTAAAAAAAAAAAAAAAAAAACTTGAGAGGTGTCAAGGGACACCCGGATGGAACGAAGTTCAATGCGAAATAGAAATGAAAATATCTGGCTTGCTTTCTATAAGAGAGAGAGAGAGAGAGACAGAGAAACATGCGACGCCGATAGCAAAAAGTGTCGTGACAACTTTTCGTAAGAATTTTTTCCGTCTAGCCCCCTTTCACAACGCGCGATAAGGAACTTCGTTCCAAAAATGAGGGTAGTTACTTCGCAGCTAACTGCTTGTAACAAGCAGTTGACTACCCTCATTTCACGACACACGAGTTCGTACAACTTGTAGACGAACTGGTTGAAGCACAAGTTGACCTCACCGCTGTATAAGGTCAAGTGTAGTTACCTCGCAGCCAACTGCTTGTAATGGGCGTACACGAGTTCGGACAACTTGTAGACGAACTGGTCGAAGCACAAGTTGACCTCAGCGCTGTATAAGGTCAAGTATAGTTACCTCGCAGCCAACTGCTTGTAATGGGCGTACACGAGTTCGGACAACTTGTAGACGAACTGGTTGAAGCACAAGTTGACCTCACCGCTGTATAAGGTCAAGTATAGTTACCTCGCAGCCAACTGCTTGTAATGGGCGTACACGAGTTCGGACAACTTGTAGACGAACTGGTCGAAGCTCAAGTTGACCTCTGAGCTGTATAAGGTCAAGTATAATTACCTCGCAGCCAACTGCTTGTAATGGGCGTACACGAGTTCGGACAACTTGTAGACGAACTGGTCGAAGCTCAAGTTGACCTCTGAGCTGTATAAGGTCAAGTATAATTACCTCGCAGCCAACTGCTTGTAATGGGCGTACACGAGTTCGGACAACTTGTAGATGAACTGGTTGAAGCACAAGTTGACCTCACCGCTGTATAAGGTCAAGTGTAGTTACCTCGCAGCCAACTGCTTGTAATGGGCGTACACGAGTTCGGACAACTTGTAGACGAACTGGTCGAAGCACAAGTTGACCTCAGCGCTGTATAAGGTCAAGTATAGTTACCTCGCAGCCAACTGCTTGTAATGGGCGTACACGAGTTCGGACAACTTGTAGACGAACTGGTTAAAGCACAAGTTGACCTCACCGCTGTATAAGGTCAAGTATAGTTACCTCGCAGCCAACTGCTTGTAATGGGCGTACACGAGTTCGGACAACTTGTAGACGAACTGGTCGAAGCTCAAGTTGACCTCTGAGCTGTATAAGGTCAAGTATAATTACCTCGCAGCCAACTGCTTGTAATGGGCGTACACGAGTTCGGACAACTTGTAGACGAACTGGTCGAAGCTCAAGTTGACCTCTGAGCTGTATAAGGTCAAGTATAATTACCTCGCAGCCAACTGCTTGTAATGGGCGTACACGAGTTCGGACAACTTGTAGACGAACTGGTCGAAGCTCAAGTTGACCTCTGAGCTGTATAAGGTCAAGTATAATTACCTCGCAGCCAACTGCTTGTAATGGGCGTACACGAGTTCGGACAACTTGTAGATGAACTGGTTGAAGCACAAGTTGACCTCAGCGCTGTATAAGGTCAAGTGTAGTTACCTCGCAGCCAACTGCTTGTAATGGGCGTACACGAGATCGGACAACTAGTAGACGCACTGGTCGAAGCACAAGTTGACCTCAGCGCTGTATAAGGTCAAGTATAGTTACCTCGCAGCCAACTGCTTGTAATGGGCGTATACGAGTTCGGACAACTTGTAGACGAACTGGTCGAAACACAAGTTGACTTCAGCTTCGACCTCATCGTAGAGGAACTGCTTCCGGAAGACGGTGAGAGCGTATTGCGCCGAATCGTTGTACAGATCCAGGGGATAGAGGACGTATCTGAAAAACAAAGAAAAATAAAAATATCATCACACCAGATTTTTTTTTAAATGCACCACGAAACTGTGGAACCAACTTCCTGCGACGGTGTTCCCACTAAATTACAACATGGGGTTATTCAAGGGGCGGACCAACAAATTCCTGTACAGCCGGCAACGCATTGGCAAAAATTTAAAAAAGAAAATATGACAAGTGTAAATTAAAAATTTAAAACATTCCCAGCATGTGAATCTATGACCAGACTATGTATAATATACGCGATATATATATAGCTCGATATTGAGTGTTTTTAACTGTCGCGCAAGGGAAGTCTTTATGCCCTTTTTTCTTCCTAATATGTATTGAGAACAATATTGATGATAGAATGAACAAGTATATAAACAAGGTTTATATACTTGTTCATTCTTACTCCATCATTGCTGGCTCTACTCCTGAGCATGTTGTTGAAAATTTTATGAAAAAAAAAATATGATGAATTTCGAGTATTTAAGTGTCGTGCAAGGGGAGTCTCTATGCCCGTTCTTCTTCCTAGTATATATTGATAACAAAATTGATGATACTATTGATAAATTTACTAAATGAGGTTTAAACTTACTCCATCATTGCCGGCTCTTTGCTCCTGAGGATGTGGTCGGTGAGGATCCAGGGCATGGACATCTCTATGGGGAATTGAATACGCTTCTCCATCGTGATCAGATCGTTACATTCTTCGTTGTGCTGATGGCGTACTGTGCATTTCTGAAAGGCATACAAACTAGTAATAGTAACATAGCGAGTCGCGAAACTGGAGTGGAAATGGGCAGGGCAAAAGTTCGAAGAGCTGATGGTCGTTGGGGTCCCAAGGTGCTGGAGTGGCGACTTCGCGCCGGGAAACGCAGTGTTGGTAGACCCCCCCCCCCCACGTTAGTTGGACCAACGAAGAATGTCGTGCGTGTGAAGATGATCTAAAAAAAGATAAAATACACCAAACGAAAAACAAAAAAAGATAATAGAAAACACGAGACAAAACAGGCAGACAAGATATTAGTAGGGACTTACGTTGACTTTCCTGCCCATGGTCATTTCCAAATAGAATTCCCTGTACCATAATTGGGATAGGTCGCAGCATTTTGCGAGTGAATCTGTCGACAAGGTAAAATATTAAAATATGGTATAAACTAGTGGTTCGCCCCGAACTGAGACCTCGCGATATCCCATAATTCCCAAAAGTTTTAATTATTTATTGTAATAATTAACTTTTAACATTAGACGCAATAAAAAAAAATAATACTTGACATAAAACTGTTTTACTGACACAGCGCCATCTATTAGCATTATTGTGAAGCTATTAGCATTTAAAATTAAATAAATTCGTTTCTTTATAACATTTATCTAATTTTAGTATTTGTTGTTCAAGTACAGGATATAACTGAATTTTCAACCAAGTTTCACGTTCTAATATTCAGTAATTCTGAAGTTATAGGGCTCTGACAGACATTTGGACGTACACACTTCTCTGTCTAGTAGGCAAGCGCATTAGTTGACTCAGAGAACTCGCTTCGCTCGTTCAATAAATCTTACAATCTTAATATTTTTTTTTTGTTTTGTCGTCAATAGGTTATGGGCCCAGTATAATCTACAAGTTAAAATATTAAAATATGGTATAAAATAAAGAAATCTTACAATCTTAATATTTTTTGTTTCTTTTTCAATAGGTTATGGGGCCAATATAATCTATACACCCTTCTTTACGGTGTCCCTTACACAGGGTGTACACCGTAAAGAAGACTGAAACTGGGAATTCAGTATAATTATGATTCTGAGTCATTCAGTGTTGGAATTTTCATTGGTGTTTTCGTAATTTTACCATTGATATGATATATGGTGCGAGCAAGAGCTTTGATGCTAGTCTTTACCGGCCAAGTTCAGAAGGTAGCTCCAAAAGAAGCTCTGCCGATGGAAAGACTCGATCTGCTGCAGCGCTGCCGCCTCCAGATCTTTGCGAAGAGTTCTCCGTCCGCCAGACTTGTCGGAGATCAGGGCTTCCAGTTGAGTCCGCACCATGTAGAGTTGGGTGGATGATGGCCCTGGGGGGTCAGAGGTTATAAAGATATTTTCACCCGCGATTTTGTCTGCTTGGATTAAGGGATTTTTAATTGCCACGGAAACTCTAATTTTCCGGAATAAACAGTAGCTGTCACTTTTTAGTTTCTCAACTACACCCATGCAAAAAACCACGTCGATCCATAGCTAGCAGTTTCAGCGTGATTGAAAGACAAACCAACAAACGAACACACTTTCGTATATATAATATTGGTAAGGATATATATAGATTAGACTTAGATTAGATTTAGATTAGATTTAAGTTAGGTTTAGGTTAGATTTAGATTAGATTTAGGTTAGATTTAGATTAGATTTAGACTAGATTTAGATAAGATTTAGATAAGATTTAGATTAGATTTAGGTTAGGTTTAGGTTAGATTTAGATTAGATTTAGGTTAGGTTTAGATTAGATTTAGATCAGAAATCATCTCACCGACGTTCCGCCGGGGCACTTTGATGGTGAAGCTTGCCTCGGCGTCCTTCTTGCCTCGCAGCGCCGGATCCTGCTGAGGCTCGCAGCCTCGCGCCCAGTCGCCGCAGGTCTCGCGCACCGACACTATTATACTGCAACAGATATTATTCAGAGAAGTATAAGGTTGTAACAGTTCCTCAACTGCGTATGAGGGTGGCCGTACCTGCGAATGAGGTCCTTCTTGTTCTTGATGGCCTTCCGCAGCGCGTATGTATGATGCGCGATAGTGCACCGTGGATGTACCTGGGAATGAGTGTGGCTATACCTGCGCATGAGGGTGGCCGTAACTGCGTATGAGGGTTGCCGTAAATGCGTAAGAGAGAGGCTGAACCTGCGAATGAGGGTGGCTGTACCTATACTAATGAGGGTGGCCGTACCTGCGTATGAGGGTTGCTATACCTGCGAATGAGGTCCTTCTTGATGGCCTGCCGTAGCTGCAGTATTTCGTGCAGCCCACGCTGAGAGACAGCGCGAGCGGCATGAAGTATCGCAGCTCCGCGTACATGTAATGCACGATAGAGCACCGTGGCTACACCTGCGTATGAGCTTGGTCGTAACTGCGTATGAGGGTGGCCGTACCTGCGAATGAGGTCCTTCTTGTTCTTGATGGCCTTCCGCAGCGCGTATATATGATGCGCGATAGTGCACCGTGGCTGTACCTGGGAATGAGGGTGCCCATACCTGCGTATGAGGGTTGCCGTAACTGCGTATGAGGGTTGCCGTAACTGCGTAAGAGAGAGGCTGAACCTGCGAATGAGGGTGGCTGTACTTAAGAATGAGGGTGGCCGTACCTGCGTATGAGGGTTGCTATACCTGCGAATGAGGTCCTTCTTGATGGCCTGCCGTAGCTGCAGTATTTCGTGCAGCCCACGCTGAGAGACAGCGCCAGCGGCATGAAATATCGCAGCTCCGCGTACATGTGATGCACAATAGACACCGTGGCTACACCTGTATATGAGCTTGGCCGTAACTGCGTAAGAGGGTGGCTGTACCTGCGTATGAGGGTGGCTGTACCTGCGTATGAGGGTGGCCGTATCTGTGTATGAGGTCCTTCTTGTTCTTAATGACCTTCCTCAGCGCGAGCTGCACGAAGTCCTGCAGCTCCGCGTATATGTGATGCACGATAGTGCACCGTGGATGTACCTGGGTATGAGGGTAGCTGTACCTGCGTATGAGGGTGACCGTACCTGCGAATGAGGTCCTTCTTGTTCTTGATGGCCTTCCTCAGTGGTTCCCTCAGCGCGAGCTGCACGAAGTCCTGCAGCTCGGCGTATATGTGATGCGTGATAGTGCAGCATGACTGTACCTGCGTATAAAGGTGGCCATACCTGCATATGAGGGTGGCAGTACCTGCGTATGAGGGTGACTGTACCTACGAAAGAGGGTAGCTGTACCTACGAATGAGGGTAGCTGTACCTGCGTATGAGGGTGGCCGTACCTGCGTATGAGGGTAGCTGTACTTGAGTATGAGGGTAACCGTACCTGCGAATGAGGTCCTTCTTGTTCTTGATGGCCTTCCGCAGCGGCTCCCTCAGCGCGAGCTGAACGAAGTCCTGCAACTCGGCGTATATGGAGCGGCGCGCCGCGTCCGCGAACACCGTCTCCATGCGCGCCATGAGGACCTGCAGACCCTTGATCATGGCTATCACCTCGATCATGGCGAACTTCTCCTCGGATGTGTAGTTGTAGCGGGTCGCCTGGAAGGCCAGAAGGTCTTTTAGAACTGCAGGTATAAGTTTTCAAATTTCATTTTTCAAAGGAACAAGTTTCATTCATCTGAATGTCCACCACGATTGCCACGTGACTTGAAATTACATTTTTATTTTTGCAACTTATTTATTATGATTTTCTTATTGATTTTATTGCTAACGATCTCTTTGTATATTTCGCTTTTCATGGTATATGGTACAGGAGTAGACCCAAAATGGACCATCTCCATTAAATTTTTGTTTTTTTTTTGTAATGCTATGGACTTTTGGTCTGAATTAAATGATTATTTATTTATTTATGGTCTATAACCCTTCTCTGAGAGCAGACCTGCACTCAGCGGTGACACGTTAATGGGTTGTTCATGAAGATGATGATGACATCTCACCCTCTCGTACTCCTCGGCGTCAGGCGGACACCGGGGGTTGGTGGCGTGGTCCGTGGGGTGCAGCAGCTTCCACGAGCACAGCTCCGTCAGCACCGAGCACCAGGAAGACAGCAGCTGGAGCCCGCGCAGGCAGAGCTCCGTCACCGCCTTGTTCTCAGCATCGGACCCCGCCTCCTTGAACGTTGTCGTCACCTACGGAACGGAGTTCGTTGTACAGCAAACGCTTAACAAAACAACCCAACACGAAAATGTAACACTAGTCCCCAAATTCACTGTGCCCCAACATTCACCGTGCCCCAAAATCCACAGTGCCCCAAAATCCACAGTGCCCCAAAATTTGTAACAAAATTTTTTATATTTATATATTTTTTTATATTTGTACGCCGCTACGGCTAATGTGTTGAACTTTTAATTATTAGAATAATTATTATCTTTTGTTTGTAACACACATTATGCAAATAAAAAATTTCTATTTCCATTTGTATTTTTTTTTTTTTGCCAAAAACAATCATTACAAAGAAACTACTTACTTAACTTAATCACAAGCTTATTAATAGACAAAAATTGCCGAAAAAGTACATAACTTACAAAAGCAATAAGAGCATTGAGAGTAACTACTAGATAGTAAAGTATACAAGCAGTTGTTAATCAGAAAAATTACAAACAACAAAAAAATAAAAAACATAACATTTTTATAACTTTAATATCATTTGACTTGCATTTATTTATTACTAGCTAAAAAATCTAGCAGCCACCTTTTGTTTTTGCCGAAAAAAGTAGCCTATATCACTCCCCAGGTCCTTAAAACTATACCAATGCAAATCGATCTATAACTCTACTGTGGCAGGATTGAAGAACAAACCTACACACTTTAACATTCATAATATCAGAAAGAATAGTAGTTACCTCGTTGCTATATCTAGCCAATTCGGAGATATAATTCTGGTGTTCCTCCCGTATCTGGGGCAGGTGAACCATCAGGTCCGCCTGCGGGGACAGCGGGTTGGGGCTCGATGAAAGGGGCCATCTGAAACAAAACATTTTTTCATTTTTTAAGCTATTGCATAGCTTCTATCGCGGGCCTTGAGCGTGGAGACCGAATCCAGAAATTCCGTAACGAAAATAACCTGACACGGGACTCCTCTCTCCGCTAGATGGCGTTGAAAAAAATGCTATGCAATAGCTTTACCGCGGCAGTCCCCGAGTGCCACACGTCTTTTTTTTTTCTTACCAATCTTTTGACTGCCAATTCTATAATTTTTGACCAATTAATGTAAATAAAAATTTGACAACCACCCGGGCGCAGTGGTGAGCACTATTAGGTGGGAGGTCTCGAGTTCAATTCAAGCCTCAATAGCCCAACGGTTGAAGGTGCAGACTGAAAACTGAAAGGTCGCAGGTTCAAATCCCACCCGTTGCACTATTGTCGTACCCACTCCTAGCACGAGCTTTCCGCTTATTTGGTTGGGATAGGAGGATATTAGTCAACTTCTTTATTTAAAAGAAAAAAAAAATTTGGCCAATTAATGTAAAATCTTTTGACAACCACCCTGGCGCGGTGGTGAGCATTGTTAAGGTGGGAGGTCACGAGTTCAATTCTGGTAATTCAAATTCAAAATTTATTTATTTTATGTAGGCTACCTTGTAGCACTTATGACACGTCATAAATCTACCACCGGTTCGAAATGCAGATTCTGCTGAGAAGAACCGGCGAGAACTCAACAGTTGTTCTTTTCAAAAAATAAAATAATTTTACTATAAGTAATCAAACTAAGCTAAGTATACAGTGCTTCCACAGTGAAGCTTCAAAAATGCAATACATATAATCTAACACACGTCAACATGGGAAGATAATGATTTATTATCAGCAAAAATGTTTATCATCGGTAACTCACTTGCTGGGATCGTAATGTTTGGATCTCTTGATGTAGTTGAAAGGTGCTATTTGCATGTCACCGAATAACGGTACCACTTCTAGGTTCTGAAAAAAAAAAAACAAAAAAACAATAAAAAAACTATAATAATTTTAAACATCAAAAAAGGATGTTTATAAGATTTAAAATTATTATTTTATTTATTTCTAAGATCAAAAATTGTATCTTGCGCTTTCAATTTAAATCTTGTATGTCTATGTTTTATTCATTTATTTAAGAGTGTAAATGTACATTCATAAAAAATAACACAAGCTTAAATCGAAAAATAAAGATATTGAATTGAATGTCATCGGAAAATTTAAATGACCTGACATTTTTATAGGACTAATATGAAATATGGTTTAAATTTTATTATTAAAAAAAAAGATACCGGCCGAATTGATAACCTCCTCCTTTTTGGAAGTCGGTTAATAATATAAATATATATACATATTAATTTTATTTTATATTGTCTTTTTTGAAATATTTTCAAAAAAAGAGCGACTAGTACCTTGAAAATCCTGTCAATCCGGTCCAATCGGATCTTCTTTTTCTGATCAAGTCGGTTAATATTGCATATCTCAGAGTCCATCAGGAATAGTCCAAAACCCATCACCTGTCGACAAAAAAAATTGTACACTACCCGACAGTTAATACTAAGGGGCCGTTCAAGTACTACGTAAGCAGATTTATTAAAATATTTCAATACATTAGCGTTGAACATGCTTTTTCGATATACCGGTTGAAATTTTAATGGTTGTACTCCCTGAAAGAGGTGAATGTGCTCATGAAACTGAACAACTTTCCCCAGGGAACATAGGTCAAAATATGAAAAAAAAAATTGGACCCTCCATACAAACTTGACGATCAGCTGATTGATTTACTATGGGAGGTCCAAATTTTTTTTTCATATTTCGACCTATGTTCCTTGGGGAAAGTTGTTCAGTTTCATGAGCACATTCACCTCTTTCAGGGAGTACAACCAATGAAATTTCACCGTGCATAATCTCCATCCATATATGTAGTTAATACAGTGAAAAACAAATTACGAAACCGATTTCTCTTTTCATTTTAAATTGCTTTCTTTCTTGTTTTTTGGAGAGTATATGGCAACAAACAGTAGCTGCAGCAAGAATTAATGTTTCTTCTTCGGAATCCAAATTCATTTTTTTTTCCTATTTGACGCAAATAAACCTATTTGTACAACCCTACTCAGCCCGACCGATCGAAAACTGAAGAGCCGGAGTGACGCCAGTGAGTGGGGACATTTAGTTGGCCTAAACCATTTGACGACCTCCCTGGCGCAGTGGTGAGCGCTGTGGTCTTATAACTGGGAGGTCTCGGGTTCGATTCCCGGCGGGGGCAATTTAGGAATTTATAATTTCTAAATTGTATCTGGTCTGGTCTGGTGGGAGGCCTTTGGCCGTGGCTAGTTACCACCCTACCGTCAAAGACGTGCCGCCAAGCGATTTAGCGTTCCGGCACGATGGCGTGTAGAAACCGATTAGGGGTATGGGTTGAATTTACACTGCTATACCCCTTCCAAGTTAGCCCGCTACCATCTTAGACTGCATCGTCACTTACCATCAGGTGAGATCGCAGTGGCGTGCACAGGGTTTGGGCTTAGGGTAGGCATATATTATTAGGACACACACGTATATGTATAGGTACGTCATTATAGGTAAAATGAAAATTTAAGTCAAGTCACATATCTACATAGGTCCAAGATGTGAGCTGGGTTCCCTGTAAAGTAGAGGGTTAGCGCAGGCGTTTTAAAAACCCCCCTCACGCAGACGAAGTCGCGGGCAGAAGCTAGTTAAAATAAAGACACATACCTGTTCAGAATATCCTATCATTCCATACCGTACGGCTAATTACAAAATAAGATGCAAGGAAAACAAAACAAACTATTTGTGTATACACAACCACTAAAGCCGGTAAAAAGAATCAATAATTATTAACGTTAAATACTCGTGTTAAGTACTTTCTTCTTTTTTCTATGATAAAATAAGTTCCATTTTCAAGAAAGTCACAAATCCTATAAGTTTTTATTTACTTATGCCCGCAAAACTTTACACAAATTATAAAATAAACAAAAACACTATGCACTCATACGAAAGTAAACAATTATAAGAAAACAAAATGGCCCTGGCCTTGGCCCTTGTTGCGTAGAATTATAAAAGATAATCTAAAAACTGGAGTCAAAAACAACTTTTAAATTTTAAGTTAGCAAAACCTTTCATTTTCTTTGTGAGTTACTATTTAAATAAAAAATTCTCTTTTTTAATGTATTAAAAATTAGGGCTCAGGGCTATTAAATGTTTTATTTTTTTATATTAGACTCCATTTGGCTTATCTGTTTTGATTCGCCTACGAAAACATTACGTCTTTTCGATGTTAATATTTTCTAAAACCGTCTTTAAATTTACGGAAAGAATCTGAATAAATAAATTTAATTAATAATAAGTTTATAATTATAATAGATTAGCTACTTATTTGGATTAAAGAAAATAAAAAGTTCGTTTGTTTTCACCTTCGAACACGCGCGATTATGACCCTTATTAATTACCCTTTGCGATTGACCAATCACAAGCCATAGGCACTGCCTTTGTATCGCGTCATAATTTACGTTATTGGACAAAATCTTCCATGTAATCACAACACATCTAAACCAATCTACACGATTTACTTGTGTTGAGTTGTATAATATACTATCTGTGTGAGCAAGGTTGTGTGAGTTTATAGGCATTCGAAGCTGCTGCTTTTCGGTTGCACGACTAACCTATACAGTTGCTAGTCTGTAGCGATAGATGGCGTAGATAGCCAATTGTTTATGCCGAGCGCTAAATAAGTAAATATGTATTTGAATTGACCTATTGCAAGTCTATTGTTAAAGGTAGGCACTGCTTTTATGCCTCTTCGTAATGCACGCCACTGTGAGATCGCAGTCAAGGGCTATCTTGTCATCGAATAAAAAAAAAAAAGAGTGACGCCACAGTTTTACGTCTGGACTGACGCGAAAAACTGACCGTCAATGCCCAGCTTAAAAGTTTATTTGAATAAAAAAATATTCTATTCTATTCTAATGAAATACCTTGACGAGCATGTGCTTCTCCGACGGCGTAAGGTACATCTTGGTCTCGAACATGTGCACGCATATATTTACCACATCTGCCAGTAGCTCCTCATAGCCTACAAACAAAAAAAAAATTTAAAAAAAAAACATTTCAATTAAAAAAAAAACAAGATCTGTGTTTCCTAACACGTACAGTTTGGATATCTTTAAAACAAGAGTGAATAGGCATCTTCTAGGCAAGCGCGTTACACCTTAGGCCACATCATCACTTTCCATCAGGTGTGATAGTGGTAAAGTGTGTGCCCATAATGTGTAAAAAAAATTTCAACAGGAAATTCATTTTTTTTAATTCATTGACAAGATATTACTGCGATCTCATTTGATGGTAAGTGACGATGCACTCTAAGATGGTAGCGGGCTAACTTGGAAGGGGTATGGCAGTGTAGATTCAACCCATACCACCTAATCTGTTTCTACACGCCATCGTGCCGGAACGCTAAATCGCTTGGCGGCAGTCTTTGACGGTAGGGTGGTAACTAGCCACGGCCAAAGCCTACCACCAGACAAAATAAATTCTAGGACTTTGACTTAGGATTTCTTGTTATTGAATTAAAAAAATTGCTTGAAGTATCCCTGCGAGATCAAATCAGAAATGAGAAAATCCGTAGGAGAACCAAAGTCACCGACATAGCTCAGCGAGTTGCGAAACTGAAGTGGAAACGGGCGGGGCACATAGTTCGAAGAGCTGATGGTCGATGGGGTCCCAAGGTGCTGGAGTGGCGACCCCGCACCGGGAAGCGCAGTGTTGGCAGACCCCCCACTAGCTGGACAGACGACTTCAAACGAGTAGCAGGGAGCCGCTGGATTCAGGCAAGACCGAGACCTGTCGAAGTCCATGTAAGACCTTTGTCCAGCAGTGTACGTCTATCAGTTGATAAAGAAGGGCTACTGAGGGTTCCAAGATATGTCACTCACCATTGATCTTCTCCAGGGCATCTTTGACAGTGTCCCGTATTTTGTTCTGCGTTGCCAAGAACATTGAGAGGTTCTGCGACTCCTGGAGGCTCTGGCTGTCTGACATCACTTTGAGGAACTGGGCGGCCCTGGTGGAAGAGAATGAGGGAATAGAGATCCTTATTTATGAATACATAGAATACTTTTTATCCTAATAAACAATAAGGTGTTAACCGGGATAAAATTTTTTGTTGATTTATAACTTATAGATAACTACGTCAAATCTAAACCGAATTTGTTAATTCTTTCTTTATTATAAACTGTGTACTATTAGAAATATTTTGTCCAATTTTGGTGAAGATCTACTAAATATTATCGGAGATAGAGGACATAACTTCTCGCAGATAGTAGCAAGTCACTCTAAACTTTCTCCACACAGATGAAGTCGCAGGAATGAGCTAGTACTAAATATAAATAAATGCTGCTTACCTTCTGTATGTAGAATAGTCATTTTTCACTGAACTCTTCATGTTCTTCAGTTCATCGAGTACAGCGAACATATTGACGAACTTCCCCAAAGTGAGAAGATACGCTTCGGAAACGAAGTCACGACGCTTCTCCGCGTGACAGAGCCGCCGGACTTCGCCGCAGAAGCGTTCGATCGCTTTACGCTGTGGGTAGAACGTTATTATGAGTATAACAAACCCTTCGTCTTCGTCTTCGTTTCCTGGTAATCTTTTCCGCAAGTAGGCGTATATATATAACAAACCCTACGCTAAACAAAAGATACGCTTCGGAAACAAGTTGCCACGCTTCGCTGGGCCGCAGAAGCATTCGATCGCTTTGCGCTAAGGGAGGAGGAACGGAATCGACGAAATTCGCACACAGAAGCTTTCAGCTGTTTTTTGCTAAGAGCGAAAAAACACAAAACTTAAACAGAAAAAATTTTTTAGAATAAGTAGACATGCTTCGGTGAAAAAGTTGTGATGTTTCCCCATTTATAAGAGCCGACGAACTTAGCCTTAAGTTACGAAATGTCACATAATTATTTCTACTTTGAAAGTTTGCGAGGATGGATGTATAGATGGATGGATGTATAGATGGATGGATGTATGGATGTTTGATACTCCCTCACGCGACAATGAATGAACCGATTTGGCTAAAATTTAGAATGCAAATAGCTCATATCCAGGATTAAAACTGAGGCTATATTTTATCCTGGAAAGATAAAGAGTTCCATCCACGCGTAGTCCAGGCGATCAGCTATGAGATAATAAATAGCTACTTAGCCTATCTCACAGACAATTTTGTATGCTTCAGAAGTCACAACGCTTCTCTACTAACGTACTAGAGTGAAAGCAGAAGAGTTAAGTTCCTTTTTTTTTTGTTCTTTCTGGGCAGGAGGAAAGAAGAGGTAATACCTGGAAGTACATAAACTGCAGCAGTTTGTCCACCTCGGGCGCCAACACCTGCACGGTCCGCTCGTATATGTGGACCCTGTCCGGCTGCTCGTTAGACCTGGGCTGGGGGATGGCCCGGCTGCAGCACCTCCAGGTGTACAGCATCACGGCGTGAGCGTTGCCCTCTTCCAGGAGTTCATTCTGAAAGGTTACAATACAATCGTCCTTATCATCAGCATCCCATCAGCAGATCACTACTGAGCGCAGTGCTTCTCTCAGAAGTTTAAGGCCAACTATACATTTATTTATTTACTAAGGTATGCCAACAGTGAGAACACAAAACTATGCTAACTTAAAAACTAATAAAGGCTTGGACGTTGTGACACAACTTATAGGTGTACACAGCAATTACTAAAGGAAGAAGAGATACATACTTATTTAAATATTTTATAGGTTAGTCATAGAATATAATACCCAAGAAAAGGAGTGACAATAATCTAGAAATCAAATGTACATGTTATAACTGTAACAAAAACTAATATTAAAAAGACTAACTGAGACTAACTAACTAAGACTGGCCGAGTCATCTCTCAAAGTTCAGTTTTACCTCCAGATCCACCTGAACTGATATAAATCCGTACCGTTAATAGATATTACAACCTCAAGATCGCGCATCCGGCGGCCGGAGTGACTGAAGAGATTTTTTTTTTTTGTCGCTTATTTGCAGAGACAATCTTCTTCTTTTTCTTCTTGAGTTGTGGCTATGCCGGTCCCGAGGCCCTGTAGCACGTTGACCGTCGCCGATCTATTGTGCTCGCCACTATTCATATTTCCTCGCCGATACTCGTTGCCGCCAGGAACAGCAGCACTTTCTTGGCTGGAATGAGTATAGCCTCCTCGGGGTGAACTATATGTTTCCCCAGATGGATGCTACGTTTATGCATTATAGCAGGGCAGTAGCAGATGATGTGCAGCGGTGTCTCCACCGCATCCTGGCAAAGCCTGCACACATCTGAGCCCTGGAGCTTGAGGTTATACATGTGCCTGTTTAGGCCACAGTGTCCAGTGTGCAGAGACAATTCAAAGATGCATAATACTTACCAAGTTGGCATGCACAGTGGCTTCCTCAATGTACTTGGCGATGCCTGTGACGAAGCCATTTCTGTCCTCGAAGTTAGTGTCGAAATTGGCCTGGTAGAGGATGGAGCAGGGCGCTGCTTCGATGCAGGGCTGTTCATCTGTCAAACAAGACTTTTTAATAAAGGTTTTAGACTTGATTCGTTGTTTAATATTCTCATTGTGACCACTGTCCGTGAAATTAGATCGAAATATCGATAATCCCAACTAAAATAATTACCGTGGTACATACTCGTATTATTTTATAACAATTAAGACTTAATATTCCGCACTTAAGTGAATTGAGGAAATGCTTGCCAGCGCTATGCCTGTGCTTTCTCCACAGGGACAGCATTTGCTGAGTGGAGTCCATTTTGGGACCACACATATATTTTTTTGTATTGTGTAACATACGTCTGTCTGCCTTTAGCTGTGTCATCTCTAATAAATGCTTTTTCTTTCTTTTCTTTCTAAATTATGTGATAGGACAAGACTGGCTGATATTGTTCTGAAAGTGGCTAGGTCAAAGTGGCGATGGGCGGGGCATGCTGCTAAACCGATAGACGACCGATAGACTTGTTTGATCTGAGTGGAAGCCACGTACGGGCATGAGTGATCTGGGGAGGCCTCCATTGCACTGATCCAATGACATCAAGCTTATGGGCAAAGCCTGGATGAGGAGGCCTTTGCGTTCGTCCTTGTTCTACTAGTGTAAATGCGGCAGTGCACAGCGCGACTCGAGCGGTGTGTTTTTTTTTTTATTCGATGACAAGATAGACCTTGACTGCGATCTCACCTGATGGTAAGTGACGATGCAGTCTAAGATGGTAGCGAGCTAACTTGGAAGGGGTATAGCATAGTTGTACCATAGATTTCTGGTTTTGTGGATTACAGCAAAATAATTTCGTGTTTCCTTGTATTGGCTACTATCCTGCGTAATAACGCATAAGAAATCACTAAAACCGGATGGAAGGTTGTCATAAATCATTCCTTTACTATAGATATACGACCGGATATGTAGCAAGTTGAGCAAAAAATTCTTTGCCAATAATTAGATTTTGTAATACTTACCTGGCAAAGTTAGTTCATCCAGAACATCAACATTACTCAGGGCATCCGAAAGAGATACCTTTTCACTCACAGACATGATTATTTTAAGAAATAAACGATAAAATATCCAAAATGTTTTGTAAACTTCGCGATCGTTAAAGAGTCACTAACACATTGGAAGTTCACCAGAATTATAAATTATAAATTACTCATCAGATAGTAGACATTTCTAAACTATAATTTCTGATAAATTATAAGTTATTTACTGTTTAGAAGTAAAAAAGTACAAAACAGTTGAGTAGGTACATAGGTACCTGACAGAACTCACAGAGAATAGAGATTGATTTGATGTTCTAATGATTAATGCTGTGCCGTGTAATTATGAGAAACACGTTACTCGATAAATAATATCGATAATCAAAATCATCAATAATTTAAATAGGAGTTTCAATGGTAGATTGATAGTTTAATTATACTTATTTACCATAAAGTAAAATCAGACAAAGAATAATATTTCATTCAATATAGTACCTAGACCGCAAAATAATATTATGATAGTGTAAAATCGAATAGGTAGTTATCGATTTTTCATCGTTTGCATAGATTTTAATCGTTATGTTGATTTTAACGATTTTACACGATTACATCACTAAATATGACAGGTGTGGCAACGCCCAAATCACCAAAGAGTCCAAAGACTAATAAAATACTCTCATTTACGTTCAGAAATCAGGCAAAATTTTTATAGGTACCTATCTCATATTTTTATTTCGATTTAATTATGAGTCAATAAATCCAAAAAAATATGACGGCAGCTCACAAACATATAAGAGTAATTACTCTTATATGTTTGTGCGGCAGCTATATGTTTGTGCACTGCCAATTGCAATGTTCTCAAAGGTGTGTAAATAGGTACCTACTTGGGCTACTTGACCCTATTGGTGGAATCTCTTATTTGTGGGTGGAATGTTGCAAGACTCCTAAGCTCTTCTCATCACGAAGAGACCGTGCTTAGTATGATAGTATAAGAATTCGATGATAATAGCGTCAAAATAAAATGAACCTTAATCGTATAGACTTAAAGTCACTCAATCCTTGTGGACGAAGTCGCGGATACATTTTATTCACTCCTACTCATTTTATAAATGCGTAGACAGAGAAATGCGAAAGTTTAGATGTATAGATGGATGTTTGTGACCCAATCACGCCACAACTGAACCAAACATGGCCGAAAAGTACAGAAATAGATTATAATCTTGAATAACACATAGGCTACTTTTATCCCGGAAAATAAGACAGTTTCCGCGGGAATTAAAAATAAAAACCAGTTTGTATTTATTAAATTTAGATATAATTTTCGTTATACAACTTAACAAAAATGTACTGGACTGTATTTTACATGTTTTTTAAACGTTAGATAATGTAATAAACTTAAAGTAAATACATCATTTCACATCCCTTCCTATAGGGTTAGTAAAAGATTGTATTCTTATTCGATGACCTTAGCGTCAAAGTAAAATGAACCATAATCCCATTGAATTAGAGCTCAATTTCGTGCACGCATTCTCATACGCTTACGTATACCGATACGCTCGAAATTAAAACCGGTTGTACTGAATTTGTTGCTTTAAAGCAATACATAAAAGGTTCATATTAGTTTGACGCTAATGTCCTCAAATACGATTAATTGAATTAAATCTCATAATAACCCCACTTATCATATTATTAAAATGTGCGTAGGTATATCTAAAAATAATAAGTTTAAATATTTAAGGTAGGTCTAGGTAAACATATTTTTATTTAATCTATGATTTCCAAACGAAACAACAATAGACAAGGTAATAAATTAAAAAAAAAATCATAATAGGTACTTATACTTTTTGACAAATATCTATTTGTAATCTGTGGATAAGTTACTAATTATTTATCAAAAAAACTGAATGGACTTTTTTGACAACTTTACCTATAATAATTTTTGCAACTCACGAGGGCGCGTGGCTCATGATTGTGTGTGTGTGTGTCGTATCTGTAAGTGTGAGCGAGAGCTTGCTCGCGCCTGACCGCTCCCAACTAGGCTCCTGACAGGCACGCACACTTACGCACATGTACACGACGTAACCACAAGTAAAGCTCACGCGCCCTCGTGAATTGCAAGAACGTAGCAGTACGTCACGTTTACTATTTAAGTAACTTATCGAAAAATTAGGGATAGATTGAATATAGAACTCCGATGTAAGTAAATATGGTAAAGTATAAACATAGAATTAATAACTAAAATAAAACAAAATAAACCAATTCTTAAGTTAATCGCACATCTTTAAATTACTTTAAATTTAATCTTTAAATTTAAACAAGCGGGTCACCTGATTTTTTTTATTTTATTTTATGACAAGATAGCCCTTGACTGCGATCTCACCTGATGGTAAGTGACGATGCAGTCTAAGATGGTAGCGGGCTAACTTGGAAGGGGTATAGCAGTGTAAATTAAACCCATACCCCTAATCGGTTTCTACACGCCATCGTGCCGGAACGCTAAATCGCTTGGCGGCACGTCTTTGACGGTAGGGTGGTAACTAGCCACGGCCAAAGCATCCCACCAGACCAGACCAGAGACAATTTAGAAATAATAAATTCCTAAATTGCCCCCGCCGGGAATCGAACCCGAGACCTCCCAGTTATAAGACCACAGCGCTCACCACTGCGCCAGGGAGGTCAAGGTACTGCGCCAAGACTTACACTATTTTACAAAATTTGGATGACAGATGCTAATAATATTTAGAATGTGCGATCGACTAAATACAATGTGAAATAACAATATTTTAAACAATAGCCATACAATTTTTCTTTTCTATCCAAAATCAACATAGACAAAATATTCTTAATATTAAAAAAGTCAAATCTTTATAAAGACAAATACTAATATAACATACCTACTTACACTAATTAATTATTTTTACATCTTTACTATATTAATATTAATTAATATGTTTATAAAACAAAGTCCCTTTGCCGCGGTTATCTGTAAGCGCCAAAGTACTTGTAAGGATTTTTACCCGTTGTTCACTTAATAGAAAGCCTGATACTGCGAGGTTGAGTTGTATAATTTTTATCCCCCTTCCCCCCTCCAAGGATGCGTTAAGTTAGTAAAAATTTCGTAGTAGTGTGATGCGGTGGATAGGTCAATAAAATGTAACTTATTTACACGCACGCACGCATGCACGCAAGTACGCACGTACGCACGCATGCACGCCCGTAAGCCCTTACGTCCACTGCTGGACATAAGTCTCTTGCATGGACCTCCACAGACCTCGGTCTTGCGCCGCCTGAATCCAGCGACTCCCTGCGACTCGTTTGATGTCGTCGGTCCACCTAGTGCGGGGTCGCCACCCCAGCACCTTGGGACCCCATCGACCTTCAGCTCTTCGAACTATGTGTCCCGCCCGTTTCCACTTCAGTTTCGCGACTCGCTGAGCTATGTCGGTGACTTTGGTTCTCCTACGGATCTCCTCAGTATTAAGCAAATATAAAACAGTTCTTAAAGAGCTTTCCTGGCTAAAACAGCTTCTCAAAGAATCAAAAGAATATCCATTGGTGATTAACGAATGAAAATCTCTACAGTAGTTTCCAAGGTTACAGCGAAAACTTCAGCCGTGCGAACCCGGGGCAGGTTAACTAGTTTATGCCATAATTTATGTACATGTGGCGCTATAACGCCATATAATAGGTAAAGGCCATAATTTATCAATCATAATACAAACATACATAAATAAATCGCGTCACAAAGGATGTATAGTTACAAGTCATGAGGGCGCGTGAGCTTTACTTGTGGTTACGTCGTGTACATGAACATTGCGTGAGTGTGCGTGCCTGTCAGGAGCCTAGGTGGGAGCGGGCAGGCGCGAGCAAGCTCTCGCTCACACTTATACAGATACGACACACACACAACCATGAGCCACGCGCCCTCGTGAATTGCAAGTACTATACCTAACTGTTCTCTCTCAAAAATCCCGATTTTTTTTTTAATTTACCTAAAGGTGTGTACTTCACACATGTGCAATGTGCCTAGTAGTCAAAAACACAACAGGGCCCCAAGTCTGCTATTTTACATGTCATTGTCATTGAACCGCAATACAATTACAATTCAATTAACATTGGTGCAAAATTTGGTAGTCCACTAAATTCACAATGGTCGTTCGATTTCTTATAATTGGATTGTAATTCAATGATACCTCGGTATTGCCATTAGCTTAAAAAGCGTTTGCTGAAATGAGTTTCAAAAAAAACTACATATTAAGAACGTTTATTTAAGCTAGATGTGTCAGTGGCAAACCATCGGAAAACAATTGTGACGCCATTGAATTAGTAGATTACCAAAGTAGCAACTGGGATGTCATTGATAGACAATTGAACTACAATTGCAATAGCAGACTTGGGCCCCAGCTTGCAAAAAGAAAAATAGAACATTAGTTGAAAAGAAAGCTCGTCATTTTATACTCTATGACTGAGATCTATAGATTTTATACTTTATAGTTAGGGGAGACCGGGGATGGTTGACTATAGACTGCCAAAAACTCGTTTTTTTTTATTTTTTTATTCGATGACAAGATAGCCCTTGACTGCGATTTCACCTGCCTGATGGTAAGTGACGGTGCAGTCTAAGATGGTAGCGGGCTAACTTGGAAGGGGTATAGCAGAGTAAATTCAACCCATACATACCCCTTATCGGTTTCTACACGCCATCGTGCCGGAACGCTAAATCGCTTGGCGGCACGTCTTTGACGGTAGGGTGGTAACTAGCCACGGCCAAAGCCTCCCACCAGACCAGACCAGAGACAATTTAGAAATTATAAATTCCTAAACTGCCCCCGCCGGGAATCGAACCCGAGACCTCCCAGTAATAAGACCACAGCGCTCACCACTGCGCCAGGGTCGTCGTTGATAACGATTACCGTTTAGGGGAATTTGAGAATACAAAAGCTTAAAAGGTGGTGTTAAAACTCTATAGGTACCTCCTGTACCACAATATAACGTACATTACTATTTGTCTGCTTACCATTATACAGATTTGATTGTACATTATTCACCTGTCCGTTAACCAGTCTCTCATTACACACCAAATTATTCAACGGTCCATTTAACTGTCTGGCGTTATTAAATGGCTCATTATTCAACCGTCCAGTAAACTGTCTGTTATTATTGACCGTATTATGTATCTGCCTGTCATTATTAACGGTGGTGTTGTCAAACTGTCTGTTACTATTACCTGTCATGTTGACAAACTGTCTGTGATTGACAATTGCGGTATTCAACGGTCTGTTAATATTATCCGCATTATTTAACAGTCTGTCATAATTAACCGTCGGATTATTTAACATCGTGCTTAAGTGGGTATTATTATTGACCGCATTGTTCACTTGTCTGCCAATATTTACACCTCTCACACTAAACTGTCCGTCAGGATTCACTGTCACATTTAATGGTCTGTCATTATTGGCTATAACATCGTCGTTAAGGACTATACTAACGTTCTCATACTCCGTTAACTCTACGATGGGTGCAGGAATATCAAAATCAACGGCGTTCATGTTATCGTTGCTGCTATCCAGGTCATAAAATCCAAGTTGTTGGTTGAATATGCTGGAGTCAAGCTGTATTTCTGGTCTTGCATCTTCAAATGGCGGTTCTGGGAGATTGATTCTTATGCAATTATGGTTTTTCAATAATGAGGGTAGGGCGAAATCTTCCTCGCAGGCTGGACACTGGAAGTTACCTGAAAGTAAAACATTGTAAAATGTAACACCGACTTTGGTACACTTTTTTTTTTTTATTCGATGACAAGATAGAATAGTCTTCGACCCCCATGTCGAAGGAAAAAAGGGAGGAACACATATTAAAAAAAAAAAAAAAGATAGCCCTTGACTGCGATCTCACCTGATGGTAAGTGACGATGCAGTCTAAGATGGTAGCGGGTTAACTTGGAAGGGGTATAGCAGTGTAAATTCAACCCATACTCCTTATCGGTTTCTACACGCCATCGTGCCGTAACGCTAAATCACTTGGCGGCACGTCTTTCACGGTAGGGTGGTAACTAGCCACGGCCAAAGCCTCCCACCAGACCAGACCAGAGACAATTTAGAAATTATAAATTCCCAAACTGCCCCCGACGGGAATCGAACCCGAGACCTCCCAGTTATAAGACCACAGCGCTCACCACTGCGCCAGGGAGGTCGTCATAACCCTACACGCAAACTAGATGGCGCCACACGTACCAAAAATGCGTAGACAGGGAAGTACTACAGACTTAATATCTCCTTTTCACTCCCACACAAAAGAGATGCAGTATAGTTATGTCAAACAAGATAGAATGAGACACAGCTATGTCTATATCCGTCCTTCACTGTATGCCATGTTTTGATTTGTTGCTCACAATACATTGTGAGATGATTGTGAGCAACAAGACGTACAAGAGTAGGTATTTCACAGTGTTATGATAATTTTTAGTGTTATTTAAAGTCTTTAACCCGAAATAAAGAGTGCTTTAAGTTATTAAAACTGATCTAGAATATAAACAATGGTGCGTTGCAGCGTTTTAATATTGTATGTACTTTATTACCTATCCCTTTCGGCGACACGCTTGGTAGGATTCTAGAGAATACTTATTCTATGCATAAATGTGAATATTTGGCAGTTTCAATAATATTACATATAGTTTCAACAATATTCATATAAGGAGGTAATAGTTCCACAAGTATTTGTGGAACTATTACCTCCTCTTATTGAAGTCTCTTAAAAAGGAGAAAAACACGATGGCGTGTAGAAACCGATTAGGGGTATGGGTTGAGTTTAGAATAGAATAGAAATATTTTTTATTCAAATAAACTTTTACAAGCACTTTTGAATCGTCAATGAATCTACCACTGGTTCGGAATGCCTTTACACTGCTATACCCCTTCCAAGTTAGCCCGCTACCATCTTAGACTGCATCGTCACTTACCATCAGGTGAAATCGCAGTCAAGGGCTATCTTGTCATCGAATAAAAAAAAAACATAGATACAATAATTTACTCGTAATTACCTTTTTTATTGTTTAATGGGACATAACCGTCTTTTGATATTCCGTGAACTGAATACATGTGCCTCGTCAGGCAGAAGTTTGTCGACAAGTACTTGAGGCATAGCTGAAACGATTAAAATATACAAAATTTAAAATAATCTAATCTAAATAATGTACCCTATTTCCTATTTATAATACTATAAACTAATATTATAAATGTGAAAGTGTGGATGTTTGGATGTTTGTTACTCAATCACGTCGCAACGACTGAACCAATTTGGCTGAAATTTGGCACAGAGATAGATTATAGTCTGGAATAACACATAGGCTACTTTTTATCCCGGAAAATAACAGATTTCCCGCGGGAATCATAAAAACTCAATCCACGCGAACGAAGTCGCAGGCATCAGCTAGTAATACTATAAATGTGAAAGTTTGTATGTTTGTTAATCAATCACATCGCAACGACTGAACCGATTTGACTGCAATTTGGCACAGATATTATAGTCTAGAGTAGCACATAGACTACTTTTTCTCCCAGGAAATAAGAGAGATTATAGTCTGGAGTAGCACATAGGCCACTTTTTCTCCCGCGAAATAAGAGACTTCCCGCAGGAATAAAAAACCTTAATCCATGCAAACGAAGTCGCGGGAATCATCTAGTCACACTAATATTATAAAGTTTGTATGTGTATGTGTGTGTGTATGTTTGTTACTCCTTCACGCCACAACGAATGAGCCGATTTGGCTGAAATTTGAAATGGAGATAGCTCATACCCAGAATTGAAACATAGGCTACTTTTTATCCCGGAAAATTACAGAGTTCCCGCGGGAATCAAAAAACCTTTATCCACGCGTACGAAGTCGCGGGCATCGTCTAAAAAACCTATAAAATTAAATAATACTAGATGATGGCCGCGACTTCGTCCGCGTGAATTTAGTTTTTAAAATCCCGCGGGAACTTTTTGATTTTCCGAGATAAAAAGTAGCCTATGTTTTAATCCAAGGTATAATCTATCTCCATTTTAAATTTCAGCCAAATCGGTCCAGAAGTTTTTGCGTGAAAGAGTAACAAACATACACACACACACACATACAAACTTTCGGCTTTATAATATTAGAAGTGTGATGTGATTATGGCTATAGCCTCAATTATAGGATAAATAAGAAAAGCTTTTTATTCAAATAAACTTCTAGTGTTTTTGAATCGTCAAGTTAATTCCTCCCTCTCCAGAATTGATAAGGACAAAATATAGGTTGATTTACCTTACATTGATGTTTGGATAACAAAGTTCTCTTTCCAATTGTTATTGGTTTCGAGGGTATATTTTCATTTGAGATTGTCAAGTCGATAAAGTTAGTGGGGGTTACGTTCACATTCACGTTTTCCTCGGACGTTAACCGATTTTCCTCTGGGATAAACTGTTTTGCCTCCGAGTTATCCATTGGAAATACTATTTTTTCCAATAAGATTCTTGGTTGCAGTAACCGTGGCAGTTTGTCTGTTTTCATGTTGTAGACTTTTTTGAAAGGTTTTTGAGCCTCGTTTGTTTGAGTGTTTTGAGTTGTATTTTCAGATAAATCCTCTATATCTCCAGAGTCAATAGTCAGAGTTATATCGGTTAGTTTCTCCGTATTCAATAGGTTCACGGGATTAGGTAATTCCGCCTCATTTTGTTGAGAGGTTTTCAAGAAATGTGACCATTTATGCTGTAACATGTCTGTTTCTGTGCTGAACTTTTCAAAGCATTGATCGCAAAAGTAGAAATCTTTGTAGCCTGTCATCGCACACTTTTCGTATTCGGGGAAGGTTGACACATGCTTCTCTATTAATAATCTGTCTAGTGAGCTTACGTCGCAGAACTTGCAAACGTAAAGTGTACTGTCACCTGATATCTGTGTCGTATACAAACTTATCGGTCTCTTTTTAGAATGCAAGAACTTTATATGGTGTGTCAAGGCACATTTGTCATCGAATCTGTCTTTACATATATCACATATATAAAAACTTCCGAGGTGCTCGTAGCTGTGATCTTTGAGATCCATGAAATAGAACAAGGATATGTGACAGGTTTTGCACTCATACTTTTTGATAATCTTACAGACATTGCGTCGATGTTCCAAATAACATTTTTTGTTCGGCAAAAGCAATCCACACGCATCGCAGTGCAGTTTAATGTGAACCTTGAAGAATATTCGATCGGTGAAATCTTTTGAACAATAAAAACATACATAGCACCTACGCTTTTTATGAACTTCCCTCATGTGGATTTTCAAGGAGTAATAATCCTCGTAAATCTTTGGGCATTTCCGACACCTGTGGTATTCCTTCACTTCGTGCACGATTATCTCATCGGAAAACGATACTTTTTTACGGATCTTATTCTGCGGCTTATAACATATTACGTGCTTATTTTCCTGGTGATTCAACAACTTTTTCTCACTCAGGTACACCTTCTGGCATATGTTACACGTAAAATTCTTGTTAAGTAAGTGATCCTTGCTCAAAAATACCTCTTTCAGTTGCTCTAGGTTTTCGCGCTTCAACCTGACCGAACACTTCTTGCTGTAATTGCAAATGTCGTTTATCGCCACGCATGTAGGTTTCCTCAGATCTGGCGGTAAATCCTGCCTCTTATTAAGCAAATAAGGCTTAATGTCGTATCGTTCGCAAATAACTTTGGGCACTTTCTGGAACCCGCGAAAAACCCGTTCGACATCTGACGCCAAGCTACCGCCCGTATCCTTTTCCGATTTATATAAATCCAGCGAATCTCTGATGTTTCCATTATAATTTGCAGACATGAAAAACAGAAGAGGTAAACTAAATAAACACAAAAATAATTTACTACACTAATAAGTAATAACCTTTAAAAACGTCAACATCAACAACATCTATAATATCTAGTGTTCGTGGTCTCTGATCAACAATCTTGATTTTTTTTTTAATAGCCGTTTGAATCTGTACGTAAATTACAGACAAAAAGATAAATTGCTAATATTGCTATGAATATTTTTGTTGGTTCTTCTTTTGCTACTTTTGTCAATTGTTTGTGGCAACTGGCAAGTTTGGCTTTTGCTACTCTCTATATTATATGTCTGTGGGCTTTTGTTAATGCTTAATTTATTATTTAGTCTGTGATTGTCACTGGATTTTCTCCAAAGAGTACATACCTAATTCACTAAATTCACCAGATACCTACTCTTTGGTTTGAGTTTTTTTTTGTAGTATTTTTTTAGACGTTGACGATCTTGTAGGTACGTAATTCAATTTGCAGAAGTAGAAGTGCTATAAAACAAACATTGCTTATTTTTACACCAAGGACGGAAGGAGCACGAGTGCGAAATGTTCCCGCCGACGCGCATTCGGAGCTGCCTTCCCGTCATAAACCCGATGTTTAGGCGGATAAGGCCTCACAAGCCGTTTCGCCAAACTATTCACAATCAAACAAAGAGCTCTACAATTAACGGTTTCAACACAAATGCTCAGCTACAGAGGACGAAATGGATGAATTTCCGAGCGATTTTCACGCGATGGATGCCTTTAGGGAGTGTTATTTACGTGGGATGGTGCTATATACGAGCGAGTGTAAACTACGAGGTGTCCAAAGTGGAAATAAAATTTTACGAAATGTTCCCTTTTCGAATCACGAGTCGACTGTGGGGGAAGTTGGCGTCCTGCGAGCTTCCTATATCGATACGCAGTTTTGTGTACGGTACGTACGTTCGTATGTTTAATGTGAACTTAAACGATGCAGCCGTGAGTGATCTTACGTATTACAGAAGTTTGTCTGCGTTTTTTACTCGAGCCCTCAGAGACGGTGCTAGATACATATCCCCAGCGCCCTGTGTTTCGCCGTGCGACGGAACCGTCCTCAACTGCGGTCCGGCGGACACGGACAAGATAGAACAAGTCAAAGGTGTCACGTACAGCCTCGAAGAATTCCTCGGTGAGAACAAATGGTCCAAGAACAAAGACACAAACTACTACAATTCTTTGTTGAAAAACAAGAAAAATATCCTACATCAATGTATTATATATCTAGCGCCCGGTGACTATCATAGGTTTCATTCTCCGTGCGATTGGTCGTCGAACTTTCGGAGGCATTTCTCGGGTAAACTGTTATCAGTGAACCCGTGGTTAGCGCAACTCATCCCTGGGCTATTTACTATGAACGAGAGAGCGGTGTATATAGGAGAATGGAAGCATGGTTTCTTTTCTATGACGGCAGTTGGTGCAACGAACGTTGGATCCATAGAAATATATTCTGACCCCGAATTAAGAACGAATACGAAGGGAAAACGAAACAGGATTGACGAATTAGAGATGTATAGAGTTACATATAAAAAGGGAGAACTATTTGGACAATTTAATATGGGCAGTACGATCATTCTCCTGTTCGAAGCGCCGGCGGATTTCAAATTCGAATTAAACGCAGGCGACAGAGTCCTAGTGGGACAAGCGTTAACGACAATGTCGAAGGAGCTTTCTAGATGACCGATTTATGACGACTTGTTTTACATAGCTCAGACGGCGATCATACTGTATGTTATTTTGCTAACAATGTAGCAGTTTATAGCTATATGTAATCAATTGAGTGTTTCATTGAAGTAAAAACGTCAACTGCGACACCCCTTCCAGCCCCCTTATTCTGTAACTCAATGCCTATCAATGACGATAAGCATTTTTTATCCATTGAAGGTTTGAACAGAAATGTCATTTACTATTTCATAGTAAACCTTCAATGGATAAAAAATACATGTCAGTGGCTTTCATTTTTTAATAGGCACTGAGTTACAGAATCAAGGCCTAGATAACCATGTTTGAGAATAGAAGTGACCTAACCCAAAAGTATATTATCGGTCAAATTCATTAGTGGAACATTTCCAAAATCAGATGTTTTGAGTTAAGTATGCAAAATGGTTGGAAATTAAATAATCTTTCTGAAACACTAACGGTAAAAGTCAAATTTTAGTTCCAATTGACAGGAAAGCACATAATCTGCTAGAAAAGTATTGATTTTTGCTGTCAGCTCAAAACTTTGACTCTCAATTATTACTCGAAACTGTATATTTTGAATTGTACCATTAATGAATTTGACCAACAATATACATATATGTAATACCATAGCAGTAAATGAAAAAATCAAATGCCACATAATTAATTACAATTATTTCTAGAGACATCTTTCCCATATTTCCTGCTCACAAATCAAAATTAGTTTTATGTTTTTTTTTTTTCATTTAACTGCTTTATAGTTAGTTAGTTGAGATAACAGAGGTTTGTTATGACATTAATTACATAACAAATTTTTTCATAAACCGACAGGTTGACAAGGTTATCAGTGATTTTTTTTTTTTGTAGACAAGTGATAAAAATGCTTGGTATTATTTACATTTGCTTTAGTTATTTTGACTAATCATTATAATTGCAATTTTTTATTTTTTATTGAAGTGTTAACCTACACTTAAAGGAAATAACCTAATAGATTTATAAATACATATCAAAAATTCCGAGGCCGGCGGGATTCTAACCCACATCTCTCTGGAAATCGCGCCCGAGTGTGTTCACCGTTACACCACGGCGGAACCACACGTCAGCCACGAAATTAGTGATATGTATCTACTTTTTCAATCAGTTTTATAGCTACTGTTAGCGACATTTTGATATGTATTTATAAATCTATTAGATTATAATTGCAGCTTTAATGTGTTGTATATTAAATAGATTTTATGAGTTTTTGAAATTAATCACTTCCTTGGAAATGCCCCCTAATTAGGCATAGTGTAATTATAAACATATTGTAATCCACTTTTCCTATGCTGTCTTAAAAGGTATGCAAGTGGTAGAAAGGCGTAAGCGACGCGCATTAGATGTTCTTATCACAGAACACTGAATATCTTACTATTACTAGACCATCTATATATATAAAATTCAAAGTCCTAACTGACTGACTGACTGACAGATATCAACGTACAGCCTAAACTACTGAAGTTAGAAACTTGAAATTTTTACAGTTGGTTCCTTTTATGACGTAGGCACACACTAAGGAAGGATTTTTGAAAATTCAACCCCTAAGGGGGTAAAATAGGGGTTTGAAAAATCGAACTTAACGTGAGCAAAGCCGCGAGCAAAAGCTAGTGCTAAAATAAAATACCTGATTGAATGCGAGACGGACTTGCATACAAACAACGCAGAAATAAACATGTTTTCCATAGGAGAGCTTTCATTTTTAATTTATTTTAATTATTTGTTGTTCAACTCTATCTATTACGGATCATGAGATACATGCCTCTGACAGACAGACAGACAGACAGCGGAGGTAACAGGGTCCCGTTGGATATCCTTCTTATATGTTTCTTTGATTAATTTATCTTTTAAGACAACAAAGGAAAAATAGATTATAAATACATACACATAATATATGCTTTTGCACTTTTAAAGGGTTTTCACTTATATTTTATTTTGCACTATTTCTATTATAACTTTATATATCGCACACCCAGATCAATAGTGACACAACTCAAAAAAGGTCAAAAATAATGTGAAATGCGACCTAGAATTGAGTTTCATAACTTTGCTAATAAAAGATTTAGTATAATCAATATTCAATATATTATGTATTAAATAATTATTTTCTATATTGTTTATTTGTTAGCTTTATTTAGTATATTCAATATTTTTATTTTTTTTTAAAAAGAATATCAGCCAAGCTGAACTTGACTGATGTTCTCCTCTCCCCTCCAAATAAGTGAAAACTTGTGTTTGGAGTGGGTACGACAATAGTGCAATGGGTGAGATTATTTGTAAAGGGTAGTCTCTAGTTTTTAAGAATCATTGTACCTACCTATGACATTGGAATGCAAAAATAAATGAATATGAATATTAAAGATTCGAACCTGCGACCTTTCAGTTTTCGGTCCGTGCCTTTAACCGTTGGGCTATTGAAGCTTAAAGAGACATAGTTAATAATATGTTCAATTATTAACTATAATATCTTTTTGTTTAAATCGTAAAAATTCACAAGACGCCGAAACGTTATGCCTGGCCACAGCTTATCATCTAGGAACATCTCAATTTTATGCTTAGGTAGTAGGACCTTATAGGCATCATACCCTTTCTGCTGTCTCCTTTTTTTTTTCACCAATATAAAGATACAATAATACAATTTTAGAAAGACTTTTTTTCCGTTTAGGGAACAGAGACCCTTTTTGAGTTGTCGCACTATTGACCTGGGTGTACGATATTTCTGTGAAATAAATATATAAATAATTTGCGATTACACATGTTGAAATAAATAGTAGTAGGTATAGGTAAACTATTAGATATTGCCCATGTTTTATGGTGTTTGAAAATTATACCAGTGACGATTTAATTATATTAGTTAGGGGAAGAAATATATCATTTTCATTAGACATTAACCCTAAGTAAAATCACAATATTATGTACGGTTATGTTGATTGGTATTTTCTAATAAGTTAGGAAATGTATTCCTGTATTTAGTTCTTTCAATTTACGAGAGCGCGCGGCGCATGGTTGTGTGTGTGTCGTATCTGTATAAGTGTGAGCGAGAGCTTGCTCGCGCCTGCCCGCTCCCACCTAGGCTCCTGACAGGCACGCACAAGTAAAGCTCACGCGCCCTCTTGAATTGCAAGATCTATAGAAAATGTATTCCTGTATATTATACACGAAAACTGAAACCAGGGATTCAGGGATGATTCTCAGTCGCTCAACGTTGGAATTTTTATGGGGTTTTTCGTGATTCTGACAATTTTTTTTTTCATTTTTTAATTATTCACGTCGAAAAAATCGTTCAAAAATCACGTCGATCCGTAGCTTCGTTGCAGCGTTATTGCAGGACAAACCAACAAACGAACACACTTTCGTATAATATTAGGAAGGATAAATGTGAAAAATAAAAAGTTGTCAAAATCACGAAAATTCTGATACAAATTCCAATGCTGAGTAACTCAGAATCATGTTGTTTTATATTACATTTATAAATTGTTTGAATCTTCTTTTATTGCGTTCAAACTATATTTAATTCAAACCACCGAACACTCCTTTCTATCAGTTACACCACAGATAACTCTAGTTCTGTTAAAGACCACAAAGTATAGGTATCACTCTTATAGAACACATGTACGGAGTCCCTGAATAGAATAGAATAGAATAGAAATATTTTTTATTCAAATAAACTTTTACAAGCACTTTTGAATCGTCAATGAATCTACCACTGGTTCGGAATGCCTTTCCTGCCGAGAAGAGCCACCCAAGTAACATTTTGGTACTATAATTTAAGAATTCATCACGAAAAGGTTGAGTTAACATCGTGTAAAGGTTGTAGCGATAACCACCCGTTATATAAAAGCATTTGCTATGACTTTTTTGCTCTATAAGCTTATATAGCCAAACTATCCTTTTAGCAGGGGATGTAAAGGTTTACAAAACCGTTTTGTAGAGCCGTTATAGGCAAGTTCTATAAAAACCTCGAATTTAGACAATATAGCGCTATATTAATGTATAACAGCGTTTGAATTCACTATTATGTACCCCATTAGTACTATAAAGTTTTCCTGGTAACTGCTATAAGTATGGCGTTTTAGCAGTGATGAAGGACACAACAATACAATAATTTGACGCTATTGTGGTCCCACAAAACACTGCTATAGTACATGGTACATAATTACTCATAACAACACTGTTATAGAGCGGTTTTGCTTTATAAACGATTTTCGGGACATTTTTATAACAATAAAAAGTGTTTTAATTATCTTTGTTGGGTTTATTATAGTCTCATTGAAGAAGAAGTCACCATGACTCTATTACATGACCAAAGTTTTCTATTATGGTTTTGGTTGTTCTGTTTTAAGACAACAGCGATATATAGCTAATTCCTTTATTTCCTTTATAGAACAAATTTTAGAAATTTATCAATATCCATTACTAGGGGCATATTTATTATAAGTACCTGAGAAAGAAAACCAATCATGAGCAACGATTACCTACCTACCTATTTTATTTCTTCCTTGGATACAAAAATGTATTCAAAAATTAAGTATGTGGGACAAGACTAGTCATAAGGAACCCTAATTTTACGTCAATGGCGGCAGATTTTTTGTCACTTGTGCTATAGTTAACCTAAAAGAGAACCAAATTAGCTTTTTGGCTGTGTAGCAGAAACTACGGTTAATTTTATTTATTTTTATTAATATTTTAATTAAAAAACTCAATTAATTTAGGGCGCATTGAAAATAATAAGTAAAACTAATGCTATTCTATCAGTAAAACTTTGGTTCCAAGTGGTTTTTATAGTATTGGTCGAATTTATCCATGTCTAAATAAAAGATGACATTAAACTCAGCAAGATGGAATCCTTATCCCTTTTATTTTTTTGTTTTTGTATAAACACACGTAGACCACCTTGCCGTGAAAAATTAAAATGAAAAGCGTAGTAAAAGAATCACGTACTTTTCTATAGAGTATAATAGCACTATAATGGAATTACGAACGCTGCTACAGAATAAAAAAGAACTATAAAAGCTTTATTGTGCCTCGTATGTCAACAAATTGTCATACAAGGCACCAATATATCAAATTTATAGAAAAAAAAAGTCCCAAGCACAACTGCTATAGTTTCGCTATGTCTCTAAATAGAGATATAACTGCGCCAAATCAGCGTTATACGACCTTCTTATTGCTTTTACAGTGCTTAAGTGGTGTTAGAGGAAACGTTCTATGGGCTGCTATAGGACAAGAAATTGTTACTTGGGCAGCAAGAAACTCGGCGGTTGCTCTTTTCAAAAAAAATAAAAAATTTACAATAGTTAATGAAAGCTATGCTATGTATACAGTGCTTCCACAATAAAGCTTCAAAAATGAAAAAATGCATACGTAGGTACACCAATCCAACGCATGTCAAGACGGGCAGTCAAAGCAGACCCATTCCCGTTGGTGGCACCCGTTCACGAGCATGACGCATGATCCAGCCGTCGCTTCGCTCAACCATATTTGAGGGAACGTAACAACCCGCACCACACGACACCACCACAGAAATGTTTAAGTGAGCATGACATACTTAGGCTACCCATGTTAAGGCAGCGAATTAAATTAATTATAGGTATCACTCTTATAGAACACATGTACGGAGTCCATGGTTTAAGTTTTCGTTAGGCTATCACTTTCGCCGTGTATAATATATGATACTAGCTTAAGTTATGTTGTTAGTCAGCTTATACCACCGAATGTATTGTCAGTGCAGTAAATATCGTACACCCAGATCAATATAAATCTCAAAATAGTGAGACAACTCAAAAAAGGTCTCTTTTCTCTAAACGAAAAAAAAGTCCTTCTGAATCTTTTATTAGCAAAGTTATGAACCTAATTTTATTTTAGGTCATAAATGATGTCGTGAAATGCGACCTAAAATAAAATTGGGTTTCATAACTTTGCTAACAAAAGATTCTTTTTTTTTTATATATATATATCCATCGGCTTCTCCAGCCATTATCAGATATTGGGGTGTGCTGTAGGTGATTAAAGGGGGAATTTCAATAAATATCCCTATCCTTGAGAACTATGTTGGAACAAAAGATTCAGAAAGACTTTTTCTTCGTTTAGGGAACAGAGACCTTTTTTGAGTTGTCTCACTATTGATTTGGGTGTGCGATATATTATATTATTTGCCACAAAAGTTGGAAATCCGCACATGGGCAGCGAGATGTACTACGGCCTAAGCCTAAACTGATGCAACTTAATCGAGCAGCTGAATTCTATCTTTCGTGACAATAATGTAAAAAGTGCTGCCACTTAATTACAATATGGGGTTATTCAAGGGGCGAACCAATAAGAAAAGCCGGCCACGCATTGGTGGTGCCTCTGGTACTACAAGTGTTCATGGGCGGCGGTAACCACTTTACATCAGGTGACCCGTCAGCTCGTTTGCCCGCTATTCATATAAAAAAAAAACTGCGCGCCAAAATTGAGGGTACAAGATACAAGTCATTAATGCGTGATTCTTCGTTTCGCTTTGAAATTTTTCTATCTCACTCGCATATATGCGGGTAGTGCAAGACAGCAATAAACAGGAAAGACGCTATTTGTATCTCTGTCTTACGCTTGCGAGCTTATTTTTCTCTCGCTCTCACTAATGCTGAGATCTATAGAGCATACACTGACTTAGCTCGACCTGAAGATAAGAGTTAAAACGAGACATAAATATGCTCCAATATAAATCTGTCTCGTTTTATCTCTATAGATTTCAGCCCTTAGAGTAAATGAGAGCGATAATAATATGTATACCTACTTGGTGCGAAGTTAAAAAAATGAGGGTAGTATTAAAAATTCGGCCAATAAAAGAAACTTAATTGCTAGTTCTTGACTGCGATAGTGTAACCGAATTATCGTGTGTGATAGTATCGATAGTAGACCCAGCCTTACTTTAGAGTGTTGACTGTCACTAGACAAACCACAAAACCGGCCAAGTGCGAGTTAGACGTGAACAAGAAAGGTTCCGTACTACCCTACAAGATTTAACACCAGTTATTATTAAGAACGAGTAAAAACAAAAGTTGTATGGATACCCTCTTTAACTTTACCTCACACCTCACCTCCCAACTGCATGTTGGGTAAAGGGTGTAAAGGGTGTCTTTTCCCACTGTCTCTTCCTCTCCTTCCTTTCTCACTATCTCACATCGTATTCCTCATTGCTGGGGGTCGTGACCCCGATTATTCACACAGTTTCGTATTTTGAACCTTATGAAATAACACTATGCTACAATTCTATAGACCTGCCACCCTCACCATGTTAGGACGAAAAAACTTTGACAGCATTTTAGTTATGCGAATTTTCACTCTACAGCTAGGCTGGGTGTACTGTAACGATAAATATAGTTTTTCTATTTTCTTTACAAAATAGAGAATTCTATATTTTGAGCATTTGAATATTGGCTAGTTGTTAGTGTGTACTTTCATTATACAGTGTGAGTTTTTTGATGTGACTCTTCTAATTAAGCTGGGGTCCTGGGGGTAAGACCGACTTGAATGCCGTGACGGTAGACGACATGCTGTAACGGCAAAAAGGCATGATGCCTGCTTATACCGCGACGACAATAAGGCATGACGTCCTCCTATTCCATGACGGCAAAAAGGCATGACACTCTCTTATGCCGTATCGGCAAAAAGGCATGACGTCCACTTATACCGTGATGTCAGAAAGGTATGACGCTTCCTTACACCGTGATGGCAATAAGGCAATAAGTATTCCGTGACGGCAAATGGCATGACGCTGCCTTGTAACGTGACGGCAAACTATATAACGCTCCCTAATGCCGTGACGGAAACCGTCATGACGCTCACTTAGACCGTGGCGGCAAAAAGGCATGACGCTCTACGGCGTCGTGACGGCAAATAAAATGACGCTTATTAATACCGTGACGGCAAACGGTATAACGCTCCCTAATGCCGTGGCGGCAAGAAGGCGTGACGATCTACGGCGTCGTGACGGCAAATAAAATGACGCTCACTAATACCGTGACGGCAAACGGTATAACGCTCCCTAATGCCGTGACGGAAACCGGCATGACGCTCACTTAGACCGTGACGGCAAAAAGGCATGACGCTCTATGGCGCCGTGACGGCAAATAAAATGACGCTCACTAATACCGTGACGGCAATAGGCCTGACGCTCATTTATTCAGTGACAGCAAACTAGGCTTTTTCTTGCTCCGTCACTAAAAGGTATAATTTCAATTAAGTATAGATATGGCGTATTCAGAATTAAAAATAAAACTTGAGGGGGGTGAAATAGGAGATGAAAGTTTGTATGAGGAATCCACTATTTCTCAAATTAGGGATATAAAAAAAATCATTTTTATACTTTTGATAAGAATTAAAGAGCGTTTCAGCGTTTTTGAAAAATCATCCCTCAAGGCGGTATAGTGGGGGATGATTTCAATTATAGATATGGCGTATTCAGAATAAAAAATAAAACATGAAGGGGGTGAAATAGGAGATGAAAGAATTATGGGGACCCCATTATTTCTTGAGTTAGGGATGTTAAAAAATATTTATACTTTTGATAAGAAATAAAGTGTTTCAGCGTTTTTGCAAAATCATCCCTCAAGATTGTATACATAGGGGATGATTTCAATTATGGATAAATATGATGAATTCGGAATCAATCAGATAAAGAAACGGAAACTAAGTTTATAAAAATATTATGTGTCAAAATATGATACTGTACTTTTTCAGTTTATAAACATACATCTTGTTTCACTGAACTGATTTTGATTGGTATAATTATGAAGATAGATGAAACCGTTGAGAAAGAAATATGCTGCTTGTTATTCTACGCAGACGAAGTCGCAAGCATAAGTTACTAAAGTTTAATATACTTGACATTTTCCCGCTAAATATACGATCACTTTATTTCTGAATGTGCAGCAAAATTAAAAAAAGTGTGATAAACGAAATATTATGTACAAAGCGTTATGCAAGAAAAGCATGAAAAATTTGTTCATAGACTAAAAATTAAAACCAAATTGAGAGAAATATGAATATTGCTGTCCTTTTCAACTTATTTTTGTTCGAAAGGGACAGTCAAATTTTTAATCCTCAATTTTGTTTTTTTTTTTTTATATGAAGTTATATTCCAATGTGTTGCAAAGAAAATAGGAATACAGTTTTTTTTTTAAATAGATACTCGCAATTTTATTTATATTACATTATCGATTTATGAAATAAATCCATTTTTACCCTGTACCTAGGTACCCTATAAGTATTATGTAATAAAAAATTAAAAATATTTTTGTTTGTTTTATTTATTAGTTCTAATTTTCGATATAATTATTGGAGCGGAGATAGCCTAGGTAAGAGATATTATAAATGCGAAAGTGTGTTTGTTCGTCGAGTTGTTCTCCAATCATGCTGCAATAGAGCTACGGATCGACGGGATTTTTTGCATGGGCATAGTTGAGGACCAGGGAGAGTGACATAATCTTTAGAGAGATTTATCCCGGAAAATCAAAAAAGTCCCGCGGGATTTTGAAGATTAAATCCACGCGGACGAAATCCTGGGTAAGTGAGGAAGGTATCCGGGGATACTAACCAACCAACAAATTCCTGAAGAGCCGGCAATGCATTTGGTGGTGCCTCGGGTACTACAAATGTTCATGGGCGGCGGTAAGCGCTTAACATCACGTGGTTCGCTGCTCGTTTTTTCGCTAAAAATTAAAAAAAAAAACCGAAAGTTCGGTCTCTACCTATAAGTGATCAGTTATCTGGGGTTATTGACCGTAATGAATATAATTTAGATTTGGCGCCGAAATTGCGTTTGATGGCGTGATGTGAGACGATAATTTATAGATTCCCTACAAGCTTCTTTCTAACTCTATTTCTTACATTTCGAGGGTCTGACCGCATTTTTGAAAAAAAAAAATGCAAGTTCAAGTCAAGCTACTCAACCACGGACAGTACCTACCTAGGTATACTTCTACTATCAGAGATAGAGACTAGCCAATCCCGGACATGAGTCATCACAGACTATGTACATGGTACACAATTGACCATAGACACGATTTTTTTTTGTCGTAGACACAGAATCATGTCATCACACAGACTATGTACACATTTGACCATAGACACGATAATGTGTTCTACTGTTGATATAGGTCTAGGGCATTGGGAATAAAAATAAAACTGCACGTATTCATTTTCACGCGTGTATTCACCAGCGCACCCTGGCGCGGTACTCGTCGCTGACGCTGACGCGCTTGATGCTCTCGTAGCCGAGGATGATGCAGAAGGAGAAGCACGCAGACTGCACCAGCCGCGCGGACAGACCCTTCGCGTATAGACCCACCAGACCCTCTTCGCGCCATAGCTCTTTGAACACTTGACGCATCGAACCTACGCCTTCCACCTGCAAGGAGAAAGACTACTAAACACTGATCTCTGTAATTAAATTTACTGTCCCTGTACAAATGAAGTTTCAATTATGGATCAATTTGAAGCGCCATTTGACATACGAGTGTCTCTGGAACTAATTATGTTCCAAACTAGCTGATTCCCGCGACTTCGTTCGCGTGGAAAAAGTTTAGAGTGACTTGCCCGTGAGAGGTTATGTCCTTTATCTTCGATAATATTTAGTAGATCTTCACACCAAAATTGGACAAAATATTTCTAATAGTACACAAAAAAAAAAGTGATTTGTCCGATAGACCAAGTAGAAATCCAAATAGGCTCATGTTTCCTGGCCTGCGCCTCAAGAGGGTCCAAAAGACATTTGTGAGAATGGGCGTGACGTTTTACAATAAAATTCCACAGACAATCTTAGACTTGCCTCTACACAAGTTTAAGAAATCAATTAAATCTACTCTCATGAAAAAAGCATATTATACAATTGAAGACTATGTAAATGATAAAAAAGCGTGGATATAATTCGCTCCGGTGATTCATAAGACAGTAATAACTATCCTGTGTTCAATAACAATTGTAAAATTTTTATTTTTTTGAAAAGAGCAACCGCCGAGTTTCTTGCTGGCTCTTCTCGGCAGGAAAGGCATTCAAAACCAGTGGTAGATTCATTGACGATTCAAAAGTGCTTGTAAAAGTTTATTTGAATAAAAAATATTTCTATTTCTATTACACTATTTATAGTAAAGAAAGTTATCAAATTGGGTTTAGATTTCACGAAGTTATGGAGCAAAATCAACAAGAACTTTCATCCACTATCCCGGATAAACCTTATTGTTTATCAAGATAAAAATATCCTTTATATTGACCTGGAGTATCAGCTACTACTATACCTTTATTCAAATCCGTTCAGTAGTTTTCGCGTAATGCGCGCACAGAGAGACAGACATACAAAATATTCAACAAAAATTGTTTTGCGCTCAGTATCGATAATAAAGCATCCTCCGATTAAAATTTTCAAAATATATTTAATTTAATGTACAGAGTTCGTCCCATTACAGTTTTATTATAAGTGTAGATTTACGCGTGCATTTTCTAATGTATGACGTCAGCAACATAGCGAAGGAGACCTGCCCTGGTAGCATGGGCGGGAGAAATTTTATCCCCGGGAAAAGGATAAAACGTTTATCCCCTCGCTTAGCTTTATCCACCCGTCGAGCATGGGCACAGCGGTGGAAATAACACTCAGTGGATATACTTATAGAATATACATCGCCTTCTCCTCTGTCGCCATGCTTTAGCACAGGGAAAAGATAATTTTATCCCCTGTCAGTGGATAAAATCGGGGGATAAAACTTTTATCTCCTGCCCATGCTGCCAGTGCTGTGGCTTGATAAGCTGGCAATAAGTCAAGATGACGTCACGCGAGAGAAGCGAGCGCGAGTTTCGCCATTACCTGCAACCTCGCCCTGACTATGTCCAAGGGGTTGGTCAGTATGGTAGTGGTGAAGCCGCCCAGGGTACCCGCCACGCACTGGATCATCAGGTGGGAGACCCAGGAGGGAGAGATCTTTAGCAGCTCGTCTGTGAACAACCAACAATACTGTTAATACTATAACGTAGGGGGTTCAGAGATACACGAAATTGAGCTCTAATACAATGTGGTTAAGGTTCAATTTACTTTGACGCTAATATCATCGATAGACCTTATACTAGCATTTCTTAAGTTGTGGATATTACAAAGTTAGTGTTACAAACTTTCTCAATGACAAAGTTGCATGGAATCAATCGGCTTGGCATCCAGCTACCCGCAAGATAGTGTAATAAGTTATTACACTGTAATATTATGTAGCTATACATTAATATTTTAATATTTTGTTATGAAAAGAGCAACTGCTGAGTTTCTTGCTGGCTCTTCTCAGCAGAATATGCATTCCGAATCGGTGGTAGAGTCATGATCTGTTATAAAAACTACAGGTTGGCCTACATGAAATAATTATGAATTTTATTTAACTTTTAGCTCAACTTCATTGGAACAGACTATAGGAGGCATCAATATATTATTTATAGTTTAATTTGTAAAAAAAAAACTGACACTAACTCCAGTGCGCACGTACCTTGGTAGGCGGTGTAGAGCGCCCACCAGAGGGCAGAGTTGGGCACATAGGCGGCAAGCGACGCCGCGTACCCGCGGTAGTAGCCCAGCGGCCCGTGCAGCCGGTACACGCGCACCGCCACTTCACGCGCTAAGGCCGCCTTTGACATCCGCTTCTCGAGGTCCAGGCCGAGGGGGTTCATCACCTGAACGAGATGAAAATCACTGACAACACTGCACTCCACAGTGTATCAATGAGCCAGACCATTCGAGTGGCCATCGAGAAACACGGGTGACGGGAAACATAAGTTGCAGGAACATTTATTTATTTACTTATTCTTTACTAGCTTTTGCCCGCAACTTTGTCCGCGTGAGTTAGGTTACCGTCTTCCTGGGGTAAAAGGCTTTTTTGCCTTCATTTCAAAAGTCCCGTCAAAATCGTTCCAGCCGTTCCCGAGATTAGCAGCAACAATGAAACAGACAGACAGACATTTTAAAAATTTGTTTTCTTGTTATAAGTACCGTATTTACTTTCGTATGCAGTTAGTTAGAAAGCTGTTCTTTTGATATTACAAACAGAAGCTTCAATTTTATTTATTTGTATAGATTAAAATTACTGCCACTTCGAATTTGAGAAACACAGATCGTTTGGTTTTAAATTAGGTATATTTCGAAAACTCAGTACTTCTCTAAAAACTGTGTTAGTATGTGTATAAAAGTATTTAACAAACTACCCAACGGTGTCAAAGTGCTACCATTAAAAATATTTAAAACTAAGTTATTTCAATGGCTTTATATGCATGATTTCTATGACCTTAAAGAGTTCTTCGAACTTAAATTAATCAAATATGTAACAAGGCTGTTGAGGCTATGTGAGCAGCTATTTACTGCAAGGGTTTACACTCACGATATTCCTGGTGCCGCAGCTGCTGGAGCCCTTGACCAGCCCTAGAACCATCAGGTGCTGGCTGAGCACGTCGAACGGCACGATCACCGTCTGTCCAACGATGGACGCGCAGCCGCCGCCGATGAACGACTGCCGGGAGACACGCGATCGAGAGGACGAGTTAGAATACACTTGTATTTTTTCGTAATTGAATATTTAACACACCCCGACATGTGAAATTAAAAAAAAAAAAAATTCGCCATTTTGTGGTGGCGGCCATCTTGGATTTGCCGACAAATACACAATGGAGAGGACGAGTTAAATTGAAAATTTAAAACACCCCCGGACGTGTGAAATTAAAAAAGATGTAATTCGCCATATTGTGGTGGCGGCCATCTTGGATTTGCAATTTATCATAGTGTATAGTATTTTAATAGTCAAGCCCTTTCATTTGATACCCATATTGAGGGAATTGTGAAAAAATATGTAATCCGCCATTTTGTGGCGGCAGCCATCTTGGACTGATTTTCATCAAACAAAGCTAAGAACACTCCCGACTAATTTACCTTTGAAACAAAAAGAAAACAAATCAAAATCGGTTCATCCTTTGGGCTGCTACAATACCACAGACGCACACACACACATGGCCTCCAGAGCGCCACAAATATTACCCTCGTTTGATAAAATATGATATAAAGAAATCTTGCAATCTTAATAATTGTTTTTGGTCTGTCTTCAATAGGTTATGGGCCCAGTTTAATCTATATATCTTTTATATCTGTTGCTGTTTCCCGCGAATTCGTCATGTTACTCGATAAAAAGAGAGACAACTTCGAGGTGAATATAACTGCAGGTATTTTAGCGCCGTGCGACCTGAATTGCACTTTATTGTGTGGTAGCAAGAGTCGCTATTTATTTAAACGATTTTGCTGAGTGAATCTTCTTTACTTATACCATTATGTATTGTGTGACTTAGGTAGTATATTGGCTGAAGAAATACCATACTGTATAGGTGTTTAAGAATGTGTGTGTTTGTGTGTGTGCATAATAATGAAGATGATGATCATGAATATACCTTCACTCGAGGGCTGATGTCGTATTTCCCAAGCTCATGTCTCACGCCCTCGTATGTGGATATGTAGAAAACGCCAGAAATTATTTGAAACTGTAAATAAACAATCAACAGCTATTGAATGGGTGTCTCAACGAGTAAAAATAGCTACGAATGGGCACCTCCAACAGTAAGAGTAGCTATAGAATAGCTGTCTCAAACAGAAAAACATAGCTGTAGGATGGGTGTCATGGATACCTCCAACAGTAAGAGTAGCTATAGAATGGGTGGCCCAAACAGTGAAAATAGCTATAGAATGGGTGTCTTAAACAGTAAAAGTAGCTACAGAATGGGCGCCTCCAACAGTAAGAGTAGCTGTAGAATGGCTGTCTCAAACAGAAAAATAGCTGTATGATGGGTGTCTCAAACAGTAAAAAAAAGCTTTAAAATATATACATGCAAAAAATCCCGTCGATCCGTTGCTTTGTTGCATCGTAATTGAAGGACAAACAAATACACTCTCATATTTATAATATTATTAAGGACTAGCTTTTGCTAGCAGCTTCGCTTACGTTAAGTTCGATTTTTCAAACCCCTATTTTGTCCCCTTAGGGATGTATTTTCAAAAATTCTTTCTTAGCAGATGCCTATGTCATAATAGCTATCTGCATACAAAATAATTTCAGCCCGATCCGTCTAGTGCGTTGAGCTGTGCGTTGATAGATCAGTAAGTCAGTCACCTTTTCCTTTTATATATTTAAATTATCATGCGCATTAACTTACACTGGATAGCCAGAATCCTCGGTAAAGCCCAGACACTCCCTCGTTTCTGTAGATCTTCGAGATAGCATCGGACACTCCTTTGTAGGCTTCCTTCTTCCTCTGTATTTGGATTTGAGTCTTTATCAAAGTTAAGGGGTACAGTGCGCATCGTACTGAAAAAAATAATTTATTTTATTTATTTATTACTAGCGGCCCGTCCCGGCTTCGCACGGGTGGACATAAGATTTCTATCATCAATAGTTTGCGCAGCGCATGCGACGAAAGACGTTTTAGGGCACTTTTTTACACCTTGGATTACGTTAGTTAAGTTTTAGTAAGGATCCCTAATCTTTTCTAGCAATAAATATAGCCTATGTTAATCAGGATGCATGTAGCTTTCCAATGGTGAAAAAATTTTTGAAATCGGCACAGTAGTTTTTGAGTTTATTCATTACAAACTTACACACAAAAATACAAATCTTTCCTCTTTATAATAGTAGGACAAAGACAAATACAACAAAAAAAAAACCATGAAAATCATTCTAGCCATCCTAGTAAACACACCAGACACCCATTCTATAGCTACTCTTACTGTTGGAGGCGCCCATTCTGTAGCTACTTTTACTATTTAACATACATTCGATAGCTATTTTTTCTGTTTGAGACATCCATTCTATAGCTATTTTCGAGGAGAGTGAGAGTGACATAGGCTTCGTTGTATCCCGGAAATCCCATAGGATTTTAAATAGTTAATCCTCGCGAGCGAAGCCGTGCGCATCGACAGGTAAAAAATAAAATAAAAATACCTGTGAAACTGCTTAACGTGTAAAGTGGGAAGAATTTGCTCTTGTCCATCATACTCCACTCTATGGTTGTTATAAGCTGTGGGGGCGGAGTCTCGACCATAGTGGCGGCCATTTTGTCTTTGAAAAAATCCCCAGTTTTGTCCTTTTCGCACTCTCTACCTGTCTCTCTCTCGACTAAAGCGTTCCATATGTTCAGAAGCATCTACGTCTCTACTTTATATTTTATTATCTGTGGTATTTAGTTATACTATATTTTATTTCACTTATACGTCTTTGGTTGCTATACTGATTCAAAATCTAACATGTTAACTTTAAAAATATGATTCCTATATATTTTTTTTATTGTATTTAATACAATATTAATGGAATTGCAACAATAAAATTAATTGATTAAACGTAATAATTATTTAGAATAAATAAAATTATAATTATCTTCTATTTTTAGTTATAGTTATTAACACAATAATTATTTAGACTAGATCACTACTGTACAGTTTAGGTAATTTTTGTTATTTTCAAATATGTGTAACATATTATATGAATAAACTCCAATTCTTCCATTTTTCTTGGTACGTCACAATGTATATCTGTAACTAGAAAAAAAAATTTTTAATTCTTTTTTTAACAGTCGACTTATTAGAAACTGTCATAAACTAGAAACACCATAGTGTCGCACGCGCAAAGTTAAGAAATCCTTTGTCGGGTTTAGTGTAGACTTAATATGATCCCAAAGGAATTACTGGATTTCCCATTGCACAAATTTAAACAATGTGTAAAGACACATTTGTTAAGTCATGGTTATTACAAAGTTATTGACTTTCTTAATGACACAGTTGCATGGAATTAATCGGCTTGGCATCCAACTACCTAACAAAAGCTGGTCATCGTGTTGGTACGATGAGCTAATATAAATTATTAAAAAATGATGTACTGTGCTGTGAAAATGTCATAATTTATCAAAATAACCATCAAAAACGTAATTATTAGTACCGGTACTAATAATTACGTTTTTGATAAATTACGTGTTTAAAGCTTTTTTTTTTTAAATATATAAACTAGCACTTGACTGCGATATCATCTGATGGTAAATGAAGATACAGCATAAGGTGGTGCACGCTTGCCTAGAAGATGCCTATTCACCTCTGGATTTAAAGACACCCACATTATAGTTATAAGCCTATGTGTGGAGTGGATCCTTATTTACTACAGTTCAAAGCATTATAGTTCAATGAAATAAGGTCCTATATAAAGGAACCTAACCTGGGAACTGTCAATATGACGAGAAATTGTAATGTTTACAGAATAGGTAATTAGGTACTATACCAATGAAAAATTTGTAAGAGCCTATTATACAATATCGTTGCTTATCTATATTGCTAACTAATTCGGTTGAATAGGCAGCTATGTTATCATCAAACAAGGACAAGGTTCTTGTACAAACATATAATATAAACCAAACTTATAAACCAAAATTTTTTAACCTATAATATGAAAGTTTTATATAATTTATACTTTTAAGATTATGTATCTTAACTTCCTACTAAAATAAATAAGGAAAATAATCAATATTTTTAATATTAAAGCGTAAAAACTTGACTTTAGTTACAATGTAGCAATTTATAAACATGAGAAATAGTTGCGGAATTTAATTTTCAAATTGACTCACCATTTGTGCTCATCAATGTCCATTATATTTGAAAACGCACATGTATATCTTTAGATTGATGAACAGCACGCTTAGAAAGATGTTTTATGTAATAATTTGCTTAATATTTGGTCATTTCACCATGAAAAATAAAGACCTTCGTGTCTTGTCAGTCAGCTGATTGGTCTGAACGAGTATTAGTGTTCTGTGGTCTGAACTTGGTCTGAAAACACCTTGGAAAACACAGACGAATTCCAAAAATTATCATTAAAAAGCTAGGTAGGTACCTACCACGGAATAGTAACTCTATTTTTTTCAGAGTGATAAGGAGCCCTCCGAGTAGATTGTAGGTAGGTAGGTAGTATTTTAAATAGTAATAGATGAATTATTTTTCTCGCAGTATAAATTCTAGAAAATTACAATAAAATTGAACTATGATTCTACGAAATTCTTCATAGTTCATGAAATGGTTCATGAACTAGAAAAAGTGATAAGATATTCATATCTTATCACTTTTTCTTGGTCGCGATTTGTATTTTGTCTGTGTTCTGTGCTATGTTCTTGGTCTGTGCTGTCTTTGGTAAATGTTGTGGGTAAATGGGTAATAGTCAAAGAGTAAATATAGATTCGTAATAGTGTGCTGTGGTCCCGTGTGGTCCCTAATTTTCACTAATTTTTTACGTCTGTGATCCTAACTTTTCTGTAACTTTGTTTATTTTACTTATTTTTCAGTTTCTCTTTAGTATGGTAATAAATATCATGTTTTGTTTGCATTTAAATCTTGCTAAGTATGTCGTGTAAGTGTTTCTAATAAATGAATTTGGTTTCAGGCACGCTATTTCAAAGAACAAGATATAGATGGTCAGTACATTTCTTATCAGATTTTCTTTGATAAAATTAGTTATTTATGTGGAATTTTGCTTTCCAAGTATATGGTCTATCATTTAAACTTATATCTTGCATTATTAATTATGTTACAGCTGTTAAAATAAGTTATTTATTTGGTAGGTACCGTTAGATTGCCCTAATTCGTGAGTTTGCGATAATTGTACACCTGGCAACTCAGACCAAGTATATTATTTTGTGAGCGCTTTTGTCTTATTGTGGTGGAGGCTTTGACTGCGGCTACATACCATCCTACCGTTTACGATTAAGCGTACCGGTACGAACTCATGCAGGAGCACCCGTTAACCCGTTGTTCTGTGTGTAAGAGTCAGGGATATAGATTTAATGAATGTACACTGTCATACCTCTTCAAAGTTCATCACTACCATCTTAAGTGCCCTGTAAACGGTCAAATATGTTTGTCAAATTTTAGGCTCAATTTTCCATATTATATCACATTGTACTTGCATTTACAGACGTATGTATTTATTTATTATTTTATTCGATGACAAGATAGCCCTTGACTGCGATCTCACCTGAGTGACGAGTGGCGATGCAGTCTAAGATGGTAGCGGGCTAACTTGGAAGAGGTATAGCAGTGTAAATTCAACCCATACCTCTAATCGGTTTCTACACGCCATCGTGCCGGAACGCTAAATCGCTTGGCGGCACGTCTTTGACGGTAGGGTGGTAACTAGCCACTGCCAAAGCCTCCCACCAGACAATAATGTATTACATATTCTGGCAAAATAAAAAAATGATTGATTTATTGATTTTGGTGAATAATCTATTTATCTAATTACAGAGTTCAGAGAGTGTTTCTACCTGTTTGCGCGGTCTGGTCAGATCACCTCGTTGGATGAGCTGACAGTAGTCATGAGGTCTCTGGGCATGAGCCCCACCATTCAGGAGTTGACTGGTATATTCAAATCTGCCCTCAAGCTATAACGCCATTAACCAACATTTGGCCAAATATGATTTTTTAATGTTCTCTTACTTATAGTTAATTCTCTACCAATCCATTGAAGCAGATTTCATAATAATAATAATAAAGATTTTTATTAAAGGCACAGACCCAATATACATATGTGATTAATTATAGCACAAGTAAAAAAAATAAGATTAAAATAAATGTAAAAACTTAAAACTATCTGGGAAGGTTAAAAAAACGCTTCCCAGTCATCACACCTTTTTGCCTTAATGCTTTAGTTTGTGATATAGCAATATAAAAAATGTAGTCTTTCAGTTATCAAATGGCATCATTTCTTTATAAACTGCTGGTTTTTGGATCATAGCTTGAAATATGCTCTTGGTAGTTAACAGCATTTTAGCTTAAGGACGGCAGAAATACAGCTTTCACTTTCACTTCTTTTCACTTTTGACAACCTCCCTGGCTCCCTGGCGCAGTGGTTAAGAATGATTACCAGCGGGGTCAACTTTGGAATTTATTTATTTACCAGATGATGCCAGCGACTTTGTTCGCGTGGATTGAGGTTTTTTGGATTCCCGCGGGAACTCTTATTTTCCAGAATAAAAAGTAGCCTATGTGCTATTTGAGTCTATAATCTATATATGGGCCTTCAGCCAAGTCGGTTCAGTCGTTGCGACGTGATTGAGTAACAAACATACAAACTTTCGCATTTATAATATTAATAATAGGATTAGTATAGTAGTAAAAGATTTGCATAGCCACCATTTGGGAGAAGACGATGAATTATATCCTCAATAGCCCAACGGTTAAAGGTGCGGACTGAAAACTGTAAGGTCGCAGGTTCGAATCTCACCCGTTGCCCTATTGTCGTACCCACTCCTAACACAAGCTTTCCGCTTATTTGGAGGGGATAGGAGGATATTAGTCTACTTCAGGTTACCTAATATTCTTTAAAAAAAAAAAAAAAATTGTATATATTTTCAGGGTATCTCAAAGGCAAAGGTGGGAAAATGTCCTTCGCAGACTTCCTAGAAGTCATGCACATACACTCCCGAGCTGAGAATCTACCGCACGAAGTAAGTCTTGCCATTCTTCATTCATTCATTTTTTCATTCATTTTTTTTTATTGTTAATTTTTATTACTATAGTTAACATAATATTATAAAACTGAAATAAATTAAAACTACTACCTACTTATTCTAAATTAAAACTAAAATACAAAACTAAATTCTAAATTAAAACAAAAAACAACATTTAAAACAAGTTTAGAAGCCTCAATAGCCCAACGGTTAAAGGTGCAGACTGCAGACTGAAAGGTCAGAGGTTCGAGCCCCATCGGTTGCATACCCACTCCTAGCACAAGCTTTCGCTTATTTGGAGGGGATAGGAGAATATAAGTACAGTTATCTTGGCTAATATTCTTTAAAAAAAAAAATAGCTGCCCAAATAATGCATTTAAATTTTAATAATTCTAGCGACAACGCTAGATGACGTCATCTCGACAGTAAACACACTGACTAGGTAGTTCAAGAACCTGTCACAGTGACAGGTGACAATAGCTAATAACATTAACTGACGAGGTGCTAAATGAAAGATTCTTTATTTACAGACATTATGACGTAGTGTTATGCCGTTTCGCATATTTTTAGCACAGATAAAAGAAATGAAAACTTTGAAATAAAATGTAAAAGGGGATTGGGTAACTTTGTATGGACCAGTGGCATGATTTTTTTTCTTAGCGGCCACTAATTTAATTGTTGCTAACATATCGGGTATTAACTAGTAATAACAGATCAAAAAAGAATTTTGCCGTAAGTGATATCGGAGCTGAGATATCTGATGTTGAAGTTGTAGAATTATGAGAGTTTTGTCATCAATTTAAAGTAAACTATCATATATTTTATTGTTAAAACTATTTATAGCGTTCTTTTTCTTCGTCTTTATCAACTTATCGATGTCCACTGCTGGACGTAGGTCTCTTGCATGGACCTCCACAAGTCTCGGTCTTGCGCCGCCTGAATCCAGCGGCTCCCTGCGACTCGTTTGATGTCGTCGGTCCACCTAGTGGGGGGTCTGCTAACACTGCACTTCCCAGTGCGGGATCGCCACTCCAGCACCTTCGGATCCCATCGACCATCAGCTCTTCGAACTATGTACCCCACCCATTTTCACTTCAGTTTCGCAATTCGCACAGCTATGTCGGTGACTTTGGTTCTCCTATGGATCTCCTCATTCCTGATTTGATCTCACGGGGTTACTCCGAGCATAGCTTTCTCCATCGCCCGCTGAGTGATCCTGAGCCTTCTTATGAGCCCCATAGTCAGCGACCATGTTTCGGATCCATAAGTCATCACTGGCAGCACGCACTGTTCGAAGACTTAAGTCTTCAGGCACTGAGGAATTTTGGACGAGAAGACATCTCGAAGTTTCCCGAACGCTGCCCAGCTGAGTTGGATTCGGCGGGTGACCCCTTTCTCGAAATTGGATCTACCTAGCTGGGCTGTGTGTCCCAGGTCTACAATTTCGAGTGCAGAGCTCTCAACAATTACTGGGTGGAGCGGAACATGAGCATTAGACATCATTTTCATCTTGCTCATGTTCATTATCAGGCCCACCTGTTGAGAGACTCTGCTGAGGTCATTGAGCATTGTATTAAGGTCTCTGAGAGTCTCTGCCATAATGACTATGTCATCGGCAAATCGAAGGTGAGTGATGTACTCGTCGTTTATGTTGATGCCAAGTCCATTCCAATCCAGTAGCTTAAAGACGTCCTCTAACGCAGCAGAAAAGAGCTTCGGGGAGATTACATCTCTCTGTCGCACTCCACGCTGCAATGTATTGGCCTTGTAGTCTGGTCCTGTATAAGTACGTTTTCGTACAAACACTTCAACTCTTCAATGTACCTATAGTTGATGCGGCATCTCTGCAGCGACCTCAATACAGCCCAAGTTTCCACCGAATCGAAGGCTTTCTCATAGTCCACAAATGCTAAACAAAGTGGCCTGTTATATCCTTCTATCTTCTGTATAACCTGCCGCAGCGTATGATTTGGTCTATGGTGCTAAAGCCTCTTCGAAATCCGGCTTGTTCGGCAGGCTGGAAGTCGTCGAACCTACGGGCGAGACGATTCGTATTGACTCTCGAGAAGAACTTATAAACATGGCTCAGCAGCGAGATGGGTCTATAATTCTTCAACAAAGTGTTATCACCTTTTTTGAAGAACAAAACCACCACGCTCCTTTGCCATGCTTTCGGCATTGTACCTTCGTGAATGACGGAATTGAACAAACTCTGAAAGGTCTTTAGAAACGGTTTTCCACCCGCTTTCAGGAGTTCCGCTGTGATTCCGTCATCACCTGGCGCCTTGTTGTTCTTGAGTTGTTTGAGAGCCATACTAATCTCGTATAGCCTGACGTCCGGAATATCTTCGGTATAGTGTCGGGTCAGTATGGCTCTGGGGTCTTTGGTCAAATCTTCAACAGGTTTCTGTGTTCTGGTATATACTGTCCATAGAACTTCTCGAGCTCTACCAAGACCTCAGCTCGAGAAGAAACGAGACGACCGTCGTCAGTTTGCAGTCGCGTCAGCTGGCTCTGTCCGATCGACAGATCTCTCGCGAACACTTTGGAGCCTCGGTTCCGCTCGATGGTATCTTTAATGCACTCGGTATTAAAGTTCCGAAGGTCACGAGTTTTTGTCTTAGATATCTGCCTATTATTCTGCCGGTAGCCATTTATAGCGTTATGGATGGAATATTAAAAAATAAACAAAAATATTTAAAATCACTTTTTATACTTATAGATACCTACTATATGATGAGAGAAACGACAGACTAATGACCAAACAAACCATTAGTCCCAGTGATTACTTTGTAGGAGTGAGAGTACAGCGTAATTGTCACTGAACTAACGTGGAAGCCATTATTTTTATGCCTAAACTATACAACCAGGCTAACTAGCCTAGCCTAACTACGATGTCCACCTCGCCTTATAGCCGTCCGTCACCAACCACGAAAGAAGACCCTAACAAATCTCCTTTCTAACTACATAAGCCATACATAGGCAACGACACTAAATGCAGAATCCAAACCAATACTGTAAATGACTAATCCTAACACTGACAGCGCTACACGCCACCGTACCGCCTGCGACCAAAGTCCAGTAAGGCAAGCTAAGTCGTGTGATTAAAATACATGCTGGGTTCATCCTCGTGGCGTCGTGGACCGGCGTACCAGACGCGGTCGAACGCCTTCTCCATGTCAAGAAATACTACGACTAACTGCTCTCGCGTGTTATAGGCGGAAGCGAGGTATGTGATTAAAAACAATAGAAACAGAAACACTCGACACTAGTCACCAACTAACTCGGAGAGAAAAGTGAAGTACGGTGCGCGGTGCGCCGGAGTTGATGCGCGGCTCAGGTAAACAAATCCTGTACTATGATTGGTCGAGGCGATCACGCTCAATTTTTGGGCTCATTAGAGGCTCCTTTGTTGTTGTTTATGACTAAAAGAAAAATAACAGGGAACCATCAAATACAATAAATAAAATAGACACAAAGTACCTAAGTGGCAACATGATTTTATGTATTTTTCATGTTAAAATATCTCAGCTCCGATACATTTTAGAAAAAAACTTTAGTAGAATAAAATGTATGTATTATTGTGTACTTTCTAATAAAATAATTTTCATAAGTGGCCGCCAGAAAAAAAAATCATGCCACTTTTACCCAAACCCCTTTATTTTAGAATTTTGCGTACCGAAATTAACACTTCCCGATTTGTAATTACCTAAACTATCTTATTTATAAATTAAGCCTAAGTATGTCATGCTCTCTTTAAAGTTTCTGTGGTGGTGTCGTGTGGTGCGGGTTGTTACGTTCCCTCAAATATGGTTGAGCGAAGCAACGGCTGGATCATGCGTCATGCTCGTGAACGGGTGCCACCAACGGGAGTGGGTCTGCTTTGACTGCCCGTCTTTTTTGAAGCTTCATTGTGGAAGCACTGCATACATTGCATAGTTTTGTTACCTATCGTAATTTTTTTTTAATTTTTGTTTTTAAAAGAGCAACTGGTGAGTTTCTTACCGGCTCTTCTTAGCAGAATCTGCATTCCGAACCGGTGGTAGATTTATGACGTGTCATAAGAGCTACAAGTTGGCCTACATGAAATAAATAAATTTTGAATTTGAATTTGTAATATTTCAGGTAGTGAACGCTTTCAAAGCGGGGGACGCGGACAAGCGGGGCGTGATCCCCGCCAAGCAGCTTCGGAACCTGCTGCAGAACTGGGGCGAAGGCCTATCGACCCGCGAGGTATTGACACATACTCCAATTTTTTTTTTTTTTATATTCGATGACAAGGTAGCCCTTGACTGCGATCTCACCTGATGGTAAGTGACGATGCAGTCTAAGATGGTAGCGGGCTAACTTGGAAGGGGTATAGCAGTGTAAACTCAACCCATATCCCTAATCGGTTTCTACACGCCATAGTGCCGGAACGCTTAATCGCTTGGCGGCACGTCTTTGACGGTAGGGTGGTAACTAGCCACGGCCACAGCCTCCCACCAGACCAGACCAGAGACAATTTAGAAATTATAAATTTCTTAATTGCCCCCGCCGGGAATCGAACCCGAGACCTCCCAGTTACAAGACCACAGCGCTCACCACTGCGCCAGGGAGGTCGTCGAAATCAAAAGTACCATAAATAAAAAAATTGTATTATTTTTACTGTTTATTGTTACAGATTGATAATATTTTCCGAGAGGCGAACGTTTCGAATAACGGCACAGTCCGCTACGAAGACTTTGTGAAAATCGCTTGCGCGCCCGTTCCCGACTACTACTGAACATCTATTTCATCTTTTCTATTTTAAGCTATTGCATAGCTTCTATCGCGGGCCTTGAGCGTGGAGACCGAATCCAGAAATTCCGTAACGAAAATAACCTGACACGGGACTCCTCTCACCGCTAGATGGCGTTGATAAAAAATGCTATGCAATAGCTTTACCGCGGCAGTGCCCGAGTGCCACACGTCTTTTTTTTTTGTATTAAAGTGTTAACCTACACTTAAAGGAAATATCCTAATCTATACTAATATTATAAAGCTGAAAGAGTTTGTTTGTTTGAACGCGCTAATCTTAGGAACTACTGGTTCGAATTGAAAAATTCGAACCAGTTTAATCAAAATAATGAGTTTGACGTGAGCTACTCACAAATTAGTCATTATTCTGACTAATTTCTTAAACTGGATACTTTGACGTAAAGATTAGTATATAAACCTGTGAAGATGATACTGCCATTGGCGCAATTTGAATACCATAAGCCTACTTTGTCGTATTAGTTTATAAATGGCGAAAAACCAAATTAAATTTATATTTTGCGGGCAGCTCTGTGTCTTGGGCCTTAATTAATCAATTAAAATTCCTATAGGTACGTTAAATACCCATGTACAAAAAATGTGTAATTTTGGTTATAGATTGGTTAATTTTTATGCATTTTTGTGTGAACAAAAAACTACATTAATAAAATTGTATATAAGAAATCGTGTATAATTACTAATATATTTTTGTATGTCTGAATTATTTATATGGATATTATGTATGAATAGGGATTATTTGGTGAAATAAATTTAATAAAATATGATTATAATCAAAATACCTACTTTTATTACAAATATATAAAAACATCTTTCATCGTTTGTTACTCTATCATGCCCCAACGACTGAACCGATTTAGCTGAAATTTGTCACAGAGATAGATTATAGTCTGGTTTAACGCATAGGCCACTTTTTATCCCGGAAAATAAGAGAGTTCGTGGGAATTAGAAACCTTAATGCACGCGAACAAAGTCGCGGACTAGTATATAATAATAATGGATTATTTGATGAAATATAATAAATAAAATATGGTTTTTATAATCAAAATACTTTTATTACAAAATATAAAAAAAACATCTTTTAATAATATGATAATTATAGCATTATAGAATAATGTTGCCTATAAAAATATTATATAATAAAACTTCTGGACAGTGCACGCAGGTCTCGAAAGAACGGTAGCCCGGTTAAATCGAAAACGTTTTCGATTGTTCAATTGGGTATTTGACCTTTTTTTATAGTATACTAGCGGACGCCCGCGACTTCGTCCGCGTTCTTAAATTGTTGAAATGTTTCCTGAATTTTCTTTGCTATAAACCTCGCGGAGCCCGAGACCTTTCCAGCGAATGTAAAACCGTGGAAATCGGTTCGTGCGTTCTGGAGTTATAGCGTCAGGAAGGAAAACCCGACTTATTATTATATATAGTAAGATGTAGGTACTTAAAAGAAAGGTTTTTAATATTATAACTCAATGCCATTTTTCATTTTTTAATATCTTAACTAGTCTCGAAAATATAGAGCTTTAAATTTCCTGTTAGACAAAGACAGCCCTATTGCAACATGACGTCACGATTCAGTAGTTCCTTACACTCTCTCATTTTACAAAGAGACTGATACAATCGCAGTAAAACAGCTTATAACTTTTTTTTTTTGACCGATTGATTTTCTGTTTTTACAAATGTTATTCTTACATGTTATATTTTCTTGCCAAAATGTAATGTGTCACTTTCGATTGTAATGGATATTCAATACAATCTAAAATATCCATTACAATCGAAAATGACACATTACATTTTGACAACAGTCAAATACCCAATTGTTACCTAGCACCAGGGTCTGGGACAATCAAATTGAAAATAACTGCGAGGTTCATGATTTTCGATTTATTCGTTCCAGACAATGCGCTCCGTGTTTGTAAGCTTAACAATCGAAAAGATTTTGATTTTCGATTGACTACGGATTTCGTAATTCGCCAAGCATTGCAAAAATGATGCAATAAATCGAATTGGTGTTCTGTATCTCTGCAGACTGCAGTCAAACCGCGCCTCCACGTATGCGGGATAAAGAGTACGTATAGAATTTAAAACTATGTTTGTAAACTATATTTGAGAGCCAATAAATTAAGAAAATTAGATGCACAAGACCGGGCAAAGTGGGCAAAAGCATGCCGGAAAGCGGACCCCACCTAGTGGGATAACGCTCAGTCGAAGAAGATAGAATTCAAAACTATCTACGCACGTCATATTTCCAATATTAATTTTCATTTTTTCCCCGATTGTCGTTTTTAATTCGATTGTTAAATTCGTTCGATTGTTATTTTTTTGGCAACAATCGCCCGTTTTCAATTGAACGGGCTACGCCAGAAGACCCGCTCCGTCGCCCCCTGTTTTGAACATTTTATTTTTACATTCCTTAGACTTTTTTATTCTTCTCCTTTTCTTTATTCTCCTCCATTTCTTCCTTAGTTTCAAGCAGGCCGTGGAAAGTAAATTCCGCCCATGTCTCGAAGAATACAGTCATAAGCATTCTCACTGGACGTGTATTTTCCGCCAAAGGCTGGTAGAGGTTATCCGACAGGTTCACGACCATGGCCTGTGGGCCTGAAGGTGTTTGAACACGGAAATACAAACGCTGCTGACCGTTTGTAGTCACGCTTCTACCCAAATAGTTCTCATAGGTCAAATTTTGTTCTATGAAGCGATGCTGTTCTAACTGGATGTCAATCATTGCCGCTTGTACATCTATGACAAAAAAATCAATATAGTATTTTTTAAGCTATTGCATAGCTTCTATCGCGGGCCTTGAGCGTGGAGACCGAATCCAGAAATTCCGTAACGAAAATAACCTGACACGGGACTCCTCTCACCGCTAGATGGCGTTGATGGGCAGGAGGCTTTGGCCGTGGCTAGTTACCACCTTACCGTCAAAAACGTGCCGCCAAGCGATTTAGCGTTCCGGCACGATGGCGTGTAGAAACCGAACGAAGGGTATGCTTCTTCCGAGTTAGCCCGCTACCATCTTAGACTGCATCGTCACTTACCATCAGGTGAAATCGCAGTCAAGGCCAGAAAAAAAGCCTCCTTTGCGTACCACAGAGAGGTAATAAAAGTTAGTAGATACTTACCATTGTAACTGTTCTGATTCTCACTTCGAAGTCGGTTTAGCGCTTCGACAAAATCAGCTCTCGCGTTTGTCGCGTCGTATACGGTATCCGCGGCTGTAGTTCGCTCTATCTCGCTCATAATTGGAGCGAGACGGCGAATTTGCGGAGCGAGAGAGGGAATGACTCGCCGCCACTCTAGGCTGTGTCGAATGAAACTGTGGTACAAGCCGGTGTACACGCTGTTCACTTGAGCCACTGCCTGTCAAGATAATCAACATCATCATCAGTAGGGCTCGGATAAATATGTATTAAAAAATTCAAAATATGTACATATAATATGGACCAAAAAATGTAAAATATGGAGTATAAAATAAGAATCATATTAAACATTGTTTATTGTGAAAAATTACTACAGTAACAGTTACATTAAAGAAAAAAAAAAAATAGCGAAATGTTTAGGTAATTCAAATAAAAAAATGAAGTTTTATTAATTTGCCATTAAATCTGTCTTATTAAATTATGGGGTATCTTTGGATAGGTCTTTAAAAATGATATTGAGGTTTCTAATATCATTTTTTTCTAAACTGAATAGTTTGCGCGAGCGACCTCCCCTGTAACTTCTAAAATAAGAGAATGATAAAACTAAAAAAAATATATGATGTAAACTTCCACCGAAAATTGGTTTGAACGAGATCTAGTTAGTAGTTTTTTTTAATACGTCATAAATCGTAAACCGCAATTGCTGCTACGGAACCCTTCATGGGCGAGTCCGACTCGCACTTGGCCGCTTTTCTTTCACATTTTATGGGTTATCTCACACTTCGTTACACGTTGTATAGGCTTTTGTCCCGGAAAATCAAAGAGTTCGTCGTTTACCGTGTAATTGAACTCTTCAGGCATTTCCAAAGGGAGCCAAGACCAGTTGAACAAGCGCCTCAACGACGCCCGCCAGTCGTTGTCATGGGGGCGTTTCGGATCGCGAGCGCTCTGTAGCGATTCAGCCAACTGGCCACTCGTCGTGAATTCAACGTTCTTGTACGATTCGCGAAGGTTGCCGCTCGCCGATTTTTTGTCTCCCTTGCGCATTTCCTCTTGCGCTTGGGCTCTCTTGTTACCAGCAGTGGCGATGACTTCCACGTAGGAATCATAGTGTATCGCGTCCTCTTTCTCAACACGGGTATCCATATTGGCCCTGCAAAATTTGTAACAAATATAAACTTAAAAACTCTTTTTTCAAAACCGACTTCAAACGCCACTACAAAGTACCTATATCAATTGCGCCCATAGAATTTGCAGAGTTCCCTCGATTTCTCCAGGATCCCATCATCAGATCCTGACCTGATGACAATGGGACCACCTGGGAAGTATACCCTTTCAAACAAAAAAAGAATTTTCCAAATCGGTCCAGGCGTCTTCGAGTAATCGGGAACATACCTACATAAAAAAAAAAGATTCCGACGAATTGAGAACCACCTTCTTTTTTGGAAGTCAGTTAGTTTGAGTACCTAGATAAAAATGATCACGAACCTTGCAAAAGTACCAGCAGATGCTTCTTGCTCCCATTCATCTTCATTGATATATCCAGTGACCGGCGTCACTCGAACATTCGGAGTAGACGTCCCTGGGGTAGCTTTCCCTGCGGTAGCTGTCCCTGCGGTAGCTTTCCCTGCGGTAGCTTTCCCTGGGGTAACTTTGGGGTTATCGGTAAAGTGTGGCGCCCCATGCTTCAGGTTGTTTATTTCAGCATGCAATGCCTTTAAATATAAAAGGTAAAGGTAAGAGGCGTGAACGGGTGCCACCAACGGGAATGGGTCTGCTTTTGCCTGCCTGTCTTGGCATGTATTGGATTGTTTTACATTTTTGAAACTTCATTGTGGAAACACTGTATAGGTACATAGCATAGTTTTGTTACGAATTGTAAAAAATTTTTTTTTTTTTATTGAAAAGAGCAACTGCTGAGTTTCTTACCGGCTCTTCTCAGCAGAATCTGCATTCCGAACCGGTGGTAAATGCATTTGACGATTCAAAAGTACTATGTAAAACTTTATTTGAATAAAAAATTATTCTATTCTATTCTATTGATAAAATGCAGCTCACCTTCGCTTCAGCGCCGTACCTCAATTTATCGCCGCTAGTGGCAGCAGATTCCATTTTCTCAAACGCACTGGCTTTAAGATCTTCCAAATGTTGTATTTTCGCTTCCTTCAAAATCGAGGCCTGGTTTGGTCCTTTTGGCTCGTTCCCAATCGATCCCTGTTTTGGTCCCTTTGGTCCCTTTGGCTCGTTCACGTTGACCGGACCATTTTGAATCCTGCAAGTTAATAGTAAATCCAATCCCGCATTAAAACCTCAATCCCGCAGACTCGCAGACGGAGGCTGAAATCCATAGAACGTACTTTCACTCTGATCAGACTCAAGGCAGAGAAAAAACGAGATTTATGCCAGGGCATTTGTGTCCCGTTTTAACCGTTGAGTCCGCATGAGATTGGTAGATAAAAAATTCAAAAAAAAATTCAATTACTTATTTCATGTAGGTCAACCTGTGGCCTTCATGTCATAAGGACCACAGGTTGGCCCGCACAGTGATCCCGACCCCGCAGTTGAGGGATTGGATTGCCTACCTGTTAATTTCTGCAGTCAGAGAACGATTCAACTGTATTCTACTTCCGATTTGACCTCCCGAGTAACCGGCCATGCCATCTCCAACCGGGATCGCGAGCGCATCGATAATATGAATCTTCAATATATCCTGACGTCTCATTAACCTGACGGCTAAAGGTAAGGACAAAAACCTGAAAGGTCACAGGTTCGAACCTCATCCGTTGCACTGTTGTCGTACCCACTCCTAGCACAAGTTTTCCGCTTATTGGGAGAGGATAGGAGAATATAAGCCAACTTCAGCTTGGTGAATTATTATATATAAAAAAAATCAGTCCCGCGAATCCCGCACCCTGATCCCGCAGTTACGGGATTGGATTCCATACCTGTTAATTTCTGCAGTCAGAGACTTCACTTCGCCCGCGTATTTGAGGGCGTCGCCGCTAGTAGTGGCAGATTCCATTTTCTCCATCGCAGCTTGCCTGAGGTTCTCCAAGCGATTCAACTGTATTCTATTTCCGATTTGACCTCCCGAGTAACCAGCCATCCCGTCTCCAACCGGGATAGCGAGGGCATCTATAATGTTGCCAGCAGAAGGGTTCTCGATGACTGCTTCGATTGCAGCCATATAGCCTTCAGGCTTGCCAGTAATAGCGCTTCCTGTGGCATCGTATGCTACCCCAGCTGCTATACCGGCGGGGATGGCAGCTAGTCCTAAAAAAAAAAATATTCAATCAACAATCGCAATCTATTTAATTCTGATTGGCCGAAACAATCCCGATATTGGCTATATTACATTGTTGCAGTAAGAATCACAGCAATACAGCCAATCACTACAATTTACGCAAGCTTTTACACAATCAACCAGCTAGAAAACAAAATGATAGAATATCAATTATTATTAATGCAATCAACTGATATTTTTAAGTTCCAAACAAAACACAAATGAATTTTGGCAGGTGCTTAACTATTTTTAACCAACTTCCAAAAAAGGAGGAAGTTTTCAATTCGTCTGAATTTTTTTTTTTATGTATGACAATGACTAGATTTTCGACGACCTCCCTGGCGCAGCGGTGAGCGCTGTGGCCCTATAACTGGGAGGTCTCGACCGAGGCAATTTGGGAATTTATAATTTCTGCATTGTCTCTGGTGTGGTCTGGTGGGAGGCTTTGGCCGTGGCTAGTTACCACCCTACCGTCAGAGACGTGCCGCCAAGCGATTTAGGGTTCCGGCACGATGGTGTATAGAAACCGATTAGGGGTATGGGTTGAATTTACACTGCTATACCCCTTCCAAATTAGTCCGCTACCATCTTAGACTGTATCGTCACTTACCATCAGGTGAAATCGCAGTCAATGACTGTCTTGTCATCGAATTAAAAAAAAAAGATAGACTTCGACTGCGATCTCACTAATTTATATGTTGTAACTAGCTGATTCCCGCGACTTCGTCCGCGTGGAAAATTTTAGAGTGACTTGCTACTATCCGGGAGAAATATTGTCCTGTATCTCCGATAATATTTAGTAGATTTTCACCAAAATTGGACAAAATATTTCTAATAGTACACTATTTATAGTAAAGAAAGAATTATTATCAAATTCGGTTTAGTTTTTACGAAGTTATGGAGCAAAATCAACAAAAACTTTCATCCCCTATCCCGGATAAACCTAATTTTTTATCAGGATAAAAAGTATTCTATATATTGACCTGGAGTATCAGCTACTACTATACCAAATTTCATTCAAATCCGTTCAGTAGTTTTCGCGTGATGCGCGCACAGACAGACAAAAAATTTAAAAAAAAAATTGTTTTAGGCTCTTTTATCGATAATAAAGCATCCTCAGAATAAAATTTTCAAAATATATTTAATCTATAGAATTCTTTCCGTTACAGTTTTATTTTAAGTATAGATATCAGTTAATAATTAACAAGGTTGATGACCTATAGCAAGTACTTAAAAAAAATTATGCAGCGCCATCTATAGTTCACATATTGAATTGCAAACTACAGTTTCCTATCTAATGATCATCAGGATTATCGGTGATTTGAGGACCTCCAGTGGTGATGCCGGCTGCAGCGCCTGTAGCCATCACAACCGTGGTTCTGGTGGCGGCGTTCAGAGCCTGGTCTCCTCCCTCGTGGTCCCCCAGGGCGTGGTGGATGAGCCCTGCAAACAAATACCACAACATAAATACAGAAACATAAAAACTTAAGGCCCAAGACACGGAGCTGCCCGTGAAATTCAAATTTAATTTGGTTTTTCGCCATTTATAAACGAATACGACAAAGTAGGCTCATGGTATTCAAATTGCGATAATGACAGTATCATCTTCACAGGTTTATATACTAATCTTAACGTGAAAGTATCCAGTTTAAGAAATTAGTCAAAATAATGAGTTTGACGTGAGCTACTCACAAATTAGTCATTATTTTGATTAATTTCTTAAACTGGATACTTTTACGTAAATATTAGTATATAAACCTATGAAGATGATACTATCATTAGCGCAATTTGAATACCATAAGCCTACTTTGTCGTATTCGTTTATAAATGGCGAAAAACCAAATTAAATTTGAATTTCGCGGGCAGCTCCGTGTCTTGGGCCTTAAAATAAATGAGAGCACAAAATGGCGGCCTTATCGCTATGGAGCGATGTCTTCCAGGCAACCATGATGCAAGGTGGATATGATGATAGGATAGAAAATGAGGGTGCACACACTACACATCTATATACATAAAATTCAAAGTCCTGACTGACTGACTGACTGAGATATCAACGCACAGCCTAAACTACTGAAGTTAGAAACTTGAAATTTTTACAGTTGGTTCCTTTTATGACGTAGGCGCACACTAAGCAAGGATTTTTGAAAATTCAACCCCTAAGGGGGTAAAATAGGGATTTGAAAAATCCAACTTAACGTGAGCAAAGCCGCGAGCAAAAGCTAGTAACTGAATAAAAAACCTGATAATTAATACATATACCTACACATAATATAAATACAAACATATATACATAGACATACATATTGACCTCACGTCTAATTAATTTAACCACAACGCGACAGACAAATCACCATCTGAACATGAGGGTAGTTATCGTAAATATCAAACAATCAAAGTATTAATATTTAACCAATTACGCTCATCTAAACCTACAGGCAATACTTATTCGATTAGGGTGCGATTGCTATCGCTATCTCTCAATCAAAGACTAAGACTAATTTACTATGATGCGTAGAAGTTGCCGGTAGAGCCGAAACCCGTATACATATCGCTCCTTTGCGACAAGAGTGACATAATTCAAAATCGACGACGAGAGAATTCTCTTGTTAGAGAGTAATGATTTGTGGATGCAACGGTCTCGAAACAACACAGCGGACAGCGGCCAACAAAGCGAACAATCTCTCTCGCTCTTATTTTTTTGTGCTTAGCGTAATGTTGTTTTTATAGCAAAAAGTATAAATTTTCGACACTAAAATTGGTGAATTTTGAATTATGTCACCCTTGTCGCAAATGAGTGATGTGTCTGCGAGTGGCTCACCTTTCGCGTGCCCCACAACAGGGATGCCATTGGCAACATTGCTGACTGTGCCGAAGCATTTCTGCTGTGTCTCCATGGCACCCTGCACGTCTCCGCTGCACAGCTGCACCACGGACGTCACTTGCGACACCCCCGGGCACTCCCGGGCGAAGTTCTCCACCGTCCTACCTAAAGCCATCTCCACCGCCCCTTATAACGGCCCCTGACCTCACATCTAATCAATTTAACCACAACACGTCAGACAAACCACCATCTGAACGTGAGGGTAATCATCAAAAATATCCAAGTATTATTTAATCAATTACACTTATCTAAACCTCGGGGCAATATTTATTCGATAAGGCCGCGATTGCTATCGCAATCCCTCAATCAAAGACTAAGACTAATTTACTATGATACCTACGTAGAAGTTGCATGTAGAGGGGAACCCCGTATACATTATGTCTGCGAGTGGCTCACCTTTCGCATGCCCCACAACAGGGATGCCATTGGCAACATTGCTGACTGTGCCGAAGCATTTCTGCTGTGTCTCCATGGCACCCTGCACGTCTCCGCTGCACAGCTGCACCACGGACGTCACTTGCGACACCCCCGGGCACTCCCGGGCGAAGTTCTCCACCGTTCTACGTAAAGCCATCTCCACCGCCCCTTATAACGGCCCCTGACCTCACATCTAATCAATTTAACCACAACACGTCAGATAAACCACGATCTGAACGTGAGGGTAATCATCAAAAATATCCAAGTATTATTTAATCAATTACACTCATCTAAACCTCGGGGCAATATTTATTCGATAAGGCCGCGATTGCTATCGCAATCCCTCAATCAAAGACTAAGACTAATTTACTATGATACCTACGTAGAAGTTACCTGTAGAGGGGAGCCCCGTATACATTATGTCTGCGAGTGGCTCACCTTTCGCATGCCCCACAACAGGGATGCCATTGGCAACATTGCTGACTGTGCCGAAGCATTTCTCCTGCGTCTCGATGGCACCCTGCACGTCTCCGCTGCACAGCTGCACCACGGACGTCACTCGCGACACCCCCGGGCACTCCCGGGCGAAGTTTTCCACCGTTCTACGTAAAGCCATCTCCACCGCCCCTTATAACGGCCCCTGACCTCACATCTAATCAATTTAACCACAACACGTCAGATAAACCACGATCTGAACGTGAGGGTAATCATCAAAAATATCCAAGTATTATTTAATCAATTACACTCATCTAAACCTCCGGCCAATATTTATTCGATAAGGCCGCGATTGCTATCGCAATCCCTCAATCAAAGACTAAGACTAATTTACTATGATACCTACGTAGAAGTTGCCTGTAGAGGGGAACCCCGTATACATTATGTCTGCGAGTGACTCACCTTTCGCGTGCCCCACAACAGGGATGCCATTGGCAACATTGCTGACTGTGCCGAAGCATTTCTGCTGTGTCTCCATGGCACCCTGCACGTCTCCGCTGCACAGCTGCACCACGGACGTCACTTGCGACACCCCCGGGCACTCCCGGGCGAAGTTTTCCATCGTTCTCGCCGCCCCCTCGGTGTCCCCGGTGGCCGCTTGGGCCAACGCCTTGACTTGAGACACCAACGGTATCCAATCTATGCCCGGCATTTCTCAAACTGAAAGACAGGATAGTACGGATGTTATGGATATGATATTTCGGATCTGGACACGGATAATAAGTATAATAAAATTATATCGGTTTCGGATACGGTTACGGATATGTACCTAATTATTTCGGATTATCCATCAGTTTCGGATAATTTCGGGTACGGATATTAGATTAAAGTAAAATATAAACACATATAGCATGAACCTATAAAAAAATAGGTACATGACATATAGTATGTAATTTTGCAGAATCTACATTAACAGTTAACTTGATAAAAAAATGTCCAAATTAAACTCGACTTTGGCCGCATTTTGTCTATAGAAATCAATTTAATACTTAACACAAGACTTTCTTAAATTAAGTATCAACTCTTAAATAACAAACTAGTTAACTAGTTATGAAAGAGATTATGTTATGACTAGAAATAAGAAACTGCAAGATTCACGTGGCACGCGAGCGGTGAAACAAAAGCCTGTCGAAACATGTCGTTTTATTTAGACTCCGCCCTTATCTACCCTTTACGAAACTATCCGAAACTTGTGAAACGAATACGGTTACCAGTTACGGATATATTTTTATTCCGGATATCCGATAGTTTCGGTTACGGTTACAGATAAAGTTAGGCATAGTTTAAAATGTCCCGACGGGACTGACTCTGTCCCGTATTTGATGAACCGTACTTCGTTTTTCAATGGGTTTTCATTATGAAATCGATCCAAGTATTCACACACGCAACATTTGTAAAAAAGCGAGTTGATGACTGTATTTAAGTACAAATATAATTTTATTGATTACAGATACGTTAAAACGAAAAATATGTTACAACTGACTCAATCCTCGGAAAAATATAAAAAAAAAGACGTGTGGCACTCGGGAACTGCCGCGGTAAAGCTATTGCATAGCATTTTTTATCAACGCCATCTAGCGGCTCACCGTAGAGGAGTCCCGTGTCAGGTTATTTTCGTTACGGAATTTCTGGATTCGGTCTCCACGCTGGCCCGCGATAGAAGCTATGCAATAGCTTAAAAAATTACACTTAATAATTTTGTCCCTGGTAAAAAACTGAAATCCCGTATTTTTTTGTCCATTTAACCATTTCAACAATTTTAACCAGTGAAAAAAAATCTGGCAACCCTAGTTACAGAGCTCCATAACATCCCTATAGGATAGGTAATAGTTGAAATAAGTCGGAGTATTGGCAAACTTCCCATGATCGCTGACTATTTATTTATTTATTCTGTACTAACCTTACAAACTAAACTTAAATATAGAAAGGACGTGTACAAGGACATCTTATCACTACAAAATGTGGATTTCTTCCAGATTCCCTAGGTATGAAAACAATTGATGACAAGAGATGCTTTTAGCAGGTACAAAAACGACAAGAGACTGAAATGGTTCCATAAAAACTTTGGGTTCCAACGTCTCAATCATGATGCTGCAGGGGTACTGCCCACCTAAACTGTGGGTATTTAGGAACTGCCGATTATAAATAGTTATTGTAGGTACCAAGTAAAGACTACATCGTTGAATTCCAGGGGCCCAGGTCTGCTATTGCAATTGTAGTTCAATTGTCTATCAATGACATCCCAATTGCTACTTTTAGCAATTTTGGTAGTCTACTAATTCAATGGCGTCACAATTGTTTTCCGATGGTTTGCCACTGACACATCTAGCTTTGAATCTAGCTTAAATAAACGTTTTTAATATGTAGTTTTTTTGAAACTCATTTCGGCAAACGCTTTTTAAGCTAATGGCAATAATGAGGTATCATTGATTTACAATCCAATTATAAGAAATCGAACGACCATTGTGAATTTAGTAGACTATGAAATTTTGGACCAATGGTAATTGAATTGTAATTGTATTGCGGTTCAATGCCAATGACATGTAAAATAGCAGACTTGGGGCCCAGGACCCAACTCCTCAATCCTCATGCTGCAGGGGTTCTGCCCACCTAAAGTCTATGGGGATTTAGGAACCCTCATTCTATAGCCGTAAATATTATATAATATTTTAATAACTTACCCTTTACCAGAAGACACTACGAAAATTCAAAATATTAATATTTTAAATACAATAAATAAATATTTAAATGGAAATATGCACGTAAAATAACAATAATGCCTTATAAGAATACTGCAATTCCCATCTGCAGTGTACCCACTAATAGATAAGGTAATATATACTATGTCTATACTAATACTGCTATATGTTATTAAATGTACATAACTATATGTAGTTCACGATATGTTGCTATGCCCTAACCATATTGGAAAATCCTGTGGGTTTTCTAATATTGCATTGCCTAAGATTGTTTTCAATTTGTAATGTGGATTATGCAATTTGGAATGCAATAAATTTTGACGACCTCTCTGGCACAGTGGTGAGCGCTGTCGTCTTATAACCGGGAGGTCTTGGGTTCGATTCCCGGCGGGGGCAATTTGGGAATTTATAATTTCTGAATTGTGTATGGTCTAGTTTGGTGGGAGGCTTTGGCCGTGGCTAGTTACCACCCTACCGTTAAAGATGTAGGATGCCAAGCGCCAGGGATGTAAGGAAAAAGTTATTGAGGAAAAACCGGAGGAAGGCCGAAAATTTTGCTTAACTCTCCCTAAACCCAAAGTTTCATTAACTTCTGAACTTTTTCCACCAAAGCCCACTTTTTCCACCGACTTTCGATTAAACTACTATGCATAGGCAAAAGTCATTGTCATTGTTTCTTGAAGGACAAACCAACAAACAAACACTTCTGCATTTAAATCTATGACTGTTTCTTATTATCTTCTAAATATATAAAAGGAAAAGGTGACTGACTGACTGACTAACTGATCTATCAACAGACAGTTCAACGGGTCGTGCTGAAATTTGGCATACACATAGCTGTTATGACGTAGGCTTTCTTAGGAAAGGATTTTTGAAAATTCGACCCCTAAGGGGCTAAAATAGGGGTTTGAAAAATAGAACTTAACGTGGGCAAAGCCGCGGGAAAAAGCTAAGTAACTAGTTATTGTATATAAATACTAGTTATCTTTGAGTCTTGTATACAATAGGGATTTTCTCAAGGGGTTATCATGAAGAGCTTTATTGTATATTTCTTGGAATGCCTACGCGGTATTTCAAGCGATGAATGAATCTTTATTACTAACCTACTAGCGGACGCCCGCGACTTCGTCCGCTTCTTCAAATTCAAATTCAAAATTTATTTATTTCATATAAAGGCTAACTTGTAGCTCTTATGACACGTCATAAATTTACCACCGGTTCGGAATGCAGATTCTGCTGAGAAGAACCGGCAAGAAGCTCAGCAGTTGCTCTTTTCAAAAAATAAAATAATTTTACAATAAGTAACCAAACTAAGCTATGTATACAGTGCTTCCACAGTGAAGCTTCAAAAATGCAATATAATCCAACACATGTCAACATGCGAAGACAAAGCAGAGCCATTCCCGTTGGTGGCACCCGTTCACGAGCACGACGCATGATCCAGCCATTGCTTCGCTCAACCATATTTGAGGGAACTTCAATTCACAATCGACAGTTTCCAAAGTCCCCACAGTTTAGGGGGAACCACTGCAGCATCAAGACTGAGGAATTGGAACCCGAAGTTTTTATGGGACCATCTCGCAAAGTTTTTTTATCGATGAAAAAAAAAAACATTCACGCAAATCGGTTTAGTTAGACATCACGGAGATATCGTACATAGGTAGAAAAACACAACCCCTTCTCCTCCTTTTTCGAAAGTCGGTTACAAAAGTAGCCTAAGTTACTAAGTTACTCCCGATAATATCTGCTATCTACCAGTGAAAGTCCCGTCAAAATCGGTCCGGCCGTTCCCGAGATTAGTGGCAACAAACAAACAGAAATTTAAAAAAAGACGTGTGGCACTCGGGGACTGCCGCGGTAAAGCTATTGCATAGCATTTTTTATCAACGCCATCTAGCGGCTCACCGTAGAGGAGTCCCGTGTCAGGTTATTTTCGTTACGGAATTTCTGGATTCGGTCTCCACGTTCAAGGCCCGCGATAGAAGCTATGCAATAGCTTAAAAATGTTTTTTGTACTTTCATATGCATTTATTAGTAATAAAAAGCTGTTATTTTGATATTACAAACAGACACCTCAATTTTATTGAACGAGCGAAGCGAAGTTCTCTGAGTCAACTAGGGCGCTTGCCTACTAGACAGAGAAGTGTGTCCGTATAAATGTCTGTCAGAGCCCTATAACTTCTGAATTACTGAATATTAGAACGTGAAACTTGGTTGAAAATTCAGTTATATCCTGTACTTGAACAACAAATACTAAAATTAGATAAATGTTATAAAGAAACGAAATTATTTAATTTTAATGCGCCATCTATTAGCATTATTGTGAAGCTAATAGCTTCACTATAATGCTAATAGATGGCGCTGTGTCAGTAAAACAGTTTTATGTCAACTATTATTTTTTTATTGCGTCTAATGTTAAAAGTTAATTATTACAATATATAATTAAAACTTTTGGGAATTATGGGATATCGCGAGGTCTCAGTTCGGGGCGAACCACTAGTTTATTTGTTTATCAGTTATCTATATGTTCTACAACAACAGACTATCACTAACTTATTTATTAACGTCATGATGACATTCGGAAATAGTTAAACCAGGAAGTTATTAAATATATTATTATTATTATATTTAACAAGCGGACGCCCGCGACTTCGTCCGCTTCTTCACAGTTTAGGTGGGCAGAACTCCTGCAGCATCAGGATTGAGGAGTTGGAACCCGAAGTTTTTATGAGAGCATCTCGCAAAGTTTTTGTGTCGATTAAAAAAAGATTCACGGAAGTCACGGAGATAGCGATATACAGAGGTAGAAAAACACAACTCCTTCTCCTTCTTTTTCGAAAGTCGGTTAAAAAAGTAGCCTATACGATGCCCGATAATATCAGCTATCTACCATTGATAGTCCCGTCAAAATCGGTCCAGCCGTTCCCGAGATTAGCGGCAACAAACAAACAAACAGACAAAAATTTTACAAATTGTTTTCTTGTTATACGTACCGTATTCAGTTTCGTATGCAGTTACTAGAAAGCTGTTCTGTTGATATAACAAACAGAGGGGCTAGACAAGTGGCATTCGATTCGAAGCGATTCGATTTCCTAATTCGCAATCGCTTTAACGAAAGCGAAGTTCGACTGCTAGACAAAGTTACATGTGATTAGCGATCGCCTATTCCATTCGTCTTTTCGATAAATAGTAACTTTTGTCTATGATCTTTCGTAATGAAACGTCAAATTCGTGCATCTAATTTTGAATGTTGGTTTGAGTGGTTTTTCTTAAGTGTGAAAGTAGAGTTTAATTTACTTAAAAACTATTGATTCGTAATATTCAGACTAATTATATTTCTTGGTAAATAACAAAGTGCTTTTGTGTGTACTAAAAAACAAATATGTAAGTAGGTACCTATGATTTCAGCTAGACAAATAAAATGTTAGAGAATTCTTTCGTAGTGCTTATTGCTGAGCCTCATTAATACCCTGGATGTTTGTTATTGATACCTTGAGTAGTTAATAGGTACTATCAACGGGCCTTTGTTCATGTCGCGCATAGCCAAAGATTGTTTATATTAATCGTTGTATATAGGACCTTTGTGACTATTTCGGCGTAGTCCAAGCTAATTTGTGTTTATATTAAATACTAGTGGTTCGCCCCGAACTGAGACCTAGCAGTATCCCATAATTCCCTAAAGATAGTTTTAATTATATATTGTAATAATTAACTTTTAACATTAGACGCAATAAAAAATAATAATAGTTGACGCAAAACTTTTATTGATACAGCGCCATCTATAAGCATTATTGTGAAGCTATTAGCATTAAAAATTAAATGATTTCATTTCTTACCAATATTTATCAATTCAATTATCATTATTATTGTTCAATAATAATGCAAGAAGCCAATAACAATCTCTAAATAATTCAAAAAACAACTAAAAATAACAAAACAATGCTATTTCTTTCGTTTTCTACAGGGTCTTGGCGTTCGCTACGGTTTCCATCAATAAAATCGACAACTATCGATAACGCTTGTGAAAAATGCCACTTGTCTAGCACTTGTCGATTCGTTTTTACTAGACCACGTGACATTTCGATAGCTAATGTCAATCCCATACATTTTTCGACATTTCTACTAGCGATATCGCTAATGGAATGTAACTTTGTCTAGGCCCTCAGACACTTCAATTTTATTTATTTGTATATAGATATGATATCATAGACCTTTTGTATTAAAACCAATGCCATCTGTTCTGAGAACTGAATACTTCGTCCAATTAATCGAGTTAGCTCAAATAGTTCCTAATGGGTCGCACAGATGGCTCTAAAGAGGCAGGAAGTGTAGTTTTAAGCGTTCTACTCACGACACTTCAGCAGGGCCAATTTAGAAGGCAGCTGGATTGGAGCAATCTAAGGTGGACCCTACACATGGGTCTGTCACTCAGTGCTTGCGCGGATGTGTGAAGGAAAAATCGGAGGCCAATGTATAAATGTATGTAATTATATAATTTAATTAAATTAAATTTTATAATTTCAGTCATATCTTGTAACAATCTTTAATCTTTATAATCTTAAAATTTTGGACTTGATGACATAATTGTTACAAAATATTACGAGTACGTACCACGGTAATTACTTTAGTTGGGATTGTCGATATTTCGATCCAATTGCATGGACCGTGGATCGAAATATCGACAATCCCAACTAAAATAATTACCGTAATATGTACTTTATCATCTTAATTAGAAAAACTCAATATATTACATATCGTTGGAATTCTAACCCCTAAACTAGGAAAGCCCGTATCTTACGGGCCAGTGCATTCCCAAACATTGACAAATATATAATCTTTCTGTCAAATCAAGGCCGATTTAGGGTGAAAAAGTGGGGAGGATCCTAAATTGCCTTCTAAACATTTCGTGTTCTAGGTCGGATCCTAGATTGCCTCTGAGTTTTCCTTCATACACATTCCGCACGCACTGAGAAGCAGGCCCATGTGTAGGGACCACCCTAGATTGCTCCAATCTACTACCCGTCCACGTCAAATTGGCCGTTACCTCGCCGCGCGCTTCCCCGCACCGCACCTCAAGACAGACCCGCTTAGTACAGATAGCAACGTACCGCTCGCGATTGTCACTACCGAATTTTTTCAAAGTTTTGTTACTGTTACGTTTTGAATGTTTTTGTTAACTTTAAATTATTTATTTATTAAGCTATTGCATAGCTTCTATTGCGGGCCTTGAGCGTGGAGACCGAATCCAGAAATTCCGTAATGAAAATAACCTGATACGGGACTCCTCTTACCGCTAGATGGCGTTGAATGCTATGCAATAGCTTTACCACGGCAGTCCCCGAGTGCCACTCGTCTTTTTTTTTGTTTGGTTACTATTGTTTGCGTATCGTCTTCTACGATGAGTAAAAAAGGAAAAGTTTTGCATAGCGCAGACTATTAATTACTTTAATTAATGACATTATTTCCAAGAAAATAAAAATTACGCCTTTAGACTTTCAAGATGTCTTTGCCATGGAAAGCATTGCAGGAGAAGAAAACTTCCGTCATAGTTGTGGTTACAGTAAAAAATACAATTATTATTTTCTTGTCAACGGTACGGTATGACGTCACTTTGTAACGGTAGACAACGGCTAACTTGACGTGGACAGCTAGTAGCTGCCTTCAAATCACCACGCAGTGTCGTGAGTAGAATGCTTTAGCTGTAGGTTCTAATACCACAGAGTAGTGCACTCGGAAAGACGTAATAGTACCTATTCTGTGGTAGTAGGTACATTTTTATCTAAGTACACCGTAGACAGAGAAGGCAATAGACCAAGGTACTGTGTAACCGCGACTGAAATAGAGATAACATGACGTAACGATGACGTCACATGACAAGTTCGAGTTTAATGTTGCCACAATAACTGCACTCCCCTAGTACCCCAAATTAGATGGAAAATTCTTCCCAGGATTTTTAAATAAAACGACAAAACAGATGCTGAACTGTTTTATTTTTTAAATAACATACCTACACATATAAGGTTGTCTGGGAGAGACATACCTATTAGGGTAAGCTTCTATTTTTTACATATATCTTAATATTGTGTGCAATAAAGAATTTATTATTCTTTATTGCACACAATATTAACTTCAACCACCACTTAAAAGTATAAAATAATTTTAGTTTGTACACGTAAGTCGGTTTTTTAAAAATATTTTTTTTATACTAAAGTTTTTTAATGTAGTTTCATAGGACCAATTCACTAGATAATTATTTGCTCCTTAAAAAAATATTGAAATGCCGAATAGAAATTTAGCATATGTGAGTCACTTTGAAAAAAGATGTATGTATCACAAAGGAAAATTTTTTTTCGTTACTAGTAAGAATGTTACACAAAATAATTTTTAATGAACAGTTAAAATTTTCCTTCGATCGAGTAATGCTATTGAATTAAAAGCAACAAAAATTGTATATTTAGTCATCAAAATCATCATTAATGAAATTAACAGTATATTCCTTTTTTCAGGCAGTCGTATAAAACTGCAACTCTTCATAGTTTAAGTTAATAATTATTTAAAAAAAACATTAAAAGTCTGCCTCTAGCTATTTAAAAATGGCTTTAAAAATTAAGAACTTTGTAAATAAAATAATTCTTAAGATCGCCAACAGTTCTCGACTGGTCGTTGGACATTCGAACGAAACTTCAGGATGATTCAGAACAGAAACCGACACTATCTAACTGAATACACTTTAATCATCGCCGACATATATTATATTCTAGTATCCATCATCTTTCTTTTCTTTTCTCATAATATTCATTTCTTCCATCACGACTTTATTTTGTTTCAACAAAAATTAAAAAAAAAATTGAAAAAGTAGCCAAAGTAACCCGTCGTTACGGTATGTCAGAGGACATTACTAAAAAACCTATCTCCGTGCCAAATTTCAGCCATATCGGTTTAGTGTGGCGTATTGAGTAACAAACATCCATATGTTTGTTACTCAATCACGCCACACTAAACCGATATGGCTGAAATTTGGATGTATGTATGGATGGCCATACATACATTCAAACTTTCACATTTATAATATAAGTAGGATAGGGAAAATCGGGACATTGTATAGGTACCTAAAGCTGGCAACACACATAGATACTAAATTTTCTTATTAACTGTCAGTTTGTTTGGCACAAAAGTGTGTCGACCTTGAAAAAACTGGTTACACGATGAGGGACAAAAAATTGGGTAGCTGCGTCTCTGTTTATCACATTAATAACTTTATTTCTGCTCTCTTTTTAGTGTGAGTGAGAAAGAAATCGTCACTGACTCTATGTCTTCTCTCTCTACGAAGTACACTAACCACAATGATGTCAGACGCGGGGAATCCCCGAATATTGGGGGTTCTTTTAAGCGATGGGGGACATTTTTGAGGGATAACTGGAGAGAAAAATCTAGGTTTCGAAGGAATTCAGGGATTTTAATTATCAAAACTTTAATTTTGGGAAAAGCCGATAATGAGGGTGAGGTATACGTTGGTGGATGGATGTGTTAATTTAAACCTAGTACAAAAATGCTGCAGAAATTCAGAAATAAATGTCCTGCCGCTGAAGCGTGCGAAGATGCTGTCATGATAACGGATGCTATTGCAGAAATAGTATAAAATTTTATTTTTTTTAGATTTGTTCATCCTATGAATTATTATTAATTGATAATTTGTAACTTTTAATATTAATATATTTAATATTAATCCTTTTATCCTATTAATATTATAAATGCGAAAGTTTAGATGTATGCTGTTTGTAACTCAATCACGCCGCAACCACTGAACCGATTTGGCTGAAATTTGGTACAGAGATAGATTATAGTTTGGAATAACATAGGCTACTCTTTATCCTGGAAAATACGAAAGTTCCTGCGGGAATCAAAAACCTCAATCCACGCGTACGGAGTACACGGACATCGTCTAGTAATTAATAATAAATATTTTTAAAGAGGGGTTTTTTCTTGAATTTCGATTTTGAAAGGAAACGGTCCACTTTGGGTCTACTCTTGTACCATGTACCATGAAAAGCGACAAATTCAGAGAGATCATTAAAGATAAAATCAATTAGCAATTCATAATAAATAAATTGCAAAAATAAAAATGTATTTCCAAGTTTTTCGGTACTGCTCACAACAATTTTGACAGCTAACGTCAGAAACATGAATCCGCCCGCCATGATTACGTATGTTATGTTGCCTTACGTGTAGAAAATAAATAATATTACCATTGAAATTAAGATGAATTTACGGATTGGATCGATCAAAATTGGTTTCAAATTTTATTTTATTTTATTTTATTACTGGTACAAAGACCAGACCCACGCTCCATACAATTTTGGTCTCCTTTGGGGGTATTTCTGGGAAGATTTGGGGAGATCACTAGACGTTCATCTGGCAACACTGACTAACCATAACAAACAACAGTGCAAGGCCAAGGATTATACTACTGTGTTATTAAGCGTGAATCACCATCAACACCACAGCAGCTGAAATTAGATAAGATAAACAAATACCTAACATCAATGAGAATAACATTAAATTTTTACAAGACATATTATAAAAACCTACCCTTGGAGATTTCGCTAGTCGGCCGGAACTTGAAGTCGATAGTACCTAACTTAAGTAGGTAAGTAACTATGCAATTTTATATATTTCACAGCTCACTACCGGCGTACCGCTGCTGGCACAGAGTTCACTGAATATACTGCTTACCAAGGAACAGCAAGGAACATACTGTTTATTCTCTTGTTGCATACGTGTTGCATACTTATAATCTTGTGTAGTACTACATATTATACATGTACGTGCACGAAATATTACCGATACTGCATGAGAACGAACTATCGTTAATCGTATGCCTCATCGTTCTTATTCATTCGTTCAAAGTGAATATATAAAAGGCAAAGGTGACTGACTGACTGACTGATCTATCAACGCACAGCTCTAACCACTGGACCGATCGAGCTGAAATTTGGCATACAGGTAGCTGTTAGGACGTAGACATCCGCTAAGAAAGGATTTTGGAAAATTTCAACCCCAAGAGGTTAAATAGGGGGTTAAAAAAATTGAACCTAACGTGAGCGAAGCCGCGGGTTAAAGCTAGTTAAAAAATAAATTAAAAGTAAAAAAACTTTAAAAACAAAAGCTTTAATTTAAATGCGCTAAAAAGAATAAAATGAACTTTTCTTTTAAAATTTTTACTTTTTTAGACATTTTAGTTCGACTGCAGATGACGTGTTACCGGGTTCGATTCTTGGGTCGGGCCATAAAAAATGTCTATTGGGGTTTTCTGCCAAGAAATTCTCAGTACTAGCCCGGAGTTAGGAAGTTAACGGTGAGGCACCCCCGTGCCTCGGAGAGCACGTAAAGCCGAATTTACACTGTGAAATTAGTGGCATGAAATTAGTTTCATGACATTAATTTCATCAACAATTTCTCGTGTAAACTTCTAACAGTGTAAATTCGGCTTAAAGCTGTCGGCCCTGTCCTCTCCAGTCGTGTCGGACTGAGGTCGGACTTCCGTCCCATCGGAGTATGAGAGTAAGGGAATAGAGAGTGCACCTGTGTTTGCGCACACACTTGTGCACTATAATATCTCCCGCGCAGATGGCGTGGTCAGATTCAGCCGAGAGGACATTATTTAATGCTAATTAATTAAGACATGTCGCACACAATATATATTATTAATTTTTTCCCAACAGAATAATGTCATCTGAAGCTGAAAATAAAAATCAGTCAAGCGAAGAAGAGATACCACCTTCTGACAGCTGTCGAGAAGATGCCCTTCACTACGATTTCTATGGAGAAGAAGATGAAGAAGGTCCGTACAAGACACGCGAACAAAAACTCCAAGTTCTAAAAGAACTAGACAACCAAGCGGTAAGTTCGTGCAGATTGGAAGAAGTATACCCTAGATGTGAAGTAACCACCAGAAATACACTGGTAGAGAAAATAAAACAAGTTGAACTAAATAAACAGCAAATACAATGTAGAGTATTAGATGAATCGGGAAATCCTTTTGATGATACTAATAAAATGCCAGAAGACATTAAAAATTGAGGAAGATTTTTTTGGTTGTGCACAATTTTTTTATGTTGTATATAAACGAAATTTAGTCAACATGTATTTTTAATTTTTTTATTTTACTTAAGAATACCAAAGTTATCGTTTACCAAAGAGATCCACTTTTAAACAGATGGTTAGTGCCACCCTACAAACGTAATCTATCTGTTGATACATTAGGCGCGCGCGGCGGCCGTTGACCTCTGAGCGCGTATTTTAATTCCGTCGAATAGTATGACCATGATTTGCTTATTTTATGGGAAGATATGGTAAAAAAAATATTTCAAAAAAGGTACAAAACTATTAATGGAAATAGGTTCAATTAACGACATAGAACCACCAAATTTGTGCACTACCTAAAAAATCATCCTGTATAGACTAGCGCTTGACTGCGATCTCACCTCATGGCAAGTGAAGATGCAGCCTAAGATGGTGCGCGCTTGCCTATAAGATGCCTATTCTGTGGTAATACAATTATGTATTCTGTGGTAAGCTAACTAAATTAAATTAAATATGGATAATTGGATACTATGGATTATTGTTTTGGTGGAATACATTGTAATAAAACGACATTGTTTTAATTAAAATCCTTTTATTTCAAATATAACAAACATCCTGTAACATGATATGGCACTAGTGTCGTGGTCCGTTCTAGTTTAATTACAGGGAATATCACTCGTAATTACAGAAAATACAGGGAATATCACTCGTAATTACAGAAAATACAGGGAATATCACTCGTAATTACAGAAAATACAGGGAATATCACTCGTAATTACAGAAAATACAGGGAATATCACTCGTAATTACAGAAAATATTTACAGATGTTCAATCCACGATGACGCGCCCCACTCGTGCGCTTAAAGGACACACACACACACACGGCAGCTATAATGTAAAGATGTATATTATAGCACGATACATCTCATTACATATTTCCATATAAATCGTCAGGAGACCAAACACGACAGCTATAATGTATATTTTTACATCTTCGTATCTTAAGATACAGAGCGATCCGAAAATATACATTTATATTTCGATCACATATCATTTTGAGACGTATACCAATGGAATAAAGGGAAAGATATATTACATTACCTGCTCTGTGTGTGATAGGTTAAGATAATGTAAAGCTATACATCCCATCTACATTATAGCTGCCGTGTGTGAAGTCCTTAAGCCGGATTTACACTGCGAAATTAGTGGCATGAAATTAGTTTCATGACATTAATTTCGCAGTGTAAATTCGTCTATACAGATCAAGTGTGCAATGTACTGCTAGTGAAAATTCTATACTTACGCATCTATTGTAGTGAGGTGGGCACACTCACGTCAAGTTAATAATATAGAGATTCAAAGTATAGACTGTAGCTGAAAATATCGTCGGTCAAATTCATTAGTGAATAGTGGAACATTTCCAAAATCAGGTGTTTTGAGTTGAGTATGCAAAATGGTTGGAAATTGAATAATCTTTCCGAAGCACTAACGGCACAAGTCAAATTTTGGTTCTAATTGACAGGAAACCACATAATTTGCTAGAAAATATTGATTTTATAGCTGTCAACTCAAAACTTAGACCCTCAATTACTCGAAACTGTATACTCTGAATTTTTTTTTTTTATTCGATGACAAGATAGCCCTTGACTGCGATCTCACCTGATGGTAAGTGACGATGCAGTCTAAGATGGTAGCGGGCTAACTTGGAAGGGGTATGGCAGTGTACTCATACACCTAATCGGTTTCTACACGCCATCGTGCCGGAATGCTAAATCGCTTGGCGGCACGTTTTTGACGGTAGGGTGGTAACTAGCCACGGTCAAAGCTCCCACCAGACCAGACCAGAGACAATTTAGAAATAATAAATTACTGAATTGTCCCCGCCGGGAATCGAACCCGAGACCTCCCAGTTATAAGACCACAGCGCTCACCACTGCGCCAGGGAGGTCGTCAAAATTGTACCATTAATGAATTTGACCGACGATATAATATGTAACTCGTACGAGAAATAGTGGGGCGCGTCTTCGTGGATTGAAATATCTATAACAAAGGATCAAAACGCTTGAAGTAACTGTCGATTTTAACTTATAAAAGTGGTCAAACTATACAAAAGTATCAATATGTTATCCTAAAGCTATTGGCTAATTAATAACTGCAAAAAACTTGGAATTCTAACACTGATCTCTATCTTTAATCTATGATTAACACTGGACTTGCCGCTGTCATTTCTGTTTTTGATCTACTTGATTGGCGCCATTTTGAATTTCATTGACGCCATCGTGGCGCTTTAAGCCGATACTTTGTCGATACGAGTGTCTCTAGAACTAATAATAATATTGTAAATGGCGCACCAACTTCTAATAAAGAGGTTGGTGCGCCATTTGCAATATTTTTAGCGCCAGAGACACTCGCATGTCAAGTATTGGGGACAGTAAGTCATGGTGATCATAGATTAAAGATAGAGGTCAGTGAAGTCTAATAACTAAGGTGATAGCATAACGATAATGTCATTTCCTCGTTTACAACAACACAACAATGTTCTATCTCGAAAAATTTATAGTGAACTAGCTTTCCTCCCGGAACTTCGTCTGTGTGGAATTAGGTTTTGGGATGGAATTTTCAAAAACTGTAAAACACGTAAGTACGTGATTCTGGGGAATCTTCACATTTTTGAAAAGATCACGATTTTTTGAGATAAGACAGTGTCAGAGCAAACGTGAGAAACTGTCAAGATACTCAAGTGTATACATAATAGGTATATGTATAATAATTATTATTATATTATTATAATATAATTTAAAACATTTTAATATTGCGACATCGATTTGTATATTGGCACCATATGTGTACTACATTGTTATAGGAAAATACTGTAGGTATATATAGATACACTTTCAATGCAAAACTTTTTGTACAAAAAAAAAGTTATTACTAAAGTTATTGTTAAGTGTGATTAGAACTATGAAGCACATCACTTTTATCGGTTTTTATAGTTCTTGCAGTTCACGAGTAGCGTTGCCAGACGTCCCGTATTTCCCGGGACGTCCCGTATTTTCGGCATAGTTTACAATGTCCCAGCGGGACTGACTCTGTCCCGTATTTGAACCGTAGTTCGTTTTTCATTATGAAGTCGATCCAAGCATTCACACACGCAACGTTCGTAAAAAACGAGTTGATGCCGTTTTTAATTACGATTATAATTATATTGATTTTTACAGATACATGAAAACGAAAAAAAATATGTTAAAACTGACTCGATCCTCGGAAATATATTTAAAAAAAAATTAAAAAATGACACTAAATAATTTTGTTTTTATTTGTCCCGGGTAACTGAAATCCCGTATTGTTTTGCCCATTTAACCATTTGTCCCTTATAGGCTGAAAAAAATCTGGCAACCCTACCCTGGAGGCCGATTCTACAAAAGCTACATCAATCAAAGCGACATAGTTTAAAATGTCCGATGTCCCGGGACATACGGGACGTCTGGCAACCCTACTGCAGGTTTACAAGCGATATAGCGAGAGTGTATAAATAGTTTTGCATTAAAAGTGCCATTATTTTATATTAGGATATGAGGTAAGGTGACTAGTGGATTGACTAGTGAGATTACTTTAATACGGAATTTCTTAGCCTAAAAGGGTCAAAGGAATCGGCTGCCGAGAGTGCACCATACAAACGAAGTTTAATTCTCATTTGAAATAGGCGTGTGTAACTCTCTACCGAAACGACTGAGTGAGTCATTTCTTCAAAGCGAGCTACATATCGATTTTTAAGCTATTGCATAAGCTTCTATCGCGGGCCTTGAGCGTGGAGACCGAATCCAGAAATTCCGTAACGAAAATAACCTGACACGGGACTCCTCTAAGGTGAGCCGCTAGATGGCGTTGATAAAAAATGCTATGCAATAGCTTTACCGCGGCAGTCCCCGAGTGCCACACGTCTTTTTTTTTAACACTACTAATGCATCATTTGGCTCAATTGCAAGCAATGGCTGGATCATGCGTCATGCTCGTGAACGGGTGCCACCAACGGGAATGCTTTCTGTCTACCCGTCTTAACATGCGTTGGATTGTATTTGCATTGTATTTATTTGTATTGTATTGGACTTAGGAAACTTCATCGTGGAAGCACTGTATACATGGCATAGTTTCATTAACTATTGTAAAAAATTTTTTTGAAAAGAGCAACCGCCGAGTTTCTTGCTAGCTCTTCTCGGCGGGAAAGGCATTCCGAACCAGTGGTAGATTCATTGACGATTCAAAAGTGCTTGTAAAAGTTTATTTGAATAAAAAATATTTCTATTCTATTCTACTGAATCTCGTTCCTAATCTGGGCCCCAATCTGCTATTTTAAATGTCATTGTCATTGAACCGCAATACAATTACAATTCAATTATCATTGGTCCAAAATTTCGTAGTTTACTAAATTCACAATGGTCGTTGGATTTCTTATAATTGGATTGTAATTCAATCATACCTAAGTATTGCCATTAGCTTAAAAAGCGTTTGCCGAAATGAGTTTCAGAAAAAACTACATATTAAAAACGTTTATTTAAGCTAGATTCAAAGCTAGATGTGTCAGTGGCAAACCATCGGAAAAAAATTGTGACGCCATTGAATTAGTAGACTACCAAAATTGCTAAAAGTAGCAATTGGGTTGTCATTGATGGACAATTGAACTACAATTGCAATAGCAGACTTGGGCCCCTGTACGCGTGGTCGACGCGCTCACTGACACGAATGAACAAAGACGCGAAATATCGGATGTATGTCATTTTTTTTAGTCTTTTTGCAGCAAACTGTCAATCTTACCAGTGCAAAGTCAGGGTGGGTCAACTAGTATATTAAAATAAGAACCAAACTTCGTTTTTGTGACTCGATGTTCGGTAGTTCTCGCAGAAGAATTTTTTTTAATTCGATGACAAGATAGCCCATGACTGCGATCTCACCTGATGGTATGTGACGATGCAGTCTAAGATAGTAGTGGGCTAACGTCTCTTAAAATAAGAAATATTGAAATACTTAAAAGTTATTTGGTTTTAAGCTATTGCATAGCTTCTATCGCGGGCCTTGAGCGTGGAGACCGAATCCAGAAATTCCGTAACGAAAATAACCTGAGACGGGACTCCTCTCACCGCTAGATGGCGTTGATAAAAAATGCTATGCAATAGCTATACCGCGGCAGTCCCCGAGTGCCACACGTCTTTTTTTTTCAAATTCATTCTAAGGAGAAAAAATTGAGTACATTAAGAAGTAGGTATAAATACTAAATCTAATTATTTAAAATTGGAGAAACAATAATTAAGTGTAAAAGACAAAAATCACATAGTGATCTTCTAAATATAATAATAGTAATATCTAAAGTGGTAAAATTTGACAGCCAGTTATTGCATATTGGTTAGTTAAAACAGTACCTCAGTACCTTATTTTTTATATACAACTTTATTATCGTCGAGTAACGTTTAACTGAGGAATAAATTTGACCTTTTGGCACGGATTTTGAATACAAAAACTGTCAAACTTCAAATAAAAGTCGTCACTCACTTATGAACCCCGAATTCAACCAGCACAACTTCGCCCTAATACCCTCCTATCCCCTCCAAATAAGCGGAAACCTTGTCCTAGGAGTGGGTACGACAATAGTGCAACGGGTGGGTTTCGAACCTGTGACCTTTCTTGGGCTATCGAAACTTTATTCCTCGGTTAAATGTTACTCAGCGAAGATGGAATTGGCAATTCGTAGGAATAAGGAAAGGATTTTATTCATACAACGATTTTTCTAATTAAAGAAGTTTTGGGTTTTTGGATTGTTTTCAAAATGGTGGGAGTAGCAAACGTACCTACCTACAATAATTATTTTATCTTAAACTTTTAAAGCATTCGTTGCCTACAAAGCACTTTCAACTTACAGTATATAACCACATGACACAATATCCGACGATAAATATTACACATACATTTAGTAAATCCGAATTTACACTGCGAAATCAGTGGCACGAAATTAGTTTCATGGCATTAATTTCATCAACAGTTTTACGTGTAAACTTCTAATTTCATGCATGAAATTAATGCAAATTAGAAGTTTACACGCGTTATTGTTGATGAAACTAATTTCATGCCACTAATTTCACAGTGTAAATTCGGCGTAAGGATACCAACTGTCAACGCTAATGATTTGAAATAGTTTAATGGTAGAAGTCGTATTGATTCGCGCGACAAAGAAACCGACCGAAATTTTTTTTTTTATTCGATGACAAGATAGTCCTTGACTGCGATCTCACCTGATGGTAAGTGACGATGCAGTCCAAGATGGTAGCGGGTTAACTTGGGAGGAGTATGGCAGTGTACTTAATCGGTTTCTACAGTTCTACACGCCATCGTGCCGTAACGCTAAATCGCTTGGCAGCAGGGTGACGGTAGGGTGGTAACTAGCCACGGCCAAAGCCTCCCACCAGGCCAGACCAGAGACAATTTAGAAATAATAAATTCCTAAATTGCCCCCGCCGGGAATCGAAACCGAGACCTCCCAGTTATAAGACCACAGCGCTCACCACTGCGCCAGGGAGGTCGTCACGATTATCCCTTTAAAAAGCTCGTTGTATAATATTTACTGCCGGGTACTGTACTTATTTATACAATTTTATACAAATAGAGATTCATTCATGATACTACACTGATACACTCAATGGTTATTGGCCACACAAAATTTGACAGTTTAAAAACATAGACGCAGACTAAAGTCTGATTTTTAATTCGGTGGAATTCTGACACTTGTCATTTTATAAATCGAGCGAGTTATTTGTATGAAAAACAGCATTACCACCTGTATTATAGTTCGATTTTACCCCAAACTATCTGTCAGGCATTTGTCATACATATCTATGTGCGGCAATTGATATTTATTTTTCTAAGTTTAAAGATATCATTTTTGTGGGATTTTTTAAATCTCTGGTAACATTAAGATACGTCAGAATTCCACGCAATTAAAAATCAGACTATATAAGCTGGTCCGACGTAAACCGAAAAGCCGGACAGACCAGCCAGTTTAGCCGGTTATCTGGGTAAAAAGGCCGGACACCCTAAATTTTTTAGACTTAGTATAAATGGCGATTTTTTTAAAAAAGTTCGCTTGCGTATCGATACAAGGTGAGGCGAGCGGAGCCGAAACCAACACATGATAAATACGTAAAAAAATGGTCAAACTTAAAAAGCTTAACAAAAGTTGGACAGGCCGGACACTGGCAACGCTTACATGTGCAAGAAGTATGCATACAAAAAAAAAAACGCCAATAATTATGATCATTTTTCATTTTGAATGACCAGTTACGATCTATGACAATTTAAAAGTTTTAAAGTATTATATATGCGAGGAATGAAACCCGTAGTGACTTTCAACGTTTAATCCGAGAGAATGACAAACTACCTACTTACAAAAATAATCAATCAACCTACATTACACCTCCACCCTTAAATCTATCTTACTCCTATTAACAAATCAATTAATCAAACTCTAAACCATACTTTTGTACTGGCTTCCTTAAATGTCTAGGCCTAAGAACAGGTCTAGGGACATTCACGGGTGACGGCGGTTCCTCGCCCTTTGCCTCAGAGTCAGAATGAGCTGGCTCTGTGGAAACCGCAGGTAGATTCTCGCTGGCAAGGGAGACCTGATCATTAGCGCCCGGACTCTCTTCCCTTGGAGCTTCAGGATTATACTCGTATGTGTTGATCCACCTATTTTTAAGTTGATCCACATGCCTTTTGATAGGTGAACCGTTTTCCCCTATCACGATATAATGCCGCGAACCTATCTCTTTTTCTACCCGACCTTTTTCCCATTTTCTCCCTCCTGTAAAACTTTTAGCCCAGACGTTGTCGCCAACGTTGAAATCTCTATGACTTCCCCCTGCACTAATAATCTGCTTACCCTGCTTTTCCCTGACTCTATCTTCGACCTGCGCATCTCCCCGTAAATAGTCTAAACGCGAACGCAAATTCCGTTTTTGCAGTAACATAGCCGGAGATACACCCGTGGTACTATGCTCGACGTTCCGGTACGCTAACAAATAAGATTGTAAGGCAGCGTCTAGATCTGAACCATCGCGCATGGCTTTTTTAATTGCTCTTTTACAAAGCTTAACTGCCCCTTCTGCCGCTCCGTTTGATGCTGGGTGATATATGGCTGTAAACGTTACCTTTATGCCATTGTTACGCATAAAGGTCCCGTATTCTGCGCTGGAAAAGGGGGGCCCATTATCGCTGACCATTTCCCTGGGTAACCCGAACCGGGCAAAGGTTTCTCTTAAAACCTTAATGACCGCCCCGGCTGTAGTTCTTTGCATTTGAAAAATCTCTAACCATTTCGACGCGGAATCAATCAAAACTAAAAACGTTTTACCGTGAAAAGGGCCTAAAAAGTCTATATGCAATCTGGTCCATGGTACGGATGTATACGGCCAGGGCTGGGGTGCAACACGGTCCGGTGATGGGCCGACTTCCGCACAGGTAGTACAACTACGGGCAAGGTTTTCGATCTCGGCGTCAATGCCCGGCCACCAAAAGTAACTCCTAGCTATAGCTTTCATTTTTACAATACCCATATGATTGGCGTGCAACTCCTTTAACAACTGTTCTCGCAATGCATACGGTATCACTAATCTATACCCCCAAACTACGCAGCCCATATCGATGTATAATTCATTTCGGCGCACAAAATACGGATTCAGTTTTTCCTCCTTACATTGATCGGGCCAACCACCCTGAAGATACGTAAATACCTTCCTTAATACTTCATCTTTTCTCACGTGACTTCTAACTAATTCTCTAGTAATTGGAAGGAAATCTTGAACAAAATTTAAATATGTCGCCTCGCAAGTTTCCGCCTTCTCTTTGCCTACAGGTAACCGCGATAACGCGTCCGCTGCGTTACGTTCACTACGCACGTATTCAATACGAAAATCATACCCCGCGAGTAAAACCGCCCACCGCTGCATTCTACTCGCTGCCATCACCGGTATACCGGCCTTACTGCCGAAAATCGTCACCAAAGGCTTGTGATCCGTTCTCAAAATAAATTGTCGTCCATACAAGTATTGATGAAATTTCTTAACTCCATATATGATCGCTAGCGCCTCGCGTTCTATCTGCGCGTACGACTTCTCCGCTGCGTTGAGCACGCGCGACGCGAACGCGACCGGGCGCTCGCCCCCGTCGGGCATGACGTGTGATATTACGGCCCCTACGCCGACCGCACTGGCATCCGTCGTGAGCACTAAGGGCAAGTCCAAGGTATAATGTGCTAGTATTAAATTCGAAGTCAACATTTTCTTTACTTTGTTGAAACTTGAATCACACTCATTCGTCCAAACAAACGTGACATTTTTCTGGAGTAACTTGTATAAAGGAGACAAAATGCTACTTATGTTAGGTACGAATTTGGCGTAATACATCACCATTCCCAAAAACGAGCGCAACTCGGACATATTTGTAGGTACCGGAACCTTTTCTATCGCTTTTACCTTATCGGGACAAGTTTGTACCCCCTCCTTACTTATAATAAATCCTAAATAAGTAACAGAGTCTGCAAAAAAGGTACACTTCTCTTTTTTAATTTTTAATCCCCATTTGCGTAATCGGTCAAACACCTCATGTAGGGTCTCCAGATGTGAGCGATCATCCACCCCTGTGATAATAAGGTCATCAAGGAACACTCCTACCCTGGGCATATCGCCGAATAATTGCTCAAGTTTCCTTTGAAAAATACCCGGGCTAGACGACAAACCATAAATTAGACGATTATACCTAAACAGGCCTTTATGAGTATTAATCACGGTATACTTTTTTGAGTTATCATCTAATTCGAACTGCGCGTACGCCTGTGATAAATCGATTTTTGTGAATTTCTGCCCACCGTATAACTTAGCTAACAAGTCTTCCGGCCGCGGTAACGGAAAACGATCCACCTCGAGACATTTATTTAAAGTCAACTTGAAATCACCACATACCCGTATAGTTCCATCTTTTTTCATGACCGGCACAATGGGAGTCGCCCAGTCCGAGCTGCTCACCGGGGTGATCACGCCGTCCCTTACCAGCTCCTGCAGGGCGCGCTCGACCGGCTCGCGCAGCGCATACGCTAAGGGCCTCGCGCGTAAATACACGGGCTTCGCTTCCGGTCGCAAGTGAAAGGTCACCGGGCCACCCGTGTATCTCCCCAGGCCATCCGCAAACACTTCACAGTATCTGGAACTGAAAGACTCAAAGTTAAAAACATTCCGTTCCTCGGCTATCTTATTTAAGTTAGCTACTGGGTATGTTACACCTAACTCGCTTATCCACTGTCTTCCCAATAAACTAGTTTTCCCACAGTTAACAATGTATAAGTCTAATAACTTTTTGTTTTGCTTGTATCTAACAAGTACAGATATTTTACCTACCGGTTTGACAATTTCCCCAGTGTAATACCGTAATTTTAAATCACTGGACTTAATCTTAATATTTGAAAAAAAACTCTTATAACAATCTACACTTATACACGAAATCGCACAACCAGTGTCAATCTCCATCGACAAACGAACGTCATTCACGTAAACATCGATGACGTATGGTCCAAACTCTAAAAGTTGTCTCGACTCAATTGAAAAGTTATTTACCTCATCACTATTCGCGTCGCTGCTATCCGAGTGAACCACCTCTTCGTGATTCATACCTTGAATTGCCGCTTCCCCTCGCAAATTCGGGCACACAGCACGTAAATGCCCCCGGCGGGTACATACACGGCATACATACATGCGGTATTTGCATGTCGCACTGGAATGCTTCGATCCACATACCGTGCATACCTCCTGCTTCGTATTCACCTTATACGCTTTATATGGTAGGGCACTGTCATTCCGCCTATTTGCACCACCCGCTCCGCTTATACCACTTGGGCCACTGCCGATTGATGCGTCCTGCAGCCGGCCACGGCCGCCTCGGTGGCTCCGCGCCTTGTCCCCGGCCGATATCTTATACACCTTCGTGCCCTCCGCCTCGTTCTCTCCATCCGCAGCGCCGGCCTGCCCGGCCCCTGCCGATGACACGCTACTGCCCCCGCTCCGCTCCTGAACCAGGGCCGCATCGGCCTCCGCTGCCTCCATGGCTACTGCTAACTTGAAAGCCTTATCAAACGTGATGTCATCCTCCGTGAACAGCCTTTGTCTTATCGTCTCACTCGATAAGCCGCACACAAACTGATCTCGTAGATTTTCCTTTATGTACTCTGGTGTAAATCGACAGTGCTTAGTTAATTTCTTTAATTCCGTCAAATACTCCGCGATGCTTTCGTTTTTTTGTTGAAAACGTCTCCGAAATTTAAAACGTTCCGCTAATAAACTCGGTTTCGGTTGTAAATGCTCCTTCATGACGGTGACCAGCTCTTCATATGTTCTTTGAGACGGTTTAATGGGTGTACATAAGTTCACCATCAGTTCGTACGCTTCACTACCCATCACCGTTATTAACGTTGCTACTTTAACCGCTGGCTTGACATCATTTGCGATGAAATATTGTTCCAATCTGTCTACATACAAATCCCAGCTGTCCTTGCCTACGTCAAAGACTCCAATTTTTCCAACCGACATCGCGGTCATCGATAGCTCATTGATGGAGATTTTTATATAATCACTCGCGCACTGCACTATAAAATACACACGCAATACTATTTCCCGATTTAATCGTCGCCAAAATATTATATATGCGAGGAATGAAACCCGTAGTGACTTTCAACGTTTAATCCGAGAGAATGACAAACTACCTACTTACAAAAATAATCAATCAACCTACATTACATAAAGGAGGTGGGTTGATAAGGCCCACAAAATCCGCCCCTCATACACTGGAAAAAAAAAGTTCCAGATTCCGACAAATTGTAAATGTATTTATATACTTGAAGATATAAACTTTATTTTAATATAAAGTTTAGGTGATAAAAAAAATAGTAAGTTACAGAAAACATTACCCAAAAAGAGAGTGTTTCGGCTTTTTCATACATTTTAGTCGTTTTTTAAAGCTTTGATTTAATATTTTAGAATGAAGCGTTCCATGAACCATGGTAAACGTAACTGATAATGATGCTCCTTTTTATAATCTTTTATATGAGTATTAATTTATTTTGGTTCCATGAACGCTTCATTCTAAAATATTAAATCAAAGCTTAAAAAAACGACTAAAATGTATGAAAAAGCCGAAACACTCTCTTTTTTTGGGTAATATTTTCTGTAACTTACTATTTCTTTTATCACCTAAACTTTATATTAAAATAAAGTTTATATCTTCAAGTATATAAATACATTTACAATTTGTCGAAATCTGGAACTTTTTTTTTTCGAGTGTATGAGGGGCGGATTTTGGGCCTTATCAACCCACCTCCTTTTCCGTTGATTTCCTTTAAATCAGTCGGGTTTTTTATTCTCTTTTAATTGCTGGTTTGGTCCTTGAGATTGCAAATTGTCTATGAATAAAGAAGTATACATGAAAAGGTTGAATAATTCAGTCATCCAATTTCATAGATAGAATAAGATTATAGAAGTAATTTTTTTTCACGTCATCCACTTATATTCGTTTAGTTCTTGTAACTCACGAAGGTGCGTGGCTCATGGTTGTGTATGTGTCGTATGTATAAGTGTGAGCGAGAGCTTGCGCCTGACCGCTTCCACCTAGGCTTCGACAAGCACACACACTTACGCAATGTGCATGTACAAGACGTTACCACAAGTAAAGCTTACACACCCTCGAGAATTGCAAGAACTATACGAGTATATACTAAATCAAGCAAAAGTGTGAGCTAGCAAAGGCATCGGTGATTTATTATTAAAATAGGTATTTTTTTTATTAAATAGGATAAAGATTTATCTATACTTATTTTGGGCGAAGAATGAGATAATTTCGGTAACACTCTGGTTTTTCAGGACACCAGTATCATTTACTTATTTACAATAATTTTTCCATATTGCTTGTAATTAATGTTTCCACTAGATAATTATTTTTTGTTTCTATAAATAAATAAATATAATGTCAAAAAGCCATATTTGGACATGTCCGTAAAACTGGCGTAATAGCCAGACATGTTCTTTACACTGGCATTACAGTCAGACGTGTTCTAACAACTAATGTGGTTGGACATTGACATATGTTCTTGCCAGCTTTGGTCAGGCCTGGCGCACATATCCTTACAATTGGCAGCACAGTCAGACATGTTTGTTTTTAATAGTGTTACCAGGTTTCATGAATCAGAAAGTGTTCTTATAAATGACAGTTTTGTCAGACATGTCCTTATAATTGGCGGCACAGTCAGACATGTTTGTTTTTAATAGTGTTACCAGGTTTCATGAATCAGAAAGTGTTCTTATAAATGACAGTTCTGTCAGACATGTATTTGCAATTGGCAGCACAATCAGACATGTCCTTACAATTGGCAGCACAGTCAGACATGTTTGTTTTTAATAGTGTTACCAGGTGGCATACATCAGAAAGTTTTCTTATAAATGTCAGTTTTGTCAGACATGTCCTTACAATTGGCAGCACAGTCAGACATGTGTGTTTTTAAGAGTGTTACAAGGTTTCCTGAATCAGAAAGTGTTTTTATAAATGACAATTTTGTCATACATGTTCTTGCGATTGGCAGCACAATCAGACATGTCCTAACAATTGGCAGCACAGTCAGACATGTTTGTTTTTAATAGTGTTACCAGGTTTCATGAATCAGAAAGTGTTCTTATAAATGACAGTTCTGTCAGACATGTCCTTGCAATTGGCAGCACAATCAGACATGTCCTTACAATTGGCAGCACAGTCAGACATGTTTGTTTTTAATAGTGTTACCAGCTTTCCTGCGTCGGAAGTTGCCCATTTGCCGCAGTATCTGCGTGTTCTCGTCTTCAAGCTCGCGGTCCATGCCCGAAGTGCCGGGGATAGTGCCCCAAAGTTTCAGCTTTGAGGGTAGGTATATTAGTCCAAGTAGAGTAATAACTGTAAAAAAAATACATACTTGGTTACTTTTGAAGCGTGTCGAGTGCCATTGGATTTTTTTTTAATTCAAATTTTATTTATTTCATGTAGGCTACCTTGTAGCACTTATGACACGTCATAAATCTACCACCGGTTCGGAATGCAGATTCTGCTGAGAAGGACCGGCAAGAAACTCAGCAGTTGCTCTTTTCAAAAAATAAAATAATTTTACAATAAGTAACCAATCTAAGCTAAGTATACAGTGCTTCCACAGTGAAGCTTCAAGAATGCAATACATATAACCCAACACATGTCAACATGGGAAGACAAAGCAGACCCATTCCCGTTGGTGGCACCCGTTCACGAGCACGACTAACGACACGTTAAATCAGACTAATATTATAAAGGCGAAAGTTTATATATGTGTGTGTGTGTAGTGTGTGTGTTTGTTACTCCTTCACACCATAATGAATGAACCGATTTGGTTGCGTTTTATCCCAGAAAATTAAAGTACCCATTCGCAGCTGTCCCCTCCACATTTGACGGCCTCCCCGGCGTAGTGGTGAGCGCTGTGGTCTTATAACTGGGAGGTCTCGGGTTCAATTCCCGGCGGGGACAATTTGGGAACTTAAATTTTCTAAATTGTCTCTGGTCTGGTCTGGTGGGAGGCTTTGACCGTGGCAAGCTACCACCCTACCGTCAAAAACGTGCCGCCAAGCGATTCAGCGTTCCAGCACGATGGCATGTAGTAACTAATTAGGGGAATGGGTTGAATCTACACTGCCATACCCCTTCCAAGTTAGCACGCTACCATCTTAGACTGCATCGTCATTTACCATCTGCAGTCAAGGACCATCTTGTCATCTTTTTTTTTATATTAGAAGCAGATTATTATAAGCAGATTTTTTGAAGATTTGTTGGTATGGGAGGCTGTCCATCCAATGACGATTCTACCTCTTAGTAAAGTGCCATATGGACGCGCGTTGTCTTGTCATCGAATAAAAAAAAAGACGTGTGGCACTCGGGGACTGCCGCAGTAAAGCTATTGCATAGCATGTGTCAGGTTATTTTCGTTACGAAATTTCTGGATTCGGTCTCCACGCTCAAGGCCCGCGATAGAAGCTATGCAATAGCTTAAAAAATCGTTCACCGCTAGACTATAGTGCGGCTAATTATACTCACTGTTTAAGATGCACGGGAACACAATGTAAAAGTTGAGGGTAGTTGAATGGAAATAGAAGGCCTCGGTGAAATACAGTATTATCGTCAGAGTGAGCGACCAATAGCCCATTGATACAACGCTGAAACAAATAAACACAATTTATTAAATTCAAAATTCAAAATTTATTTATTTCATGTAGGCTACCTTGTAGCACTTATGACACGTCATAAATCTACCACCGGTTCGGAATGCAGATTCTACTGAGAAGAACCGGCAAGAAACTCAGCAGTTGCTCTTTTCAAAAAATAAAACAATTTTACAATGAGTAACCAAACTAAGCTATGTATACAGTGCTTCCACAGTGAAGCTTCAAAAATGCAATACATATAATCCAACACATGTCAACATGGGAAGACAAAGCAGACCCATTCCCGTTGGTGGCACCCGTTCACGAGCATGACGCATGATCCAGCCGTTGCTTCGCGTTATTACTATATATACTCAGCCTCAATAGCCCAGCTGTTAAAGGTGCAGATTGAAAGGAGCACCCTGGGTCGTACCCACTCCTAGTACAAGCTTTTCGCTTATTTGGAGGAGATATGAGGATATTAGTCAACCTCAGCTTGGCTAGTACTCTTTAAAAAAAAAAACAATTGGGTATTTAACTGATACCTATTTAAATACAGGGTGTAAATTCCTCCATAACAAAAACCTTGTGAATAGGTTACATTAAATTAAATTACAAATGCCACTCATCTTGGAAATGTTGGGTTATCAATATTATAATTTTTGAGCATGCAATGTATCGCTAAAATCAAAATCAAAATTTATTTATTTCATGTAGGCCACCTTGTAGCTCTTATGACACGTCATAAACCTACCACCGGTTCGGAATGCAGATTCTGCTGAGAAGAGCCGGCAAGAAACTCAGCAGTTGCTCTTTTCAAAAAAAATTTTTTTACAATGGTTAACAAAACTATGCTATGCACACAGTGTTTCCACAAAGAAGTTTCAAAAATGCACACCTACCACAACCTAACACATGCTAACAATGAAAATTGATACCTACACTCGCTTTAGGTACGGCGCGTCGCAAGCGGCGCTTATATTTATATACATTAGGCGCGCGCATTATATTAATGTTCTGTGTTAAATATTCACATTTCTTATTTTTTGTAATTTATTTAAAAAAAATTAAAAATATTGTCAAAATCAAAAGAAAACGAAGTTAGGGGCATCAGCTAGTGTAAGATAAAGTTTAGCGATTACTTACGGTCGGTAATGTATGTACAGGGTGCAGTGTATTAGTGCCAATGCTTTAAGAACAGAATACATTCCCAGCATTCTAGATATTGTAAAATCACCTGAAATTTAAATAAAAAAATATATATTGAAATTCCGAATAGAAAAGCATTATGTATGTATGCTATGAAGAATGCATGGTTAAAATCCGACACACACTCTGATCACGAGCGATTTGCTCTTATTCATTGAGGAATTCCATCCTCCATCTCCGAAGATATTCATCAGATCTTCACCAAATTTAAATGGGACTAACCTGACGATACGTCCTTTCAAATAAAAAAAAATTATTAAAATCGGTTCAAATTTGACGGAGTTATGGAGTAACATCGCCAAAAAAAAAAAAAAACATACGCGTCGAATTGAGAACCTCCTCTTTTTTTTGAAGTCGAAGTTTTAAGGAAGCAGTGACGGTATAATGGTTAGTCTTTTTTTGTTATCTAAATATATAAAAGAAAAAGGTGACTGACTGATTGACTGACTGACTGACCTATCAACGCACAGCTCAAACCGCTGGACGGAGCGGGCTGAAATTGGGCATACAGATAGCTATTAGGACGTAGGCATTGCTAAGAAAGGATTTTTGAAAATTCAATCTCTAAAGGGGTAAAACAGCGGTTTGAAAAATTGAACTCAACGTGAACGAAGCCGCGGGCACAGGCTAGTTTAATAATAATAATATTTGTTTCATAATCAAGGTACATAATTAGACTTAGACCTAACAACATAACAATAAATGCATAAACACTTATTAGGATCAGAACTGGCTATCCTTGCTAGATTTTGTCAGATTTTGTCTTGCTTATTTGATGATAAGATAGCCCTTGACTGCGATCTCACCTGCTGGTAAGTGATGATGCAGTCTAAGATGGTAGTGGACTAACTTGGAAGGGATATAGCAGCACTCAACCTATACACCCCTAATTAGTTTCTATACGCCATCAGTGCGGTGGACTATGGGTTATAAACCTTTCACTGAAAGAAGACCTGCTCTCAGTATTGAGCCATTGTTGTATTGATGTTGATGAAGTGGTGGCGATATACAATATGTAACAAAAACCCTGTCATTCCTGTGAGCTACGAATTGTGCTCATGAAACTGAACAACTTTCCCCAAGAAACATAGGGTTTTTGTTACATATTGTATATAGAATGTTTGAACCATACACAAGTAACAGAGGTTTAACCTCTAAATCTTAAAGTTTTAATTGAATGTATCTCTTTTCAACTTACCATCTAAATGTTCATTGTCGCTATTGCTCAGAAAAGATCTTCTCTCAATGTAAGAGCGTCCAGCGGTTCCCAAGTCCACGAATGCAACGAACGCAATCCAACCCCGAAAGGCATATAAAACCTTATTCTGCACAGCCATAGTGCACTGATTCCATTAACCTACATAAACAACCACGTTTTCATCACATTAACTTGTATCCAAACACTTTAATTACCTAGGAAATCTTATAATACTATCTGGAAAAACTTTGCCCAAAAAACGTTCGCTAATTAGCGAATAATCTAATTAAGCACGCGATTCACTGACACTTAAAAACTCGCGTACGTTTAAGCGTGCATCGCACTGCGGTATTTTACCTGCATTATACATTTTCATGCAAAATTTATAATTAGATGCGAGCTTTTCCTTTTCGTAATTTGCGCGCATGACAGGAAATTGAATTTAGTTGTCATTTGCGATGTCAATGACAAAATATGTCAATGTCCGTTTCCGTTGGCATGTCAATTTTGATCATTAAAAAAGTTTTTTTTTTTGCTCTGATTTTAGGCTCTGAGTACTTGGTTTTAGGCCATTTCAGCGCTTGCTCCGTGTATGATGTTGCTAGAACATAAAAAAATATCCCTTACTGCGACTGGTCACAAAATCCTAAAAATACCGTCGCCATATTGGTATTGTCAAAAGTTCGGGATCCATTGGTGTGTTGGAAAAAATGGTTTATCGTTTCACACAAAGCTTATTTGTACTGTTTAAGTGTTCTAATTGATTGTGCTGTAACTTTAGATGTTTCGTTTAGTTCGTGCGGTGTGGGGAACTCTTTGTGGATAATGTTTTCGATAGGCAAATGTGGAGTGAGGAGCGGTTCGGAGGAATCTTCGCCCGGTGGTACGAAGGTGGTTTCCGATGAGGTCGCATCCGCTGTGGCGGCTGTGTCTGACGAGATTGGTGACATCTTGAAGGACGAGTTGGGCGACGCGGATCGCGCGGATCGCATCGGCGCTGAGTTAGCTGACCTAAGTGCGGAGTTGGGCCTCCTCGCAGGGTTAGCTGACGAACCGTCCCAAGACTTCCCATCCCTTTTCGAGATCGCAGTAAGTATTTAAGGACGGTTTCAACTCGATTTCTCGTATCCCATCGCTCATCACTTTCATGTGTCAATGACCTTTGGGGACACTGTTTTGACATTAAGTGAAATTAGCTATGAGTTTAATGCAAAAGTTACACTTGTTATTGTGTGTTAGTTTCACTTTTTCAATTCAGTTACAATTTAAGCTGCAATTGTACACTGAACCTGTGTTGGAATCTTTGTTAGATCACAAGTTGGCCTACATGAAATAAATAATTTGGTATTTTTTTTTTCGAATTTTTAAATTAGATCATATCAAAGAACTGTTTATGATTAATTATTAAAAAAACAAAAACAGTGGTTACAAAATAACTGTAGCTTACGTAAAAATCATGGACAGAGTAAACTACAACTAGAAAGTAACAAATTAAACTAAAAAAAAAATTTAACATTAATTGCATCACTTGAAGCGATCTAATAAGACTGATTGACACAGTGATCTATTTGATATACAGTAGAATCCGGATATAACGATCTTCAAGGGACCGGCGATACTATGTCGTACTAACCGAATGACGTACAAAACGGCAGGATTATTTCTTAAGTACATATGTAGTTAACTTACAAATACATCTGTATTATAAATGCGAAAGTTTGATTTTCCTATTTAAGTAAATAAAACATTTTGTAGGAATCACTTATGCTTTATTTTAATGGTTCTTAAACATTCCAAATTACAAACATAGGTACATAATGTACTGTAATACAAAGAGCATTGCACTTTTTTCTTCAATTGTAAAACACTTTCGCTTCACAGAACTCATTTTGTTGAGCTTTAAGAACTTGTCATAACAGGTGACAAACACTAACTGTGATTTACGCGCGCCAAAAAGGAGAGGTTGCATTGCGCGTCGTTTTAACCGGACGTATTATCATAAATACTGGTTGCTATAAGCAGTTGGTCGCTTAAACCGGAGTCACACTAAACGGTTATATTCTCTCATTACCTAACTATGAAACCTAACTTGAGTAAACATTATCATCGCTAAAAGCGGTTAGTCGTTATAAGCAACGTCGTTATATATGAATTCTACTGTATTAAAGTTTAAGCAAAGTCAAACACTAGATTTAAGGCTGAAATCTATAGACTGTACTCTCACTCGGGTCAGACTCAAGACAGAAATAAAACGGGATAGATTTATGTCAGCACATATTTGTGTCTCGTTTTAACCATCTTGAGTCTAAGTCAGAGGGCACTATAGATCTCAACATCAGTCACTAATGCTGCCGTCATAAGGAAAAAAGACGCATCTGTCATTTTTTTCGAAATTGAGTTAGGCACATATTCTGCATCAAACAAAAAACGCATCTACCAGTACTTACCAGAATTTTAAATTTTGCTTAAACATATCACAGTGATAAGTTTAAACAAAATTTAAAATACTGGTAGATGCGTTTTTTTGTTTTGATGCCAAATATGTGCCTAACTCAATTTTGAAAAAAAAATGACAGATGCGTCTTTTTTCTTTATGACAGCAGAATGTGTTAAGTACAGGTACTTTCTTAAAACATTAAAAAAAAGATGAATACTGTATTGAATTCTATTAGGTAAACTAAAGATAATCAAACAAAAACAAATTGCAATTTTTGTATACATACACTGTTGCTTCATGGGACATATGCCTATGTCACAAATACATTACTTCTAGATGATCACAAATGGAGAGACATCCAAAAATTCTTTATTTAATGTTAAAAATTAGCTTAAATATGAATAATATAAAAAAAAAATCATATTTAAAAAAAATACATGCCATCCGTCTTTCAAAACAAATACAATATTGATGAAACTACAAAAATATGTTTCTTTTTAATGTATATTTCGTATAAGTGTCCATACTATAGCACATTTTGACATTTGATAAAAAGTTTCTGCTTTAATTATGTTGGCAATGTCTCTATTTTATAAATAATCTCTGAATTAAATTGATGAAAAACTAAGGCTTGGTTGATCTAAACTGTTTGTTATTGTTACATACATTTGTTAAAATGGTTTTCTTTGACATTTTGTTCTGTAACACAACGTTTAACGGTTACGTGTCTTAAAATTTGCTGAAGCAACCTTGCTTAAATCCACACGAGCAAAGCCCAGGGCATCACTACTACTGCTACATAAAATAAAATAGCCATTTATTCTACTACCAATAAAATAATCAATTATTTTACAATCGTTATTAACATAATTACATAATATTTTTAAAATTGAGAAATTAAATGAAAGCGTTTTACCTACCAATAAAACGCTTATTAATTTACTTACCTTATTCGAAGCTTAATTACTTGAGATAGGCACTACGTTTCCCGCCGTTACACATCTGTCTCTCTGCGTCACATTGCCGCCCCTCTCTAAGCCCCCACCACCAGGTAGTGGGGAGAGCGCTTAGCTCGGCGATAGCGCTCGCCATTTTGATCATTGCGTCGAAAATCACCAGGCAGTTTTTAAAGTTAAGCTTCGAATAAGGTAAGTAAATTAATAAGCGTTTTATTGGTAGGTAAAACGCTTTCATTAATTTGACTGTACCGTTATTCGAAGCTTAATTACTTGAGACGTGTTTGTTATCGCCTGGTGGTGGTGGAAACTGCGCCAATGTGACGTAATGGTAATAATTGCAGAGAGAAACGAACAATGAAAATTAACATTGAGCAATACTAATAATTCAAAATATTTTTTTCCGAATAAATTATAATAATTTGTATGAATAAAAACTGATCACATCAGTTTTCTCAGTTGTTTCGCTCTTCACTGAGCGGTTGCGTAACAACAGCTATTGTGCTATGAATGGAACACTTAATTTAAAAGAAAATTTCACAACTAACCGTTATTATATAGGATCAGCACATTATTTGTGTGAAAAACAAAAATAAAATAATATAATCCGTCAGATGATTTCAATGCATTGAAGCAGTAATAATTTCGACCAGTCTTCGAAAAAAATTGGTTATATTTCGAAAGTATAACCAGTTTATAGGTTGGATTAAAATAATGCGTTACAAAGGTGTGTGCGAACGCTAACAATCACTTATAAGGTGTGTTTTCCAAAGGGTAACACGCTCAAGTTTGCCAGCCAAAACAAAAATAGTGTATTGCAAATATAGCAGCATCCTTCAGCAAGTCTTATAACCCTGAAATAATACCAGATAGAACAATTAATAAGGTTCCTGCAGTCTAAAAGGAAAAACAGCTGGTAGATTGCTGATAAATCGTATGAATCAATGGCTATATTTCCAGTTATTGTTCATCGGTGATCGCAAAATTGCATTTTAGCCGTTGGCGAGCGTGTCTTCCAATCAGAGATGATTGAGATCGTCACAATGTAGGAACCATTTATAGACTATTCCGCGGTAAATCATCAATAATTCTAATAATCCAATAGAACTTAATTATACTATTTATTATTAAGTATCAAGTTTTGTAATTCAATTTCAAAACAGATTACACATCGCCAACTGAATCAGATTTTGAACCGAAAATGGGTTATTGTCAGCTGAACACGGTACTCAGCGCTCCTTAAAGTAATTTCAAATATTAAATTCTCCGCCCAGCCACAGCTGTAAAAGTATCGGAGAGTGCTCCTGAACGTGGAAAAACATACAATTTAAAACAAAATTATTACAATTATTATACTCAGTGCTATCCACACTGTGACCAGAAAGCCCATTTTCCATTTTAAGCCTACGTCTGCTCGGCTTAATTAAGGCCAAACCTTCGATCAGATTAATCAACGTTATGAGGATTTACTACTGATTTATGCAAAATCACAAGACGTTTTAGGCAATAAGCATAGATCTGATATAAAAAGAGCAGATCTTGACTTTCTGGATTTTGCAAATAAAGCTTATGCCGTTTCGACTAGGTATGCCATTTTCTCTAGGAGACGTAACAGAACTCCACACTTTAACCTCACCTTGCTTTATACGTTCCGAGGAGGAAAAACAGGCATGACACACGGCTACATTATAGTACGGAAATTCATTCGCGTTGTGGCAATAAACTTATTGTGTTGAGTTATACACGATGTATTTGCTTACACAACATTTTCTTGTCATATAACATAAGTAGTCAACTTGTTACTCGTATTAACATCACAGAAAATGTCGTGATAAAGATTCATCTTCACACGAATACATTGTAGTTCCATGAACTATCTGGCCACCTTTGTCACGATAGTGCTAATGTTCGCCGAACTCTGACAATGCAGCTGCAGTATGAGAAGACGTTCCCTTTATGGAGGAGACGTGCTTCAAGATCGGTTCACCATTAAGCTTATCTAGTGTTACACCACTAAGGTATAGAAACCAGAGATTGATTGAAATGACACCGCAAGGAATTAGACAAAGTGGAATAAAGACCCATCGTAATGGGAAATTCCATATTGACCGAACAGAAATCTACTGCTGCATGAGCGGGGCTGCATGCAGATTAAGAATCCATAAATGCGGTTAGCAAGAAAACCGCTGTGCTTGAGACAGTATCTTTGTTTCAGCGCAAAGGCCGAGAACACCTGTCAACCTTCGATACCACTATCGGATGTGCAGTAATTGCTAGTGAAAACAAAACAGGCGTTTCTCCAAGCCATGTTTAATGTATTTGTTCACATTATTCACTTGACATTCATCAACGGAACCGAACAAGATTAAGAGCAGCCAATCTCTTTCGCCCCATTGTCTGCCCAAACAGACAATCTTCATAGCTGGCATGGCCATTTTATGGATGGTCTGCAAATGGATTTGATTTTGATCCAAGATTTGACAAACTCAGCGTGTCAGTTCGATGACGGGAATAGATTTCAACCGACTTTCATTTCGAAAGTTTATAAAAGAGGTTGCAAATGCAGAGCTGCTAATGTGCTTGAAAAACTGCTAGAATTGCCTTTTTGGTTGCAAAGCAAACAAGAACTTCAGGAAATACGCCGGCTAACCATGTAAATGGCACATAGGCGATTCCGACCACCACAGTGTTTGTTACAATTGTTTTTCAACAAGTACCAATAATTAGGTCCACTGCCAACAGACAAAAACGAGAGTCTTGGCCTCTAAGACTAGAGATCTTAGAAATTGGTGTAGTCTCTGCCTCACAATCGTGAAACATTGATAGCAAGATTGACTTGATTGGTCAAAGGATCACCACAGAGCATCTTTGTTGGTCTGAGATAAAGCTTCTCATAATTGATCATCCAATCAAGCGTTTCTAACAATTAAAACACAACTATTTAAGTATTATCACACACTCTGACCCTTTTGCTCTTCGAGCATTTGTGCAATCCAGTTGGTTTTTGAAGAATTGCAAAAGACTTCAGCGCAGAGCTCAATCCAAAGGATAAACATGTTTTTACGAGTTCTTTCTGTCAAGAAACTCCCAATAAACTTCAGCTTCTACGAGCAACACGAACATAAAAATAAGCCTGATTATAGACAGGGCTTTCTGATAATCAGAAAGCTTTCTGATCTTTCTGATGCTGGACAGACACGCATTCGCTGGGGTGTTAGGGATAACAGCCAAATAGATAAATATTATAATTATTGTAAAGATAATCTAGTCAATGTTAAAGATGGTTTTATATGTAAGGAATGTGAAAGCTTTAAACACTGTGATAATTTAAAAAATCATTATATTTTTATAGATCAATTTTATAGTCAAATTGTTGAAGTAATGCAATTAGGGTCTAAAAACTCAATAGGGAAATGTTATTTAAAACGTAATAAGACTAACAAACAGGTAACAGGGTGGAATATGCATGTGCAGAAAAGCCACGAAATCTATAGATTAAATTTTGAAACATGGGTAATGGCTGGTAAGCCCTCCACTGGAAAAATATATGACGAAATGGTTATTACTCGAAAGGATTTTAAAAATAGACTGCGCTGGTGCCAAAGGAATGAAGAGACTATAAAACTAGATATATTAGCTATGTATCGACAGCAATGTAACTTTCCTAAGTTTTGGAAAGAAACCAAAAAGTTTAGTTATAGACAAAGTCTTCCTATAAAGGTGAATGGGTTACACGAGCATGCACAGATAGCCAATATGTTTTCAAAGAAGTTTAAAGTTCAATCACGGCCGATAAACGCTAATTTGGGAACTAAAAATAGTCTTCCTTTACTTACATCTGTTAATCCTGTGTTACAATTTACTCCTGACCAGGTGACTAGAATAGTTCGACAAATGAAGCGTGGTAAATCACCAGGTCATGATGAGCTCAGTTTAGAACATGTCCTTTATGGAGGTGAGATCTTACATACGAAACTATGCAAATTCTATAATTTGTGTATTAGATACTCCTACCTCCCTCAAGACCTTATGAAAACAGTGGTGGTGCCGATCGTCAAGAATAGAACCGGGGATCTAAGCTCAGCTAATAATTATCGCCCAATCTCACTTGGTACCATCACTGGAAAAATTTTGGAGCGATTGCTACAACCCGATCTGCTGAAGAACATTGTCATTGATGATGCTCAATTTGGTTTTCGTCCTGGTTTATCAACAGACTCAGCAATTCTTAGTTTAAAGCATACCGTGGACTACTACACGAGTCGAAAGACATCAGTGTACGCGTGTTTTCTGGACTTGAGCCAGGCCTTCGACCTGGTGAATTATGACATTCTCTGGGCGAAACTATACCGATCTCATGTTCCAAATGAAGTGGTGGGTCTCTTGAGATACTGGTACGGAAACCAAATAAATAATGTTAAATGGGGCGACGCGACGTCTAATTCCTACAAATTAGACTGCGGTGTACGTCAAGGGGGTATTACCTCTCCGGATCTATTTAATGTGTATATAAACGGCTTGATAGAGGAGCTGAGAACCACAAAAATTGGTTGTCATATCGGTAACACGTGTGTTAACAGTCTCAGTTACGCTGACGACATGGTGGTTCTTAGCCCCTCTATCAAGGGTCTTAGAAAGTTGCTTTCAGTCTGTGAGTATTATGCTAATACTCACGGGCTGAAATACAATGTAAGTAAATCGGAAATGCTGGTGTTTAGATCAGGAAAGGGTCCGGAGAGGGTACCTGAGGTTTTATTAGAAGGCTCAGCAGTTCGGGTTGTAACAAAGTTTAAATATCTGGGGCATGTTCTTACTGAGCATTTACGGGATGACTGCGACATTGAGAGGGAGAGGAGGGCGCTCTCGATTCGTTGCAACATGTTAGCTAGGAGATTTGGCAAATGCAGCAAGCCCGTTAAAATTACACTGTTTAACGCGTATTGCCAGTGCTTTTACACCTGTCAACTATGGACAAACTTTCTCAGAAAGTCCTACACGGCAATGCGCGTTCAGTATAATGACGCTTTCCGTATATTAATGGGCTTGCCCAGATATTGTAGTGCCTCAAATATGTTTGCGGAATCGAGAGTGCCCGACTTCTATGCAGTGATGAGACGAAGAGTTGCTTCCTTCTGGGCTAGACTCCGTAAATCTCATAACAGCATCCTCAAAATGGTGTGTGACGGGATGCCCAGCAATATTTTTACATATTGGCTATCTGTGCATCAAAATAGTAATAAGAAATAACTGAACATGATATCTGTGACGACTGGGAAGTGTTTTTTAACCTTCCCAGATAGTTTTAAGTTTTTACAATTATTTTAATCTTATTTTTTTTTACTTGTACTATAATTAATCATGTATATTGGGTCTGTGCCTTTAATAAAAATCTTTATTATTATTATTCATTTATTTCATTTAACATCATATTTTTTAAATTTTTAAATATTTAAATATAGAAATAAAAAAAAAAACATTTAAAAATATAAAAAATAGCGGTCCACCGGTCTCGGGAACAGGGTCCAAGAAACCGGCGGTCAGGGCCCCAGAGAGAGGAACCTCCTGACGATGCGGGCCGTGTCCAGGAGTACAGCCTTCTGGATCTGGCTCTTGACCCAGCTACCCAATGAGAGCCTCGAAAGATGTTGGTCGAGGCTCTTGGCTATAAGACCGTTAGCGGTCACAACTATCGGTACAATGATTGCTGAGTCTACACTCCACATGGCGACAACCTCGTGGGCCAAATCGAGATACTTGGTTAGTTTCTCTTATTATTATTATTATAATTAACTCACAAAAAATTTCTGTTGCTACGAGCAACAAGAACATTAAGATAAAGCTATTTTTCATTTACGATAAAAATTCAAAAGTTTGAATCTGCCAGTCTATAAAATTTACATATTTTTTTCAAAGCTTCTGGATTTGAGTATAGGCCTTGCCCAGCCTTTGACTAGGGCTCCAGAGAGACCCACTGCAGGAATCTTAAACACAGCTTTGCAGTCTTGGTTTATGGCAGTCGCGAGTACAGACGTTACAATGGCAGTTAACACAATTATCCGGCCTTATTAGAGGAGCATTGTGGTGAATGCTATTCTTGGTGCAACTTCTTACACATTTTATATTTCGATGCATTTAAATACCATTCTCAACTCGAGTCATTTTTGCTGAAGGAATAAGGTCTCCAACCAGACTTGGAGCAGACTTGTAAAAGATTATTTATTTGAATATTTCGACAAAGTCGCGAGGAACGACCGCGAAATATTTACAACCATTCGGTCCGACCAAATGAGGACTTTGTCACTGGTAGTCACCCTGTGAAGGTACTTTACAATGCAAGAATCATAATGCATTGGAGCACGCGCACCGCTGTACACACCCCGCGAGGGCACGTCAAAACGCAAGAGTATAATACATTAGTGCTGAACGCTGGATATTTTTCAGCGTACTTTATCCTTCATGCATACTTTGACAAGGCCGTAATGACTGAAAAATAAATTCGGCACGACCGAACGAGAATTGCTACCACCCCACGAGGGTAGGTTATCATGGCATGAGTGCATGGATTAGAGCACGAGAACGCTATTGCTCAACCCTTGCGGGTGTTTATCGCGCCAGACACTCGGGCTTTAAAGACCACGCCTGCGAGGCGGGAATAAATCTGATTTTATTAGTCAACTATTTTCAGAATCCATTATGGTCTTGATTTGTGTAGAATCCATCATAGCCTTGATTTGTGTTCCGTGCTTGTTGACTCAATCTCATCAATTTTCAAGCAATTTCAGCACGATGATCGCATATCTTTTAACACCTTAAGATACTTACCAGTATACGGGAAGAAATATGCGATCAATTTGCCACTGAATAACTAGAAATAACTAGAGGTAAATTTCTAAGATGCACAAATTAATGTCCTGGAAAAAACTCGTATGCTTAAACACTAATTGTTCATTAGAAGGTATATAATACGAGGACGTCAGGGCTGTCATATACTTTAATATGCAGCCAGGCCCTTTAGAATAAATAAAGATTAAATTCATAAAGTAGGCAAAGAGAGAAAAAATATCGCACTTTCTCCGGTAGTTAGCGGAAACTCCTTCTATTATATCCCCCCTTTTACTCTATAGGGCTATAAGGACATCAATCCAGCAACCCTGAGCACGAAGAAGGACTGGTAGTTGAAGAACTACTACTGTCAAAACTGGCACTTACTTTAATTTTTCCACATCTTTTAGAATTTGATGGCACAGGCATAATACGCTACTTCCTTTGTCTCCGTATTTAAACCTTTAAACAAAGATTAGAACGGCAACCACGCCATAAAAATCTTTAAATATTGTTTCAATATTCATAATCTCTCTGTTTGAACCATAAAACCACCTTCACTTGCAAACGAAACTTGCAATCATCTGAAAATTTGCACCTGCAAACACCTTCAATATTTCCATAGAAATAAAAGAATTAAATAGGTAAACATTAGTTATAATGTAAATTATAGCCTCCAATTACGGAGGACTTCTCTGAAAGAAGTGTTATTAAATAGCTAATAATTGTATGCATTAGCAACAAAAACAAAGTTATTATTAATATTTAATTTCTATTTAAAGAAATAAAATAAAGAAAAAATATCTCACGTGATCCGTAATTTCCAAAAAAATATATTCTGCAAAATACCTTGTATAGGTATCTAATATCTAATTATAATAATAAATGTATTTTCTATATATATGTCAGATATATATAATACATATATATATATATCTGACATATATAGGTATCTTAGTGCTAGCGTTCAAGCAAGCACAACTGTTCACGGCGGGAAACAAAACGCCAATGATCAAAATGGCGAGCGCTATCGCCGAGCTAAGCGCTCTCCCCACTACCTGGTGGTGGGGGCTTAGAGAGGGGCGGCAATGTGACGCAGAGAGACAGATGTGTAACGGCGGGAAACGTAGTGCCTATCTCAAGTAATTAAGCTTCGAATAACGGTACAGTCAAATTAATTATTATTATAATACAATATTTGAGATGTCATTATTTGAATTTTGGTAGAATTTGCCTGTTTGGCGTAGGCCTATACTACTATATAGTATTTAATGTGAGAAAAAATGCAAACAATTTACTTTTTTACAATCTATCTAGAATACTTTATCTATAGCAACCTTGAAACTTGACACTGTATGTATAACCTTGCCCTTTCAAATCATGTCTACCATATGCAAACAGGTTAAGACAAGTGTTACACTAATAGTACCAGATGGGCCACCAATGGGTTGCAGGCTTTTCAGGAATTTATTGTTCCTCCCCTTGAAAAAGCCCATTTAAATGGGAACACTGTCTGAGGGAGATGATTCCACAATTTAGTAGTATGGGGAAAAAAAGATCTGGAGCAATGGATGGTCGAAGTGCTTCAGGCAAACTGATAATAAATTTTACTTTTTTAACCAACTTCCAAAAAGGAGGACGTTAACAATTCAGCCGGTATCTTTTTTTGACGGGCTTAAATAGCAACGATGAAATCTACGCGCGACGCTTGCCTTCTGATGGTACATGAGAGACACGTTTGTTAAAGTCTTATAGTTTCATCGTTTCTTTTTAAGCCCGCCCGACTTCAACAAACGTGTACAAACTAAAACTATTTTTATACTTTGTAGTGGCGTAAGAAGTCGGTTTTTTGAAAAGAATTTTTATGGACAAATTCATTCATCAGTTAAAATAATCAAGTTTTTCGCGTTGCGGCGTCGTCGTGGCCTCGCCCTAAGTCATAAAAGTTCTCGTCGCAGATCGGCCACCGTGCGTCTGGCAGCGGCTCGTCTTCGTCCTCATGGTCTGGAGGGCGCGGGGGACGCGCGCGCCGCCCGCCGCGGCCGCAACGCGCGCCCCGCCGGCGACCCATCGCCAAGGGGAAGGAGGTACTGTACCATGTGTAGTGCCACCAACTTATCTGTTCAAGGGGGCGATTCAGACCTGGGCCCCAAGTCTGCTATTTTACATGTCATTGTCATTGAACCACAATACAATTACAATTCAATTATCATTGGTCCAAAATTTCGTAGTCTACTAAATTCACAATGGTCGTTCGATTTCTTAATATTGGATTGTAATTCAATGATACCTCGGTATTGCTATTAGCTTAAAAAGCGTTTGTTGAAATGAGTTTCAAAAAAAAACTACATATTAAAAACGTTTATTTAAGCTAGATTCAAAGCTAGATGTGTCAGTGGCAAACCATCGGAAAACAGTTGTGATGCCATTGAATTAGTAGACTACCAAAATTGCTAAAAGTAGCAATTGGGATGTCATTGATAGACAATTGAACTACAATTGCAATAGCAGATTTGGGCCCCAGAAGACCAAAAAATTGTAACGAAGTACTCGTAATCAATGTTTTTTGACAGATGTCACGTCGCCGGAGCGCAGTGGCGCGCCGCGCGGCGTCGCTGCGCGTCCGTCGCGTCGAGGTTGCGTCGGACGCGTCGGACGTCGGCGCCGACTCCGACTCCGACGACCAGTGGACGGAGCTGGATGACAACTGTAATTATAGATACATTTTTATTTTATATAATTGCTTATTTGCGACAACAGTGACATAACTCAAAATTCGCCAATTTTAGTGTCGAACATTTATACTTTTTGCTATAAAAACAACATTACGCTAAGCACAAAAAAATAAGAGCGAGATAGATTGTGACTTAATGCTCTGTCGCTTTTTTTGGCCGCTGTGTTGTTTTGAGACCTCAGCATCCACAAAACATTACTCTTTAACGAGAGAATTCTCTCATCGTCGATTTTGAATTATGTCACCCTTGTTGCAAATGATCACACCTGATGGTAAGTGAAAATGCAGCCTAAGATGGAACGCGCTTGCCTAGAAGATGCCCATTCACTCTCGATTTGAAGGTACCCAAATAGTAGTTAGAGGGAAAAACGGAAGCCGGAAGGGCATTCCAAATTTTAGTGGTGCGAAGGTCGTCAAAAGTATATTTAGTTATTCAATATGGCTATTTAATTTCAGCAGGCAGTACAGACAGTTCATCAGGCAAGGAAGTCAGCGGTTTGGAAATCGACTGCCCGCCTTACCAACATAAGGGATCGGTAAGTTAATAAGCCTTAACATGGGTAGCCTAAGTATGTCATGCTCTCTTTAAACATTTCTGTGGTGGTGTCGTGTGGTGCGGGTTGTTACGTTCCCTCAAATATGGTTGAGCGAAGCAACGGCTGGATCATGCGTCATGCTCGTGAACGGATGCCACCAACGGGAATGGGTCTGCTTTTGTCTGTCCGTCTTAACATACATTGGATTGTATGTAGGTATGCATTTTTGAAACTTCATTGCAGAAGCACTGTGTACATAGCGTAGTTTTGTTACCTATTGTAAAAATTTTTTTTTTTTGAAAAGAGCAACCGCTGAGTTTATTGCTGGCTCTTCTCGGCAGGAAGGGCATCCCGAACCAGTGGTAGATTCATCGACGATTCAAAAGCACTTGTAAAAGTTTATTTGAATAAAAAATTACTTCTATTCTATTCTAGTAGGTCAAACCAACAAACAAACACCCTTTCGTATTTATAATACTATTTGATTTGTTTTTTGACCAATTTATTTTCTGTTTTTACAAATGTTATTCTTACATGTTACATTTTCGATTGTGATTAATGAATATCCACATTTTGACATTCAGTCTTAAATCCAATTAGTTTCTAATGCTTTCCGAAACAGGCCAGTGACGTAACAATACTTATTTTATGTCTTAGCAAGTGGAAGCACCTCCCATGGGGCAATTTCTGCTGCCGCTGCTCAGCGCTGATGCTGCCGCTCCCGACCCTGAGCACTTCCTCATCAGACATGAGGATATTCTGCAGGTAACTGGCTAGGAAATCTAGATGTCACATTGCTATAGAAATAGAAATAGAAATAGAAATATTTTTTATTCAAATAAACTTTTACAAGCACTTTTGAATCGTCAATGAATCTACCACTGGTTCGGAATGCCTTTCCTGCCGAGAAGAGCCAGCAAGAAACTCGGCGGTTGCTCTTTTCAAAAAAATAAAAATTTACAATTGTTATTGAAACTATGCTATGTATTCGGTGCTTCCACGATGAATTTTCCTGAGTACAATACAAGTAAAAATAAATACAATACAAATACAAATAAATACAATTCAATACATGTTAACACAGGCAGGCAAAAGCAGACCCATTCCCGTTGGTGGCACCCGTTCACGAGCATGACGCATGATCCAGCCATTGCTTCGCTCAATCTCTATCTCTCTCTGAAGTCGGGGTACAAAAATCATGATCAAAAATAATAATTATTGCAATTCCACAAGTATATAAATGTTGGATAATTACAAAGTCACTTGCATAGATGATAATATTTATTTGTCTTTAACAATTTGTTTTCACTATTAACATAATTTGATGGCTAATTAGGTAAAATGACGATTAAACGATGAATAGATGCTTTAACGACTTGATTGGCATTTCGACTCTTGACTGTTGACTTTTTGACGTGTGAGTGACGTATTCCCCTGCACCCGCGCGCGCTCGGCCCCTCGGCCGCCGTCGACTGTCAAATGCATATTGGCGCGAACAATAAATCTATAATTATATAAAAAGGCTTGTCCTGACTGACTGACTGACTGACTGACTGACTGACTGACTGACTGACGATCAACGCACAGCCTAAACCACTGAAGTTAGAAACTTGAAATTTTGACAGTAGGTTCCTTTTATGACGTAGGCGAGCACTAAGAAAGGATTTTTCGAAATTCGCCCCCCAAGGGGGTAAAAAGGGGGGTTAAAGTTTGTATGAAACTCCGTTATTTTTCGAGTTATACTCATGAAATTCGGTATTTAGGCTTTAAATTGAAAACAAAAAAGTACGTGTTTCACAGTTTTTAAAAATTCTACCCCCTAAGGGGTTAAATAGGGGTTGAATGTTTGTATAATAGTCCTTCGTTCTTCAAGTTATTTTTCAAGTTACGTTTATGAAACTTGATATTTTGGCTCTTGATTAAAAGTAAAGAATTACGTATTTTACATTTTTTGAAAATTCTCTCCCCAAGGGGGTAAAAAGGGGAGTTTCAATATTCATAGTTAAGACAGGACAACGTCTGTCGGGTCCGCTAGTATATTATACAATTCACGACGGTACGCGGCTCATGGTTGTGTGTGTGTGTCGTATTTATTCGGGAGTGTTCTTAGAGTTATGTTTGGTGAAAATCGGTCCAAGATGGCCGCCGCCACAAAATGGCGGATTACATATTTTTTCACAACTTCCTCAATATGGGTATCAAATGAAAAGGCTTGACTAGTACAATACTATACACTATGATATATTTCGAATCCAAGATGGCCGCCACACAAAATTACGAATTAAATATTTCCACTAACACTGAAATACCTACTCTTGTTGCTCACAATCATTTCGCAATGTATTATGAGCAACAACTCAAAACGTGGCACGCAGTGAGGGACGGATATAGACATAGCTGTGTCTCATTCTATCTTGTTTGACATTGCTATACTGCATCTCTTTCGTGTGGGAGTGAAAAGGAGATATCATTAAGCCTAGAGTTACTTCTCTGTCTATGCAAATTTCACATGTCGGAGGTGTTTTAAATTTTCAATTTACACGTGTATAGAACGAGTATTGAAACTCCGAAATAATACTGAAGGAGGTGAATGTGCTCTTGAAACTGAACAACTTTCCCCAAGGAACATAGGTCGAAATATGAAAAAAAATTTTTAACCTCCCATAGTAAATCAACCAGCTGATCGTCAATTTTGTATGGGAGGTCCACATTTTTTTTTTTTTCACATTTCGACCTAGGTTCCTTGGGGAAAGTTGTTCAGTTTTATGAGCACATTCACCTCCTTCAGTATTATTTCGGAGTTTCAATACACGTTGTATAAGTTTGTTTACTTAAATAAAATCTTTTTTATTCTAATCCATACAGGCGATAAGGCACTGGCCACCATTAAATGTGACATTACTTTCCCCAGCTGCTCGCATCGGCTGAGGACAGCGTGAGGGACGAGCTGCCAATGGAGGACGAAGTGGAAATCACTGCGTTGGATCCCACTTCTGATGTGTAAGTTTGCTCACCAACATTCCCCAACTTTTAGGGGCTACAGAAGATATGTTTTTTTTTTTTTCATTTGATGACAAGATAGCCCTTGACTGCGATCTCACCTGATGGTAAGGTAATGAGTTTTGTGTACTGAAACTAATACTTCCCGATTTGTAATTACCTAAACTATCTAATTAATTTTTTATTAGGAGTAAAATACCCTATTTTGTTTTCACGAACCTTTAGGGAACACTGAAAATAAGCATGAGTAATTAAAATGTCAAAATCATTTTTTGGTCATTATTTAAGTAACAGTCAAGCGCATCTGTAGTGAATAGGCAGCCTTACAGATGATTTTGTTTACAGGCTCTGCAATGAGATCTACGAGTGTGAAGACCCAGTAGTGACCCCGGAGGACGAAGCAGCGTTGCTACATTATGTTTGTGGTATGTGTGGGCGTCTTCGACCATTTAAGGTCGTAGCCGATTTACACGACTCCGCTCCCACCCAACCAAAGTATGAGCATTCAAATATGGACTTAATATCGTGCTCTGGAGGTGCACTTTACAGTAACAACACTAAATAGAAAACAGCGCGCGGTACCATCACCGTACCGCGGTGTTGTTACTGTAAATTGCACCTCCAGAGCACGATATTAAGTCCATATTTGAATGCTCATACTTTGGTTGGGTGGGAGCGGAGTCGTGTAAATCGGCTACGACGTTTAGCAGAGACGTGGTAAGCGCACGCATTCCCCTCTGCCGAAGTACATGTACAAACGTACATGTTAGCTTGTAAGTGTGACAGCTTTTGAGTTAGTGTGCGTTCATAGAGACATTAAGTATTTACAAGAGTGTGCGGAAGTGAGTAAATGTGTGCTGTACGTGATTACCCCACCTCACCGCAGAAAGTGGCAGAATATATTTAGTACTAAATCTGCGTAAAGGCAAGTCCTGGCTAAATGGTTGAAGGTGGGCGTCCTTAAGCTAAAGTGTCCGTTAATTAACTATTAATTATAGTTAAAAAAAAAAAAAATAGCCCTTGACTGCGATCTCACCTGATGGTAAGTGACAATATAGTCTAAGATGGTAGCGGGCTAACTTGGAAGGGGTATAGCAGTGTAAATTTAACCCATACTCCTAATCGGTTTCTACACACCATCGTGCCGGAACGCTAAATCGCTTGGCGGCAGGTCTTTGACTGTAGGGTGGTAACTAGCCAAGCTGAACTTGACTGATGTTCTTTTTAAAAAAAAATGTTAGTGTTAACGGCTGCACTCAAATGGCCTTAATTAGGACATTAAAAAATTACGCATTTAACAGGTGGCTACTATTAAAGAAAGCAGTAGTATCCTACTAATATATATTATTATTATAAATGTGAAAGTGTGGATATTTGGATGTTTGGATGTTTGTTACTCAATCACGTCGCAACGACTGAACCGATTTGGCTGAAATTTGGCACAGAGATAGATTATAGTTTAGAATAACACATAGGCTACTTTTTATCCCGGAAAATAACAGAGTTCTTGCGGGAATCACAAAATCTCAATCCACGCGAACGAAGTCGCGGGCATCAGCTAGTAATAAATAAATAAATTCTACTATCCTACTAATATTATAAATGTGAAAGTGTGGAAGTTTGGATGTTTGTTACTCAACCACGTCGTAACGACTGAACCGATTCTGCTGAAATTTGGCACAGAAGTAGATCATAGTCTGGAATAGAAGATAGGCAGTGGCGTGCACAGGATGTACTACAGGGTAGGCAGATTATACAAAATGGAAAAAATCTTCGGTGCGAATTTAAAAAAACTTAAAAAAAAAAAGCCTACCCTTAAGTTTTTATAACTCGTACTGGCGATTTTCTCCATTTTATATCATTTTTCCGCATTATGCCTACCCTGTGTGCACGCCACTGAAGATAGGCTACTTTTTATCACGGAAAACGAGAGAGTTCCTGCGGGAATTAAAAAACCTCAATCCAACGAAGTCGCGAGTATCATCTAGTAGATAAATTAATATCTGTTTTGTTCCCCAGCGGAGCACCCGGGCGGTGCAGCGGAGGTGCCCTTCAAGCCCGTAGAGGAATGGCTGCTCGGAGTCTACCACTCCTGGTGCGAGATCAGCGCACTGATGTACACACTGCTCGGCACCAACATGTGAGTATAGTATTATAGTCCAGAGGTTTTTCTAAATATATAAAAGGAAAAGGTGACTGACTGACTGATTTATCAACGCACAGCTCAAAGCACTGGACAAATCTGGCTGAAATTTTGCAAACAGCAATCATGGGTAGCCTGAGTAGTCATGCTCTCTTTAAACATTTCTGTGGTGGTGTCGTGTGGTGCGGGTTGTTACGTTCCCTCAAATATGGTTGAGCGAAGCAACGGCTGGATCATGCGTCATGCTCGAGAACGGGTGCCACCAACGGGAATGGGTCTGCTTTGACTGCCCGTCTTGACATGCGTTGGATTGGTGTACCTACGTATGCATTTTTGCATTTTTGAAGCTTTATTGTGGAAGCACTGCATACATAGCATAGCTTTGTAAAAAAAATTTTGTTTTGAAAAGAGCAACTGCTGAGTTTCTTGTCGGCTCTTCTCAGCAGAATCTGCATTCCGAACCGGTGGTAGGTTTATGACGTGTCATAAGAGCTACAAGTTAGCCTATATGAAATAAATAAATTTTGAATTTTGAATAGTCCAGAGGTTTTTCTAAATATATAAAAGGAAAAGGTGACTGACTGACTGATCTATCAACGCACAGCTCAAAGCACCGGACGGATCTGGCTGAAATTTTGCAAACAGCTATCATGACGTAGACATCTGCTAAAAAAGGATTTTTGAAAATTCAACTCCTAAGAGGATAAAATAGGGGTTTAAAAAATTGAACATAACGTGAGCGGGCAAAAGCTAGTTTTTAATATGAATAGCGGACAAAAGAGCAGGCGGGTCATCTGATGTTAAGTGATTATCGCCGCCCATTAACACTTGTATTGTAGTACCAGAGGCACCACCAATGCGTTACCGGCTTTTCAGGCATTGGAATGCAATTTCCCCTCACCACCTGGGTGCCTGGAGCACTTCTACCATCCGTTGCTCAACATTTTTTTTCCACGTGCTACCAAATTGTGGAATCATCTCCCTTCGACGGTGTTCCCACTTAATTACAATATGGGGTAATTCAAGGGGCGGACCAAAAAATCCTGAAAAAGCTGGCAACTCATAGGTGGTGTCTTAGGTACTACAAGTGTTCATGGGCGGTGGTAATCACTTCACATCAGGTGACCCGGTACTCATTTGCCCGCTATTCATATACAAGCTGAATTTTTAGTGGTTGTATTCCCGAAGCGAAATAATTTGATCATAGTATTACAATCGATTTTTAAAATAAAAAAATGATTAGAATCAAAAATGGCAAATTTACAATCGAGAAAGACAAAACTCGAAAAAGACCTCGAACCAATAGTAATAGGTACATCGCACTACCGCGCGAGGTCGCGTAGCGCGGCCGCGTAGTCGTTGACCCTCATAGTACGTTATGCCCATTACTATTGTTTCTCACACTTTCGAGTTGTTGATTATTTTTTTAATTATTTCAAAACAAACACATTTATATTTTTTGATTTTAACTCTATGTTTCGATAGTAATACTGAGGGCTAATCGTTTCGCTTCGGGAATACAACCATTAAAAATTCAACGAGTATAAAAAAGATCGGTTTTGTAAATAGAATTTTTACGTGTATATTATTGTTTGTCAGGAGCGTAGAAATGGTCAAGTCCGAGTGGTCGTACCGCGCTCGCTTCGGCTGCCACTGCCGGCTATGCCTATCGCTGGCGAACAACTCGTCCGCTCTGCACAGGTTTCTGGCCGCACTGATTGGCGACCTGGCCCATGGTAACTATACTTATCTAAATATACACGGTAAAATTTCATTGGTTGTACTCCCTGAAAGAAGTGAATGTGCTCATGAAACTAAACAACTTTCCCCAAGGAACATAGGTCGAAATATGAAAAAAAAAATTTGGACCTCCCATAGTAAATCAATCAGCTGATTGTCAAGTTTGTATGGAGGGTCCAATTTTTTTTTTCATATTTTGACCTATGTTCCCTGGGGAAAGTTGTTCAGTTTCATGAGCACATTCACCTCTTTCAGGGAGTACAACCATTAAAATTTCAACTGGTATAAAAGGCAAAGGTGACTGACTGACTGACTTATCTATCAACGCACAGCTCAAACCGCTGGATGGATCGGGCTGAAATTTGGCATACAGATAGCTATTATGATGTATGCATCCGCTAAGAAAGGATTTTTGAAAATTCATCCCCTAAGGGGATAAAATAGGGGTTGGAAGAATCGAACTTAACGTGAGCGAAGCTGCGGGATAAAGTTAGAAATATATAACTTACCGTCAGGTGAGATCGCAGTTAAGTGCTAGTCTAAAAAAAAAGACGTGTGGCACTCGGGGACTGCCGCGGTAAAGCTATTGCATAGCATTTTTTATCAACGCCGTCTAGCGGCTCACCGTAGAGGAGTCCCGTGTCAGGTTATTTTCGTTACGGAATTTTTGTATTCGGTCTCCACGCTGGCCCGCGATAGAAGCTATGCAATAGCTTAAAAATAGGGGATATACATCTGCTTAACAAAGTGTAATGAAAATGTTCTTTTTAATTTTCGCAGGTAGTAACACCGCTTCCATCGGCGCGAAAATAGTACAAGCCCTTCATTTATCCCCCGGAGAGGAAGTCCGACCCAACGACTGGGACCTGCCCAGCTTGCAACGGCTCAAAGTCTGCGAAGACGGTAAGCCACTCAGCTCTATAATTATTTCATATTTCTCTATTGCATTTCACATGTAACAGGTAGGTATTAATTATTGAACGAGCGGAGCGAGTTTTCTGAGTCAACTAGGGCGCTTGCCTACTAGACAGAGAAGTGTGTCCGTCTAAATGTCTGTCAGAGCCCTATAACTTTTGAATTACTGAATATTAGAACGTGAAACTTGGTTGAAAATTCAGTTATATCCTGTACTTGAACAACAAATACTAAAATTAGATAAATGTTATAAAGAAACGAAATTATTTAATTTTAATGCGCCATCTATTAGCATTATTGTGAAGCTAATAGCTTCACTATAATGCTAATAGATGGCGCTGTGTCAGTAAAACAGTTTTATGTCAACTACTATTTTTTTTATTGCGTCTAATGTTAAAAGTTAATTATTACAATATATAATTAAAACTTTTGGGAATTATGGGATATCGCGAGGTCTCAGTTCGGGGCGAACCACTAGTTATAACAGTATAGTTACAATTTATGTTAAAATTTGTGCACTCTTAGAAACTAGTGGTTCGCCCCAAACTGAGACCTCGCGGTATCCCATAATTCCCAAAAGATCTAATAATTAACTTTTAACATTAGATGCAATAAAAAATAATAATAGTTGACGCAAAACTGTTTTACCATGGTTTTACCGATACTAAATACAGCGTATATAAATATTCTTTAAAAAAAAAAGTTTAATAATTTAGTTTCTTTATAATATTTATGTAATTTTAGTATTTGTTGTTCAAGTACAGGATATAACTCAATTTACAAACAAGTTTCAAGTTCTAATATGAAGTAGTTTTTGACATATGGCTCAAATTAAATCTCCACTTTGAAAGCCCCCCCCATTTCGTCAATTTTACGGGAAAAATTAAAAAATATATATTTGTGTACTCTGTTCGAAATCGTCTTTAAAAAGATATATCGCAAATCTATGTAACGCAACAAAAAAATTTTACTGCACACACGCTTCTATGAGAGCCCCCCTGAAATAAAGTTTTTTATATTTTTTAATGCAATATTCGGCTAAAGGCCATCAGTTTACATATTATTTTTAAATTTGAAGTAATTACGTTCAGTAATTCAGAAGTTATAAGGCTCTGACAGACGGACGGACGGACAAGTGCAAATTCACTCAAGTAGACTCAGAGATTTATTATTTCTAAATTGTCTCTGGTCTGGTCTGGTGGGAGGCTTTGGCCGTGGCTAGTTACCACCCTACGATCAAAAACGTGCCGCCAAGCGCTAAATCGCTTTCCGGCACGGTGGCGTGTAGAAACCGATTAGGGGTATGGGTTGAATTTACACTGCTATACCCCTTCCAAGTTAGCCCGCTACCATCTTAGACTGCAGTCAAGGGCTATCTTGTCATAGAATAAAAAAAAAAAAAAAGAGAGAGAGAGCTCGCTTCGCTCGGTTAATTAGAGCAATCATATGCATTTCTAAAATCGAACCTTGTTCCAGGCGCTGCAATAATACACGAGCATCTCAGCAAGTTGTCGCGTGAGAACGAAATGACAAACGAACTCGTCAACAGTATTTGTCTCTGTCGAGCTTACGAGCGACCGTTTGACAAAATGTGAGTTTTGGTACACTTTTTACTATGATATTCTACTAGGGATGAGTTATGTACTAAAAAAAAAAAAAAAAATTGTTCCGAACGACGAAGAGTATTAAGTGTCGCGACACATCTGCGGTGGGGTTATTACGTATCTCGCGACAGGTTCGCGACAAGCGTAAATCGCGCGATCGTTGCTGTCAAACGTCACTTGTCAACCTGATTACGTCAAATTTACAGTAGTGACAGCAGTAGCAACACGACAGCAATCATTACGCGATCGGTTGCAAAATGTCACTAAAAATCGTATTACGGAAACCAATCGCACGTCTATTGCTCGCCTGTCGCAAAATGTACTTTTCTCCTTTAGAGATGCTTGATGGAGAAGAAAGGAAGTCCAAATACTTCGAGAGGGTTTTACCACAGACCACAACACAAAACAAATAAAAAATATAACAATTCAACCACAGACGACGATAAAAACTGTGTATTTTGTTTACATCTATTGCCGTCCTATCGCGAGTGGCGCTATAATAGCAATAGACGTGCGATTGGCTTCCGTAATACGATTTTTAGTGACATTTTGCGACCGATCGCGTAGTGATTGCTGTCGCGTTGCTATAGCTGTTGCTGTTGTAAATTTTTACGTAATCAGGGTGCCGCACGTACGGCGCCGAAAGTTCGGTTCAATCCGCTCGCAGTGTTACTTCAATTACCCTAGACACGTTAGCCGAAATTACGTCGCGTTCTACGTAGCGCCGAACCTTACGTCGAGCTGCTCTTTCGACGAGAACACGTACAATGTATTTTTAACATAGCAAGCGACACACCACGCGACGCTGCGTCACGTTACGAAACGTTACGTTACGAAAGTTCGGCGCGCGTAGTTGTGTTTACAAGTCAGTTAAAATACCTTATTATTTTACGCAGGTACGCTATGGAGAGGTTTTGCAAGCTAATAGAGAACTTCAAGACTGCTTCTGCAATAACTTTTAGGGTAAGTTTTTGCCTTAGTTATGAACTATTATTGTCTGTATTGTCTCTGGTTTGGTTTGGGAGGATTTAGCCATGGCTAGTTACCACCCTACAACACATACATAAACAAACACAGACGTACATACAGACATAGTACAAACAGAATAGTAGGCTAACTAAGGCCGATCGGCGAGTTAATTACCTACTCCTGCGTTGACGCCTAGGGTTGGCACTTTTATTTTTAATTAAATATTATTTGCGTATTATGTATGACAGCCCTAGGTTTTTAATTTCGGTAGTTTAGTACTTTTATTGAAAAATTAAACAAACAAAAAAGAGCGAGCGTGCGACGTAATACATGGTAATACGCGATTGCGCGCGATTAGCACGGCGGCGCGCCGTATTTTTTTTTTTAATATCAGCCAAACTGAAGTTGACTAATATCCTCCTATCCCCTCCAAATAAGCGGAAAGCTTGTGCTAGGAGTGGGTACGACTAGTGCAACGGGTGGGATTCGAACCTGCGACCTTCCAGTTTTCCTTTAACCGTTGGGCTGTTGGGGCTTGAGGCTATTAATTAATCTGTACCTTCAGGTGGAGATGGTACCGGGCAGCGGCGCGACGGGTCCAACGGAGAGCGAAGCGGCGTGGGGCGAGGCGGTTCGGTCGCGCCTCGCTAGGTGCCTAGCGCCTCACCAGCGACGCTCAACTAGCGAGAGGCTCGCGCACATGGCCGCCAGGACTGCGCCTCACGATTGTGAGTATACTAGCTGAAATAATAGATAGATCGATCGATATATGAAATAGATAAATAGATCGATCATTTATTCACCAAAATGCAGGTACAATGTGATGTAATATGGAAAATTGAGCCTTATACATTTTACCAGGGCCCCAAGTCTGCTATTTTACATGTCATTGTCATTGATCCGCAATACATTTACAATTCAATTATCATTGGTCCAAAATTTCGTAGTCTACTAAATTCACAATGGTCGTTAGATTTCTTATAATTGGATTGTAATTCAATGATACCTCGGTATTGCCATTAGCTTAAAAAGCGTTTGCCGAAATGAGTTTCAAAAAAAAACTACATATTAAAAACGTTTATTTAAGCTAGATTCAAAGCTAGATGTGTCAGTGGCAAACCATCGGAAAACAATTGTGACGCCATTGAATTAGTAGACTACCAAAATTGCTAAAAGTAGCAATTGGGATGTCATTGATAGACAATTGAACTATAATTGCAATAGCAGACTTGGGCCCCAGGACTGGTGTGTGAATATTATACAATGAAATATGAAACAAAATGTCAGTATTGGAAGTTAATAATTTTAAAAGTAGTGTTCTTTGACTCGGCTTTTAGAGCCAGTATACGTTTTGTATCCCTTTCTCTCTCGCACAATCTAATATTTTCAATTATTGTAAAAGTCTCGTGGTATTTATGACCTAAATGGTTCATTACTATACTTGACAAGAAATTTAAGGATATTTCATCAAGCGTTCCATTTACTCTATGGTGCCAATAATTATAATTGGAGCCATAGAGTAGAGTACAGTCGCAATTGGGTATTTGACTGATTGTAAAAATGTGAATATTAATTAATTACAATCGAAAATGTAACATGTTAGAATAACATTCGTAAAACAGAAAATAAATCGGTCAAAAAACAAATAAGTTATACGCTGTTTTACTGCGACTGTATCCGTCTCTTTCTAAAACGAAATTTTGTATGGAGAGTTTATGGAGCTACTGAATCGTGACGTCATGTTGCAATAGCGCTCTCTTTTTCTAACAGGGAACTTAAAAGTTCTATATTTTCGAGTATAGTTGTGTGATATTAAAAAACGAAAAATGCCATTGTGTTATTAAAAACCTTTATTTTAAGTATTTAAAAAACAAATTGTCAAATACCCAAGACGTGCGGATGCGCGAGAAATCATTTATGAGCAAGACTTGCGCTCAATAGTGAGCTGTTAATGGTTGCTGCTGCTGCTGCTGCTTCTGCTGCTGCTGCTGCTGATGATGATGATGATGATGATGAAGTGATTGTTTATGTTACAGTGAGCGCGTGGTCTGGCTACAAGCATCGCTGCGACTGTCTCACGCCCCGCACGCTCTGCGCTCAACAGAGAAAGCAGTTGTTGAGGTACCTCATCTCTATCTATACTATCTATACTATTATAATAGAGAGCGCGAATATTGTGAGTTTGAAACTTTGGAACCACCATACCTATTTCAAAAATTCTTTCACAATTGGAAAGGTACATTATTCCAGATGGTTATAATAGGCTATATATTATGCACATAAATGTATTATGGCTGGATTTAACTCTTAAACGTTTTCAAGGCGTGCGCTGGGTCATATACTGTTTGTTAGGTATGCGATGGTACCGCATCGCGGCTCACTTGTACTTACCTACTTATGTACTAGTTACTAAGTGCTAATAAATCAGTGCAACCGAGATCGCCGTGCCTTTCACTCGTGTATGTCCCGACATAACACTGTTATTGCATGAAAATGATGTATGAGTGAACTGTTCCTCTCAAAGTGTTCTAAAAAGAGTTTGCGACAGCATATGTCTATCTTCTAAGGATAACTTACAGTAACCATTGATTCTATCTTCTGACTCATATATAAAGTGCATAAGTTTGGATGGATGGACGGATTTTGTCTGGTGAGACGGAGCGGTTTAGCCGTGGCTAGTTACCACCCTACCGTCAAAGACGTGCCGCCAAGCGAGTTAGCGTTCCGGCACGATGGCGATTAGAAACCGATTAAGGGTTAACCTGTTACCGACTTGGACTGCATCGTCACTTACCATCAGGTGAGATCGCAGTCAAGGACTATCTTGTCATCAAATTAAAAAAAAAAAAAAAAAATTTTGCGAAACCGCTTGGCGGCACGTCTTTGACGGTATGGCAGGGTTTAAATCATCCTTAACAGTAAAAGATAGTGTTGCTTCCAGGATTTCCTTCTTCGGCATGATGCAAGCTGTCAACGAGTTCAACGGCACTAAAGCAGACGCGGAAAAGGTGGGATTTTGTATCTACTACTAGCCTCTGCCGGCGGTTTCGCTCACGTTAAGTTCGATTTTTTAAACCCCTAATTTATCCCCTTGGGGGGTGAATTTTTAAAAATCCTTTATTAGCGCACTATCTGAATGCCAAATTTCAATGGGAAGTAATACCCTTTCAAACAAAAAAGAATTTTCCAAATCGGTCCAAGCGTCTTCGAGTAATCGGGGAATAAACATTAAAAAAAATAAAGATTGTGAGGAATTGTGAATCTCCTCCTTTTTTGAAGTCGGTTCTTGCCGGCCCGTCTCAAGAGCCACAAGTTGGCCTATACGATTTTTTTTTTTTGAATTTTTTGAATTTTATTTCAGCCATCGATAGACATGAAGCCAGACAACTCCGGGAGAGAGTTGCAGCAAGGGGACGGGACGGGTGCCAAGTGAGTTTTTATACTAGAGTATTTTCATTAATTTTTTTTTATTACGAGATAGGCTTGCGCTTGAACACAATTGATGGAAAATATTGATAAGGTTGGAACGCGCTTGCCTAGAAAATGCTTATTCGCTCTTGTCTTGAAGGTACCCAAATTATATGGTCGGAAAGACAAGCTGGAAGTGGGTTCACACCTCAGCATTTCAGAAACGTTGAACTAAATAAGCTTTTACAAAGTGCTTTTACACCTCAGTGTTTTAGAAACGTTCAACTAAATAAACTTTTACAAAGTGTTTTCACACCTCACTGTCTCAGAAACGTTCAACTAAATAAACTTTTACAAAGTGCTTTCACACCTCAGTGTTTCAGAAATGTTGAACTAAATAAACTTTTAAAAGTGCTTTCACACCTCAGTGTTTCAGAAACATTCAACTAAATAAACTTTTACAAAGTGCTTTAACACCACAGTGTTTCAGAAACGTTGAACTAAATAAACTTTTACAAAGTGCTTTCACACCTCAGTGTTTCAGAAACGTTGAACTAAATAAACTTTTACAAAGTGCTTTCAAACCTCAGTGTTTCAAAAACGTTGAACTAAATAAACTTTTATAAAGTGCTTTTGAATCGTCAAAGAGTTTTAAAACTGTCATGGTTAATGGTTTGCAAAATATGTTTCAGACCTCCGGATAACTTCGAAGTAAGGTCATCTCTTACAAAGTCTAACTCTGCAGACCTCAGCGACTCGAATATCACAGCCGACCTTGACGATTGTGAGTTTTTTAGTTCTTATCCAAGTAAAAAAATAGATAGATAGATAGATACTTTGACCATTTAGCCCGGGACGTGGTAAGCGCACGCATTCCCCTCTGCCGAAGTACATGTACAAACGTACGTGTTAGCTTGTAAGTGTAACAGCTTTTGAGTTAGTGTGCGTTCATAGAGACATTAAGTTTTTACAAGAGTGTGCGGAAGTGAGTAAATGTGTGCTGTACGTACTTTACCGCAGAAAGTGGCAGAATATATTCAGTACTAAATCTGCATAAAGGCTCGTCTCGGCTTAATGGTCGACGGATAGATAGATAAAAACTTTATTGCACACAAGAAAGAAACAAAATTGAATACATCTTAAAACTACGCATGCAAAGGCGGCCTTCTTGCTTACAGAGCAATCTTATCGTAGTCCGCATCGTCACTTACCATCAGGTGAGATTGCAGTCAAGGACTATCTTCTCATCGAATAAAAAAAAATGCATCGGCTGCCTTATTGTGGGATTCTCAAAAAGTCATTATGTTTTCAGTATCTGACTCCGATGCGAACTCCGGCACAGGCTCCCTCGGCCTCTCGACCTCTTCGTCCCTGGACTCGGCGTCAGAACTGCTGCTGGCTGCGGCGGCGGCCGTGGAGTCTGGGGGATCCTCGGGGGAAGGAGGTGGCCAGTTGTGCAGGACGGTCCGCCAGCTGATGAAGTCCATAGCGTCCATTGAGCGATTGATGGACAGGGTGCTGCAGCATTGTGACCAGTGGACTGATCACGAGGCAAGGTGAGTGGGATTGGGGAGTCAAAGGGAACTTAACCTGGAGAACCCTTGTTAGATGGCAGAAAAACCTCAGTGGTAAGTGTTGGAATCTGATTACTGGACCTTTCCAGCTTATCATCTATTCCTCAGCATTAGAACAGTTTCTGGCTGCAATACTGGCTGGAGAGTCTGGTGGGTCCTCGGGGGAAGGAGGTGGCCAGCTGTGCAGGACGGTCCGCCAGCTGATGAAGTCTATAGCGTCTATTGAGCGATTGATGGACAGGGTGCTGCAGCATTGTGACCAGTGGACTGATCATGAGGCCAGGTGAGTGGGATTAGGGAGTCAAAGGGAACTTAACCTGGAGAACCCTTGTTAGATGGCAGTAAAACCTCAGTGGTAAGTGTTGGAATCTGATTACTGGACCTTTCCAGCTTATCATCTATTCCTCAGCATTAGAACTGCTTCTGGCTGCAATAGTGGCTGAGGAGTCTGGTGGATCCTCGGGGGAAGGAGGTGGCCAGTTGACGCCATAGCGTTTATTGAGCGATTGATGGACAGGGTGCTGCAGCATTGTGACCAGTGGACTGATCATGAGGCCAGGTGAGTGGGATTAGGGAGTCAAAGGGAACTTAACCTGGAGAACCCTTGTTAGATGGCAGTAAAACCTCAGTGGTAAGTGTTGGAATCTGATTACTGGACCTTTCCAGCTTATCATCTATTCCTCAGCATTAGAACTGCTTCTGGCTGCAATAGTGGCTGAGGAGTCTGGTGGATCCTCGGGGGAAGGAGGTGGCCAGTTGACGCCATAGCGTTTATTGAGCGATTGATGGACAGGGTGCTGCAGCATTGTGACCAGTGGACTGTTCACGAGGCCAGGTGAGTGGGACTGGGGAGTCTAAAGGAATTTTACCTGGAGAAACCTTGTTAGATGGCAGAAAACCTCAGTGGTAAGTGTTGGGATCTGAATACTCGACCTTTCCAGCTTATTTATGGCTCAGCATTAGAACTGCTTCTGGCTGCAATAGTGGCCGAGGAGTCTGGTGGGTCCTCGGGGGAAGGAGGTGGCCAGCTGTGCAGGACAGTCGGCCAGCTGATGAAGTCCATAGCGTCCATTGAGCGATTGATGGACAGGGTGCTGCAGCATTGTGACCAGTGGACTGATCATGAGGCCAGGTGGGTAGGATTAGGAAACTGAACCTGGTGAACCCTCAGGAGATGGCTGTAAAATCTCACTGGTAAGCGTCGGATGACTTGTCCAGTAGGAGTTTGGTAGAACTACCCTCGCAACCAAACTTCTTCTGGCTTCAGTAGAAGCAGCTGTTCCCTTAAGCAGCTGAAGGGGATTGGTAGAGTTCACACACCTTTTTTAGGTTTCCTAACCAATAACTTGAATATGGCCACTGTACACTTTGACGCATAAGTCATTTTATAAATAAAAGTTACTTTATTACACGTACACAACGTACGCATGCACGCACGTTCGGCCACACACACGCGCGTAAGCACGCGCACACACTTATAGTATATCATAACTTACCTTTATAATATTAGTGGTGTTACTTATCCTACAGAAAACGCGTCCACGTCGGCCTGTCGGAGGTGGACCGCAAGCTGATGGCGATGTACCGACGCCTGCCCGACGTGCACCGCCGACAGTTGCAGCTCTACCGGAAGCAGAAACGGTTGTCCACGGTGAGCGACCAAGTTCTAAAAAAAACACTCCCCCCTCCCCCTCCCCCTCCAATATTTATTCGATTAGGGCGTGATTGCCATCGCAATTCCCTCAATCAAGCACAACGACCTAGACGCGGGAGCATCCAATAGCCGAATGAGTCTCTGGGAGAGACTGAATTCCTAACGTTAAATTCGCGGTATTTATACCTACAGTTCAAACCGGCCGGCGCCAGTCGGACGCGCCAGACCGGCGCCAGTCGGACGCGCCAGACCGGCGCCTACGCCGCGCGCCGCACAGCAACAATGTTTAATATCGATTTTATCAAACTACCTTCAAATAAAAGATCAATTTAAATATCACCCTACAATAATAATTTTTATATTTAGGTTCACGACAGTACGTTACGTGTGATACAAAAAGCGGGGATGTTAAACATAGTCTTGTTTTCAGGTGTGCACGCAGCTAGTGGGGGGCAGAGCGCCCGCGCCTCCCCCGCCGGGCTCCCCTCCCCCCGCGCCCGCGCACACCCCCTGCCGCCCGCTTTGCCCCGAGTACCACCTGCAGCGGTTTAAAGAGGTGCACCACAACAACTTTTAACTGACAATGATCAGAATTTCACGGGTGCATATCGCACACCTACATTTTTTTTTATAATAACACTAATCTAATCTAAATATATAAAAGGCAAAGATGACTGACTGACTGACTGATCTATCAACGCACAGCTCAAACCACTGGACGGATCAGGCTGAAATTTTGCATGTAGATAACTATTATAACGTAGGTGTCCGCTAAGAAAGGATTTTTGAAAATTCAACCCCTAAAGGGATAAAATAGGGGTTTGAAAAATCGAACTTAACGTGTGCGAAGCCGCGGGGAAAAGCTAGTAATATTATAATTTACAAAACAAAAGAAAATATTGGTGTTCTAGATTAGTAAAATATGTACATTAAAAGTGACTTTTCACTAGATTTCTTTTTTAATTCAATAACAAGATACTGCGATCCCACCTGATCGACAGTTTGGCCACCCATACTCTATATTATGTAGAAAATCTATATTAAAGTAAAGCTGTTTTCCTACAGGTCCGGCGTAAAGTGATGCATATGAGAGATCAGCAGCTGTACTACCACCGGCTCAGGATGTGGCTAGAGGACCAACTTCGGCAGGAGAGGGAGAGGTAACTCCTTTCATCTCGACCACCATCCCACTATGGGTACAGGTCTCCTCTTGAATGAGGAGGGTTTAGGCCATAGTCCACCATGTTAACCAACTTGGCAAACTTGACACACCTTTGATAAGATAGAGAACTGTCAGCTATGCAGATTTCTTCACGATGTTTTCTTTTTTTTTTTTTTTTTCTTCCCTCAACTAATAACAAATGCATAGCACAGGTAACAGGCATCTGTTACCTGTGCTATGCATTTGCTATGAACGATCGCTAAAATTGATGCGACGCTGATGGTCGATGAGGTCCCAAGGTGCTGGGGTGGCGACCCCGCACCGGGAAGCGCAGTGTTGACAGACCCCCCACTAGGTGGACCGACGACATCAAGTCGCTGGATGCAGACGGCGCAAGACCGAGGCCTGTGGAGGTCCATGCTAGAGACTTATGTCCAGCAGTGGACGTCTATCGGTTGATGAAGGAGAAGATCGCTAAAATTAGTACTAACGGGTTGTCAAAAATCCCGTTGACCTTCTACACTATTGGAATGCACTCACACAGTTGCAAACCTGAGGTTATGTCTCGCGGACTGTATTTGAGTAAAAAATATGTTAAATCCAATCTGTCATATCATAAATCCCTTTACAGTCTTCCAGAGAGCAACGTTACACTAATAGAAGATCTACCTCGACGCAAACGCCGTACCGCCAGCCCTAAAAACACTAAAATATCAACCGCCCCTAAGCGAAAACTCAAACCCGCGAACATATCCCAATCTATCAGCAAACCACATAAAATACTTCAAATGCTAAGACATAAGGCACCCGTCCAAAACGACATTAACATAAAATCTCCGTACAAAGAAATCGATGACGATCCCGTGAAATCAGAAGTAGAACCCCCTGAAGCGTTCCCATTAGAAAAGGAAGACAATATTAGCGATACGGAGACAATAGTAGGCGAGAAAGAGACCGGTGATATTTGCAAGGAGATGCGTGAGTGTCTTGCTAAATTCGCGAACTTTGCTCTAAATAGTCCGGATCTAAAGGAAGATTTAAAAGACATGGATGCAGAACCTGTTAAATATCCGGAATCAGTAAGTCCGCCACTACAGGAAATGTCTCCAACAACGTCTGAACCTATGCCTGTTTACACACAAAACCCGCACAGAATTTTAACGGTAACCAAGATTTTTAATAAGGAAGATAAAGTAATCGATTTCCAATCACAAATAAACGATGTAGACACACCATTAAATAATAGTGAGTTTAAACGAACTGTAGAAATCAAAGAAGTTGAAAACGATGATAAAGACGGGGATGTATATAAATATGTAACGTTTGGATTAAAGATTAAAAAAGCAATGGAAGAGTGTCAGAATATAATCAATTCTTATAATAGTGTAAGCAAAGATGAAAAAATCAAGGAAGATGTCGATGAACCGCCTTCTTTAGAGCAAATAATTGAAGTTATGATGACCTTAGATAAGAATTCAGCTGAGTTTTTAGAGAAAATGGATTCTGACGACCCAGTTGATATGAACATAGCAATAAACAAACTGTCGGAATTGGTTGAAAATATGCCGCAAACTTTAGCCAATATGCCTGAAATAGCTTCTAAACTATCCGAATTTGCGAACGCCAGTTTTGAACTTCCCGAGTTCGCATCTATCATGAATAGTTTGCCAGATGTAAATAACGAAGCTCAATTAACTCCCGAAACTTTAAAGCAGATACGTGAATTGAAACTTTCTAAGCGTGATAGCGTTAAAGTAACTAAAAACACTGCCAAGCGTAAAATACCACGTAGGATTAAGAATAATGATACAGATTTAGCCACTTTCGAATTCGACGGTAAGGATTTGTCCGAACTCCTTAGAGATGAAAAAGAACTGCAAAGTTTAATGAAGAATAAAAACAATAAGGAAGATTTCAAAGACTTACTATTTTCTATATCCGCTCAAGTAGTTATTAACAAAGTTTTTGAATACGTTAAGCAAAATAAGAGTCCCGAATTAGCTAAGTGTTTGGAAGAGGAAAAAGAGCTTTTTTCTTTGCCACGTAATAGTATTAACTCCGAAATGTATTCGAAAGCATCTACTCTTTTTGACAATTCCGTCAAAGATGCTTTAAGTATGGACGAGTTGAGAGAACTGGTTCAATCTAGATTTAACTCTTGGAAACATTATGTCGCGAGTAAATTTAAGGGTATACCCATCGAGCTATTAGATAACGAAATCGAGGCCATGTTAGATAAATTCTATTCTTATATACAAGATCTGGCATCGAAACAGTGTACGAATGAAAGCGATAAAATTATCGAGAAAATCGATGAATTGAGAAAGAATAGCGACAGTAGAGATTCCGATAGTGAGGGATGTCCAGCCTCTAAGGAAACTTTGAAACAAATAACCAAACTGCTCAGCACTTTTGCCGGCAACACGTTAGATTTACTCATAATGAAGCTGTCAAAATTATCCGATGATAAAAAATCGGCAGTCAAAAGCCTAAAATTCAAATACATGGACGTCATAAAGAGGTGTACAGAATCGACACAGCTAGCCAGCTGGATACTATTGGATCCCGAAGTAGCGACTAATGTAATACAAGAATTGACAGGTTTAGAAGTAAGAAAAATTGACAATGTGCCTGACTTTTCCACTTTTACAGAAGAAAGAAAGAGAGATTATTTCATAGATCGATTAAGGGAAATGAATAGGCAATATATGGAGACGTTACCTAAGAAAGGTCTGACGGGCGATGAGTGGCTAGTAATGTTGTATAGATTGGAACAGCTAGAAGATAAACTAAAAGAGGCATTCGTTAAAGTGGCTCCAGCACCAAAAGTTGTTCAAACTCAGACCGCTAGCGAAGCTGAAATCTTGGCCGCTAAGGGTCTCAGTAAAATCATAGGCAAAGCGAACGTTAGAATAGTCAAAAAGACTAACCAGGAACCTCCGAAACCCAAAAAAGAAGTTGCGGAACCGGAGACACCACAAAACAACGAAAAAGATGATAAGAAAGCGAAAAACGACGCGCTGCTAGCCAAATGCGAGGCGATTCTGACTTCTAAAGGCGAAAAATCTCTACTAAACAGCTTTTACACTATCAAATCGTATATAACCCAAGGCTTGCAAGTTCCCGAAACGTACAAAAAGCACGTTATATCAATATGCTCGAGTATAGACGCAAAATTACTAGACGAAGATATCGAAGAGACATTGAAACTTAAATCGGATGAAATGGAACAAGATCCGGAAAACAAAGACAAGACGCCGTTATCCGTGATCGGATCACAAAATCCGGAGTTACTAGCGAAATACTCGGCGCAAGCGTTACGGAACGCGAAGCAAACGCTGAACGCCGTAGCGTTCCGGAACATGTCGCGGAATGGTCAGACCAAATCGGAAAGCGACGTATGTGATACTCCGAAGACGAATTGCAAGTGGACCAACGACTGTGTTTGTGATTCATGCAAGGATTCTGACGTATCTTCGGTATGTCTAGGGGATATAGTGAAACAGTGTTACGATGACAAATCAAAGAATGGTCTAGAAGAGAAAAAGAAGGAGGTGAAAAAGCCGCCGGTCGGAAAGCAGAAGCCAGTGCCCAAGCCGTGCGATAATGCCAACCATCAGCAGCATGTTTGTAAGGGTAAGTATTTTTTTTTATCTATACAAATAAATAAAATTGAAGTGTCTATTTGTAATATCAAAAGAACAGCTTTTTACTAATTGCATACGAAAGTAAATACGGTACTTATGTCGTAACAAGAAAACAATTTATAAAATTTTAGTCTGTCTGTCTGTTTGTTGCCGCTAATCACGGGAACGGCTGAACCGATTTTTACGGGACTTTCACTGGTAGATAGCTGATATTATCGGACATTGTGTAGGCTACTTTTTTAACCGACTTACGAAAAAGGAGGAGAAGGAGTTGTGTTTTTCTACCTCTGTATATCGATATCTCGCTGATTTCTTAACCGATTTTGCAAGATGCTCCCATAAAAAGTTCGGGTTCCAACTCTTCAATCTTGATGCTGCAGGGGTACTGCCCTCCTAAACTGTGGGGATTTAGGAACTGTCGATTATGAATAGTTATTGTAGGTACCAAGTAAAGACTATATCGTTGAATTCCAGGACCCAACTCCTTAATCCTGATACTGCAGGGTTTGTGCCCACCTAAACTGTGGGGATTTAGGAACGCGGATGAAGTCGCGGGCGTCCGCTAGTTAGTTCATATAGTTCTTGACTGCGATCTCACCTGATGATAAATGACGATGCAGTCTAAGATGGTATAGTTCTTTCATTTCACGAGGACGCGTGGCTCATGGTTGTGTGTGTGTCGTATCTGTAAAGGTGTGAGCGAGAGCTTGCTCGCGCCTGGCCGCTCCCACCTAGGCTCCTGACAGGCACGCACACTCACGCAATGTGCATGTACACGACGTAACCACAAGTAAAGCTCACGCGCCCTCGTGAAATGTAAGAACTATAGCGCGCTAACTTGGAAAGGATGGCGCCATCTTGTGGCTATGTTGAACAACTTGTAAGACTTAGTATTTTTTAATTATTTGTGAAACTTATTTACAATAGATTACTAAACTTGTTAATTTTTAATATAATCTCACTATTTTTCTGCGTTTATTTGATTTAATATAGTACGTTTATGTCATGAAGTTAAGGGCGATTTAGTTGTGGTTACGTCGTGTACATGCAAATTGCGTAGTGTGCCTGTCAGGAGCCTAGATGGGAGCGGTCGATACGACACACACACAACCATGAACCGCGTACCCTCGTGAACTGACACAACTATACTTATAGTCATCCCAAAATGGACCATCTCCTTTAATGGAAAACCCAACGGGAATGGGTCTGCTTTGGCTGCCCGTCTTGACATGCGTTGGATTGGTGTACCTACGTATGCATTTTTGCATTTTTGAAGCTTTATTGTGGAAGCACTGTATACATAGAATAGCTTTGTAAAAAAAAAATTTTTGAAAAGAGCAACTGCTGAGTTTCCTACCGGCTCTTCTCAGCAGAATCTGCATTCCGAACCGGTGGTAGATTTATGACGTGTCATAAGAGCTACAGTTAGCCTACATGAAATAAATTAATTTTGATTTTGAATTTGAATGTTTCTTTTTTTTAATTTGACAGTGGCACACGGTGGAGTTTGCTCGGGAGAGGGCGCCGCCGACCAACCTTGCAACTGCTGCTATTGTACCGTCTTTGGACACGCGGTGAGTACATGCAACATTCTTTATCAATTTTTAGACTTCCACTTGCCTCGGTCTTGCGCCGCCTGTACTCCAAACGGTCATAGAAGTCCGGACTCCAGAGTTGCGCTATCGATATAAATTATCTTATTTAGTAGTGATGGTATATGTAGTGGTGTACATTTTTGACCTGTACCACTCTATAATTTCACCTTACTCACTCTCAAGGGAAGCTGGAAGAAATTTCTTTTTTTTTAGAGATAAGCTTCACCTATGTCTACTTCTTCTAATATATGTTTTTGTCTTTTAATCTATATTAATAAAATTCAAAGTCCTGACTGACTGACTGAGATATCAACGCACAGCCTAAACTACTGAAGTGAGAAACTTGAAATTTTTACAGTTGGTTCCTTTTATGACGTAAGGCGCACACTAAGAAAGGATTATTGGAAATTCCACCCCTAAGGGGTTTAAATAGGGGATGGAAGTTTATATGAAACTCCGTCATTTATCAAGCTGTTTCCATCAAAGTTGGTATTTGAGCTTTCAGTTAAAAATAAAAAAGTACGTGTTGTCACAGTTTTTGAAAATTCCACCCCAAAATCTAATTCCACGCGGACGAAGTCGCGGGGGCAAAAGCTAGTTCTTTATATGTACATAAAAAATAAAATAAATAAAACTCACTGTCTTTCACCGTATAAATATTTACGTTAAATTTGTATTCCAGCCACCCTTAACGACGCCAGTACCACGTAACTTCAATGAAACTAGAGAAAGATTAAGGTCCATACTGAACAAGAAGAAACAGAAATGCAAAACTACCAATGTAAGTACAGTAAAAACGCGATAAGCTTTTTTTATCACAGAAAAATAGGGTTCCGGGCGTAGACAGAGAAGTACTATAGACTTAATGATATCTCCTTTTCACTCCCACACGAAAGAGATGCAGTATAGCGATGCCAAACAAGTTAGAATGAGAAACAGCTATGTCTATATCCGTCCCTCACTGCGTGCCACGTTTTGAGTTGTTGCTCACAATACATTGTGAGGTGATTGTGAGCAACAAGACGTACAAGAGTAGGTATTTCACAGTGTGATGATGAACCACGGGAACCACTCACCAACGGGAATGGGTCTGCTTTGGCTGCCCGTCTTGACATGCGTTGGATTGGTGTACCTATGTATGCATTTTTGCATTTTTGAAGCTTTATTGTGGAAGCACTGTATACATAGCATAGCTTTGTAAAAAAAAAAATTTTTTGAAAAGAGCAACTGCTGAGTTTATTACCGGCTCTTCTCAGCAGAATCTGCATTCCGAACCGGTGGTAGATTTATGACGTGTCATAAGAGCTACAAGTTGGCCTACATGAAATAAATTAATTTTGATTTTGAATTTGAATTTGATGATAAATTTTAGTGTTAGTTAAAGTCTTTGACTCGAAATAAAGAGTGCTTTAAGTTATTAAAACTGATCTAGAATATAAAAAATGGTGCGTTGCAGCGTTTTAATATTGTATGTACTTTATTACCTATCCCTTTCGGCGACACGCTTGGTAGGATTCTAGAGGATACTCACTCTATGGTTGCGGTGATTTTTAAAATCTAATATAACGCTGTAGTTCGAGTATTTTAATGTTGGTTTTCAATTCGATTCGAATTCACCCTTAACATGGGTGGCCTAAGTATGTCATGCTCTCTTTAAACATTTCTGTGGTGGTGTCGTGTGGTGCGGGTTGTTACGTTCCCTCAAATATGGTTGAGCGAAGCAACGGCTGGATCATGCGTCATGCTCGGGAACGGGTGCCGCCAACGGGAATGGGTCTGCTATGTCTTGACATGCGTTGGATTGTATGTACTTACGTATGCATTTTTGAAGCTTCATTGTGGAAACATTGTATACATAGCATAGTTTTGTTACCTATTGTAAAATTTTTTTTTGAGTTTCTTACCGGCTCTTCTCAGCAGAATCTGCATTCCGAACCGGTGGTAGATTTATGACGTGTCATAAGAGCTACAAGTTGACCTACATGAAATAAATGGATTTTGAAATTTGATTTTTTCACATAAATTCCAGGGCGAAGCGGAGTCGCCAGTGGAGCGCCCGCCTCCTCAGCCGCAGGCACCCGTGCCACCCGTGAGTAGCTTTTTTTTTTTTTTTTTTTTTAATTTTTTTTATTGATTATAATGTCCTCTCACATAGTCAAAGCTTTTGTGTGTGCTTTATGATTTTTTGTCTTTGGTTTCCCGTGAGTAGCTTGGGAGGAATCCAATGATTCCTACAAAAGGGTATTTTACTCTTAGCGAGAAATCAACCAATCAAAGAATTAAACGCGAAAGCTTGTAAGTGTGAGTGGATGGATGTTTGTTACTCTTTCACGCAAAAACTTCTGGACGGATTTGGCTGAAATTTGGAATGGAGATAGATTTAGAACCCTGGATTAACACATAGGCTACAACTTATCCCGTAAAATTAATGGGGTTCCTCGGGAATCAAAAAACCTTAGTTCACGCAGACGAAGTCGCGGGCATCATCTAGTAATCTAAAAATATATGATTGAGGTGGGTTAGGCAACAAGAAACCGGGATTGGAAAGTTTTAGTTCAAAAAATTATAAAATATTTTTTTTATTTTATTTCAAAGTTTTCACTTTTTTATCCGTGCTACAAATATGCGAAACGGCACCCGCCATGACACTACGTCATAATGTCTGTAAATAAAGAATCTTTCATTTAGCACCTTGTCAGTTAATGTTATTAGCTATTGTCATCTGTCACTGTGACAGGCACTTAAACTACCTACTCAGTGTGTTTACTGTCGAGATGACGTCATCTAGCGTTTTCGTCAATTTACGAGCGAAAATTGAAAACGAAAAATTTAAATGCACTGTGTTGGTACTTAGTTATTTTGCTATAATTCGCCAACAGGATTATAGCCAAATAACTCTAACCTTTTCTTGCTAATCACGAACTTCCGCAAAGTAACGCCTGATACTATCCAAGATTGAATAAAATTTTAATAAATTTTCTAGTAGTAAATTATCTTATTACCTTAGGATTAAATTGAGATACTTTTCAAAAAAGAGTAAAATACCCTATTGTAAAATGAAAGCAGGTTCAGTCAGATAAAACGTTTTTTTTTTTCCAGGCCTTGCCTAAAACCCTACCGCCCAACCTCACGACGCAAGCGCAACAAAAACGGCAGGCAATGGAAAACCAGCAGAAGCAACTCGCCGACAAGATGGCGAGAATGGTCGTCACAGAGAAGCCGGAAGTCAAACCAAAGGTAACATCTTAGCATTTCAACTATCATCTAAAATTGTTGGCTGAATTCAAATGGATCGTTGCTTAGGCTCAACATAAAAGACAAAAGTAACTCCATGAGCCGCCGCCGCTGCCGTCTTGTCATAATTGCAATGTTATTTTACTAATACTTTTATAATAATCTAGCGACCCGCCCCGGCTTCGCACGGGTGCAATGCTGATACTAAATCTATATATATAAAATTCAAAGTCCTGACTGACTGATTGACTGACTGAGATATCAACGCACAGCCTAAACTACTGAAGTTAGAAACTTGAAATTTTTACAGTTGGTTCCTTTTATGACGTAGGCGCACACTAAGAAAGGATTTTTGAAAATTCAACCCCTAAGGGGGTAAAATAGGGGTTTGAAAAATCGAACTTAACGTGAGCAAAGCCGCGAGCAAAAGCTAGTATACTACAAAATGTCTTTATATACCACATTGTCTATCCCTATCTTGGCTGAGGCGAGCCTCTAGCTCTACAGAGCTCTGAAAAGTAAAGCATAAAAAATGATTATTGTGGGTTATCCCTAAGAGATAGACATATACCATCCCGGACTTTATTGTAGATCTTTTTAAGGTTTAAAATACTGTAGTACATTATTTTGATCTATCTCGTATGGTTCAGCCAGCGTTTGCAATACTGCATAAGTTATTTCGGGTTTACTGTTCATTCCACATTTATAAAAGAATAGGTTGACTGACTGACTGATCTATCTACGCACAGCTCAAACCAAATAATAAAAATGAACCCCTAAGCGTTAAGGGGATAAATAGTGGTTTAAATCCTCAATAGCCCAACGGTTAAGGGTGCGGACTGAAAACTGAAAGATAAGTTCAGATTGGCTAATATATTCTTTACAAAAAAAATCGAATTGAGCCAAGCCGCAGGCAAAAGCTAGGAAATGATGGATAGATAAAAATAAAATAAATTAAACACGGGAACCTCCCTGGCGCAGTGGTGATCTTATAACTGAGAGGTTTCGGGTTCGATTCCCGGGGGGGCAGTTTAGGAATTTATAATTTCTAAATTATCATTGGTCTGATCTGGTGGGAGGCCGTGGCTAGTTACAACCCTACCGTCAAAGATGTGCCGCCAAGCGATTTAGCGTTCCGGCACGATGGCGCGTAGAAACCGATTAGGGGTATGGGTTGAATTTACACTGCTATACCCCTTCCAAGTTAGCCCGCTACCATCTTAGACTGCATCGTCACTACCATCAGGTGAGATCGCAGTCAAGGGCTATCTTGTCATCGAATAAAAAAAATAAAAAAAACATGTGCTAAAACGTACTTTTATTTAAGTTGGTATTTTTTTTGCAGGCTGTGCAACGGTCCGTCCCGGTACAAACTAACCCGCCGGCGGTCAAAGCCGAAGGAAAAGTCAACCCTAACGCCATGGAACAGATCCGATTACAGGTATTTTAAGCTATTGCATAGCTTCTATCGCGGGCCAGTGTGGAGACCGAATCCAGAAATTCCGTAACGAAAATAACCTGACACGGGACTCCTCTACGGTGAGCCGCTAGATGGCGTTGACAAAAAATGCTATGCAATAGCGTTACCGCGGCAGTCCCCGAGTGCCACACGTCTTTTTTTTTTTTTCATTATTGGGTATTTGACTATTGTCAAAATGTGGATATTCATTAATTACAATCGAAAATGTAACATATTAGAATAACATTTGTAAAAACAGAATATAAATCGGTCAAAAAACAAATAAGTTACAAGCTGTTTTACTGCAACTGTATTAAAACGAAATCTTGTACGGAGAGTGTATGGAGCTACTGAATCGTGACGTCATGTTGCTATAGCGCTCTCTTTTTCTAACAGGAAACTTAAAAGCCCTATATTTTCGAGGCTACTTAAGATATTAAAAAAAGAAAAATGAAATTGTGTTATAATATTAAAAACCTATAAATAAAGCGGGAATATAACATATGTTATATTCTCGGGAAATGTTGAAGATTTTAGATGATATGCTCAGTTTGAAGTACGTAAAAACAACACTTTCATCTCTTACAGAAACTAAAACAATACTTATATCTTTTACAGCAACTAAAACAGCAGCAACAAGCGCAACTCCAACAACAATTGCAACAGCAGCAGCAGGCGCAACAACAGCAGGCTCAACAACAGCAACAGGCACAGCAGCAACAACAAAAGAAACCGGAGCCGATATACGATCTGCCGATACACAACAAACCGACGCTGACGCCACAACAACAACAACAGATACGAATACAACAAGTAAGTATTAACATTTATTAAGTTTAAGTATATTTCTTTTCTCGAAAAAAAAAAAACCCCACTGAAAAGTGTCTTAAAATTTACATAGTTTTAGACACACTTATTTGTGGGTGCAGATGTGTTAAACAAGAAAAAATTTCAAAACTGGAATTTGAATATCTGTTGTGTGCGCGAGAAGAGAATGCGGGAGATAGATAAGAGAGAGGAGGGAGCACTCACCGAATCCAAAAATGCACCTTTTCAAAGAAATACTACGTAGACGTGGTTCGAGCGTCGCGTGGCGTGATTTTGAAAATCCAGCGAAAATAATTAGCACAGATCTCACGGCTGGTCGGATTTCAATTGAGTGTGGTGACACCGATGACCGGTGTCCATTCGCGTGCGCGGGCGCGGGGCCGCGGGGTGCTCCAGCGGGGTTGAGGAAAGGTATGCGGGGGGAGAGAGTGCGTTAAAGGAAATAGGTATTAGGTATTTTGCACACAACAGCGTTTTGGCGCGAACATCTGTCATTTTCACGAATTTTTTTAGATTAAAAATTAAAAAAAAATATTTCGCTATTTTTTTTTGGTTTCCAATCAAAAAGGACAGCTGAAAAATCGAAAAAACAAAATTATCAATCTTGTTTATAGGAATCCCTACTTCATTTTAACCCCTAAGGGGGTGAAATAGGGGTTTGAAAAATAGAACCTAACGTGAGCAAAGCCGCGGGCAAAAGGTAGTAACTAATATATTTGCTCATTTAAATTAATTCTAGAATATAATAGAAACTTATGTTAAAAAGACTGAAATATAAGTTTATTTCAGTCTTTTTAATAATTATTATTAATATATATAAATATTAATAATATAAAAAATATTACCTTACAGCAACAACACCACGACGAAATGGTCCGACAGAACCAAATGCACCTACAACAACAGATCCAGATGCAACAGAAACAGTTGCTGGAGCAGGAATTTCAACAACACGAGCTACTCGAGAAACAACTACGACAAAGCAGACAACAACAACAACAGAACAACGCTGTCTCGCTCTCGAGTAGAGATACTAGTGTGTTCTCTTTCTCTTCCGGATGTTCTGGGTAAGACAGTTCTCTATTCTGCTGACTGACTTGCTGGTTTTCAACAACCAAAGCCAAGCTGAAGTTGACTAATATTCTTTTTTAAAACATAAAAAAAAAATTAGTGAACATTGTTCGTTGTGTTGTTACCACCAGGGGTTCGTGCTGGCGCGGCCGGGGCGGCTGCAACAACAGGGCGGAAGATCCGCGTGATTTGGACGCCCTTCTGCAGTACATAGAAGGGCCGGCGCGGCACGTCGACCGCGGCAAGAAGCGCGCCAAGAAGATGCGCCAGAAGGCGAAACGGGTGAGTGCCTTCTTAGAATTAGAATTTATTTATTGCCAAAATACACGTGATATGGTGTTACAGAATGTTTTGCGAAACAGTGTTGCCATGTATGGCGTGCAATAGTAAAGGTTTTTTTTTTAATTTAAATATATAGACTAGCGCTTGACTGCGATCTCACCTGATGGTAAGTGAAGATGCAGCCTAAGATGATACGCGCTTGCCTAGAAGATGCCTATTCACTCTTGATTTAAAGACACCCACATTATAGTTAGTTGGAAAATCGAAGGCCGGAAGGGCATTCCAAATTTTTAACAATTGGTCAAATTAACTAAGCAGTACAACCTATTAATTTCATTAAAATAAACTATCGATAAATAGCAAATACAAGAATAATAGAATAAATAAAAAACTACAATAATTGTAAAATGTAAAAAAAAAATTGTCAACTATAGGATTTGTAAAAGGGCTTACCGATAATTTATTTATATGTACACGTTGTGTAGGCCTTTTTATACAACGTGTAACAAAAGTGTGAAATAACCCTGAAAGAGGTGAATGTGCTCATGAAACTGAACAACTGTCCCCAAGGAACATAGGTCGAAATGTGAAAAAAAAAATGTGGACCTCCCATACAAAATTGACGATCAGCTGATTGATAAACCCTAATTTAAATGTTTTTGGGTTTATATTAGGAAATATGGTTTTGGTAGTTAACGGCATTATAATAATAATAATGTCCTCCCGACCGAATCCGGCCACGATTAGCCATCTGCGCGGGAGATATTATAGTGCACAAGTGTGTGCGCAAACACACGTGCACTCTCTATTCCCTCACTCTCATAGCCCGATGGGACGGAAAATCCGACACGACCGGAGAGAGATCAGGCGCAGGACTGACGGCTTTACGTGCTCTCCGAGGCACGGGGGGACTCACCACCGACTTCCTAACTCCGGGCTAGTACTGAAAATTTCTTAACTGAAACCCAATACATTTATGGCCCGACCCGGGAATCGAACCCGGGACCTCGTCATCCGTAGTCGAGTTTGCTAACCACTAGAGTTAGACCAACGAGGTAGTCATTATAACGGCATTATATTATATTCAAAATTCAAAATTTATTTCTTTCATGTAGGCTAACTTGTAGCTCTTATGACACGTCATAAATCTACCACCGGTTCGGAATGCAGATTCTGCTGAGAAGAGCCGGCAAGAAACTCAGCAGTTGCTCTTTTCAAAAAAAAATTTTTTTTTTTACAAAGCTATGCTATGTATACAGTGCTTCCACAATAAAGCTTCAAAAATGCAAAAATGCATACGTAGTTACACCAATCCAACGCATGTCAAGACGGGCAGTCAAAGCAGACCCATTCCCGTTGGCGGCACCCGTTCACGAGCATGACGCATGATCCAGCCGTTGCTTCGCTCAACCATATTTGAGGGAACGTAACAACCCGCACCACACGACACAACCACAGAAATGTTTAAAGAGAGCATGACTTCTCAGGCTACCCATGTTGAAGCATCGAATTGAGTATTAATATTAAACTGTTCATTTTGAGACATGACATATTAGCTTGTGGACGGCAGATCGTCACTGAGCATCAGTGTGCCTAGTGGGAGTTTTTTTACCTATTCGGTCGTGAAAGCGTTAACTCCGATTTGTATGGAATTGAAACAGCGCCACCTAGTGACAACAAAGTGAAACAAAATTTGTGAGTTCAAGTTTTTTACTCTCTCGTAACCGACTATCGACTATCGACAGGCATTCGGAAGCGAGAGCGTTAGCGCACGTGATTGGTTGTTTCAATGACCTTGTGTATGCGTTGCGAGTGCGAGTTTACAATTTTGACATTTGAGACGTAAATTGAGTAAACGCTATCACTAACGTGATCGACAAGTTCTCACGAAGATTTTTAGGGTGAAAATTGAGTGAAAGTGGTAGAAGACATCGTTTAGATTTAAATTTTATAGATAAATATCTTGGGTTTACGCTTTAATTAAATAAAATCATGAGCATATAATTAAAACTTTAATTTTAATGAAATAATATGAAAATAACTCTTAACAGCAACTTACATTCTACATCTATTACCATTTGTAATATGACGGCTGTGATTGAGGTGGCTGGACGTTAAGACTAGCCTGTAAGAGAATACAATTTATGAAAAACAAGTCAAGTCGGTTAAATAACAAACAGTTTTATTTATAATAATTATCTTATAAAGTTAATATGTAAGTAATTAAGGTAAAACCTGTGTCAATCCAGCTTCTTCCACTGCCAAGCCTGTTGCCACTTGCATACCAACTAAGCGAAGCAGTCGTTGCTCTAAGTCCGACAACTTCGCTAAATTGGCCAGTCCACCACCAGTGCCAACCACAGTCCTATGCAGGCGAGCAGCCTTTTTTTTCGTATTATTTTTAAAGTCGCTCCACACCTTAAATCATGCACAAAGCAAAGATTTCATGCAGTAAACCTTGAGTAAACCATAACCAGTATAATTTCACAACCCACAACCAAGTAATAATAGAAATAGGTTGTCTTAAGTAGGTACCTTCTTCCATTTTTCCAATGTTTTGGAATCGCCAGCGCCATCACTGTAAAGTAACTGGACTAGTTCTTCCCAATTCTTTAAATTATTTAGTCGGTCCCTTGCATTGGAGCATGGTTTGCTTAGATCTCCATGTCTAAAAAGTAAAAACAATAAACTATATAGGTACATTGGTAGTTACAAGTTCACAGTCAGTTCAATTCATAAACACCATATAACTTTAATCCACTTACTGCTCTATGTAGGTCACCATCATCTCGAATTGCGTTGAACTAGTCCACATTTTTAACTTTTTCCTTAATAAACTAATTCAAAAATATTACCTATCTACGACAAGCAAAACGTAAACAAACAAAGATGTCGTTACAATCCCCATAACTTTGATAGACCCCTGCTTTCATTAAAATCACATAGTAAAAATGTCATTCTAAATTTGGCTGGTTTATTTCACGACGCGAGCGTGATTCGATACTCACCGTGAATTAACTTGAATCAAGTGGTTAGCGCAATGATATCCTACACTCACTTGTTTTCGATTATCGATGCGTGTGGCGTTTATTCGGTTAACGCGGTGATAAAGTTATTCGAATAACCTTAGGCAACTCCCACTAGGCACACAGGTGATATATATTTTTTTTCAGTTTTTTTTTTTTTTTTTCAAGATGGAGTCCAGGCTATGCGAGCAACTGGAAGAGCTGCACAGCGAGCTGGCAGCGGCGCAGACCACGGTCGCTGCTTTGAAAAAGGCGCACGCGGCCGCCTCGAGGGACCTGGAACTGGCGAGGCAGACGCTCACCGCTCAACGGACCAAGAAAAAGGGTATATATATTCTTGCAAGATAACTAGATTCTTTAAGCTATTGCATAGCTTCTATCGCGGGCCTTGAGCGTGGAGACCGAATCCAGAAATTCCGTAACGAAAATAACCTGACACGGGACTCCTCTCACCGCTAGATGGCGTTGATAAAAAATGCTATGCAATAGCTTTACCGCGGCAGTCCCCGAGTGCCACACGTCTTTTTTATATGAATAGCGGGCAAATGAGCTGGTGGGTCACCTGATGTAAAGTGGTTACCGGCGCCCATGAACACTTGTAGTACCAGAGGCACCACCAATGCGTTGTCGGTTTTTCAGGAACTTATTGGTTTGCCCCTTGAATTACCCCATATTGTAATTAAGTGGGAACACTGTCGACGGGAGGTGATTCCACAATTTGGTAGTACGTGGAAAAAAGATCTGGAGCAACGGATGGTCGAAGTGTTCCAGGCACCCAGGTGGTGAGGGTGAAAATTTATTCTAAAAAGGACTTTTGCACTTTTTTTTTTTAAAGAATATTAGCCAAGCTGAAGTTGACAAATATCCTCCTATCCCCCCCAAATAAGTGGAAAGCTTGTGCTAGGAGTGGATACGACAATAGTGCAACGGGTGGGAATCGAACCTGCGACCTTTTTTTTATTTTTTTTTTTATTAGGAAAACAAACAGCTGAAGTAATAAAACAAAGTTAATACAGTATGCTAAAACAAAAGCCAATTAATAAAAAAGACTCGAAGACCTTTCAGTTTTCAGTCTGTAACCTTTAACCGTTGGGCTATTGAGGCTTACTTTATGCAAACGATAGTAGTACTAGTTTATGACGGAGTCTAGTTAATACTTCATGTGTCTCACCTCTTTGCTTGTAGAGATTACCCATTATTATCTTTTGTAAAGTTATTTACCATGGTTTATTGTATATTTGCAGGCAAGAAACAGAAACTCAACCCGGCGCAGCAGGCGAAAGTTCAGTTGGTGGCGGAGCAACTGGGCGATTGTACGTCGCTAGTGAACACCACTGCCAAGGTGCGTACATTTTTTTAACCCTCGACGTAAAAGCGACGGAATGTGTGAGTGTGTGTGTGGTGTACGTGCGTGCGTGCGTGCGTGCGTCTGTGGCATCGTAGCAGCCGAACTGATTTTGTTCGAAAGGTAAACTAGTCGGGAGTGTTCTTATACAGGGTGTCCCTGGATAAAGTGCAACCCCGAAAGGGCCAAGTCAGCTCATTTCTTGGGTTACAACAAAGATTTTTTTTTTATTTGAATGGTAATATGATAGAGAATACTCTTAAATCATAAAATCTTCTGGTATTGGGGGCATTTTTCTGAGAAATTTAGAGATTATTGAAAAAAATTGTCATAAAAAAGGGTTTCTTTTTCATAAAAAGCAAAGTTTATGTCATGATGCTACTTTTTTGCGTGCTAATTGTTATTTAATCCTTACCGCCAATTACGTGGTATAATATTTTTTTTTATTTCAAAGCAATCCACCCACTAATTTTGAAGAAATCGTTTTTTTTTCTTACATAACAAATAAAAATCTTAATTCGCTAATAAAAAGTAAAAAAATTTTTTTAGAATTTTTTTCTATTTTTTTTTTTCGATAATTTATGGTCTAGTTTCACCCCCTTTCGGGGTTGCACTTTATCCAGGGACACCCTGTATGCTATGTTTGATGGAACATCGGTCCAAGATGGCCGCCGCCACAAAATGGCGGATTACATATTTTTTTTAAATTTTAATTAATATAATTTCACATGTCGGGGTTGTTTTAAATTTTCAATTTACACTTGTTTTAGTATGAAATACTGTATGCATGGCTATTCTAAAACTGATTTGGACATACGGTACGGTTTGGGCGTTGATGATGATGTGATGATTTATCCTATTGCATAAATACCGACCAGTTGACCGGTTGGCCGTCCGTGCTCAATAGAGCATCGGTCGCGGCTATTAGTCGAGTCATCAAGAAGTGTGTAATTGGTAGATCTCACAGGGTGTCGTTAGTAAACAGTAGATCTTAGTAGATCTTAGCTATAATCTAGTTGGTCACAACTGGTATATGGGTCGTTCTACTTTTCTACCGACAATGAAACGACGTTTTTCTGTTTTTTTAGTTTTTTGAACTATCTATAATTGTGTTTTATGTGTGGGATTTAAAAAAAACTGCATCTGTGTTTTCATTAGTACTAATTAAAGTTTCCTTCCTAGCTAATATTGATTCTTTTTTAATGTTGGTTTTTGAAAAAATAATGTGACAAAGTGGTCTTTTTCTGTAGAGACCACGTTTCAGCTTACCACTCTGTCACGGCATTATACGGAAAACGAACGTATAAAATATGCTGGTTAGAGAACATGAAAAATGACATAATATTAATAGATAAGAAAAATATGGACGTTTATTCGAACCGAATAAAAAACCGTTTATAATAATACTCCAACGAGATGCCATAAAGAAAGACAGACTATTGTCGGTAGAAAAGTAGAACGACCCATATACTGTTGTTCTCTAGGAACTACAAGTGGCCGAGCGTCGCGTAGCTGAGTGCAGCAAGCGGCTGAAGGAGTGCGAGAGAGAGCTCTCCGAAGCCAGGACTTTGCAGGGGAAAGCTGAAGCGGAAGCCGAGACGCATGAGTTGCATCAGGTAAACAACAATTTTTGTAGTAGATGTCGAGTAGTAAACTATTAGGGTACAGAATACCTAATATTTACCGAATATATTTATAACTAGTGGTTACCCCGAACTGAGACCTCGCGGTATCCCATAGTTCTGTTTTTACGATGGTAAATACAGCGCCATCTATTCGCATTATTGTGAAACTATGGCAAAATTAAAAATTAAAGAAATTCGTTTCTTTATAATATTTATCTAATTTTAGTATTTGTTGTTCAAGTACAGGATATAACTGAATTTACAAACAAGTTTCAGTTTCTAATATGCAGTACTTTTTGACATATGGCTCAAATTAAATCTCCACTTTGAAAGCCTTTATTTCGTCTATTTTTATGGAAAAATTAAAAAAAAAATTGTACTCTGTTCAAAATCTTCTTTAAAAAGATAAATCGCAAGTCGTTGTAACGCAACAAAAAATTAGGTGTAGATTGTTAAAGTTAGGTGCGCTGTTTGCAATATTATTAGTTCCAGAGACACTCATATCTATGCTTACTACGCCAAGATGGCGTCAATCAAATCCGAGATGGCGTAATCAAATCCAAAATGGCGCCAATCGTGTAGCTCCAAAAAAGAAATCACACATACACTATCACAGAATACTAATGGTACCTAAAGGTACAGAAGATTCACTCCGCAAAATGATTTAAATAAATAGCGACTCTTGTTACCACACAATAAAGTGCAATTCAGGTTGACACAGCGCTACTTACCTACCGTCTTATTCACCTAGATTTTTCTCTCTATCACGTTATCCCTCTCTTATCCCTTCGCACTCTGAATTTAGACCCTTGGAAGAGGTACGCCATGTACTTGTAGCTCCTCGAATATTAGTTAAGGTCAGCTTAGTTTTTTTTTTTTTTTTTTTTTTTTTTTTTTTTTTTTTTTTTTTTCAGAAAATATGTTTTCGTATGCTCACTGCAACAATATGGTACAAAACAAGTTACTTTTCGGACTTCCCAGAGGTGTAGCTAAGGAATCACGAGGCTTTATATTAACCGTCGGGTACTGTACGCTGGGACGTTATGACTTGTTTCAGCTGCAGATAGAGCGGGCGGCGATATTGAAGCAGCAGCGATACGAGCAGCAACGGCTGTACGACCTGGGACACACCACACAGATGATGCGTGAGTTATGTCAACTGATGCATGCCCACTGCTGGACTTAGCTCTAGCTGTTAGGATTTCCACGTGTCGCGCTCTTGCGGCGCCTGTATCTCCCTGCATCTCTAGTAAAATTATAAATTTAAGCCTCATTTGCAGACTGAAAACTTAAAGGTTTCAGGTTCGATCCCCATTCGTTGCACTATTGTCGTACCCACTCCTAACACAAGACGTTTTCACTTATTTGGAGGGGAGAGAAGAACATCAATCAAGTTCAGCTTGGCTGATATTCCTTTAAAAAAAATCTTTGCATAAGCAAAGAATTTTTCCTTATGGATGGAAAGATTTTTTGTCTTTATGGACAGATTTTTTTTTAAATTTTTAAGTTTATTTGTTGTCTGATTGGCAGTAGATGGGTTCGTGTCGCACGCGAGCGGCGCCGCCGTGACGCTGTCGCTGCGCGGGCAGCCGGACCCGGCGCTTGCGAGGCTTATATCCGGGACGGACTTTAAAGGTGCCACTCCTTCCTTCAAATTCAAAATTATTTATTTTTATGTAGGCCAACTTGTAGCTCTTATGACACGTCATGATTCTACCACCGTTTTTGTTGGTTTGTCCTTCATTCAAAAAAATCGATTTGCATGACGTCTGGATAGTAACAAGCCACTTTAAACTTTTCCACGCGGACGAAGTCGCGAGAATCAGTTAGTAAATAAATAAAGATTAAAAATACTTAATATATATTTTTTTAATTTACAGTGGAAGTATGCGAGGACCAAACCAATCAGAAACAATCGGAGAGTCAAAAGAAACAGACGTGGGAGCAGGCGATAGCACACATGAACCAACTGGCCAAGGGCTCTGCCAAGGAAAAGGTCAGTTCCCTCAGTCTCATAGTCTTTTTTTATTTATTTATTTTAAAAATATATTCCCACTAAATTACAACATGGGGTTATTCAAGGGGCGGACTAACAAATTCCTGAAAAGCCGGCAACGCATTGGTGGTGCCTCTGGTGCTACAAATGTTCATGGGCGGCGGTAATCACTTAACATCAGGTGACCCGCCTGCTCGTTGGCTCGCTAAAAACACCTTCAAAAGATATGTTAGTAAATTCTAAGTCATCTAATTCCAGAAGAAGCAAAAGGAACCGCCGAGTCAGAAGAGCGAAGCAAAGAAGGAGAAGCAAATCCCAGAAGCGCCGGCCGAAGAGCAGCCGCTTTCGAAGAAGCAGCGGAAGTTATTAGCGAAGCAACAGGTAATTGGATAATAGCTTTTAATGTAAAATAACATTATTTTATTACTTGCTGGTGCCCGCGACTTCGTCCCTCAGGAACTCTTTGATTTTCCGGGATTAAAAGTAGCCTATGACAATCTCCAGGTCCTGAATTACAACCTTGCAAAAAATCACGTCGATCCGTAGCTCTGTTGCAGCGTTATTGAAGGACAAACCAACAAACAAACACACTTTCGTATTTATATATTAGTAGGAAGTAAGACATACTTATTGCATTTTCTGATCTATTTAATTTAATTTGTAATTTCTGATACGTATATAAATGTTCTTCTATGTTTTAAGCTATAACTATGTGTGTATGTATGTAAACTATTATCATCAAGTACGGTCCACATAGCATAGTATGAAGCATATTAAAAACAAAAAAAATATTGCAATTATTATTTGTTTTTTTTTTTTCATTATTTGTATAGAAAATAATTCGATATTTATATATATCGTCGGACTAATTCATTAACGAAACATTTCCGAAATCCATTGCACAATATAAAGGATTACAAAAAATTACAAATTACATTCACAATTACAAACTTAAACTGTTATTTGTATTTATTTATGGCCTACATGAAAAAAACATTGTTTTTTTAACCTTTTATCTCTTTCACTCACAGGCAGAAGAAGAGGAGAGAAGAAGAGAGCAACAACAGCAGCAGCAAGAGGCGAAGAGTAAAAAAGAAAAGAAGGCGGAACCGCTCCAAGCCGAAAACACGAAGAGAGACAAGAAAGAAGTAAAGAAAGAAAAGAAGGAACAGAAGAAAGAAGATAAAAAAGAACAGAAGAAAGACGAGAAGAAAGGAAAGGAGAATAAAGTGGACAAGACTGGTAAGGGTTAAGAAAAAATATTTTTTCAATAATCCAATTAGCAAAAGCCTCAATAGCCCAACGGTTAAAGGTGCGGACTGAAAACTGTAAGGTCGCAGGTTCGAGCCCCACCCGTTGCACTATTGTCGTACCAACTCCTAGCATAAGCTTTGCGCTTATTTGGAGGGGATAGGTGGATATTAGTCAAGTTCAGCTTGGCTAATATTCTTTATTTAAAAAAAAATTAGGCATTATGTCGCCTTACTTTCTCAACCTGCATAAATTTTATCTCCGGGGAAAGGATAAAATGTTTATCCCCTCGCTCAGTTTTATCCACCTGTCGAGCATGAGCAAAACTGTGGAAATAATATCCACAGTGGATATTCTTATAGGAATATACTTTTCCTTTCCCTTGTCTCTATGCTTTAGAATAGGGAGAAGGTAATTTTATCCCCTGTCAGTGGATAAAATCGGGGGATAAAATGTTTATCTCCTGCCCATGCTGGCAGTTCTGGTATCTGTATATCCAATGTTTTGGAAAATGACAAATAACTAGTGAGTCTATAAATTAAAAAAAATACTAGTGAATAAAATTATGGTCCTTCCAACAGCAACGACAGCAAAAACGAAGGCAACACAACAAACGCAACAACAACAACAACAGCAACATCAAACGCAACAGAACAACAAAAAGGACAAAAAGAAGGATAACAACACGCAGAAACCGCAAGTTATCAACATTACACCGGATACTACTATAGAAGTTGTTAGTAAAAAGGTTAGTGTTGTTTTTAAACTCCTTGAATTACTTATGCTGAGATCTATAGAGCGTGCTCTGTCTTAGCTAAGACTCAAGATAAGACGTTAAAACGACAAACAAATCGCTCATTTGCGACAAGAGTGACATAATTCAAAATCGACGACGAGAGAATTCTCTCGTTAGAGAGTAATGTTTTGTGGATGCTGCGATCTCGAAACAACACAGCGGCCAACAAAGCGACAGAGCATTAAGTCACAATCTCTCTCTCTTATTTTTTGTGCTTAGCGTAATGTTGTTTTTATAGTAAAAAGTATAAATTTTCGACACTAAAATTGGTGAATTTTGAATTATGACACTCTTGTCGCAAATGAGCGAAATATGCTCTGACATAAATCTGTCTCGTTTTAACTCTGTCTGAGCTGAGTTAGAGCTTGCTCAGCATTATAGTCTTTAGCAATGTTGACGATCTGTGATATATGTCCATTTTCACCAACCATCTCCGAACTCCCTGGCGCAGTGGTGAGCGCTGTGGTCTTATAACTGGGAGGTCTCGGGTTCGATTCCCGGCGGGGGTAATTTGGGAATTTATGTCTGAATTGGCTCTGGTTTGATCTGGTGGGAGGCTTTGGCCGTGGCTAGTTACCACCCTACCGTCAAAGACGTGCCGCCAAGCGATTTAGCGTTCCGGCACGATGGCGTTTAAAAACAGATTAGAGGTATGAGTACACTGCCATACCCGTTCCAAGTTAGCCCGCTACCATCTTAGACTGCATCGTCACTTATCATCAGATGAGATTGCAGTCAAGGACTATCTTGTCATCAAATAAAATAAACATGACATGAAATTTTTTTTTTTTTTTTTCAATTTTTTAACAAGATACAAAGTCTTCCGTGTCACGCTCCAGCCCTGGTAGCATGGGCGGGAGAAATTTTATCCCCGGGAACAGGATAATACGTTTATCCCCTCGCTTAGCTTTATCCACCCGTCGAGCATGGGCACAGCGGTGGAAATAACACTCAGTGGATATACTTATAGGAATATACTTCGCCTTCTCCTTTATCGCCATGCTTTAGCATAGAGAAAAGATAATTTTATCCCCTGTCAGTGGATAAAATCGGGGGATAAAAATTTTATCTCCTGCCCATGCTAGCCATGCAGGTCCTCAAGTATACCCATGCATATGTTTTTTTCCAGAATTCGTGCACAAATGAGGCTGAGAAACCGGCGTCGTGCAGCATCATGGAACAGCTGAGTTGCGGAGTGCAGGTAGACATTACTCTATACCAACCAGTACAACCGACGAGGTAGTTAGTATAGAGAGGTCCCGGGTTCGATTCCTGAATCGAAAAAAAATTCAGTAGCTACAGCAATAGCAACGCGACAGCAATCACTACGCGATCGGTCGCGATATGTCACTAGAAATCGTATTACGGAAACCGGTGGTAGATTTATGACGTGTCATAAGAGCTACAAGTCGGCCTACATGAAATAAATTAATTTTGAATTTTGAATTTTAAGAAAGACAGGAAATGACCAACTCAGTTGTTGCAGGTGGCGGATTTGAAGCTACCTCCCGGTATCACCTTGACCCGGGTTCAGCCCAACGAGAAGAAAGATCCGCCGGCCATCAAATCTGTTGTGAGTATTATCCTCAATTTAAGCCTCAATAGCTCAACGGTTAAAGGTGCACACTGAAAACTTAAAGGTCGCAGGTTCGAGCCCCACCCGTTGCACTATTGTCGTACCCACTCCTAGCACAAGCTTTCCTTTCACAAGAGGAAAATATAACGCACCTTGAAAACAAAAGTGGCACTATGTGGAACTTTTTTTTTTTTTTTTTATATTTCTATCGAGCAAACGAGCAGGCGGGTCACCTGATGTCAAGTGATTACCGCCGCCCATGAACACTTGTAGCACCAGAGGCACCACCAATGCGTTGCCGGCCTTTCAGGAATTTGTTGGTCCGCCCCTTGAATAACCCCATGTTGTAATTCAGTGGAAACACCGTCGCAGGAAGTTGGTTCCACAGTTTCAAAGTTCGTAAGGATCTGGAACATCGGAACTTTTTTTTAAAACCATGTTTTCTAAATTAACTCCACAATTTACTGGCATGTTTTCAGTACACAACTTAAATTAGATAGTCAAACTGATCAATGAAATTGCATTCTTTTCTTCCAGTTATTTGCTAAGATATTGAACAAAAATGCTGCGTCAAAACTTTAATTGTCATACTGAAAAATTACAATTTTTGTAAAACGCCACTTTTGTTTTCAAGGTGCGATAAGTCAAAATCAGCTTGGCTAATACTCTTTTTAAAAAAAAAACTTGCAGCCGCTGTGGAAGCACAACCAGCTGGAGTCGGCGCCGACGCCGGTGCCGCGGCCGCCGCCGGTCATCAACGCGGACCCCTCGATGATGATGTTTTCCACCCACAACCACGGAGTCAACGGTGAGAGGAACCGGGTTTTAACAACCGACTCCCAAAAAAAAAAAATGTGAAGCCGGGCTTTGAAAGCTGAAACTTTTCGAGTTAAAATAGAACGTTGAAATTTTTAAAACTTTATATTCAGTATCAAGTTAGTATCTCAAGTAGTTTCCGAGAATCCTTACCAATATTATAAATGCGAAAGTGTGTTTCTTTGTTGGTTTGTCCTTCAATCACGCCTCAACAAAGCAACGAATCGATGTGATTTTTTGCATGGATATAGTTGATGATCGGGAGAGTGACATAGGCTACTTTTTATCCCGGAAAATTAAAGAGTTCCAACGGGATTTTAAAAACTAAATCCACGCGTACGAAGACGCGGGCATTGGACAAACAAACACACTTTCGCATTTATAATATTAGTAAGGATGCGCCAAGGAGTTTCATTATTCTATTAATTTTGAAAAAAGCTTTTATAGAACTTGTTTTTGCTACAATATGCCTAGTCATTCTTGTCATTAAAATAATTATATCTCAGTTCCAGAAAACCCAAAAACCATCGTCATACCGGAAGCGCAGCCCCAACCCACTGGGAAATCCAAAAAGGCAAAGAAAAAAGCCAAGAATGCTGCCGAGACGGAGCAGAAACAAGAAGGTGCCAAGATGGTCACCCTGCGCAACCCCATGTTCCACCCCAACCTACCCCCAGTCCAGATAACCAATGCCCCACCGCAGAAAAAATCAGAGATTCGTATCCCGGACCCCATCCCAATGCCTCCAACTCCTTGCCAAGCAACGATAACCCCCACCTCCAACGGTATGTACACAATCCGGAACCCCCTAATGTCCATGATGCATCAACAAAACCTGATGGGAATCCGCAACCAAACCCCACCGATCAACCCTGTTTACACCCAACCACAATACAACTATGTCAACCCAAACGTCTACAACCCACAATTCGTGATGGATCCCTCACAGAACAACCCAAAGAACCCCGACATCGAACTCCAGAACAGGATAATGAACCTTGCTTCGTTCACCCAAAAAAATGACGAAGGCTACTCCCTATTCAAGACCCCAGACGATAACCAGCAGAAGAGCTTTCTCAGTCCGGAGTTCTACGACCAGAACAGTCAGAACCCAAAAGTGGTGTCACCCAACCCGATTGGAACCCGTCCGGATCATAACAGGAACTATGAAAACGACTCTCTCTTCGCAAACCCTATACGTCCAGAACCTATCGGTACACCGTTGAAAATTGAGGAAGAACGGTTATACACTCCCTTTGGACAGGAGAACAGGAATGTCTTCCGGAACGCTCTGTTTAATGACAAGCCGGAATTGAGCCAGAGTTGTGGAAAAATGGAAGACAGTCATAGCTACATGACCAACGGGGATCAGCTGCCTTACTTCCAAAGATTACGAGCAGGGTCAAAACTAAATAGTGAGGTCACTATACATTATGTGACGGATTCCAAGTTTTATAAAGGACAGGTAAGTTTTAAGCCTGAGTAGTCATGCTCTCTTTAAACATTTGTGTGGTGGTGTCGTGTGGTGGTTTTTATGTTCCCTCAAATATGGTTGAGCGAAGCAACGGCTGCGTCATGCTCGTGAACGGATGCCACCAACGGGAATGGGTCTGCTTTGGCTGCCCATCTTGACATGTGTTGGATTGGTGTACCTACGTATGCATTTTTGCATTTTTGAAGCTTTATTGTGGAAGCGCTGTATACATAGCATAGCTTTGTAAAAAAAAATTTGTTTGAAAAGAGCAACTGCTGAGTTTCTTACTGGCTCTTCTCAGCAGAATCTGCATTCCGAACCGGTGGTAGATTTATGACGTGTCATAAGAGCTACAAGATAGCCTACATGAAATTAATCAATTTTGAATTTGAATTTGAAGGGTAAAAAGTTACCCGACTGGTAAATCTGGTAGGGTCATGAATCATGATCAACCGTTTACGTATGTTTGTTTTGACGTAAGTTCCATCATATCGCCTAAATTACTGAATTTTATGAGTGAGATGTCAATCGATTTTTTATATGATTCGGGTGACACAGACTACATTTCTCTCGTCTTTACGAAAAGTGCAATAACTCGGGTATTGGGCCTTACAGACTTTCATCCTATATAGCTTATATATATAGTTTATCTTGTATGTTTATACGGAACCTTTCCTGGGCGGGTCTGACTCGCTCTTGACTACCTTGCCTAACAGTTAAATACCACCTTACCGCCAAAGACGTGCCTCCAAGCGATTTAGCGTTCCGGCACGATGGCATGTAGAAACCGATTAGGGGTATGGGTTGAATGTACACTGCCATACCACTTCCAAGTTAGCCCGATACCATCTAAGGCTATAGACTGCACTGTCACTCACTTCAGATTCAAGACAGTGTTAAAACGAGACAGAGTTATGTCAGAGCATATTTGTGTCCCTCGTTTAAACCTGTATTTTGAGTCACGAGCACGCTCTATAGATCTCCGCTCTAGATTAAAAGTACAACTCAAAAAAGTCTGTTCCATAGACGAAAAAAAGGTTTTTCTGAGTTTGACGAAAAAAAGGTTTTCTGACGACGACGATTTTTGAGTCTAATGACTGCATTGTCACTTACTGTCAGGTGAGATCGCAGTCAAGGACTATCTCGTCATGGAAGTGAAAAAAAAAAAAAAAAAAATGTGTCTCCACGTCCGCAGGAGCCGCAGCAGGGGGCGGGCGGCGCGTCGCTGTTCTCGCGGCCGCAGACGCACAGCTGGCCCGACGCGCACAACAGCGCCGAGTTCACGCCCTACTGACTAGCGGGTCAGTATTTCCCTCATTTGCGACAAGGGTGACGTAATTCAAATCAAATCAAAGGAGGTGGGTTGATAAGGCCCAAAATCCGCCCCTCATACACTCGAAAAAAAAAGTTCCAGATTCCGACAAATTGTGAATGTATTTATATACTTGAAGATGTAAACTTTATTTTAATATAAAGTTTAGGTGATAAAAAAAATTGTAAGTTACAGAAAATATTACCCAAAAAGAGAGTGTTTCGGGTTTTTCATACATTTTAGTCGTTTTTTAAGCTTTCATTTAATATTTTAGAATGAAAATAGAAAATTCTTTATCATAAATTGTGTGTAATATTCTCCAATTTTGGTGAAGATCTACTAAATATTATCGGAGATAGAGGACATAACTCCTAGCGGATAGTAGCAAGTCCCGCTTGGTTGCCCGCCACCCCTCATGCCCCCTTTCCCCTATTTTTCTTAATCAATTAGTATTTAGTATTAGTAGAGGTATAATTGTTATATATTAGACTAGCTGTTGCCCGCGACTTCGCGTGGATTTAGTTTTTAATAATCCCATGGGAACGCTTTGATCTTCCGGATTAATAAATAGCCTTCGGTTCGGTTCTCGTCGGGTGACCGCCCTCGACCACCGACTTACCGCATCGCATTGTTCGCCCGCGCTATTTTTTCTTTTTACTCTGCTTCGAAGAGTCGTACCGAGATATTGAATAGCCTATACCTTCCTCAAGAATTGGACTATCGGATACAAAAAGAATTTTTCAAATCCGACTTATAGTTCCAGAGATTAGCGCGTTCAAACAAACAAACTCTTGCACTTTATTATATTAGTATAGATGAATATAATTACTTAGTTAATTTAAACCGTTAAAGTATTCTAAACAGTTTCCTTTCTCGAACAGGCATGCGCTCGTCAGTCAGCTCGATGACTGGCGAGTCGGCCTGCGACAGCGGGGGCGCCTCGCCGCCGCAACCACCCGCCGGTGAGTGACCATCACCATAACGTGTGTGTTTTAATACAATTTCTTAACATCAAGATACTTTAAACTCCAGACAACCAACTAGATGGCGCTGCCGTATCGATTTTTACTTTTATTCTTTTTTTTTATTCGATGACAAAATAGCCCTTGACTGCGATCTCACCTGATGGTATTGTATTGTATTGTATTGTATTGTATTGTTTATTTCTTCGATTTAGACTTACAAAAGCGCTTACGAATGTCAACAAATTTTACATCAATAAGTACAAAATACTTAATAAAAATAAAATAAATTAATTAAATGTCAAAAGAAAAAATTATGTACTACTTATGTCAAGGGTCAAAATATAATAATAATGTGATGTCATTAAACATAACAAATATGATTAAAAAATAAATAGGTACTCAAGTACATAATTTTTATGTCAGAAAAAAAAAGAAAAGATATATAATGGCTTGTGCACACTTAGATTTTCCAGGCGTTTTTATCTTCTATATAATCATTTATTTTATAATATGCCTTTTTTATTAGAATATATTTTATTTTTGCTTTAAATTGTATGTCAGAAAGATTTGTAATGTCCTTTGGAATTTTATTGTAAAAGCGTATAGAATTTCCTATAAAAGACTTACTTGTTTTCGATAACCTGCATTTCTGCACGGCCAACTGAACATGCGAATGTCGCAAATTATAACTATGACAGACGGTGTTCTTTATTAGAGATGGAAGATGTTTTCTAGCATACATAATATTTTCAAAGATATAAAGTGATGGCATAGTCAATATACTGATATCTTTAAAAAAGGCTCTAAGAGAATCTCTGGGTTTCATTTTATATATTGCACGGATAGCCCTTTTTTGGAGTATAAAAACTGTTTTCCAATCAGCAGCAGAACCCCATAACAATATTCCATATGACATCAAACTTTGAAAATATGCAAAATATACTATTCTAGCAGTTTCTATGTCTGTTAATTGCCTTATTTTGCGAATTGCAAAAACTGCTGAACTTAACTTGTTTGCTAAAATATTAATATGTTCCTTCCATTGTAATTTAGAATCAATGGTAAGGCCTAAGAAAAGAACATTATCAACGATGTCTAATTTTACATTGTTGAGTAATATATCAACGTTTCTATCTCCACGAAAGTTAGAAGTTGCAAAATATACACATTTAGTTTTATTACTGTTAAGTGCTAGGTTATTTACAGAAAACCAGTGTGAAAGCATGGAGAGCGCTTTGTTAAGGTTGCCTAAATCACATATTTTCCTATCTATTTTGAATACGAGAGAGGTGTCATCTGCAAATAAAACGATGTTTGCCAGTTGTTTAACTACACCAGGAAGATCATTAATATAGACGAGGAATAAAAATGGACCAAGAATGGATCCTTGTGGAACTCCTAATTCAATTTCAGTTCCCATAGACGTCCCTTTATTGACACACACTCTCATTTGTCGATTACTTAGATAAGATGAAATCAGATCTAGGGCTGTATCGGTGACTCCGTAGAATCTCAGTTTTCGAATTAGAATTTTATGATCTACGCAATCAAAAGCTTTAGAAAGATCGCAGAAAATGCCAATAGCATTTTGCGATTCTTCCCAGGCCATAAGAATATGCTTTATTAAGTCAGCTCCTGCATGAGTTGTGGATCTTCCTTTTGTAAACCCAAATTGTTGTTTATGTAGTAATTCATTGGCGTTAAAGTGATAACTTAATTGAATTAGAAGAAGTTTTTCAAAGATTTTACTAAATACAGGCAGTACCGACACAGGTCTATAGTTAGTTGGATCGCAATTACTACCAGATTTGTAAATTGGTACTACTTTGCTAAGTTTCATTAAATCCGGGAATGAACCTTCGTCAATACTACTATTGAATATATGCGCCATAATAGGAGCAATTTCATTAATAATTGGTTTGATAGATTTGACTGACATTCCCCACAAATCTTCACTTTTTTTAACATTAATTGATTTAAAGGTTTTAGTTATTTCACTATGGGAAATGTGTTTGAATTTAAAAATAGGTGCTGAAATTTCAATATTAGATTTTAAAAGAATCTCTGCTTCATCAGGCGATGATATCAAATTTTTCGTAGTCTCAGTAGGAATACGAGAAAATGTAGATTGAAAAGTATTTGCAACGTTCAGACTGTGTGACGTTATCTGTCCATTAACTTTTAGATAAATTAAGTCACTAGGTTTATTTTTAATTTTTCCTGTTTCACTATTTATGATTTGCCAAGTTGTTTTTATTTTATTACTAGATTTCTTAATTTTATTGCTAATGTAAATTCGCTTTGCATTAATACAAACAAGTTTAAATATTTTAGAATATTTTTTTACATAGTTGTCAAATTCTTTACTTTTATCTATGGATTTATTTTTATATAGTTCATACATTTTGTCTCTACTAATCCTGATACTTTTAGTGGCCCAATCACTGAAATGAAGTTTAGGTGTAGTAGTAATTGTTCGTTTTGTAAATACTTTATCATACTGATTAAAAACAGTATCAAAAAATGTTGTGTACATGGTATTTATATTATTCTCTGAGAGACTTATTGTAGAAAGTTTATTTTTTATGTTATTTTTAAATAGTTCTTCTCTCTTTTTTGTGATAGGCCTGTATTCTATTTTATTCTCTATATTCTTGATTTTATATTCAATGTTTACCATTTGAGCTGTATGATCCGAACGAATACCACTTATAATTTCTTTGTTTCGTATTGGACTATTTGTAAATATGTTATCGATACAAGTAGCAGAGGAAACGGTTATCCTTGTTGGCACTGTAAATAAACCAATTAAATTAAAAGATCCTAGGAGAGAGACTAAAATTATTTTTTCTTGTGATTCCTTCAAAAGATCTATATTAAAATCACCACATACTAGTAAAGTCTTACTACTGTTGGTTAACTTTATTAGCGCACTTTCTAAACATTTTGTAAATAAGTCAAAATTCGCACTAGGTGGCCTGTAAATACATAAGATTATTATGTTATCTAATTCTGCACATGCCATTTCACAATTTCGATCAATTGAGCACGATGTTACATCTTTACGTTCCTTAAATTTTATGTTATCTTTACACATGGTAAGTGACGATGCAGTCTAAGATGGTAGCGGGCTAACTTGGAAGGGGTATAGCAATGTAAATTCAACCCATACCCCTATTCGTTTTCTACACGCCATCGTGCCGGAACGCTTAATCGCTTGGCGGCACGTCTTTGACTGTAGGGTGGTAACTAGCGACGGCCAAAGCCTCCCACCAGACAAATATTATTCCTTCAATAACGTCGCATCTATCAAGAAATAATGCTGTTAATAAAAACATGATCAATGTGATTTAATCACGTTACTATGGGTTGCCTGTATGTATATGATAAAAAAAGACGTGTGGCACTCGGGGACTGCCGCGGTAAAGCTATTGCAAAGCATTTTTTATCAACGCCATCTAGCGGCTCACCGTCAGGTTATTTTCGTTACGGAATTTCTGGATTCGGTCTCCACGCTCAAGGCCCGCGATAGAAGCTATGCAATAGCTTAATAATAATAAAAATTTGTTTCCAGATTCCAGCGTGTATCACCCTTCACACAGCATCCCAAGCCAGCCATCTCTGTGCATCTCCGAAAACATGGAATCAATCCACCAACACCACTTCTAAAACTGGAATTAAATTATACCAAAAAAAAAATATCACACACTCAGGTTGAAATCTATAGACTGCAGTCTCACTCAGCTCAGTCTCAAGACAGAGTTAAAACGAGACAGATTTATGTCAGAGCATATTTGTGTCTCGTTTTAACCTCTATCTTGAGTCTGAGCTGAGTCGGAGCACGCTCTATAGATCTCAGCACTAGATTAAAAATATAACTCAAAAAAGTCTATGTTTCGAAGACGAAAAAACAGTTTTTCTAAGTTTATTAGTAAAGTTCTGAAACGCAATTTTATCTACTATATAAAAATAAGTCGGGTTTTCCTTCCTGACGCTATAACTCCAGAACGCACGAACCGATTTCCACGGTTTTGCATTCGTTGGAAAGGTCTCGGGCTCCGTGAGGTTTATAGCAAAGAAAATTCAGGAAAAATTTCAACAATTTAAGAACGCGGGCGTCCGCTAGTTTTGTTATAAATGTCGACAGTTCCGTAGAACAAAGTCTCATTTGCTGAATTCATAACTTGCGATTTGAACCTTGCAGATGTGACTTTTAAGGCTCAAATTTCAAGTTGTGAATTTAGCAGATGAGACTTTGTTCTACGGAACGGTCCATGCGTTGTGAAACGTGACCTATGGTTTGTCCAATCCTTTATTTTCTTTTTGGCAGATCACGCCTATAAATTACCGTTTTTTTGTTTTCGGAATAATGTACTAAAATAATGTCGTACTTTATTGACGTTTAGTGAAGTGCCCTGTGCATAACAAACAACCACAGACTAAAACACAGTTCTTGAAAGACGATAAATCATTCACAATTATGATAAAAATAATTTGACTTCGTGTAAGTATTGTTTCTGTAAATTTAATAAAAAAAAGGAAATAAAAATAGTAACTATGACTCCAATATCTTGGAATTTAAGTTCAAACCAAGAGTACAGAAACTTTTCTTTTCATTTTTTTTTTTGACGGCTGCCTTAAAATGTAACTATGCACGCGTTAGTGAAGTGAGTTAACTTCAAAACGCGTGGTTAATAACGTCTAAACCAAGTTTAAATCAAGAGTTATGAGCAAATATACTTGGAAAATCACATAATCACATACATAGCTACGTAATTGGGTATACAAATGAAACAAGTAAAATTATTAAATACTAGCGGCTCGTCCTGGCTTTGCACGGCTGGACATTTACTTTTTAAACATTTTGGCATAAACGTACAGTAAATGCAGGACAATTAGTGACATCAACGCGTAATTTTTAAAAACATTTCACTGAGCAATTTTATTTAACTCGTAATATGTTTCGAATGGAATGTCCGATTTTAATAAACTAAAAAGTAATTTACAGGTATTTAAACTGCCTTGCTTGAGAAATCATTTATTTAGGTAAGGATTAAGGCAAAGGTATAAATAACTTGATCTGATTTATATACACTATACAATTTAAATTAATATCGGAGTTATCAGAAAATGAATATTTCCGCGTGATAAAATAATAAAATGGTGCCAGCCGGTGCGGCGGGGCACGGTGGCAGGTATCGGCGCGGAAGATTCCTGTGGTTCCTGTGGTGGTCTTATTAACAATCGTTTCCTATAAGAAACTCTGTGTGATCAGCCCCGTAAAAACAAATATTTAATATTTCAACCCAGACGAAGTCGGGGCAGGTCGCTAGTTAAACATATTTTGAAAGAAAACCTTAATTATTATTAGTATCGATAAAGAACCCAAATCAACTTATTATTTTTTTCTGTTTGTCTGTTACCGCAAACATATGTCAAATTAATTTATCTAAGTGATTAAAAATATATAATAAAATATAAGTACCTACGTTAAATCAAAATTAAAAAATATTTCATTAAATCGATTGAAAGTTCTTCTTAAATAAAATCGATTATTACTTCAAATCGAATCGGTAACGTGTGAAGGCGTCACTAAAGTCAAAATTTCTTGATCTGCCAAAAAGAAAATAAAGAATTGGACAATCTATAAAATAAAATTGAATTTTCACAACTTTACTAATAGTGGTTAGTAAGTTTGATTGCGTAGACGAGGTCACAGTTTCGATTCCCGGGTTGGGCCATATTGGGTTTTCTGTCGAGAAATTCTCAGTACTAGCCTGGAGTTAGCAAGTTGGCGGTGAGTCACCCCCGTGCCCCAGAGAGCACGTAAAGCTGTCCTGATCGACTCTCGTGAATTGCAAGAATTATACAAGTTTATCGTCGGGGTTAGTGCAAATCCGCGTATCTAGCATTAGTACATTAAAATCCATTTTCATACGTTTGTGAGCAAATCAAAACCGCGTAAGTGTCGTAGCGACTAAATTAATCACTTTAAAAGATATCTATTTTTATCAATACATAGAACACATGAATTAATACTCTCTGTGTAAAAATTAGCCCAATAGCCGTAGAAATAAGAAATTTATAAAGTTTTAACCTTCCCCTGACAAACTTGACTAGTGTAGATCCGCGGTTTTTACCAATGGTACATACGCGGTTTTGCACTATCCCCGACGATATTAAAAATATGACTTACCTCATGCTGTGCATAGTTGCTTGAAGCAAACTCTCTGATGTGACGGAAAACTATCTATTTATGACAAAACAATAATTTTTATTATTGTGAATATAAAAATATTAGACACTGTATTGGGTCCGCACACACTTGTCCGCGAAAAATCACAATTTGAATAGTTTCACTTAAACATTGGTTTTTAGTACCTAGCCACATAATTCACATCTAGAAATGCAAAAATTGATTTCGTTTAGTGTTTATATGAGAAAAGTTATGGAATTAAAGTAACTTCTTTACAACTCTTGTTTCAAAAAAAGTTACGAAAGTGTAAGAGGTTACAGTAATATGTCTTGGCATGGGTTGTACATGGTAAATGTATGAATCTCATGTGAATAGCAGGATTCAAAAGCTATTCTATTCTATTAAGCAACGTGTAACTTTTAATAGACAGCGCAAATTGAAAGTTCTATGTAAATATTTTAGATTACGTGTCATGCTTTTTTTAGGTATTTTCACTTGACGTACGCTCGCGGACAAGTGTGTGTCGACCCTCCTAATATATAATCGGAACGGACTTTAATCTTAAGCGCCACTTATATATAATTATTGTAATAGCAGTAAATTTGTTCGTTTGTATATCACAATATTTCTGCTAATGGTTGTATTAAGTTGATTAATAAGAAACGTGTATATTATAGCGAAAATGTGTTTTATTTTCTAGTTTTAAATTGAACCTTACCCTAAAAAATTACGACCATATTAAAAAAAGACGTGTGGCACTCGGGGACTGTCGCGGTAAAGCTATTGCATAGCATTTTTTATCAACGCCATCTAGCGGTGAGAGGAGTCCCGTGTCAGGTTATTTTCGTTACGGAATTTCTGGATTCGGTCTCCACGCTCAAGGCGCGCGATAGAAGCTATGCAATAGCTTAATAAAAAACACATTGGTTTTCAATAGTTAATTTATTATCAAAATTTAGTCTACAATATTTAGGGCATAAGCGACAAGGCTAACGAAAACCTAAACCAGAGATGGTAATCGAACTTTTCATGGGTCTTTTTGTGATTTTTAATTTTTTAAAGTGTTAACCTACACTTAAAGGAAAATAACCTAATAGATTTATAAATACATATCAAAAATTCCGAGGCCGGCGGGATTCGAACCCACGTCTCTCTGGGAATCGCGCCCGAGTGTGTTAACCGTTACACCACGGCCGAACCACACGTCAACCACGAAATTAGTGATATGTATCTACTTTTTTCAATCAGTTTTATAGCAACTGTTAGCGACATCTAGTAGCGACACATTACAGTTGTCGATCTACTTTTTTCCAAGATACCATATTACAATGGAGCTCTTTTTGTGATTTTGACAATTTTCAGTTTTTTTTTTTTTAATGACAAGATATTCCTTGACTTATGGAGGCCTAATACTGGCTTAAGTGTAAACTTATTCACAAAGTTTTTTATCTCTTATAGCTTGTATAATATGTCCATGCACTAGTGCCAGCAGCCGGCTAGTGGTGTCGCTTGTGCTGGTGCGGGTCGAGGCGTCGCTTGCGGCGCGGCGGCGCGGTAACCAGCCCCGCATGCGCCTGCGCTGCGAGCAGCATGCCCAGCGCCAGTTGCGCCTGCACGGAAACAACATTTTTTTAAATCTATGTTAGTTTTTTCTATTCGTCGACAAGATAGGTAGATAAAAAAATTTATTGTACACAAGAAAGAAACAAAATTGAATAATTGCATGCAAAGGTGGCCTTATTTCTTTACTAGGCAACCAATTGCCACAAACAAATTTGTAGGAACATTGGCATTTTTATAGAAAGATAGTCGTCTGAAATAACAGTATCGTGAAACGGTAAGTGACGATGCAGTCTAAGATGGTAGCGGGCTAACTTGGAAGGGGTATGGCAGTATACACTCAACCCATACCCCTAATCGGTCTCTACACGCCATCGTGCCGGAACGCTTAATCGCTTGGCGGCACGTCTTTCGGTGGTAACTAGCCACGGCCAAAGCCTCCCACCGGACAATTCAGAAATTATAGATTCCCAAATTGGCCCCACCGAGAATCGAACCCGAGACCTCCTAAAAACATACATACCTCTTCATGCATCTCCTTCGCCATAGAGTAGACGCTGTGAGAGCTGGAGTTGTAGAGCAGCGCGTTGGACAGCATTAGGAGCACGTCGCGTTGGAACTCCGCCGTTGTTCTAAACACACATAACTCCTTGTCAACTCCTTTGAGCCTCTAGTATACGCAAAAGCGTAAAAATAAATAAAAAAGAATTAAGTTATAAAAATAACTTAATTAAAAATAAATAAAAAAGAATTAAGTTATAAAAATAACTTAATTCTTTTTTATTTATTTATTTATTTATTAGTAATCAACAGCGTTTACAACACAATTTTACAAGATTATTATAGTCCTTAAATAAATAAATAAAGCCAAAAATGATTACATTTTTTGAATTTAAATTTTTATTCGATGATAAGATAGTCCTTGACCGCGATCTCACCTGATGGTAAGTTACGATGCAGTCTAAGATGGTAGCGGGCTAACTTGGAAGGGGTATATGGCAGTGTAGATTAAATCCATACCCCTAATCGGTTTCTGCACGCCATCGTGCCGGAACGCTAAATCGCTTGGCGGCACGTCTTTGACGATTCCGAAATATTTTTTTTTTTAAAAGAACATTAGCCAAGCTGAAGTTAACTAATAATAATCCTCTTACCCCCTCCAAATAAGCGGAAAGCTTGTGCTAGGAGTGGGTGCGACAATAGTGCAACAGGTGGGATTCGAACTTGCGACCTTTCAGTTTTCAGCCCGCACCTTTAACCGTTGGGCTATTGAGGCTAAATTTGTATTTGACAAAAAAAATACTTAAAATAAAAGTTCTTAATCTAAAAAAAATATACAACGTGTAACTAAAGTGTGAAATAACCCTGAAGGAGGTGAATGTGCTCATGAAACTGAACAACTTTCCCCAAGGAACATAGCTCGAAATGTCGGAAAAAAAGACGTGCGGCACTCGGGGACTGCCGCGGTAAAGCTATTGCATAGCATTTTTTATCAACGCCATCTAGCGGCTCACCGTAGAGGAGTCCCGTGTCAGGTTATTTTCGTTACGGAATTTCTGGATTCGGTCTCCACGCCGGCCCGCGATAGAAGCTATGCAATAGCTTAAAAATTTTTTTACCTCCCATAGTAAATCAATCAGCTGATCGTCAATTTTGTATGGGAGGTCCAATTTTTTTTCACATTTCGACCTATGTTCCTTGGGGAAAGTTGTTCAGTTTCATGAGCACATTCACGTCCTTCAGGGTTATTCCACACTTTCGTTACACGTTGTATATATTGATGTCACTTACCTTATAACGCCCGCGTCGATGTTCCGCTTTATGGTGGTCAGATCCATGGGCCTCTTGACCACCACGCTGTACCCTGGAGCCTCCTCGTCTGTTATCGGCCTTAGGAACAGCGATGCGTACTTGTGTGTGCACAGCCTAAACAATTGGCGTGATGAGATAGGATGAAATAGGATTCATGGATTGCAAAAAACGTATTTCGACCGTTCCGTAGAACAAAGTCTCATCTGCTAAATTCATAACTTGCGATTTGAGCCTTGCAGATGTGACTTTTAAGGCTCAAAGGAGGTGGGTTGATAAGGCCGAAAATCGTTCTAAAATATTAAATCAAAGCTTAAAAAACGACTAAAATGTATGAAAAAGCCGAAACACTCTCTTTTTAGGTAATATTTTCTGTAACTTACTATTTATTTTATCGCCTAAACTTTATATTAAAATAAATTTTATATCTTCAAGTGTATAAATACATTTACAATTTGTCGGAATCTGGAACTATTTTTTTTTTTCTCGAGTGTATGAGGGGCGGATTTTGGGCCTTATCAACACACCTCCTTTCAAGTTGTGACTTTGTTCTACGGAACGGTCGATTTTATTTTTTATTTTAAGCAAGATTGAATTTATTTTGATAAAATAAAACTATAAAATAGAGCAATCCGCCATTTTGGATTAAACATCAATCAGAACGATACGTCACATCTATCTTCAAACTATGACGAACTACTGTGAAAAAACATAGAAGTGAAAAATGGCGTCTATTAACGCCAAAATGGCGTCAATCAAATCCAAAATGGCGACAATCAAAGCCAAAATGGCAACAATCAAAGCCAAAATGGCGACAATCAAAGCTAAAATGGCGACAATCAAAGCTAAAATGGCGTCAATCAAAGCTAAAATGGCGTCAATCAAAGCCAAAATGGCAACAATCAAAGCCAAAATGGCGACAATCAAAGCCAAAATGGCGTCAATCAAGAAGGTCCAAAAAAAAAAACAGAACAGCAAGTCCAGTGTTAATCATAGATTAAACAAATTGATGCCCGCAACTACGCCTACGTGTTATTCCAGACTCTAATCTATCTCTGTGCCAAACAGCCAAATCGGTTCAGTCGTTGCGGCGTGATTGAGTAACAAACATCTACCTATACATACATCCAAACTTTCGCATTTATAATAAGTATTAATACCTGCTGTATACGAGCATAACACTCTTCCGCCACAGCCTGTGTTGCCGCTCGGCGTCGCTCGCGCTCGGCGACTCGGGCGCGCTTTCCGACCCCGAACAAGCTGTAAATATTATAGATAGATAAATAGATAGATAGATAATTCTTTATTACTGTAATAACTTAAAAAAAAACTTACTTCGTGAATCGGACTTCTTTTTCCGGGAATAGTCTCTTCTCTTTTTACCGTCTTTGTCTTCCTCGCGACTGAGCTGTGAACGGAAAAGAAAAACAATAATAAATAAATGTTTGGTTGTAGTTTGGAGCCAGTCGAACCAAGAATCAACTCTTTGTAGACAACTTCCTTTTTGACAATATTATGTTGGCAATATGACGTCACCATGACATGACGCTGAAGGGAATAATTTCCATACAAAATGTTCCATGTTTGAGAGTTTCTAGAGGCTGACGCTGAATTTGAATGAATTTTTAGGTTATATCGATCAAATATGAAGTTTCTTTGAAGTCTGTCAATGTCACTGTCACTTAGTCTGACTATAGATGTGAGCGTGTCTATGATGCTATGTTTATAGTTGTCAATAAATGTTCCTTTTTTAAAGTTTTTCATGTAATACTTAAAAAACATTTTTTTTCCCAAAGAATATTAGCCATGTTGAACTTGATTATTTTATTCTCCTCTCCCCTCCAAATAAGCGTGTAGCTAGTAGTGGGTACGATAATAGTGCAACGGGTGGAGTTCGAACCTGCGACCTTTCAGTTTTCAGTCCGCACCTTTAACCACTCATATCGCTCACTCACCTCCATAGGTGTGTCGTCATCTGTCTCGGTGTGCGTGTCCTCCTCTATTCCCTCCCTCTCAGCTTTGACCTCTTCTTGCTTATCCTCTTTTATCATCTCTTTAAGAGGTATAGAGTCCTAGTAAAAAAAACATCTGTCTTAGTAAAATCAATAGTAATTATAGAACAAGCATAAAGTTTAAAAACTGTATTGAATCGATTGACACCTCACTCATTAAAATCGGCTCAGCAGTTTAGATAGATAGATAGATAGATACTTTATTGCACACAAGAAAGAAACAAAAATTGATAAAACTTAAAACTTCGCATGCAAAGGCGGCCTTATTGCTACAGAGCAATCTCTACCAGGCGACCGTTTAGGTGTTACGACGGAACATACGTAAATAGTCACATACATAAATTTCGAGATAAAATTCTTAATTCCTTACTAATATTGTAAACTTTTTTTTTTTATTATAACTAAATTTATTCATTTCTTTTTTTTCCTTTTTTATTTTTTGTTACTTACGTGTACGATTTTTTTTTAGTATATGTCATTGTACGGTGCATCTGACATTTGTTAGTTTTATGACATATATATATATGTAATTGTAATAATGTAATCTATATATATAAAATTCAAAGTCCTGACTGACTGACTGACTGACTGAGATATCAACGCACAGCCTAAACTACTGAAGTGAGAAACTTGAAATTCTTACAGTTGGTTCCTTTTATGACGTAGGCGCACACTAAGGAAGGATTATTGGAAATTCCACCCCTAAGGGGTTTAAATAGGGGATGGAAGTTTATATGAAACTCCGTCATTTTTCAAGCTGTTTCCATCAAAGTTGGTATTTGAGCTTTCAGTTAAAAATAAAGAAGTACGTGTGTCACAGTTTTTGAAAATTCCACCCCAATACCTAATTCCACGCGGACGAAGTCGCGGGGGCAAAAGCTAGTATGAAATAAAATTTGAATATCCATTATTAAAATAACCAATATCCAATAAAATAATAAATCACCTCAGCGTCTTCGTCCTTCTTAATATCTTCTAGAACTTTCTCTTCTACGCTCTGCTCTTCTGCGACTGTTTCTACCTTGACGTTTTCTTCTTCGACTGGCTCTTCTATTTTCTCTTCTGTGACGTCACCTTCTGTGGTTGTAGGAAGTTCTTCTTCTGGGTTCGGAGGAAGTTGTATCTCTTCGAGAACTAAAAATTTTACGTGATTTAGCGTTTTGAAAATCAGACATAGGTAGACTCTATTCCTTCACTCTCATAGTCCAGTCTTCTCTATTTCCAGTCTATGAGAGTGAGGGAGTAGAGAGAGCACCTGACTGTGTTCGTATAAGATGTAACCTATGTCACTCGGAGCATGATAAAGAATTGAATGATACCTCATTCATCAAAATCGGCTTAGTAGTTTATTCGCACGATGGAACACTCTTAAATAGTCTTAATACATACATACATAGATTACTAATATCATAGGGCATCCAATCCCGCATTGAAACCTCAATCCCGCAGACCCGCGGGACTGAGATTATTAACCCCCAAAAATTATTGTCCCGCAAGCCCTGCGGATATCGCTCGGATCGCGCAAATCGTTTTCTGTCCCGCAAGTCCCGCTTGGATAATCCCGCATAACTGATTCTGAAAAATCCACGCGAAAAGCGGAAGTTTCGGGATTGGATTCCCTAATCATAACCCTTACTTTTGGCTTCTCCATAGTCATATAAAAAAGAAAAAGAAGATGGGTGACTCTTACCAACTAGCTCATTCTTTATGGGCTCAATTTCTGGTGGAAGCGGTATATCGTGAGGGTCGGTTATCTCTGTCAAACCGGTTTCCTCTGGTTGTGGTTGCGGTTGTTCTTCGATCTGCGGTTGCGGTTGTGGTTCTGCTTGCGGCGATGATGGTTGCGACTCCGGTTTGTCGGTTATCTCTACGGTTGGTTCTTCTATTGCCGGTTGTTCTTCGATTGGTATTCTGTAAATTAAACAAGTTTTATTTGTAAAGGTGTGAACTGTAAAATGAAAGGTCGCAGGTTCAATCCCTCATTCTCTTTTTATTTTTGTTCGATGACAAGATAGTCCTTGACTGCGACCTCACCTGATGGTAAGTCACGATGCAGTCTAAGATGGTAGCGGGCTAACTTGGAAGACGTATGGCAGTGTACATTCAATCCATACCCCGATTCGGTTTCTACACGCCATCGTACCGGAACGCTAAATCGCTTGGCGGCACGTCTTTGAAGGTAGGGTGGTAACTAGCCACGGTCAAAGCCTCCCACCAGACCAGACCGGAAACAATTCAGAAATTATAAATTCCCAAATTGCCCCGCCGGGAATCGAACCCGAGACCTCCCAGTTATAAGACCACAGCGCTCACCACTGCGCCAGGGAGGTCATTCATCATCATCATTTTGATTCATCAAAATCGGCTCAGCAATTCAGGCAGTAAGACATTACATACATAGAAATTACGTAAATAGTCACATACATACACAGACTGCTAACATCATAGCTAGGGAATCCAATCCCGCAATAAAACCTCAATCCCGCAGACCCGCGGGACTGAGATCATTAACCCCCAAAAATTATTATGCAAGCCCCGCAAATATCGCTCGGATAATCCCGCATATCGTTTTCGATCCCGCAAGTCCTATCCCCGCGGATATCGCTCGGATAATCCCGCATATCGTTTTCGATCCCGCAAATCCTATCCTCGCAGATATCGCTCGGATAATCCCGCATATCGTTTTCGATCCCGCAAGTCCTATCCCCGCAGATATCGCTCGGATAATCCCGCATATCGTTCTCGATCCCGCAAGTCCTACTCCGGCGGATATCGCTCGGATAATCCCGCATATCGCTAATATCATAACCCTTCTTTTTTTCAAGTAAAAAGTAGTACGTACGGTTCTTCTACAACACTATTATCTTCTAGAGGGACGGTCGGTTCTTCTATCTTCTCTTCTATTTTTTCTTGAAACACACTTTGTGTTTGTTCTTCTACGATTTTCTTTTCTTCGATCTTCTCACTCGTTTCTACTGGAGGCTCCGGTTCTTTTATTTCTTCTTTTATCTGTAACTAATTTTTCGGACATTGAATAATTAATGCTTTTTTTAAAATATACTTTATTGTTTTTTTTTTTTTGTCAATAAATCTATACTTATAATAAAACTGTAACGGGACGAATTCTGTACATTAAATATATTTTGAGAATTTTAATCGGATGATGCTTTATTATCGATACTGAGCCCAAAACAATTTTTTTTTGAATTTTTTGTCTGTCTGTCTGTGCGCTCATCACGCGAAAACTACTGAACGGATTTGAATGAAATTTGGTGTAGTAGTAGCTGATACTCCAGGTCAATATATAGGATACTTTTTATCCTGATAAAAAATAAGGTTTATCCGGGATAGGGGATGAAAGTGTTTGTTGATTTTGCTCCATAACTTCGTCAAATCTAAACCGAATTTGATAATAATTCTTTCTTTACTATAAATAGTGTACTATTAGAAAAATTTTGTCCAATTTTGGTGAAAATCTACTAAATATTATCGCAGATAGAGGACATAACATATTTTCCACGCGGGCGAAGTCGCGGGAATCAGCTAGTAAATAATTCAAATAGATTTTGAAAATAGCATTTAAATGACAGTAATTATGAAGAACAAACAGAATATCCTTAAGAACATAAATATCCATTGAAATAAATTTAAAAAAAAAATACCTTAGGCTCTTCGGGATGTATTACTTTGATTTCGAGAGTCGGAAACTTGACTTCCGGAAATTTGGTCTTGACTTCCGGAACTTTGGTATTGACTTCCGGAAACGTTGTGTTGTCTTCCGGAAACGTGGGCTTGGCTTCCGGCTCCTGAGGCTTGATTTCCTCTATTGGCGATTCTTCTATGGGAGGATCTTCCACCTACAAAAATAATAATATTAATACTAATAATTTATTTATATCACGCTATAAAAATCCAAGAAAAAATAATACCTATCTAAATTAATAAATTTTACAAAAAGTGAAAAAAAAAAAATATTAAAAATTAATAATAATAATAAAATTGCCCCCACTCCGTGTGGGAGTTAGGTAAAAATAAAAAATAAATTATAAAAAATACTTTTTAAAAAACCGAAAAATACTTTTTAAAAACCTGACTTCAAACGCCACGCTTAGTCCGCTACCATCTTAGACTGAATCGTCACTTACCACCACGTGAGATCGCAGTCAAGGACTATCTTGTCATCGAATTTAAAAAAATCTTACCACTTCCATTTCTTCTGTGGCAACGATGTCTTCGTTGATTCTTTCGTCTGTGGCTGGTTCTTCCTAAAATCCCAGAGATACAATTTTTTTTTATTTACTACTACACAACTTATGATATTCTACTAGGGCTGTTATATACTCACAAAACATGCGAAAAAATTGTTCCGAACGACAAAGAGTATAATAGAGTACTTCATTGTTAAATGACATGACAAATTACGACAAATGTCTGCCATTACGCGCTTCATTTACCGCACGCTTGTAACATATCCACCTCTTTTTATACATATACTATGTCATAGTACATAAATATATAATGTATTAATAAATTATCCCTAAACAGGTGTAAATTAAAAATTTAATTTTTAAAAAAGAAGCTTTTAGTAGCTGCTTTTTGATACTTGCTCTTTGGGTTGTTTATTTTTTACATTTCATTCATTAATTTATTCATAATTCATATACAAGTAAAAGGTATACCTTTACGATTTCTAGATCAGGTTCGGGCGCAGCGGCGGGCTCTTGCACAACTATTTCCATCTCTTTCTTTTGCGGCGGTTTCTCTATCACCCTGCGTCAATAAGAGAAAGGGACAGAGCTATATTTATCAGGTCTGAAGTAGGTTGAATATAATCTACGAAAATTTAAGTTTTTCATGTCTAAAATTGATTTCTTCAAAATATGTCACGCCCATTTCCACAAACGACTTTCGGACGTTGAACATGAGTCGTTGAGGAATCTAAAACTGACCGGAATTAATAATTGACAGTTAAAGGTGCGAACTGAAAACTGAAAGGTGGCAGGTTCGAACCCCACTCGTTGAACTTTTGTCGTACCCACTCCTAGCATAAACTTTTCGCTTATTTGGAGGGGAGAGGAGAATATAAGTCAAGTTCAACTTGGCTAATATTCTTATAAAAAAAAAATATAGCACATCACGCCCATTCCCACAAACGACTTCCTTCCTCGAGTCGCAGTTGAGGCACCGCGATTGCCCCGCTCCCCCGCTCACCTGGCGGCCGCCTTGTGCATGCTGGCGACGAGTGGTATGTGAATGGGCCTACAAACGATTTTAGGACTTTCTTGAGTCATTGAACTATCCAAAAGTAACTGAAATTTTAATATAGAACGACACACCCATTCCCACAAACTGCTTTCTTTTGGGAGGCGTAGTTGAGGAATCACGAGCCTATTTTAGATTTTTCATGTCTAAAATTGACTTCTTAATAGAATGTCACGCCCATTCCTACAAACGACTTTCGGACGTTCTTGAGTCGTTGAGGAACCTAAAAGTGATTGGAATTTTAGTATAGCACATCACGCCCATTCCCACAAACGACTTCCTCCCTCGAGTCGCAGTTGAGGCACCGCGCTTGCTCCGCTCCAACTGACTTCTTCATAGAATGTCACGCCCATTCCTACAAACGACTTTCGGACGTTCTTGAGGCTTTAAGGAATTTAAAACTGACTGAAATTTTACAGGAGTCATTGAAGTATCCAAAAGTAACTGGAATTTTAGTATAGCACATCACGCCCATTCCTACAAACGACTTCCTCCCTCGAGTCGCAGTTGAGGCGCTCACCTGGCGGCGGCCTTGTGCATGCTGGCGACGGGCGGTATGTGTATGTCGATGTCGCGGAACGCGTACACATCCTCCGCCTTTATCTCGATGTCGTCGATGTCTACAGAGGGCGCGGCGTGCAGCGGCGGCTGCGGCTGCTGCGGCTGCGCGTTAGCTGCGACGCGAGAACACTGTCTTTAATCTTTTTTTTTTATATATGAAAACTAGCTTTATCCTGCAGCTTTGCTCACGTTAAATTCGATTCTTCCAACCCCTATTTTGTCCCCTTAGGGGCTGAATTTTCAAAAATCCTTTCTTAGCGGATGCATACATCATAATAGCTATCTGTATGCCAAATTTCAGCCCGATCCGTCCAGCGGTTTGAGCTGTGCGTTGATAGATCAGTCAGTCAGTCACCTTTGCCTTTTATATATTTAGATAGCGGACAAACAAGCTGGCGGGTCACATGATGTAAAGTTAATCACTTACTTTGGGCTGGGCCCATAACCTGATATTGGTAGGCTGGGTCCATAACCTGATATTGGTAGGCTTTTATATTATTTACAATATTATTAGTTCCAGAGACACTCATATCTACGCTTACAGCGCCAAGATGGCGTCTATCAAATCCAAAATGGCGCCAATCAAGTACCTATGTCAAAAAAAGAAATTACAGCAGCAAGTCAAGAGTTAATCGTAGATTAAAGATCAGTGGATCTGTGAATGGTTGGATACATGGCTGGATGGATGTTTGTTACTCAATCACGCCGCAACGACTAAACCGATTTGGTTGAAACTTGGCACAGAGACCGATTATAACCTGGAATAACACATAAACTACTTTTTATCCCGGAAAATAAGACAGTTCCCGCAGGAATTAAAAACCTCAATCCACGCGAACGAAGGTGCGGGCATCATCTAGTAATATTATAATTTAACTAGCTGATGCCCGCGACTTCGTTCGCGTGGATTGAGATTTTAGATTCCCGCGGGAACTCTGTTATTTTCCGGGAAAGAAAGTAGCCTATGTGTTATTCCAGACGATAATCGATCTCTGTGCCAAATTTCAGCCAAATCGGTTCAGTCGTTGCGACGTGATTGAGTAACAAACATCCAAACATCCACACTTTCACATTTATAATATTATAAGTAGGAAGTAGGATAGTAGGATTGACTAAATAACGTAATTAACTAAGTATTTCAGTTGAGTATAAAATGGCTACTTATTTTTTTTTTAAACTCAAGTCACCTTTAAGTTGGTGTTCAATTTGTACAAGCTGACTCTTGATGTGCTCTATAGCTGCGTGCTTACTCTCCTGAGCATGCCCCGTTTGTTCGAGCAAGAGAGAGAGAGTGGGTGCGCCCGCTGAAGGAGAGACAGCATCTGTAGAAAAAGGTATTATTAAAAAAAATTAAAAAACACGACTGCCCAGCCAAAAACGAACTAAAAAGTTAAATACCACAGTCATTACCTTTGGCATAGTATTCACATTTTTAAATGATATTTTTTGTGAATCACTGGATATTGAACTAAAGTGTTATATATTTTTCGAATTATTTTCTAGATGATGGTCTTATTCGATTTTTTTTTTCAACTTTAGCCTTTAATACGGGACCATGGTCGCCCCATCAATTTTTTTTTATTTTAAATAAAACCCGAATTTAACCCGAAATAAGGTAAGGATTCTAATGATATCATTCTCATCAAGTTCGGTTCAGGCGTATAGAAGTTATGGTGGAATATAGAAACTCACATACATACACACATGAATCCTGAAAAGTGTTAAGTGATTACCGCCGCCCATGTGCATTTATAGGTAACACCTGTATTTGTAGCATATCGCTCATTTGCGACAAGAGTGACATAATTCAAAATGGACGACGAGAGAATTCTCTCGTTAGAGAGTAATGTTTTGTGGATGCTGCGGTCTCGAAACAACACAGCGGCCAACAAAGCGACAGAGCATTAAGTCACAATCTCTCTCGCTCTTATTTTTTTGTGCTCAGCGTAATGTTGTTTTTATAGCAAAAAGTATAAGTTTTCGACACTAAAATGGGTGAATTTTGAATTATGTCACCCTTATCGCAAATGAGCGATATTATGAATGGTCAGAAAATGACAACTCACCAACAATGGACGCCGGGTGTGGTATATGCTGTGGCGTGGTCACCACTGGCGACGACTTGAGTAGTGACGTCAGCAGCGGCGAAGATGGCGTCGTTGGGGTGCCTTCACACAAACAATGGATACCAATAATTAAGCTATTGCATAGCTTCTATCGGGGCCAGCGTGGAGACCGAATCCAGAAATTCCGTAACGAAAATAACCTGACACGGGACTCCTCTACGGTGAGCCGCTAGATGGCGTTGATAAAAAATGCTATGCAATAGCTATACCGCGGCAGTCCCCGAGTGCCACACATCTTTTTTTTTTATTAGGATCATTAAACTGGTTACAATTTTTATAAATCACAATAAATTACACAAAATATGATAGTACTAGAATTGGAACCTTCTAGAAATGACCACAGCATGCTTAAATCACAGAAACGGGTTGTTACGTTCCCTCAAATATGGTTGAGCGAAGCAACGGCTGGATCATGCTTGTGCTCGTGAACGGGTGCCACCAACGGGAATGGGTCTACCCATCTTAACATGTGTAGGTTGTGGTAGGTGTGCATTTTTGAAACTTCTTTGTGGAAACACTGTGTGCATAGCATACTTTTGTTAACCATTGTAAAAAAAATTTTTTTTGAAAAGAGCAACTGCTGAGTTTCTTGCCGGCTCTTCTCAGCAGAATCTGCATTCCGAACCGGTGGTAGATTTATGACGTGTCATAAGAGCTACAAGTTGGCCTACATGAAATAAATTTTGATTTTGATTTTTGAAAAACTAATGCTAATTACAATAGAGATTAGCCATCTGCGCGCGAGATGTTATAGTGATCATATACCGGTAAGTCATCTGAGTCAAGTAATGTAAAAGCCACAATAGCCCAACGGTTAAAGGTACGTACTGAAAGGTCGCAAGTTCGAACCCCACCCCACACTATTGTCATACCCACTCTTACCACAAGTTTTCCGCTTATTTGGAGGGGTACCAATCTTGGTCAACTTCAGCTTGGCTAATATTCTTTATAATGTTCCTGGCTATCTAACGAGGAACATTAAATGTATGGACGGATGACAACATTAACGAACGGATGAACATTAGAATATAATAGAAATATCTTTTTATTATATATAATATATTTTATATTTGGAATGTGCTTCCGAATTAAATGACGCCTGCTATCTTTCAACGTTCTCGCTCTTTCAACAAAGCACCTTACGCTCTCTCGTTCAACTAAGATGGCCGGGACCATAACCTGTAGCGTGGGGCGGAGCCTGCAATGGTCGTGTTCTGACCTCTCGCTCTGTCAACAAAGCGTTGCACCTAGCGCTCTCTCGCTCAACTAAGATGGCCGGGAACATTACCTGTAGCGGGGGGCGGGGTCTGCGCCGGTCGCCACGTCCTCTCCGTCCTGGCGCGTCTCTCTTCCCTCTCTTTCAGCCAGGCGGCGCGCCTCGCGCTCTCTCGCTCGCGCGCACGCTTTGCCGCGTCTATACTAGCCCACAGCTCCTGGATACGCTCATCCGGGGTGGCCGGGTTACGGACCTCAACTATTTCATTCTGCAATACAATTATAAAAAGATAAAAACACATTTAAAAAAAAATACAATCATAATTGGATCAATAGGTTTTTTCTGCAAACTACCTATGTAAAAAACCCTGCATACCACAGGATAACACAGGATCACAGTACAGACTAGATGGCGCAGAAGGTATGTTCACTTCCATTAGAGAAGTTTCATTGATTGTAAGTCATAGTTTTATCTGGTTATACATGTTCTCTCTTTCTTTGTAACATGCAACAACTTTCTTGCAACATGTTCTGATGATGATGAATCTCCTGATTTGCAAGACTTTTAAAAGATGATATGGAGCCGATTTGCTCTCATACATACATACTTTATAAAGTCCAGCTTTGTCCATTTAAGTATTATCATTATCTTAACAAAGCTCTCAAGCTAGGCTTCAAAGAAAGGCCTATTCTACAAAATAATGAGACAAGATAACTTTCTCGTTTCAACCTAGATGGCGCTGGCTGTACGCTGACTCTCACCTGAGAAGTTTTTACCTTTACCTGCTCGTACTGCGTGTTCATCTCTCGCAGCGTGTTCTGTATCTCCTAGATGTACCAATTCATGAGTCTTTTAAAGATGCTGTCCTATGGAGATTTTATATCTTTGATTTGTGCTCATACATACATACTTTAGAAAGTTCAGCTTTGTCCATTTAACTGTTGTTGTACCCACTCCTCTTGCTTAGAAAAAAGTGGAATACTTAGTGGAATATAATATTAGTCATGCCTAATACATACATCTACATACCAATGCAATAGGAAAACTTTCTTGTTACAATCTAGATGGCGCTGGCTGTACGTTGACTCTCGCTGGAGAAGTTTTTATTAAAGTTTTTACCTTTATCTGCTCGTACTGTGTGTTCATCTCTTGCAGGGTGTTCTGTATCTCCTGAATGCGCTGCTGCGTGAGGCTCTTAAGGATACTCTCTTGTGGAGTCTCAACACCGCCCTCCGAGTTGCGTTTCTTACGCTTTGGTGTTTCAACATGTTCCAATAACGCACCATATTGGGCTGCACAGCTGGAAAACATTTATGCTTGAAGTATAGCATGAGCTTGACGACCTCCCTGGCGCAATGTTGAGCGCTGTGGTCTTATAAATGGGAGGTCTCGGGTTCAATAAGATATAATAATTCAAAATATAAAAGAACATAAAAGTATTCTGTTAAGTAAATATAATCTTGAGGTATCATTTTTTTTGAACAATTAGAAAACTGTACCTAATTAAGTCTGAAATTTTTTTTTTTTCCAAGTGAATATCATGGGATCAGCCATATAAAATTAACAGAATTAAAAAAAGCTCTCCTAGACATTTTCTAATTTGGCATTTGGGATACTTCTGTCAGGTATTGGTACAGTTTCTTTAATGTTAATAGTTGTCTCTTAATGAAGAAAAAACACCATTTATACAGCGATGCTTTTAATAAGAGACTCATGTATGTATGTACTATCACAATGAATTATAGAATGCCTATGTGTTATTCCAGAATATAATCTACCTCTGTGCCAAATCGCTTCAGTATTTGCGGTGTGATTGACTAACAAACATCCATCCATACCTTTGCATTTACAGTAGGATAATTGAAAGGATAACATTTGTCAGGATTTGATCTTTATGTAATTAAATCTTTACTGTTATTATAAATGCGAAAGCGTGTTTGTTTGTTGGTTTATGTAGCACGGAAACCACAAAGTTAGGTCGGTAATAGATGTCTTAACATCGCCGTCCCTGGAGCTAAATCTCGCAGCCGTCCAAGAAAGCGCTACTACCGCTGGTGAAGACCTTGTAGGCGTCGATACGAGCCAATAAATTGAGAAAATCGGATGCACAAGACCGAGCAAATTGGGCAAAAGCATCACCTAGTGGGACGCTTAGTCAAAGAACAATATTAGTAGGATTGGTAAAGAAGTAAAAACTACCTCTTCTGTGAGTACCAGTCGGGCGGCCTGCCGGCTTCGCCTGCAGTCTTCAGCGCTCGCGACACTGACATCCAATTCTGGTCGCCGCTTCTGACGACCGCGGACGCGAGGCACAGCTGCTCGCGCACGCTCCACGTGTCCAGCGGCACGCGCTTCAGTTGGAGACGCTCTTGAAGCGAGCTCATTTTCATTTAAATTTTTTTGAAAATTAGAGAGAATTTGAGGAAATAATTCACTATTGCGATAATAAACAAAACATCACAATCACACACAGAGTACTTTGCAATCACATCACACAACATGTCAAAAAGTTACTAATTACTCTGTGGTGACATTTGAGTATTGACGCAGACTAATAATACATTATTATTCTTTTCATGGAAATAGATAGGTACCTAATTCTTAGGTATAACTCAGAGCCATAGACAAACACGACACTAAAATACAAACCTAAATAAAGTGCTATCCTTTTCTATAGCGAGCATTATGAAAGTGATAGCACGAAATATTGGGGAAACGAATCACGCTCGTCAATTAGCCACGGGGAACGACCAATAATATCCCAAAATAATAGGACCGAAGTCTTTGAAGTTTGAAAATACAACTCAAGAATTCCGCTTGCAACAAGATCGTATTTATGGCGATAAAAGCAAGAGTTTGTCCAGCAGTGGATTGTAAAGAAGATCTTGAAAAAGATTTGAACGATGCTGAACCGATTTTGATAAATTATGTCTCGTTGATCTGTCTGACCACTCCCAGTCGATTCCCGGGTCGAAACAAAAAGATAATACATATTAAGGGTTTCTGCTAAATTATTTTCAATAGCACTCTTGGAGAAGCAATGTTGATGTCACACCACCCCCCTACCTCGAGTTGCACTGAGTGTTTGCGCACGTACTTGTGTATATAATATCTCCTCCTCGCATGTATCATTCTAGGTCTGCAGGACTAGTATAAGATTTAATTCGATTAATCGTATTCGTATTCAATGATATTAGCGTCAAAGTAAAATGAACCTTAACCGCGTCGAGTTAAAGTCAAAAATTCAGTATAACCGATTTTAATTTGGAGGGTATACGTAAAGGTATAAGAATGCACGAAATTGAGCTCTAATCCAATGTCTTTATAGTTCAATTTACTTCGCTAATCCCATCGAATACGATTAATCGAACTCTACTGTGGGGATAAAAGAAAACACGGAAATTAAAAAAGGAACTCACTTATTTTTTAATTGAATACAAAAATGGCATGTAGAAAAAACTAAACTACCTAATTAAAACAAAAGTCAAGATGTTATAAAACTTAAGTTTCTATACGTTTTAATCAATATTTTAATAGATGATTTTTAGTCTTTGAATAAGAATTTGATAGACGGTCTATTTTCGAAAATTAAAAATATCCATAAAAATGACAAAAATTAAAATATTGTTTTACGATTAAATTAGTTCAAAATTCACTTAAATTTTTAAGTACACGAGGGCGCTGGCTCATGTGCATGTCGTATCTGTATAAGTGTGAGTGAGAGCTTGCTCGCGCCTGACCGCTCCCACCTAGGCTCCTTACGCACACTTACGCAATGTGCATGTACACGACATATCCACAAGTAAAGCTCACGCACCCTCGTAAATTTCAAGAACTAGGCATACTACTAATACTAACTTGAAGGGTTTTTCTCAGTCTGTAAAGTTAGTAAAATATGTACTGTATGTAAAGAGTCAACCCACAAAACTTATCAATTGAAAAGTTAACTTTATTCCTTTACATTATGCATGTATTTAATTTGACAAAGGTTGAATCGTTATCGCTTATCTGCGTCCAATTCTGTATTGAAGGCTTTTTACTGAAGTTTTTTTTAGGCTTTTATCATGTTGCGACATAAAAATGGTTAAGAAACAAAGGTTCAACCTATTGCAGTTTGCATTTCGACTGTTCCGTAGAACAAAGTCTCATCTGCTAAATTCATAATTTGAGATTTGAGCCTTGCTGATGTGACTTTTAAGGCTCAAATTGCAAGTTGTGAATTTAGTAGATGAGACTTTGTTCTACGGAACGGTAGATTTATGCATGTGCTGCTAGCTCAATTGCGTTAAATTCGGCTCAATTTCTGCTATCTTTTTAAGAAAATTTTTGCATGCAACTTTATGTTTATTGCCACGCATATGTGTAGAAACATTATGTTCATTAAAAGGAACCTTAACATTGCACATTTTACAAATCACTTCTTTGGGATTGGGGGTCGATTTTAACATAACCTGCTTATCCAGTTCTAGGTCTTCCGCAAAAAATGAATTAAAGTCGTCCATTTCTCCTATCTTTTCAAGAAAATCTTTGCATGCAACTTGATGTTTATTGCCACGCATATGTGTAGAAACATTAAGTTCATTAAAAGGAACCTTAACATTGCATATTTTACAGATCACTTCTTTGGGGTTGGTGGTCGATTTTAACATAACCAGCATTTCCAGTTCTATGTTTGGGTCTTCCGCAAATAATGAATTAAAGTCGCTTTTAGATATTAACGTGTCTATATTATTTACGTCTTTTACGTTAGACACTGATGGTTTGTTTATATTATTTACATCTTTTACGTTAGACACTGATGGGATGTTTATATTATTTTCGTCTTTGACATAAGGCGCTGATGGATTACTAATATTACTTGTGTCTTTAACGTTAGATACTGATGGCTTGTTTATATTATTTACATGTTTGACATTAGACACTGACGAGGTGTTTATATTACTTATGTCCTTGGCGTTAGACGCTAATGGATTGTTTATATTACTTATGTCTTTGACGTTAGATGCTGATGGGTTGTTTATATTATCTACATGTTTGACATTAGACACTGATGGGGTATTTGTATTAGTTATGTCTTTGACGTTAGATACTGATGGGTTGTTTATATTACTCATGTCTTTGACGTTAGATACTGATGGCTGGTTTATATTACTTATGTCTTTCACGATAGACACTGATGGCTTTTCTATACTATGAACAGATAGATCACTAGTTGATTTAGACAAACTGACATTGGATAGCTTCAACTTTTCCCTATTACTTTTATGGTTTTTACCATGAATATGCGTAAATTCGTTTTTAAAACCAACAAACGCCTTACAGATGTTGCAATAACAATTGTCGGCTTTTAATACCATGTAATTGTCTTTCAATAGTTTATTGTAGTTCATTGAATGTTTTGCTGAAGCTAAGTGTTCTGAAACCCATGTTTCGTTATGCAAAATAATTACGTTGCAAACTATACAGTTTAATAATTTCGGGAATTTGGTTGGTTCCATAAGATAATGGATATCTGTAACTACTATTGGTTCGTCATTGTCATTGTCATCATCAATAGCGGTACTGGTTTTTGTAACGTTTAGTGCATGGCTTCTTCCATTCATATGCTCTTGTATATTACGTTCATAGTTCGGCACTTTCACATTGCAAACATTACAATGAAAGAATTCAATTATTGACATTTTATCATCATCTTTTTCAATTTTTTCAGAAACTGTCACAAGATATTCGACAGAAAAGCATTTTTCTCGATGAGATTTTGCATTTACATGCATTAACTCTTTTTTGATCAATAATACTTCATCGCAAGGTTCACAATAGAAAATGTCCTTGTTTTGTTTGATTTTATTATCAACTAGTATTTGGTTGTATTTCTTTAAGTGTTCATTTTCAAAAACATGTGTGTTGACACACTCTATGTTATTTCTAATTGCAACATTGCAAATATTGCAGAATAACTGGTTTTCTACTTCTCTCATTAGGTAATGGTATTTAGATTTTGAATTTAAAACATGTTTTTTTGTAGCATCATGTTTTGAACGACGGTATGTACTTATAAATTCGTTGCATGATGTACAGAAGTATTTATTTGGAATCACACTTGGTGCTTTCATTTCATTTGTCTTAACACAATTTTCAGTATCAACTTTTCCAATTTTTTTCATGACTTCAATCCATTTATTATCTTTTTGATAGATATCTTTCTCTTTAGTTTTTGTGAAATTATCTTTTACAGTGGTGCTATTTTTGTCTAATACTTCATTTGAATAATTGTTATCTTCAACTTTATCGGACATAAGTGCTTCTTTTAGATTTTCTTCATGGTCTTCATCACAGAGAGAGTGAAGGTCAGAGTATTCTGTCATTAAATTGCATATTAGACAGTGGCTCAAGCAATTGTCAATCTTAAACAAAAAAAAATCTTTAACATTTCACGTGTTAGATGAAAATGGAAAATTACAATTCAGTGACTTAACTACTGATTTAAAAAAAAGTAAATCGAATTCAAATTCAAAATTTATCCCCAAAACTGAAATCATGTGTACTACCTCCAGCCTCATTGATGAATTAATGAGAGTGAATGGAATGAGAGTGATGAAGCCATGAAATAAAACACCATCCATAAGTACAAAATACTAGCATGTGCCACAACTCCAGTCTTACATTTTGACCATTGCATAGCTGCATCTCTTTTACGCTTAAACTGAAATTTTTTTGAGAACTACCCACAGTAGACTGTGGGTAGTTCTCAAAAAAATTTCAGTAGGTAGACCTAACTCAATATGTCAATTCAGTTGCACGTTTTTTTGAAACATAAGCGCTGCTAGATATGACTAACATTCCCTTTTCCCCTCCGACGAAGCATATAGTTTGTGTTAGGAGTGGCCAATCGCCCAACGGTTAAAGGTGCGGACTGAAAACTGAAATGTCGCAGGTTCGATCCCCACCCGTTGCACAATTGTCGTACCCACTCCCAACACAAGCTTTCCGCTTATTTGGAGAGGAGAGGAGGATATTAGGCAAGTTAAAGCTTGGCTAATATTCTTTATTAAAAAAAAACGCCTTGCGCTATTGTTAATGTATATCTATGTGCTTTAAATTTAAGTAATTTAAAATAAGTCCGGCCTTACCTTTCTTGCACAATGTTTATCTACCAATGGCGTCATCATAAATTGAATATGTTTCTCACTCATTTTATGTTCTTCTACAAATTTTTCTTTGAAAATCTCTTTGCATGCATAACATTGTATTAGCTTCTTACCAACTCTATTGAAAGAATGAAAATTGGTTTCTGTAACTTTGACTACACTGCCATCTATTGTTTCAATTTCGATTATGTGACTGCTATCTTTTCTTAATTTAAAAAACATTGGGTGTTTAATACGACTGTTTATTAAAGTTAAATAGTCTTTTAAAGACATTCTAGGACTTTTCGTTTGTGCTGCTATTGTTTCATTTGTTGGTACATCTTGTTTCACTTTCTTTAATGCGTTAATTTGTTTTTCAATTGATTTAGATCCATCATTTGACGAATCATCTAATATACTTGTGCTATTTATGAATTTAAACACAGCATCGCTTAGTTTAGCGTCTAAGTCAACTTTCTTTGTGTTTGTTTCTGCTTTTGCATTTTCATCGTCAATTTTTTCTTGGCTGTGATACAAAAGAAGGAAATCGGTAAAGATTTTTTCAAGAATGACACAATTCTTATGTACTAGTGATTCTTCGTGAGTGGCTTTTTCTTTAGAATCCACAACAGTTATGCATGTTGTACAAAAGTATACAGATGGATCCATTTCATCACAATTAGTCCAGTGATTTTCAGTATCTGTGTTATTTATGTACTTCTTCATTCTGTGCAGAGCGATATCAGCTATTTTGACATTAGTTATGTGTCTCGAACTTTTTCGATGTTTGCTCAAAAACGGTTTAGGCACGTCGACGTCGCATATATCACATGTTACGCTTTGAAATTCAAGTTTTGGCGATTCATCTGAAACATAAAAAATGTCTTGTACTTATTAATTTTTTTTTTTCATTTAAAATAAGTACAAAAAAAAAATAAGCGCCCTCTTGTGGGATTATCTAAAAACTAGCTTTTGCTCGCGGTTTTGCTCACGTTAAGTTCGATTTTTCAAACCCCTATTTTACCCCCTTAGGGGTTGAATTTTCAAAAATCCTTCCTTAGTGTGCGCCTATGTCATAAAAAGAACCAACTGTAAAAATTTCAAGTTTCTAACTTCAGTAGTTTAGGCTGTGCGTTGATATCTCAGTCAGTCAGTCAGGACTTTGAATTTTATATATATAGATAAATAAATAAATAAAAGCAATACAAAAAGAACAAACCTTTGACACTTTCTTCCGAGTCCTTACATTTAATTTCAAATTGATAATATTCATTGTTCTGTCTGTCCAAATTGCTTTTTGCCCACAGTGGTGCAATTCTATCATCCTGTATGTTGTATATGGCTGGAAGCAGGTTCATATCCAAGGCATCTAATGATATCACATAGACATTTTGATCTCTGTCTTCCATTGTGAAAACTGAAAGAAACAAAGGTATACAATTGTGTTAATTAACACGTTCAGATTGGGGTGTACCCAGTGGCGTGCACAGGATGTACTACAGGGTAGGCAGATGATACAAAATGGAAAAAATCTTCGCTGCGAATTTTAAAAAACTTAAGGGTAGGCATTTAAGTTTTTATAACTCGTACTGGCGATTTTCTCCATTTTATATCATTTTTCCGCATTATGTCTACCCTGTGTGCACGCCACTGGGTGTACCACCGGTGGTGCACGGAGTACTTGCTAATATGGTGGGGTGTACCACCGGTGGCCACTAAACTTTTTTTGTACTGAAACTTTTGTGCCGTCTTGAGAGAATGTGTTGTAGGTAACGTTCCCACCCTGTAAAATTCACAAATATTCATAGTTGGACATTGCTTCGAGAAGTAAAAAAAAAAAGAAAAACAGTAGTCATCTCTGGAATATCCACCCCCTCTATGCACTATGCTATGCTATTATTATATTACTAGATGATGCCACTGACTTCGTTTGTGTGGATTAAGGTTTTTAATTCCAACGGAAACTGCTGTCCCCCTGGTGGCCATGTGAAGATAGATATGTTAATAAATCCTTCACTTTAATCATAACAAGTTTAGCTAGCTAACTTATCTATTCAGTTGAGTGTTGTTAGTGAAGAGTTAGTATTAGTACTTTAGAAATTTACGAATAAATTGGTAATGCATTTTTTTTAAATTGTACAGCACTCGTCTAAGAAATAATTGGCAAGAGCAAATATGTACATATGGCACTTTAAGCAATCAAATATCACTTGTTTTAACGGTGAAGTCAAATAGATATAAAGAGATATAGAGATTTATAAAAAAACATTAAATATTTGTCTGGTGGGAGGCTTTGGCCATGGCTAGTTACCACCCTACTGTCCAATATGTGCCGCCAAGTGATTTAGAGTTCCGGCACGATGGCATGTAGAAACCATCTAGGGGTATGGGTTGAATGTACACTGCCATACCCCTTCCAAGTTAGCCCGCTACCATCTTAGACTGCATCGTCACTTCCCATCAAGTGAGATCCCAGTCAAGGGCTATCTTGTCATTGAATAAAAAATAAATAAACCATAAACCTATAAAGATTAGACTGCATTGTTACTTACCATCAAGTGAGATCCCAGTCAAGGGCTGGCAAGGGCTATCTTGTCATCGAATAAAATAAAACAACCATGAACCTATAAAGATGGGTATACTTCTTTATAGGTTCATGAACAAACAGGTTTGATGAAGTATTTAATTTGATGCCTTAACATGGGTAGCCTAAGTATGTCATGCTCTCTTAAAAATTTCTGTGGTGGTGTCGTGTGGTGCGGGTTGTTACGTTCCCTCAAATATGGCTGAGCGAAGCAATGGCTGGATCATGTGTCGTGCTCGTGAACAGGTGCCACCAACGGAAATGGGTCTGCTTTGTGTCTACCCATCTTAACATGTGTAGGTTGTGGTAGGTGTGCATTTTTGAAACTTCTTTGTGGAAACACTGTGTGCATAGCATAGTTTTGTTAACCATTGTATAAATTTTTTTTTTTTGAAAATAGCAAACAACTGCTGAGTTTCTTGCCGGCTCTTCTCAGCAGAATCTGCATTCCGAACCGGTGGTAGATTTATGACGTGTCATAAGAGCTACAAGTTGGCCTACATGAAATAAATAAATTTTGATTTTGACAAACATTGTGAGGAAATCTGCATGCCTGAGTTCTTCATTATGTTCCTTCTAAATGTGGACTATGGCCTCAACTCTTGAAATCTTGATGAAGGTTGAATGAAGGGCCTATTTTTGTTAGGTAAGTAAGAACCTAACAACATAATTAACATTTATTTGTAATGATATAAGTGAATCTTTGAAACGAGCGTTAGAACAACTATACAAAATTACTAACATACAATCAATAGGAGTACAAAGTCAAAAAGGGATCCTCTTTATTTAAAACTTAATTAATAGGCAAGTAATATAATTTACTCATAGTTTACTCACGTTTAATTTCTCGATGTACTTAAATCCGCCTTTAGGTACACACAATACACTGTACACATAGATAGTTCATGTTAATGATAAAACGAAATACCTACTTCATATTCTGTCACTATAAGATAAGGATAAAATCTATAATCAATGCACAATGCAAGGGATAAACACGAGTTAACATTTAAATTAACATTCGGTTAATTCCCAGTTTGAAACCCAAGAAAAGAATACACAGATTAGGTACTATAGGAAGAATCTTGAATAGGTAATATGTCTGTGTAATCACCACAGACATAAGTAATCACTCTTTTTTTTTTTGAAACCATAGAGTGACAGCTTAGGTAGGTACCTAAGGTCATCAACCCCCTGTAACTCAGTGCCTGTCAAAAAATGAAAGCCACTGACATATATTTTTTATCCACTGAAGGTTTACTATGAAATAGTAAATGACATTTCTCTTCAAACCTTCAATGGATAAAAAATGCCTATCGTCGTTGATAGGCACTTTCAAATTTTATATTTTGTTCTTTTGCTAATAGCTCAGCAGAATTTAATGTAGGTTCAATTTTTTCAATTATTATGTATTTTGAGTTTTATATATATATCTACTTAAATACACTAGGTACCTACCTTTTGGAATCATCTGACAACGTAGAGAGAGAAGACATAGAGCCAGTGACGATTTCTTTCTCACTCACACTAAAAAGAGAGCAGAAATAAAGTTATTAATGTGATAAACAGAGACGCAGCTACCCAATTTTTTGTCCCTCATCGTGTAACCAGTTTTTTTCAAGGTCGACACACTTTTGTGCGAAACAAACTGACAGTTAATAAGAAAATTTAGTATCTATGTGTGTTGCCAGCTTTAGGTACCTATACAATGTCCCGATTTTCCCTATCCTACTTATATTATAAATGTGAAAGTTTGAATGTATGTAGGGCCATCCATACATACATCCAAATTTCAGCCATATCGGTTTAGTGTGGCGTGATTGAGTAACAAACATATGGATGTTTGTTACTCAATACGCCACACTAAACCGATATGGCTGAAATTTGGCACGGAGATAGGTTTTTTTTAGTAATGTCCTCTGACATACCGTAACGGCGGGTTACTTTGGCTACTTTTTCAATTTTTTTTTTAATTTTTGTTGAAACAAAATAAAGTCGTGATGGAAGAAATGAATATTATGAGAAAAGAAAAGAAAGATGATGGATACTAGAATATAATATATGTCGGCGATGATTAAAGTGTATTCAGTTAGATAGTGTCGGTTACTGTTCTGAATCATCCTGAAGTTTCGTTTGAATGTCCAACAACCAGTCGAGAACTGTTGGCGATCTTAAGAATTATTTTATTTACAAAGTTCTTAATTTTTAAAGCCATTTTTAAATAGCTAGAGGCAGACTTTTAATGTTTTTTTTAAGTAATTATTAACTTAAACTATGAAGAGTTGCAGTTTTATACGACTGCCTGAAAAAAGGAATATACTGTTAATTTCATTAATGATGATTTTGATGACTAAATATACAATTTTTGTTGCTTTTAATTCAATAGCATACTCGATCGAAGGAAAATTTTAACTGTTCATTACAAATTATTTTGTGTAACATTCTTACTAGTAACGAAAAAAAATTTTCCTTTGTGTTACATACATCTTTTTTCAAAGTGACTCACATATGCTAAATTTCTATTCGGCATTTCAATATTTTTTTTAAGGAGCAAATAATTATCTAGTGAATTGGTCCTATGAAAGTACATTAAAAAACTTTAGTATAAAAAAATATTTTTAAAAAACCGACTTACGTGTACAAACTAAAATTATTTTATACTTTTAAGTGGTGGTTGAAGTTAATATTGTGTGCAATAAAGAATAATAAATTCTTTATTGC